>CM066036.1:469038739-470238739 GCA_033557465.1 Ichthyophis bannanicus | reverse complement strand
AGAGTAAAATGGAGAAGGGAAAAATATTTTGTGTGGGAGGGATAAAAAATCTACAATTGGCCGGGTATTTGGAGAGTAAGTGGGGATTGAGGATGGAGGGGTAAAATTTGAGTGGATGAAATAGGAATGAGAAAAGAGCAAAAGGAGAAAGATTAGTATGTTAAAGCAGATGTAGAGAGAGAATGGAAAAAAACTAGAAAGAGAGAAGAAAGGACAAATGGACAGCAGACGATGGAGAGTTAGCAGAAGACACGAAGAAACCAGAAGAAAGTGGCTGGAGCAATTGCAGCTGAAAAAAATGCACAAAAGGTAGAAAAATATCTCTTTATTTTGAATTTATTAATTGGAATATGTCAGCTCTGGTAAATGTGCATCATTAACGTCTGCGCTTTGTTTAGTACAAGAGAAAATTAATGTATAGTTTTATTTCTACAGTGTTGTACATTCCAAGTTTGGCTTTTGGGATTCCCAGTTTAATTATTGTCTTCCTGTTTCTAAATTGTGATTACTTGTTTGGTGATGGTCTATGTTCTGCATGTGTAACTGAGCTGAGGTGTTCTGTTTATATAATTCCTATTTGACATTGCCACTTGTTCTCTTTCCCCAGTAGGTCATGTATTGTTGTTCTCTGAAATGTATTGGTTTGATATTTGCAGTGTTGCCTTTTGATTGGTAGAGTATGGTGCTTTGTGAGTCCTGGTAGTGCTGTTAGGATACGGCGGGTTTGCTATGGGTTCTAAATGGGCAGTGTTTGTAGTAGTTCCTAATGTGTCTGGCAGTTGGCACTGGATTATAGTAATGTAGAAATCTTTTAGTCTTTCTTTATCCATACACTCATTAAGAGGCAAGTTTACTAAAAGTTAGTATATGGTAACATTATGCAAATATTTATGCAAATGAGGCCCCTTATGCAAATGAGGCCCCGCACCCCCCTTGGGCCGCCCCTGCTGGGGGCCCACAATTTTTGTTGGCGTAGGGCCTCACTCAAGGTAAATCCGGCCCTGATTGTATTGCTGAGCGACATAACTATGCTCTTCTAATACCTATGGCTGTCTGGCTATGGCATCAGTTTCCCAAATATCTGGGTACTGACATTTCTCACATTAGCTCCCGACATGTGGCTACACCTGTCCCATAAAATGTCCACTCTCTGTCCTGGCTTATGTTCGTATGTATACATCTGCAATCTGTGGGGCAACCCTACTCGACTTCTCAGTCTGCTATGTGGCAATGCTCCCCTGGTCAGGCCTGTATGAGCATGGGAGGAGGGGTGGGGTCCCTATGCCATCAAAACAAGTAGTCAGTCTCCAGATATAGAAACATGATGACAGAAAAAGACCACATGGCCTATCTAGTCTGTCCTTCCATAACAACAACTACAACAGTCCACTTTTTACATTTAGAGATCCTCTGTGTTGGTCCCATGCTTTTTTGAATTCAGTTACTATCCTCATCTCTACCACCTCCACTGGGAGACTATTCCATGGATCCACTACTCTTTCTGTAAAGAAATATTTCCGCATATCACTCCTGAATCTATCTCCCTTCACCCTCATCCCATGTCCTCTCGTAGCAGAACTTGCTTTCAATTGAAAGAGGCTCTCTCCCTGAACATTTATGCCACGGGGGTATTTAAACATCTCAATCATATCACCTCTATCCCGCCTTTCCTCTAAGGTGTACATATTAAGATCCTTAAGTCTGTCCTCATATGCTTTATAATGAAGCCCATTAATCATTTTAGTAGCAACCCTCAGCACCGACTCCATCCTGTTCACATCCTTTTGAAGGTGCGGTCTCCAGAATTGCACACCATACTCCAAATGAGGTTGCACCAAAGACTTATACAGAGGCATTATCACCTCCTTTTTTCTGCTAGCCAATCCTCTCCGTATGCACCCAAGCATCCTTCTAGCTTTTGCCGTCGCCTTTTCTACCTGTTTAGCTACTTTAAGATCATCAGACACAACCACGCCTAGGTCCCGCTCTTCTTTAGTGGACAAAAGTACTTCACCTATACTGTATTGCTCCCTTGGATTGCTGCAGCCCAAATGCATGACCTTACATTTTTTAACATTAAATCCCAGCTGCCAAATTCTAGACCATTCTTCAAGCTTAGCTAGATCCCTCCTCATGTTATCTACACCTTCCTGGGTGTCTACTCTATTGCAGATTTTGGTATCATCTGCAAAGAGGCAAACCTTACCCGACAGCCCTTCCGCTATATCACTAACAAAGATGTTAAAAAGAATCGGACCAAGGACAGATCCCTGGGGCACACCACTGGTAACATCCTTCTCCTCAGAGTGAGCTCCATTTACTTGTACTCTTTGTCGCCTCCCACCCAACCAATTTCTAACCCAAGTAGTAACTTTAGGGTCCATCACTAGGGTGCTCAGTTTGTTTATAAGTCGCCTGTGAAGAACAGTGTCAAAGGCTTTACTGAAATCTAAATACACCACATCTAGAGCTCTCCCTCGGTCCAACTCCCTGGTCACCCAGTCAAAGAAATCAATCAGATTTGTCTGACAAGACTTGCCTCTGGTGAATCCATGCTGCCTCGGATCCTGTAATCCGCTGGACTCCAGAAACCTCACTATTTTCTCTTTCAGCAGCGTTTCCAATAATTTACTCACCACCGAAGTTAAACTAACCGGCCTGTAGTTTTCAACCACATCCTTACTTCCGCTTTTGTGTAAAGGCACCACATGAGCCTCTCTCCAGTCCTTTGGCACCACTCCCGACTCCAACGAGGCATTGAAAAGGTCAGTCAGTGGAGTTGCTAGAACGTCCCCAAGTTCCCTCAGTATTCTAGGGTATATCCCTTCCGGTCCCATCGCTTTGTCTACTTTAAGTTGAGCTAGTTTCTCACGAACACAGTCTTCTGAAAATTGTTCAAGATGTCCCTCGCTTCTGTTCTTATTTGTGGGTGTTTTCTGAGGTCCTGCTCCTGGTTCTTCATCTGTGAACACAGAACAAAAATATTTGTTAAGCAATTCCGCTTTATCCTTATCAGCTTCTACATATTCCCCCCCTGCACCCTTGAGTCTGACAATACCACTTTTGCCCTTCCTCTTCTCACTAATATATCTGAAAAATGTCTTATCCCCCATTTTATTGCATTGGCTATTTCCTCCTCCTTTTGAATCTTTGCCTTCTTGACTACTTTGCTAGCTTCTCTAAGTTTTTCCAAATACAGATGCCGGTCTTCCTCTCTCTGTGATCTCTTGTATTTCATGAAGGCCTCCCTCTTTTTCTTCACTTTTTCAGCTACTTCCTTCGAAAACCATAGAGGTCTCCTGTTCCTTTTGCCTTTATTTACCATTTTAACAAAAAGGTTGGTTGCCTTTAAAATACCCCCTTTCAGTTTTGCCCACTGTTTTTCTACATCCCCCAGCTGTTCCCATCCCACTAACGACTCCCTGAGGTATTGGCCCATCTTCGCAAAGTTAGTCTTCCTAAAGTCTAAGATCCTCACCTTGGAATGGATTCTAACAGCCCTAGTCCTAATACTGAACCACACCATCTGGTGATCATTGGATGCAAAATGATCTCCCACTACAACATCAGAAACACTTTCACCATTGGTAAGCACCAAGTCCAGTATGGCCCCTTCACGTGTGGGGTCTGTTACCAATTGCCTGAATAGTTCTCCCTGTAGAGAATCCAGGATCTCCTTACTTCTAGATGATACTGCAGCAGGAATGTGCCAATCAACATCTGGCATATTGAAATCTCCTATCAGTAGCACTTCCCCTTTCCTAGCAATGCTGCGTATGTCTTCAATTAACTCTCTTTCCACCTCTTCCTCTTGTGAGGGAGGTCTGTATATCACACCAATGCAAATAGATTTCTCTTTCCCTCTTTCTAGTTTAACCCACAATGCCTCCTCTCTCCCTTTTAAGCTCTGTAATTCCAAAGCTTTAATAGTAGTTTTTACATATAGTGCCACTCCTCCTCCCCTTCTTCCTACCCTGTCCTTTCTGAATAAAGTATAGCCAGATATAGTTATATCCCAGTCATGGTTTTCTGTGAACCATGTTTCTGTAACTGCCACTAAATCCAAGTCAGCCACTCCCACCAAAGCTTCAACTTCAGGGATCTTATTTCCCATGCTACGGGCATTAATACACACTGCTTTCCATATGTTACCCCTGTTACCCATTTCCATAAAGGTATTTAATGTATCACCTACCTGGGGGCTTTCTTCACCCATCCCCAACAGATCCTCCGATGCAACCTTCAAAATACACACACACACTCTCTCACTTGTAGTCACAAAAGACATAACGCTGGGAAAAAGATGCTCAGCACCTATAAAAGCTGATATACCATGATAGCATGGAGTCCCAGACCTACAAATAAGATCTCCCTTCCTCACTCAAACAATATCCTGTCGCAGACTCGCTCTTACATCAACATCCCCATTTTATACAGGAATTTGTTTTACAGACTACAGTCACACCAGATTGCAGCATACTTGTCACAAGCTCTATACAAACACAGCAGAATAATTTCTAAGTATTTCACGTCTCTGGCAGGAATACCAGGCACGTCTACAGGGAACACATAAAACATACATGCGCCTTTCCTGAATATGCTATATATGTCTCAACGGCAAACCACGCTCCCGTTCTGCCCCTCCTGGGCATGTTCTGAGATCCCCATCTTTGCACCATGGATGTGCATGGGAGCCATGTTTCAGAATATGGTGGTAGATGTTTTTGGGAGAAACACGTCTCTCATGCACGTTCAAATGGTCTATTCAGTTTATGGAATAACCCCCTTAGGGCCCGATTCACGAAGGCGAATAGTGGGGCTGAATCTGCCCTCAGTCTATGCTGCCTCCCGGCCCCATTGTATGTCAGAGCTGCTGTGCGTATTGCGGGGAACAGTGCTAACACGGGGTCAGAAATTGGGTGGGACTGACCCCTGGACGTACAGGGCCGATTCCAGTGACGGCCCTGTATGTCTGAGGATTGCTGGGGGGACGCCCTGCTTATTCGACCTCTGAGGGCGACCCTCTGATCCTGGCTGGCAGCCCCCCACCAGAGCAACAGGACACTCTCATGGCGAGTCCCAGCTGCCCGATCCGGGCTCCAGCAGCCCCCATCAGGATCAGGCCACGGAGAATCGGGAGTCACAAAGGCAGCGGGTATAGTGTCACAGGGCGGACATCCCCATGGTGATACAGAGGCATGCCAGGCCATCCCAAGACCCGATTCTGCACCCACGGGGCCATCTTACTCCTGCAGTGCAGAACTGGGTCTTAATTGGCCCATCCTGCCCTGGGGTGCCCCTTCGGGGATCAGGCTCCAAGTGTATTTGTGATAAGCTTGCAGACGGGAGTTTGTTAAGATCGAGTGACTGGCTACAGCTGTTGATGGCATTTGGGAACTTCCAACTGATGTGAAAGCCTAGGACAGGCTATGGCAAGAATTTAAATATGAGCATTCTGAAGAAAGTATTCACAATGAATGATGATGAAGTTATAATGAATGGATGGAAGCCGATTGAGCTTCATAAAATTCAGGAGAAATGGATATGGAAATAGCCCCTGATGCAGCTTTCTAATTTTGGCAAAACAGAGGCCTTTGTTGGGTGAAGTGTGATTGGTCATCACTATCTGAATGGACTGAGCCGTTATATTATCCAGATAAGTGAATTGATATTACCTGTTTGGGATTTGTGGTTATATAATTTTGCTTTTAATTGAACATAAGAAATAAAAAAGAAAATAAAATAGACACATGAATTAAGCATGAAGAATCTGCACATGATGTATATTCAAAAACAAGGAGATTTTTTCTAGGATCTATGATGCTGGTCTGAATTGCCAGATCTGACTATAATATACATATGGCTGACACCGAGATCCTTTTTTCTCCTTGAAGGTTGATGTTAATTCTAAAGTTTAGTTTTTGTGTTGTTTTGAGAATTTAGGAAGCTACTTGACAGTCTTACACAGATTCATCCCAAAGAGTTACATTTGTACAGTCATCCCATAAGAAGAGAAATTAAGAAACGTATTTATGTACAAAATTATAAGGCAGAGCCCCTAAAGCCTTCTAGTTCTTTTTGTGTGTGTGCGTATATATATTATATATATACACACACACACACACAAACTTTCTGCTCTCGGAAGCTTAGCAGGGTTAAGCCTGGCTTGTATTTGCATGAGAAGACCACCTTGGAATACCAGGTGCTGTATGCTTACTTTGTGCAAAAAAGGCCTGGCAATCTACTTCTGGTCTATTGTTCTGTGTTGTCTTTATTTATTTTATTTATTTATTACAGTTTCTTATATACCGCGCTATTTAGAATCAGCGCGGTTTACATCATAACAAAACGACCATAACGAAAAACTGTCAGGTTTTACATTGAACAGGAGTACAAACAAGGATAACTGGGTTAACTATATACATAAGCTATCTACACTGTAGATATAAGTTGAGAGGGCATTTCTAGACTGGGTCATTTCTTGGAAGGGATATCTAGTTCAGTTGCTTGACTAGATTGTAAGCTCTGACAAACAGGGACTGTCTTTTTGCTTATATTTCTGTACAGCGCTGTGTGCGTAGCGCTATATAAATGCTAAATAGTAGTAGTAGTAGTACTTGCCAAAAAGCCCCAGGGTCTGGGTCACTAGGCGTTTGCATAGACTTGACGGCATACACCACTACCCATTTTATTGCCCCTTATCCTCTTCCCCTTAAAAGATGCTGTCTTTAGTATCCACACAGTCCCACAGGTGCTCCTTGTGGTCTTGGGCAAGCCACTTAACCCTCCATAGCCCATGTTCCCTGTAAAATAGTTATCTCCAAGTTATAATGCCCTGTTCAATGTAATTTCAGTTTGTTCAATGTAAACCGCACTGATGCAGAATAGCGCGGTATATAAGAGAATGTACATAAATAAATAAATAAATAAAATAAAATCCAGTTGTACTTAGAAATCAACAACTGTAAAGTGCATATGCATACTATTGCTTCAATGAAAAAGTACTCCATAGACTGAGTGCAAGTTTCAGAAGACATTTACCTGGGTATTTATTGTTTTACTTGGATAAAATTGCTGTTTTGAAAACAGTATACCCATTGCCCAGTTAAATTTACACAGATTTAGCAGTTTGGTTATTTTTGCAGAGATTAGATTTTTAAAGGGAAAAAGTCCCCACAGAAAAAGTTGGAGCCAATCACTGTAGACACTTTTTCCTGGGAAAGATTTTGAAGGAAAGTATGCTCTTCTTACTTTCCATTTGAGAACTGAAAGTCCAGGGATAGAAGTACTATGTGAGAAAATATAAAAATTGTCCAATTATTATCAGTAAATTATTTCAGTCTTCTCAATTTTGCTTTAATTATGCAACAAACTGAGTTTATGCGATCACTGACTTCATTCAATAAATTCTACTGAACCTTAAATTACCGTTTGCATTTCTCACAAGTATTTTATTGATTTGGTGCCAGAAACCATTGTTTCAACAAACCATTGTAAGAACAAGAATGAAAGGGAAGGAACAAAATGCATGTTTTAGATTAAAATAAAGAATAATTAGGAACTGGAAACAGTTTTGGCTTCTGAAATTTTTATGAAAAAAAACTCTAAAAATCATTCTGTTCAGTATGTTGAATTCCATCAATGGCTTCTGGAAGTCATCTGGTTGTTAAAGCAGGTGTTCAAACAATAGGTCCTGACCTCCTCTGTATGAGCAACACAAAGGTTTCCTCTGTGTTTACAAGAAACAGGATAATCTGCAAAACATCCTGCCTCCCAGCAGCTGACAGTGAATGTCTTACTATATTCTTTTCACATAGTCTGAATTTATTTATAGGTAATAATAAATATAACCAGGTGGGGAAAGAAAGCTGAAATGAATAAAAAAATGCTTCATTACAGCCATATGCTGGCTGGTTAAAAAAGGCTAAAAAAACCTCACTGTACCTACTGTGTCCGATATGTTTTGCCATGGAGAAATAAATATATTTTGATAGGGACAGATATCCAGGCTGCAATATAATATGATGGCTCTTCTTCAGCTTAATGGAAGTAGAGTAGCAGACGTTCAGAAAGCATAGTTACACACCTGTAACAGGTGTTCTCCAGGGACAGCAGGAATCAGTCCTCACATATTGTGATGTCAGTACCGACAGAACCCTCAGGGAAGCATCTCCCCAGCTTTCAAAGAAAGCCTTTGGAGGATACCACCATGCATATGTGGTCCCCTTCCCGCCCAAGGGTGCCATCTTACTCAGTCAGATAACATAGCTACAGCTGACAAAAGAAGATAGCAAAACTTGTACAGCAACTTCCAGGGGAGCAGGGAGGTTGTGAGGACTGATTTCTGCTGTCCCTGGAGAACACCTGTTACAGGTGAGTAACTACGCTTTCTCCAGGAACAAGCAGGAAGTCAGTCCTCACATATAGGACTCCCTAGCTACAGGCTACCGAGAATCTGTAGAAATAGCACAGCCCAGCCATGAACAACTGCAAGCAAATCTGAGGACAGACTTTGAGGACCCCAGTGTCCAGGAAGAACCATGACTCCGGTAGCCTGAACAAGAAGGGTCGGAGGGCAGGAGTTGTCTAAACCCCGAACAAATTATGGAGTTCGGCCTGACCAAAGGCACTGTCCCGCTGGTACTCCCTCTTCAGGTAGTATTGAGCTGCAAAGTGTGGACTGAGGACCAGGTGGTGGCCTGGCAGATATCTGCCATGGGGACAGAGCATAGGCTGGCAACTGAGGCTGCCATCGTCCTGACACTGTGCGCCGTGACCCGGCATCCAACAATAGCCCAGCCTGATCGTGGGCAAAGGCAATGCAGTCCGCCACCCAGGTGGACAGGGTCCGCTTGGTGACAGCCTCTCCCAGTCAACTGGGGTCGTATGAAACGAAAAGCTGTGAGGCTTTGTGGTGGCCCTGAGTACATTACAGGTAGAAGGACAGGGCCCTTTTACAGTCCAGTGTATGGAGAATGGCCGCTGCCTTGTTGGCGTGGGGCCGTGGAAACAAGGTAGGGAGCACCACCTCTTGGTTGAGGTGAAAGGCAGATACCACTTTTGGGAGGAATTTATGTGGATGCGAAGCACAACTCTGTTCTTGTAGAACCTGGTGTAGGGTGGCTCGGCCACCAAGGCCTGAAGCTTGCTGACTCTGCGGGCAGAGGTGAATGCCACCAGGAAGGCAATCTTCCAAGATAGGTAACGCAAATGGCAGGTAGCCAAGTTTTTGAAGGGCGGATTGGTAAGCTGCATCAGGACAATGCTGAGATCCCATTCCACCAGAGGCGGCCGGATGGGAGGTTTAGAGAGCAGCAAGCCCCGCATGAATCGGGTGATGAGGGGCTGCACAGAAAGAGGCTTGCCCTCTATGGAGTGATGGTCTGCAGAGAACACGCTTAGGGGTACCCTGAGGGAGGTGAACTTGAGTCCAGTCTGCAAGAGGTGGAGCAAGTACTGCAGTACTGTATGCACTGGACAGGAGAATGGATCTACCTGTTGCTCCGTACACCATACCAAGAATCTGCGCCACTTGAATGCATAGGCTCGTCTCGTGGAATCCTTATGAGAGGCAAGGACTTCTTCCACATCCCTCCTGGGGAGATTGAGGGGTGCTAGAGTGACCCATTCAGTGGCCATGCTGTTAGCGACAGGGACCCCAGGTTGGGGTGGAGAATCGAGCCCTCCTCCTGGGTCAGTAGTCCTGGGGAATTCCCCAGAGAGACCGGGAGCTGCATCGAGAGGCGGAGTAACAGGGGAATCCAAGGCTGTCTGGGCCACCACAGGGCCACCAGGATCATGGACACCTTGTCCCGCTGGACCTTGAAGAGGGTTCGCATGATCAGTGGCATGGGAGGAAAGGCATACAACAGGCGCTCTGATTACGGGATGAGGAAGGCGTCGGCCACTATCCGGGACGGATGCGGTTGGGAACAACAGAAGCGAGGCAGCTGAGCCTTGGCTGGGCTGGCAAAGAGGTCCAGACTTGGGGTTCCTCATAGTCAGAATAGCCAATGTGCCACCCTGGGGTCTACGTGCCACTCGTGTAGCTGGAGTACCCTGCTCAGTCTGTCCTCTAGGACATTGTTCTGGCCCGGAAAGTATACCACCCTGAGGAGATTCCCTGACTGATCGCGTATCAGCAAAGGGTTACTGCCTCCTAGCAGAGGCGGCGAGACCCTGTGCCCCCTTGTTTGTTCAGGTAGAACTTAGTGACCTGGTTGTCCATTTGGACCAGCACCGACTGATGATGCAGGCAGTGCTGGAAGGCCCTGATCACCAGAAAAATGTCTCTGAGCTCCAGCAGATTGATCTGCTGCTGGCTCTCCTTGAGAGATCAGTTGCCCTGCATGTGCAGTTCCTCACAGTGGGCACCCCAGCCCCGTAGAGATGTGTCCGTAGTGAGGGCCCTCTGGGGGTTTGGGTGTTGAAAGGGCATGCCCTTCCACAGGTGCTGTGGGTCCTGCCACCAATCGAGTGACTCTGCTAGTTGATGGGACACTGAGATCCTGTCCTGGAGCTTGCCTGTCGCTTGAGTCCAGTGTGAGTGGAGGTACCACTGAGCTGCCCGCATGTGGAGGCAGGCACTGGAGACCACATGGACTGTGGAAGCCATGTGGCCGAGCAGGCGAAGCATGGACTGCGCTGACATGGCCTGATGGTTCTGCACCTTGGTCACCAGGGCCCTGAGGTGATCAACCCTCTCCAGGGGGAGGAAGGCCCTGGTTTGGAGGGTGTCCAGGCGAGCCCCTATGAACTCCAGGTTCTGTGTTGGAGTGAAGTGGAATTTGGGATGGTTTATCACGAACCCCAGATGTTGTAGGACCTTGATGGTGCAGGCCATGGCCTGTTGCACCTCTGAGGCAGTGTCTTCCTTTAGTAAAATAGCAAATGACGGCAGATAAAGACCAGTATGGTCCATCTAGTCTGCCCAGCAACATGACAGGAGTAGGTGCACCCCTTCCCATGTCTTTTAGGGAGTAGGTGCACCCCTACCCATGTCTTTGCTTAGTGGTGCACCCACCAGGAGCAGGTGCACCCCTCCCCATGTCTTCACCCCTCCCCATATCTTTGCTTCTTCGTTTGTTTAAGGGTGAACACACCGCTCCTCCCGCCTGGGAATGGCTGCGCAGCTCCCTGCACCGAGGAAGCTCCTGGCTGAGCTTCCTGGGGAGATAAAGGACCCCTAGCCTCCTAGCCAGTCGTCCAGGTATGGGAAGACGAAAGCTCCTTGGAGACAGAGGTAGGTGGCCACCAATGCCAGGCATTTGGTGAAGACTCTTGGTGCATAGGCTACACTGAAGGGTAGTACCCTGTATTGATAGTGGTTGCCAAAAAACCATGAACCTTAGGTACTGCCTGTGATTGGGATGAATAAGGATGTGGGTATAAGCATCCTTTAGGTCCAAGGAGCATGGCCAATCTCTCTGCTGGTGGTAGGGCAGCAATATTCCGGGAGAGCATTTTGAATTTCTCCCGCACCAGGAATTTGTTCAGGTTTCTCAAGTCCAGGATGGGCCTTAGGTCTCCTGTTCTTTTTAGGACCAGAAATACCTGGAATAGAACCCCTTTCCTTTTAGGTGGTGTGGTACTGGCTCCACAGCCCTATCCCTGAGAAGGCCTGCAAGTTCCTGCAGTAGCAGGGCCTGGTGCAGGGGAATCTGAGGGGCTCTCCTGGAAAGAAAGGGGGAGGCGTCTGGTCCAGATGATGTAGATAACCTTTCCTGACCACCTGAAGTGCCCAGGAGTCGGTGGTGATGGCAGCCCACTGGTGGGCAAAATTAATCAGGCACCCCCCCCCCCCCATCGGTAGCTGATCCCCCATAGGAGGAGAGGCTATGCTCTGAGAGTCAAAACCCCGATGCAGTCTGGGCTGGAGCTGGTGTCTGGAGTTTGGGCCCCTAGGCTTATGTGGGCTCTGGCCTGCTCCCTTGCCTTGATGACCCTGCTGAGAAGTCTGGGGGGCCTGATATGGGGGAAAACCTCTGTAAGGCTGGCCTTTCTGGTGGAAGGGAGACCTTTTCCCCGATGGTTTCTTCCTAGGAAGAGTAGAGGTCTTTCTTGAGAGTCGAGTCCTGGTGACATACACGGTCTCGATCTCCGCTGCCTTGTCCTCCATCAGCTTGCCAAAGAGGTTTTCACTGGGGCAAGGGACGTCGAGGAGTTTTTCCTGGACACATTACTCAAGGTCCGATGCCTGGAGTCAGGCCTAGTGTCGAACATCGATGCCTGTGGCAGTCACCCTCACGTTGGACTTGAAAACATCGTAGGCTGCCCAAGACATACTTCAAGCACTCCCTGACAGACTTTTCTGAGGGTCTGGAAGTATTGGAGGTGGTCCCCACTGAGATCCGCCGAGAAACCCCAAAATTTCCTTGGTTAGGTTTTGAAGGTAGATGCCAATATACAGCTGATATATGCTTGTATATGGCACGCTAGCATCGGGTCCTGGTAACATTTACGCCCAAGGGTGTCAAGGGCACGGGAATCCCTGCCTGAGGGCACTGAAGAGTGAGTCTTCTGGCTTTTTTTGTCAATGCATGGCCGACTTGACCACTATGGAGATTTGAGGGAGTTGCACCTTCCTGAATCCAGGCCCTCGCTGGACCAGGTACATAGTGTTCAGGCGTCAGCTCACAATCGGCACCAATGCTGGAGTTTCCCATATTTGGAGAAGGAGGCACCCGAGGATGGAGGGGACAGAGACCAAGAGGGCCTCCTTGGGTGGGGCCTCATATTGGAGGATTTCGGGTTCCTCCATGTGGGAGTCCTCCTCAGACTCCGTGGTGAGGGACAGCGCCTTCACCATGTCCCAGACAAACTCGAGGAATGAGGTGTCCTCGGGCAGGGACCGGCACCTCGATGCCAAGGGGAAGTCAGACTGTGCTCATATCTCCTTGGAAGCCTCGTCTTTGGACTCCCAGTCCGAGTAGTCCGTCAAGGACTCGAGGCCCGATGGCTCTAAGGGTGTCGTTGGATCCGGCCTTCAATGAACCATGGCTGGGGCTTGGCCAGAGCCAGAGCCCCTTGCCAGGGAGGATCTCACACCCAAGGACCTGGAGCAGGATCGAGACCCTCGCAGAGGATCGACTTGAGGTAAGGGGCTCTCGAGGATTTATTCTATTTATTTTTATTTATTTACGTTCTCTTATATACCGCGCTATTCTGCATCAGTGCGGTTTACATTGAACAAACTGAAATTACATTGAACAGGGCATTATAACTTGGAGATAGCTATTTTACAGGGAACATGGGCTATGGAGGGTTAAGTGGCTTGCCCAAGACCACAAGGAGCACCTGTAGGACTAGAAACCCCAGTCCTTCCGGCCCAAGGTTGCTGTCCTCTAGTGGGATTTGAACCCCCGACCTTCCGGCCTGAAGTAACTTGCCCCAACCACTAGGCCACTCCTTCACTCCAGCGGCCTGGGCAGTTCTCGACTTCGAGGTCCGTGCAGTCTCAGCATGTATACCAGCGGGGACGGCCATCGATGCTTGCTGCAAGGCAAGGAATGCAGAAATGCTGCATTCCAACGCCATCATCCTGACTTCCCACTAACGGTTTGTAGCCTTCAACACCAAGGCCGGGGTGACCGGTTTGGGTGTTGGGGAGGAGAAGAGTCCTCAACAGGATGGGCCTCAGGGTCCGAGATCTGTCGCCAGTGGCATCGGTGTCTGTCCTGGGTAACTTGTTGGCCGGTCACTCCCGCCCTGACTCCTTGGAAACTCTCCGGGGGCTGTGGGACCTCACACGGGACTTGCTGTGAAAGTCCCCTTCCCAGGAAGAGGTCCTCGAAGATTTCTTCCTTTTCTTATGCTTTCACTCTGGGGAACCCTTATCAGAGTGTCCACATGCCCGCTTGGGCACCACGGGGGCTTTATGCGACTCAGAGGTTCTGTACGGAGTCTTAGAGTGTGCAGCTATCAGGGATACCGGGGCTGAGTCTAATCTATGGAAGATGTCATCCTGCTTCTGTAGGCAACTCTAGATGGCCTTAGTGGATATCTTTTTGCACAGGGAGCATGTCTCTGGGTCGTGGTGGGCACCTAGACACCTGAGGCAACAATCATCTGTGCCGGTAAGAGAAATGTTCTTGGGGCACCGATCACACTTTTTAAAATCTGGTGGCTATCGGAGCAAAAAAGGGCCCCAGCGAGGTCAAAGATTTTCAATGTGGCCAGCGGGTAGAAAAAGTGCAAAACCGCGCTGAGTGAAGAAACCTAACTAAACAGGTTCCAAGTCCTGAAGCCGAAGTAATGGGGCTCAGAGGTGGGAAAGGGACCAGTGCTAACCGGACAGTACACAGAAGTGCACAAGGAAATCAACTTTTTTCTGGGGAAGAAGTCAAATGTCAAAATGCAGAAACTCACAAGAAAGAGCTCAAATGTTATAATGTATAAAGTTATATTGTGCGAGGCCAAATGTATATTGTATAATGTTATAATGTGCAAGGCCAAATATTATAATATATAAAGTTATAATGTTCAAGGTTAAATGTTATAATGTAAAGCTACAAATAGTCTTTGTAACATGTTAAGTTTTATGTAAACCGCCCCTGATCTCTGGAAGGGGTGGTATAGAAAACCACAACAAATAAATAAATAAATGTAGGACTCCGTGGAAAAAGGAGACTGAGTACGATGGCACCCTTGGGCTGGAAGGGGACCAAACAGTAGAGAACTATGTACAGGAAAGCATAAACAGAAGGCTGTCCATAGAAGATGGACCTATAGAGCCAAGTAAATAAATAATAATGGACACAAGGGCACTGTCACAGAAGAACAGAGTGAACAGTTCCAGGGGGCAGGCCCTGGGTCGATCTAGCAAGACTCAAGGACATTATCTGGTAAGTAAAATGTCACCTTCCATATCATCCTGCTAGACCAGTTCAAATATATGGGACGTACTAAAGCTATATCTCCGCTGGGTGGGAAGAAAACAGAGCAGCTCGCAAAACCTTAGAGCCAAAGGCCATGTCCATCCAAGCATGGACACCCAAGCGGAATGCTTTGCAAAGTGGTAAATGTTGTCCATGTTGCCACCTGACAAATGTCTGCAGGGCCTTCAAGCACCGTTCTGCATACGAGGACACTTGCACTCGAGTAGAATGGGTGTGCAAACTCTCCGAAACTGGCCAGTTCTGCAACAGATCCACCAAAGCAATGGCCTCCTGAATCCAGCACCCCATTGCAGACTTGGCCGCTGCGTCACCTTGCACAGGCTAGTGAAAAGCACAAAAAGATGATCTGACCTTATGAAAAGAATTCGTAACCTCCTAGAACCAGAAAAGCACCCTCCGGACAACCACAAGGCGAAGAGCCTTACCATTCCCCTGACACTGCTCTGTAGAGAAGGAGGGCAGGGAAGAAGGAAGGCACAGGCTGAATGGAGACTGCCTCCTCAAAAAAAGATAGGTAAGGATCTTGGCAAGACAGAGCCGGCAGCTCAGAATCTTCCTTGTGGAACAAACTGCCACCAAGAAGACTGTCTTAAGTGTCAAATCCTTCAGAGCAGCGTGCTTCAATGGCTCTGACATCAGGGCCCCAAGCACCAGACACAGATCCCAAGATGGGATCACAGATCAGAGGTGAGCACGCAGACAATGAACCCCCCGAAGAAAGCATGAAACATCCAGGTATCAAGCTAGAGACTAATCAGCCAACGGACCTCTGAAACAGGCCAAAACTGCCATATGAACCCATAGGGAGCTAAGAGAAAGGCCCTTCTCTAGACCATCCTGCAGAAGGGGCCAACAGAAATGGCACCTTGGTTGCCTCATGAGCCAGCTTCTGTATGCCAGATTGGTAGACCTCTTCTGGGCTCTGAGCAGAGTGGAAAACCACCATCAGAGAGTAGCCCGTACATGCTACCCATTGTCTTCCAGGAGCCAAGCTGTAAGTGAGAAGGGAGCCAGGTCCACCATGACATGCGGCCACTGATATAACAGACCCTGAGATGGAGGCAAATGAAAAGATGGCACTTGCAGGAGCCACTTCAGATCTCCAAAGCACTCTCTCCTCGGCTAATTTGATGCCATCAAAATAATTCTTCCCAGGTGGCGCTCTATATGCCAAATCTCACACCCCACCAGGACCACAGAGGAAACACATACAACAAGGCTGGACCAGGGCCACGATGCCCTTGAATCCAGTCTCCATGTGGCGATTGAAGAAATAGCACACTATGGCATTGAAGCGAATCACCATTAAATCCATCTCGGGGCAACTCCAGTGGCACAGAATCAACTGAATTGCTTCCTGACTGACCTCCCACTTTCCTAGATCCAGAGAGTGCTGGCTGAGGAAGTCTGCTTTCACACTGTCCACCTCAGCAATGTGCTGAGTCGACAAGACTAGGAGTATCTTCTCTGCTTAGGCAAACAGGAGAACCATCTCCTGCACTACCCTGGCACTTCTCGTGCTACCTTGTCAATTGATATAAGCCACCACAGCGTTCAGAAAACACTCAAACTGCCTGGTCCTTGACTAGAGGTTGGAAATGCAGAAGAGCCAGCCGGATGGCCATCGCTTTGAGGTGATGGATGGAACACTCTGCTTCTCTGCGGTTCCAACAGCCCTGGGCCATAAGATCTTGGCAAAGGGCTCCCCAGCCTGAATGGCATCCGTCAACAGAAGGATCCAGGAGACATTGTCCAGCGGCACGCCCCTCCTCAGATGACAGGGCTGCTATCACCACTGCAGGCTGACCTTCACCATCATTGAGAGCGGGAGCCTGAGCTCGAACCGCTGAGAACCCAGGAACCATCATCTCAAATGTTGCCGACATCAATCCGGGGAGCTGAAGATCAACTCAGACTCTGGGAGCCCACTGTGAACAGAATACTTTGACTTTCTCCTCTAGCAGGAAGACTCTGCACACTCGAGTACCAAAATGTGCTCCCAGGACTCCAGGGGTTGGGAATGCAACAAGCAGCACTTTCCCCCATTGATCACCAAGCAGAAGCTTATTAGAAAGACACCACTTGGGGAGCTACCTGAGATGCCACTGAAAGAGAATGGGCTTGGATGAGCCAGTAGTCTAGATATGGGTGCTGTCACAGTGCTGACTCATTAGTGACCCCTATGGAGACAGAAGATAGTGCAGCTCAGGGAAATAATGACGTTCTGAGAGAGCACATGGTGGAAAGTTGCCAGGGGCAACGTAAGCAAGTGAGGTCACGGGCTTGGGAGACACCCTCAGCCAATAGGAAAGCCAGGGGATTTTCACCTGACTCTAATCAGCTAGGGAGTGGTGCAGCTAGGAAATACCTAGAAAAACCTAGCTCACAAACAATTAAGCAGAACAAGAGCAAGACGGAGAGCAAGGCTGAAGAGCTTAAGCACAGGACCGGGAAGGTACAGCTTAAGAGCCAAACCAGGAGCCAAGATAGGAACTGGAGAGAAACCCAGAGAAGGAACTGGTTACAGGAGGAGGACGAGAGGAGCTGTGGAGAGAGCGTGTCAGAGTACCCCATTGGAAGCTTGAATGGACGTCTGTGTGAGTCTGAAGAATGCTTGAATGAACGGTACAGACAGCGTGACACAGCTAAGGAAAGTAAATGTAACAGCCCAGCGTGGAACAGAGATAAGAAAGAAAAGGTACAAACCAGGAAGTTTAATCCCAGTGCAAGAAGGGGAGCAGAGATATTCTTGTACCCTTTTTATAAGCAAAGTAAAGGCTTTTTACCTGAAGAAGGGACACACGCTGCAAGGTACGTGAGACCTAGAGTTTCCCAAGGGCTGCCGTCAGGAGTTCCAGCTGGTTCTCAGTTCCTACCTAAAGCAGAGCTCAGAGCAGGGCCAATTCCACCTAATAGTGGGGTAGAGCAATTCCTTAACCTGCTTCACAGAGGTCAGCAGAGGGGAGGCTCCTATTACCACAACAGGAGTGATTGTGGTAATCACAAACAATTCTCCTTTAGCAAAAGAGAACGACGTCACAGCCAGGACGGGCTGTTTGCTGAGCCCACACAGAGGGAGAGTGCAGAGGGATTGATTCCTGGTGTGGAGCCAATGCAATTTGATTTACCTATAAGTGAAGATATTATAGAAATGGACTGTAGTCTTTCTGTAGCAGATGATATAATATCTCTCAGATAAAAAGGAATAAGCAGCCTGCCAAGGCAAAGCAAAGCCTTATTCTCAGTGGCTACAAGCCTATGTTAAAAGTACTTTTCTTTTGCTGAAAGAAAGCTATTTTGTGTTCAAGTTTTGCTTTCTGTTCCACCCAAGAAGGGTTTTTGTTTCGTTGCTGTAAATATTTGATTATCCTAATTGGGAAGGGAAATAAAGCCCTATTTACCTTATTCGGTTGTCCACAACTATTTTTGTGTAATCTGGCAGCAGCTACAACCACCAGGAGGCCAGTTACACTGGGGTCTAGTGCAATACCAAGGCTTATCGGTAGGTGCACCAAGAGGGCCCGCGACAGTGCACACAAATTCCCTCCATGAACTTGGAGAATGTCCTTGGAGCAGTGGAGAGTCCAAATAGGAGGGTGGTGAACTGAAGGGGAGAGCCAACCATGGTAACACACAGATATTTTTGCTGATCCCCCAGATCAGCATATGAAAAAACACCTTGGCCAAATCCAGAGATGCCAGAAACTCCCCTCAGCGCATCACTTGAATCAAGGATCGCAAAATTTTCCATCCAAAAGGGCATGATGCACAAGTGCTTGTTGACATATTTAAAGTCCAGAATGGGCCGGAATGGTCCTGCCATGATGGCATCATGAAACAGATGGAATATCTGGAATTGCCCCGATCGCCTGGGGGAACAGGCACCACTGCCTTCAGGAGCGTCAACTTGTCCAAGATGATCTGCACAGTATCCTTGCTGTTCGCAGACCCACAAGGGGAGAAGACGATAGTGATCAAGATTGGCTCTTGCATTCCAAGACATAGCCATACTGAAAGCATAGTTACTCACCTGTAACAGTTGTTCTCCAGGGGACAGCAGGAATCAGTCCTCACATATGGGTGACATAGGCACTGATGGAGCCCTCGTGGAAGCATACCCCCAGCTTTCAAAGAAAGCCTTTGGGAGATGCCACCACACATGCGTGGTCCCCTTCCAGCCCAAGGGTGCCATCTTGCTCAGTCAGATGACATAGCTAAAAGACAGCAAAAATAAAAGATGGTAAAGGAGCAACTCCAAGGAGAGAAGGGAGGGTTGCGAGGACTGATTCCTGCTGTCCCTGGAGAACACCAGTTACAGGTGAGTAACTACGCTTTCTCCAGGAACAAGCAGGAACTCAGTCCTCACATATGGGACTCCCCAGCTACAGGCTACAAAAGCCCATAGCAAAACACAGATTCTCTCACAGGGAGTCAACGAGCAGCAGCAATTAAGTCCATGTCCATGTCCATAGACCACAGTAGGACCCCTTTATCGGATGAAAACCAGCATTCCGGTAGCTTGAACACAGAAGGGTCAGAGGATAGGAGTTGCCTAAACCCCAAAAAGATTACGGAGCACAGCCTGGCTGAAGACACTGTCCCACCGGGACTCCCTTTCCAGGCAATAATGGGCTGAGAAGGTATGGACTGAAGACCAGGTAGTGGCCCGGCAGATGTCCACTATTGGGACAGAGCGCAAGTTTGCCACCGAGGCTGCCATGGCCCTGACACGGTGTGCCATGACACGGCCTTCCAGTGGGAGCCCTGTCTGCTCAAAGGCGAGGGTGATACAGTCTGCCACCCACGTGGACAGCGTACGCTTGGTCACCGCCTCCCCAAGTCTACTGGGGTCATAGGAGATGAAAAGCTGAGTAGCTTGGCAGTGGCCCTGAGTGCAATAGATATAGAAGGACAAAGCCCTCTTACAAGTCCAAGGTGTGAAGGACTGTCTCAGGCCTACTGGAGTGAGGTCTCGGAATGAAGGTAGGGAGTACTACTTCCTGGTTGAGGTGAAAGGACAATACTTCCTTCGGAAGAAATTTTGGGTGCGTGTGGAGCACCACTCTGTTGTAGAGCCTGGTATAAGGCGCCTCCTCCACTAAGGCCTGAAGCTCGTTAACCCTGCGAGTGAAGGTGAGTGCAACCAGGAACGCCATCTTCCAAGAGAGATATCGTAGGTGACAAGTAGTCAGAGGCTCAAAGGGTGGGCGAGTGAGTTGCCCAAAACAACATTGAGGTCCCATTCGGTTGTCGGAAGGCAAATCGGGGGTTTCAATAAGAGCAGACCCCTAAGAAAGTGGGTTTCCAATGGCTGGACCGAGAGGGGCTTGCCATTCACCAGGTGATGGTACACCACCAGGGCTCTAAGATGCACCTGGACAGAGTTAGACTAGAGCCCGGATTGCAAGAGGTGGAGAAGGTATTGTAACCAAACCTACCGGGCAGGAGAATGGGTTAGCCTCGTGCTTGGCAAACCAGGCAGAGAATCTGTGCCATTTGAGAGCATAAGCTTTCCTAGTAGAGGCCTTGCAAGAGGCCAGCAGGATCTCCTCTACCTCATCTGAGAGGTGGAAAGGGGCCAGGGTCACCCTTTCAGCAGCCACGCTGTCAACAACAGGGACCCCAGGTTGGGGTGCAGAAGAGAGCCCCCTTCCTGAGGCAGAAGTCCCGGAGAGTTCCCCAACGGGATCGGGGTCTCCACAGTTAGTCGGAGGAGCAGCAGGAACCTCAGGATGAGCGCGGCCCTGTCACGGGGGGTCATGAACAATGTCTGGGTAAACAGTGGCCTGGGAGGGAAGGCGTATATGAGGCCCTCTCACCATGAGACAAAGAAACACGTTCGCTGCCACCCTGGAGGGGTGGGCCTGCCGGGAACAGAAGCAGGGCAACCGGAAGTTCTCCGAGTTGGCGAACATATCTATCAAGGGTTTCCCCCAGATCTGGAAGAGCCATTCGGCTACCCTGGTGTCCAGTTGCCAATTGTGCGGCTGGAAGACCCTGCTGAGCCTGTCATCCAGCAGGTTGTTTTGGCCTGGTAGGTATACTGTCCGCAGGAGGATACCCTTTTGGATTGTGTACGAGCAGAGGACCACTGCCTCCCAACAGAGGGCCCGGATCCCATGCCCCTCTGATTGGTCACATAGAAAATCGCCATGGTTGTCCGTCTGGACCAGCATCGGCTGGTGGAACAGGTGGTGGCAAAACTCTCGCAGGGCTAAGTATATTGCCCGCAGCTCCAGGAGGTTGATCTGCTGGGTGCTCTCACCTGGTGACCAGCTGCCCTGGGTGCAGAGATCCTTGCAGTGGGCTCCCCAGCTGAGCAGGAAGGCATCTGTGGTGAGGACCCTTGAAGGGCTCGGGGCCTGAAAAGGCATATTCACTTCAAGATACTGGAGAGACTGCCACCAGACCAGAGAGTCCACCAGTTGGAGGGTTACAGAGCATCCGTCTCAGAGGTGCCCCATGGCTTGAGACCACTGGTCCCGGTAGACACCACTGTGCTGGCCTCATGTGGAGGAGAGCGTCTGGGGTGACGTGGACTGTGGAGGCTATGTGCCCAAGAAGGCGCAGAAGAAGCCAAGCGGGCACCGAGGGACGGTACTGTATGTCCTGTGCCAGAGTCCTGAGATGGTCGGCTTGGTCCCTGGGCAGGAAAGTCTTTGACTGGAGGGTGTCCAGCTTTGCCCCAATGAACTCCAGACATTGTGTCTGGAGGCGGCGAGACTTGGGGTAGTTTTTATGACAAAGCTCAAGTGCTGCAGAACCTGGATGGTGCGTGCGGTGGCCTGCTGCACCTCTGAGGCTGTGCCTCCCTTTATGAGCCAGTCGTCCAGGTAGGGGAAGACAAAGACCCTGTAGAAACGGAGGAAGGCGGCCATGACTGCCAGGCATTTTGTGAAGACCCTTGGGTCAGAAGCCAAGCCAAAAGTTAGCACCCTGAACTGATAGTGCCTGCCCCCCACTATGAATCGCAGGTACTGCCAATGGTTGGGGTGAATGAGGATATGGGTATAGACATCCTTGAGGTCTAAGGAGCATAGCCAATCTCCCTGCTGGAGGTAGGGCAGCAATGTTCCAAGGGAGAGCATCTTGAACTTCTCCCTCACCAAGAATTTGTTGAGGTTGCGCAGGTCGAGGATGGGCCTTAGGCCCCCTGTTCTTTTTGGCACAAGGAAGTACCTAGAGTAGAACCCCTTGCCCTTGAGATGGTGGGGCACCAGTTCCACCGTTCTGTTCTCAAAAAGACCTACCAACTTCTTCAGTAGAAGGTCCCAGTGGAGGGGAGACCTGAGGGGCTCCCCCAGAAAATAAAGTGGAGGTGTCTGAGTCAGGTGGAGGAGGTAACCCTCCCTGATCACCTGAAGTGCCTGGGAGTCAGTGGTGATCGTCAACCACCTCTGGGCATAGTGGGCCAGATGTCCCCTGTGGGCTGCTGATCTCCTTGGGGTAGGGGGGCGGGGGGCAGCAGTCTTTTTAGAGAGCCTGATCCTCGTCATGAACTCGGTCTCCAGTTCGGTCATGGGTTTGCCAAAGAGGTTCTCTCCTTGGCATTGGACATCGACCAATTTGTCCTGAACCCACTGCTCAAAGTCAGACAACTGTAGCCAAACTTGGCATCGTGCACCGATGCCTGCCGCCACTACTCGAGCCGCACGACTCGAACCCGTCATAGGCTGCCTGAGATATAAACTTGGAGCTCTCACGGACAGCCTTGGCCAGGTTCCTGAACTGCTGCAGGGGTTCCTCGGAGAGACCAGCTGAGAACCCAGTGAGTTCCTTCGCCAGGTCTCTCAGGTACATGCCCATGTACAGCTGGTAGGCCTGGATGTGGCCAATGAGCATCGAGCCCGGGTAACACTTTCTGCCAAGGGCGTCCAAGGTGCGGGCCTCCCTACCGGGGGGCACAAAAGAGTGTCTCTTTTGACTTTTCAGCCGATGCATGGCCGACTCCACCACCATGGAGTTATGCAGCAGCTCATCCAACTCATCCGCCTAAGGGTCCTCCTCCGACTCCGTAGGGAACACCAGGGCCTTAGACATATCCTTGACGAAATCAAGAAAGCCCATATCCTCCAGTGGGGACCGCCATCAAGGCTCCAAGACGGGAGAGTCTGCCAGGACATCGTGGTGGCAACAGGTATTGGGGGACTCCTCATCCTCTGTCTCCCACTTGGAGTAGTCTGTTGAGGACTCGTAAGAGGGCTGCTCCGCAAGCCTTGGGACTCCCGATGCTCTGCATCCAGTACCCAACACACTTGAAAGGGATGATCACAGTCCTGTCAAGCGGGAATCGGATCGAGACCTCAGCCGAGGATCGACTCGAGGCCAAAGGACCTCGAGGATTGGCTCGGCCTCCGAGAACGTCTTCAACATCAAGGACCCAGTGGTCGGGGCAGATGAACCGGCTGTACTGGACAAGTGTCCGCTGCTGGTCCATGAAGGCAGACAAACTGCGTTCCAGGGCCGCCATTCTGGACCCCAGGCCAGAAGGCTCCACAGCCTTCAGCGCGAGCAAAGAGGGACTCTGGCCCGGCGCTGGATTCCCTTAAGAGGAATCCTTGATGAGGATGGTGTCTGGGGACCGAGGCCAGTATGAGGTCGGCTCCTTTCGGGGGGACCTTTGCAGGCTGCTCCTTCTCCAATGCCTCGGATGAGCGTCTCGGATTGCGGGACCTGACCTGGGGGGCACCCTGCCAGTTGGATCCATCCATGGACGCCGCCTTCGAGGGTTTTTTCTTCTTCCTGGGTTCCCTCAAGGGAGACCCCCTTTCTGAAGACCCACAGTGGAGCTCAGTCTTGAAAGGCTCTGCCTGAGGTGTCGAGGCTTCAGACGAGGCCCTGGCCTTCGGACTCGGGGATAAACTTATTGTGCTGCTGCTGTCAGCTCTTGAGGGCCTTGCTGGACATCCTTTTGCAAAGACCACATGCTGCCAGGTCGTGGTCCAGCTTGAGGCAGCGGAGACAGCAGTTGTGTGTGTCGGTTAAAGACATAATTTTTGAGCGCCGATCACACTTCTTAAAGCCACTGGTAGCCATAGGGAAAAAAAGTACCCCTGCGAGGTCGAAGACTCGCTGGGCTGCCAGTTGGGAAAAAAGGCACGAAGACGCCAGAAAATTAAAGAATGAAAAACTACAAAAACAGACCCAATCTCGACGCCGAGGCAGCGAGGTTGGATGACGGGAAGAGTACCGGTGCGATACCGGAGGAAAGTATGAAATTCGGAGAGAAAAATCAACTTTTTCCGGGGGTCAAGCCAGACGAATGTCTGAAGGGCTCCGCGGAAAAAAGGAGACTGATCAAGATGGCACCCTTGGGCGGGAAGTGATCATGCGTGGTGGCATCTCCCAAAGGCTTTCTTTGAAAGCTGGGGGGATGCTTCTGTGAGGGCTCCGTCGATGTCGACATCACCCATATGTGAGGATTGACTTCCTGCTTGTTCCCGGAGAATGGGGACTAGCACCCAGCGTTTCTTGGTGATCTGGGCCCATTTCAAAAAGAAGAGGCAAAGCTTGCCCCCAACCACAGGAACCAGGGAATGGACTCCCAAACCTGCAATGCGCAGCCCGGGACGGTCCTCCTCTGGATGGGAATGGATCCCTGGGCCCATCAAGGGATTGAGAATGAGCCCAAAGTCTATAAGCAGAGTGGAAAAAAGGTTTCCAGGCCGGTAGCAACGGAAGTCCAGAGACCCTCGGAGGTCCAACCAGCGTGCCCACGAAGAGCGGGTGGAGGCTGATGGAAAAGTGTCTCCTGCATGCTTAATATGCCCCTCGGACCTGTCATCCAGAAGGCAGAAAGATTTTTTCTCGTCCAGGTCCTTCACCAGCTTCTCCAAATCAGACCCAACAGAAGCGTCCCTCTAAAGCCAGATGTGCAACCATGCTTTGTAAGCTGAGTTCACTGCCCCATGTCCAAGCCAAGGCAATGCCATGTCACAATCGACAGGGCACAATCCCTAGCTGCTAGACATACCAGGTCACACATGGCATCAGAAAAGAAGGCCATAGCAGAATCCACAAGAGGGGTAGAATCAGCAGGCAGAAAAGACTGAATCCACTGGAGCCGGGCTCGAGATGTCAGGCCTGTACATATCACCAACCGAAGAAAAGCAGTTGCTGCAGCAAACTGGTTCTTCAACACAAATCCACCTTTCGGTGCAGAGTACCCTTTAAGACCGATCCGCCTTCCACAGGAATAGTGGTCCATCTGCTAACCACCATGACCTGTGCATCCTCCTTGGAAGTATCAAACCATACAACATACTACTTCTCCAGGAAAGCGTGCATCTTCTTATGCACCCTTAGCCCTTTAGGTGGGGAGTCAGAGGAATCCCACTCCAACCTGAACAGGCCCTTGAGCACCTCCAGGAACGTGAAGACAGTAGGGGATTTCCACACCCCTTGCAGGAGTGGATGCATCTTTGGTTCTTGCTCCATACCTGAAGCATCACCCAAGCTCAAGGTGGATAAGACCCTGGGAATTAATGCCTCCAGTTCTGTCTCACGGAACAGGCAGATAACATTGGCCTCCTCACAATCCTCTGAAGGCGAGAGCACTTCTTCATCCACATCAGACATCTGAATCTATAGCTTATCCCCATCTCCGGGGTGGTGCTCTTTGCCAGACGTGCCAAGCCATAAGCAATCAAACAGGGCTACCACTCTCAGCCTGCCCCTCATGAGACTGTAATGGGGGAATCCAGAGGCTGCAGGGTCTGACTTTCCATGCCAGAATGACCACACCTGTTGTAAAAGGAAAAGAATTCCGGGGAAGACAATCCAGACTCCGGATGTTCTTCTCACGGAAATGGCCCCCCTACACCAGGGCACATAGTTGCCGTTGATCCTCTAGAGGTCAGAGAGCAGCACACAGCATGGTCATCAGAACCTCAGGCCAACAGGTTATTCTTACCCACAGTGCCATCCACCATCTCCTGCCCTAAGGCAGGCAAGACTGGACTAATCACATCTCCCAGAATAGAGAGGGCGCAATCCCTCGACAGACAACTCAGGAGCTGCCATACAAGAAGAGCAAAGTCCAGAAGCCGGATATGAGGCAGCTTGCTTGCTACAGGCCAACCAATGATTCCTGGATGAAGAGAGAGATAGGTATCACAATAGCGCTGCACTAACGCCGCAGTGGCCCAAAGGTGCGCACTAACTGCGCTTCTACTGCAATTCATGTTACAGGAGCTAGGATAGGAATAAAAGTTGGAGCTGCTTGGGCAGAACGCATGTACAGACCGCGTGACTGCTAGGCACACAGTAGGAGAAAGCACTAAAGCATGTGGAAAACAGTAGGAAACCCCCATATCGCGCCAATGGTCGTCAGCCGTCTACCCTGAATTGAGTCCCACACAAACGGAATCAGGAGCTCCCAACAAGGACTATGACAAGCTCAAATCCTGGTACTTACCCCCTGAGAACCCTAGGCAGAGTATCTGTACTGGGCTCAGCTCTACTCCCCTGAAACTGTTTCAATGGCTTTGCGTTTAAGGTGGCTGGCAGACAGATCCCTCTGAGAGCCTTCTGCAATCTTCGGAGAGAGGAGGCATTGAGGTTGTGTGAGGCTGCTGTACTCTTCCAGATCCTTCCAATTTCCGGCTGCTCAACGGGTTCTTATCCTGATAAGAGCATGGTGTTTAACCAATTTTCCTTCCTCCTTTGGTTACCGAAAAGATCGCAGTCCAGTGGAGCTTCCCACGTTGCACTCAAGTGAAAGGATTACCCTCGAGGTGGTCATTCATGAGCATTTAATCAATCTTTTCCTCTCAGATCTTCAGAATTTTCTTCAGATTGGAAAAAATCCATCCATCATCTGCTGGAGACAAAGAAATACTGAAGAGACATCTGGTGACTGAGGCAGATAGAGGCATAGGAGTGATGTCACTGAAACCTGGGCTTTTCATTGGTTCTTTGTCTCCACCAATCTACTGGTAGGGGAACACAACTCATTTGTTTGGATTGGTTTAGCTGCGCAGGACAATATTGAATCGTTTTTATATAAGTCCACCACCTTACTAAAGATTAAAAGGCATTATCTCGGAGAGTGGTGCAGTCCTGTGTATCTCTCTGAGTCTACAGCAGGTGACATCTGCTTGCAGAAGGTATGCAGAAATGTCTTTGGGAAAAATTACTAGACTGCTTCCTTGAGAGAAGCAGAGGAGTATGTGTCCCTCTAGGACAGGGGAGACAAGACAGAGGTCTGCTTCCAGCTAGAAAGATGACGTTTTCTCTGGAGATGCACAAAGGAGATAGAGAAACTGATAGCTTACTCTATCCTCTGGATAGTGAAATTTCAGAACTATAAAAGTCTTCTGTGAGTTAAGGCCTGATAATTATGACTCAGAGAAAAAGTAAAGGAGAGTAACTCATTGAGGACAGATCTAAACAGTCTTAAAATTCTTTAAGCTGTTTAGAGCAAACCCCTAAGCTGCAGCTGCAGCTTGTCCAACCTTTCCAGGGTAAGAAACACCTTGCCCTAGCTAGCATTGAAGTAGACACCCAGATACTCCAAATCTTGGGAGGGAACCAAGCTGCTCCTGGGGTAGTTGATCCCTCATCTCAACTACTCCAAACACTGGGTCACCTGGGTAATGTCAGACCTGGACTTCTACATGGAGTCAGATAAAAATCAGCCAATTGTCCAGGTATGGGTAAATCTGGATTCCTTACTTGGCAAAAGGGGCCACCACCACCATGACCTTCAAGAAAATACGAGGTGCCATGGCTAGGAAAAAAAGTGAGGGCACAAAACTGAAAATGGCTGTCTAGAATGCAGAGGCAGAGGAACCGCTAATGATGCTCCTGGATCTAAATATCAAAGTATGCTTTGGAAAGGTCCAAGGAGGTTAGACATCCTCATGCTGAACTAATGCAATGAGTGACCTGAGGGTCTCCATGTGGAAGTGGGGCACTCTTAGCTTGCCACTGACCGCCTTCAGGTCCAGAATGCACAACGAGGTAAATGGAATTCCGGCCCTGTCCTTGTTCTATGGATAGCATGGGTAGAACCTGCACCTGCAGGTAATGCAGAAGAGTTTCCTCAACTGTCACTCTCTTGGTTATGGAGCCACCAGCAGACCCCACAAAAGACATCCCAAACAGGGTCCACAAACTCTAGCACATACTACATTTTGAGGACCTTGAAAAACTATTGGTCTGACATGTTTTGGATCTGATTCAATTAAAGAACAATTTTTTTAATCCACGTCAGTACAATTCTAATATATTCCACTCAATGGAAAATGTTTTTACTCTAGCATTTGGCAAGAGGGGAAAAGATCTGTTTCACAAATTAATGGTCACTTAATACTCAAGGCACCATCCCTGGTCTGCACATTCAATCATCACTGGTAAGAAAAACACCTTTGCCACACTAATTTCAAGAAATTGTTTTATTATTCAAGGGTTTTAGATATTCTTTTATCAAATACTTCAAAAAATACTATAATCTAAAATCCCATTCAAAAATATCATTCAATCAAACATTTTTTTTAATTCCATCGATGCACATCAAGGATGATTTAGCCCATTATGCTAATTAGATAAATAAACTAGCAGCACAAATAGTTTAGAACTTTCATGTTACTAATATAAAGGCAATCCTTTATATCTATACAAAAAGTGACTTCACAAAAAGAGCAGCAAAAATGGTTCAAAACTTCATTTAATGAGAGCAGTGGAAAGTTCAGTGAACTTTCATTAATAGACACAGCACTGAGCACCCGACATCATGGCAGAGCTTGATGTGACACAAAGAAATTAAAACAGGAAAATAAAAAGACCGCTGATAAAGAACTGGAAAAGCTGTGGTGAAAAAGTAACTCCAAAAATAGAATCCCAGAACCTGACAGGCCTACTGAGAACCTGCGAAACTGCTGGAGAAAGAAATTATTATTATTTTTTTTTAATTTGAAGCTGCTTTATTACAAACACCCGAAGAAAACCAAATGCAGCACATTGAAACTAATGGAGTATTGAAAAAAAAATCCCCCAAATTACAAAAGATATCGACATCACACAGAGGACAGCAATAGGGAAGTGGGGACTGGGCTCAAATTTACCACCCTCCTCAGGGTTCCCCAAGGGCCTCTTGTTTGCTCTCTGGCCTACCAGTGCTGAAACCTGTGGGTAATGGCACTGGACAGATGGCAGCTATTGGCTCGAGGAGACAGGGGAATACCCAAGCTCTGAGCAAATGTTGGGCCTACGGATCGCAATTACACAGACCACAGGACCACTGCTGCATCAGTCCAAACACCTTGCCACCTTCTGGAGGAAAATACTAGTTTCTCTCAGTGCTGCACCAGAGGATGTACTAATGATATCACTGAAATGTACTCATGTTTACCTCCTCCTACTAGTTGGGAAGCAGAGTTCTCTCATCTGGACTGGTCTAGCAGGACGATAAGGAAATTGAAAATACTTCTCACAGGTATATTGTATCATCTTAGAAAAATTTGAATGTTGGAGTATCTACACAATTAGTAAGTACTAAAAAATGGTCACGTGATCAAATACAATGATTTGGTGAATTTCAGAAGAGAATTTTTAACATACCTAATCATCTCCTATCCTTCAATCCTGCTAGACCAGTCCAGACGAGTGGGTTATGTCCCCTTGCCAGCAGGTGGAAATAGACTTGAGTAACTTTCAGTGATGTCATCACCTGGTATTATCCTCTGGTACAGCACAGAGAAAGGCCAGTATGACACTTTCCAAGCAGTAAGCAAAACTGTAAGAAAAAACTCAAATAATGTTATGAAACACACATATCCTTGTGATCAAGTGAAAAAGTGGAGCCAGACCACAAGGCTGACTAGACCTTCTACGGCAGCCAGAAGTCCCCAAAAGTGCAGAACTAATCTCCAACCTGCAAAAGGAGTCTTCCAGGGTGGGTCCTGGACTGGTCTAGGAGGATTCAAGGAAAGGAGATTATCACGTATGCTAAAATCTGTCCCTCCTTATCATCCTGCTAGACCAGTTCAGATGAGTGGGATGAACTCAAGCCGTCAGGATTCAGAGTAGGAGGAAGAAATCCAACAGGACAGACTACCTTGCCAGAGAAGTCAACTGACTAATCTCCCCAAGTGCCCTGGGGGCCTCACAAAAGGAGAAAACTAAAGCCAGGAGGCTTATAGTTGTCCTCTGGGGATACCCATTCGGACTTCATACAAGAGAGTTGTATGAGCTGTGATTCACTTCTGACAGCACTTCTCTCAGACTGCCAAGGATAGAGATGGTCCGAATGACGGGGAGCATGAGAAAATTGTAATGAACTCTAGCAACACCCTCTGCCCATCCATCCGATGCAGTGAGTAGTCTGTTTGAAGACCCTTCTCTACCAAGGAAGGCAGGTCCACAAACACGTCAGAATGAGAAAAAAAAAAAAAAAAAAGAGGAGGAAGCCTCCTTGAAGAACAGGATTGCAAAGGCTTAACTGCAAAAAGGAGACATTCAAAGAACCAGAAAAGCCTACTTGAAGCCATGGGCCACAACACAGATACCCTTCAAGGGATGCCAGAGATGCTAGAAATGGATCGTAAAGGATCAGCCTCCTATGGAGGCCTCACACATGGACCCCCTTAAGGATCCTCTCCCAGGGCCTCTACCACCGGAGTCCACCAATACCCAACATGACAACGAAAGAAGCCTCGCCAAGATACCCCCTCAAGGTGTCCTTTGGAGGTAACGCCAGTAACAGAACAGGACTGCCACTCGAACCCCAAGGGTTCTTGATCAATCCACAATCCAGGTGGAACTTCTAGAAGGCTCTAAAACCCGCTAAAGGCAGCAAGACTCACTAGGTCCTAAGCAGGGAGGCATCAAGTGGCTTAAATACATCAGCATGCGCCCACAAGGACCAGGCCCTAAGCAAGAAGGCACCAGGAAACTGTCCTACCAGGAGCCCCTGCCATGTTCCTTCTGTAGGCCCATACCTGATCACAAAAGTAAAAACCACACCACTTGGCCCAAGTATCCAAGAGACACAATGCGGAAGTTCAGTCTGGGACCTCAAGGAATGCTGGATCAAATGGCTGCTACTTGATGGGTGGAGCAAGCCCAAGCAGCATGACTGCTTGAGACCAAACTCCTCTCCAATCCCCGATCTACTTACCGGGCCCAGCTCAGCAGTGCGGCAGATAACAGTGCAAATCTGGAGGGAGAGATGCCGCAGTAGCAGCGACCTGATGGCAAGGGTGCTGGGGCTGTAAAGAAGCCCTCTCTCTGCCGCACTTCCTCGCCAGCTCAGCATGCAGGGGCTCTGGAAGACCCACAGACAGAAAGCACACCCCAGTGGAAGGCGAAGTAGATGCATCTCCTTGGGTGCACAGCTACTAGTCTTGTAGGAAGCCTTTTCTTCTCGTCTGCTCAGCGTTTTGTCTTTCCTTGTTGGCCACCATGGAGCCTAAGGCAAGTTATGCCAAAGCACTAGCCAAATTCAGCTGCAACCCTCAGGAGGCAGTCCACCCACTAGCTCTAGTAGGAGAGCCTGCTCCTTCGCAGGTGACACCTGCAGATGGGTGTGATATGCGGGCCCCAAAGGCTAATGCGAATTTTCTGGAAATGCTACAGGAATTAAAACTCTTTCAGAACGACTTGACTAAAGTGGTGGGATAGATGAAGCAAGAACTTAAGTCACCAGATGATCACATTACACAGGCAGAAACAGAACAGATCGACTTGACGATCGCTTTCCAAACCAAATTAAGCAAGTTGAAGAGGCTTAGCAGGGAAAGATGACTTAGAAAACCACTAGAGAAGATGTAATATCAGGGTCTATGGCTGGCCGGAACCGAGGATGTTACCTGCTTCATACAAGACGTCTTTGCCTTCTGTATCCCTTCTGGGAAAGCCAGAGTGCGGGTTGACATAGCCCATCAAGGACAAAACCGAATTACTGTGGTTGATAGTAGCCTGCTTCTACTACTATGAAGACCAACAAACGCTTCTCCAGGCTATCCGAGGAAAACACTCCATTGAGTTCCAAGGCCACTGAAAGTATGTTTGTTTGTACAGGGTGGTGTACACAACCGGACTGTCTAAGATAACCTGAGAGAGTTAATTTTGTTCAGGCCTTTGCTTAGAAATAAACTTCATATATTTGCTTACTAAGTAGGTGAAGAGGTACATGTCCTGTAAATAAAGAAAAGGGGCAGGCTGTACTCTAGCCTTTCTGTCTCAGGGTTATTAGATATCAAGCAGTCAGCAGTAAACAGTTATGTCTTGGAATACATGTATGTCTCCTCATACTGACCTACACTGATTAGAAGTTGACCTATGATGTGATAAATACGTAATATCTGACGTGTCATAATAAAGTGCAATTATGCTGTATCATCCAAAAGAGCCCTATAAATAAAGTAAACCATGGCTAACAGTTAGAGTAAACAAAGAGAACTCGTTTCTATTTGTTTCTCTCCACAAAGCTTTGGTGTATTTATATATATATAGAAGTGTGTGGGTATATTTTATTGCTGTCTTTTAGATTACCTGCTCATTGCTTTGAATGTAGTTTTCTGTGTCTCTAAGAGCCCTGCAGGTTGCTGGTGAGGGGGTGCTAAGAAAGCCCAGAGCCACGACATCCAAATTTACCCATAACTGTCACCATATATGCTGGAGAAAAGGCACAGCTTTTGTCCTCTCACAATGATCCTGCAGGAGAAGGTGGTGAGGTACCGCTGGGGCTTCTCATTCGCCCTCTTCTTTCAATGGGAAAACAAATTGTTTCGTATTTCTGATCTAGAGGACTGTTTTGAGCTGGTGGAGGAGCTCTTTGGCAAGGTTCGCCTGAAATCTGAAAGGGGGCAAGCCCTGAGTGGAGGAAGTCCACCCTGAAGCACCAGAAGACACCGGCCTCCTGGCAACAACTCTGGACTTCCAGAGCTCCTGTTGAAGATGGAGACATGGATACTGCCAAACTGCCATGAATGACTGAGGACTGGTGAGAGTACTCTGTGACTGTCTGGGCACATGTCTGCTATATGACTCTGTTTGTGATTGCATGCATAATGTTGGGAAGGTCACTATTTAGCTTGAGTGGCTCCGGTCCTTGACAGAGGGGCCTATACTTGCAAGGTCAAGGTCTTTCCCTGTGTTCCTTTGGATCAGTTTATACTGTGATGCGGTGGATAGGTTGGGGCAAGGAAGGATTTTGTGTGGCGTGTTATGTGGAAGTCCAAGGGTAGGGTGTCCTGATATGCCCTGGGGAGGGGGGGGGGGACGAGGAGTTGCGATGCTGCTTTCCTTTCCTTATGACCCATAGAAAAATCAAAAATGTTTCCAAATCTTCACTCTGCAAGTAATTCAACGTACAGCTGTGTACCAAAGAAGGTCTCAGTCTTATTCTGGCGCCACTGTATAGACCAACGTCTTAAACCAGTGGATATGCCTTTTAACATCAATGACCTTCTATTATTAAGCTATAGAGCTAGTCATATTTGGCTATGTTGAAGTTAATATCCTTGTACTTAGCTCTAAATGACACCGCTCGCTTGTTTTATCAAACTGATCCCGCCTTTTTCTAAAGAGGTGGTGGCCGTTCTTGCATAGCATGAAGCTAAATTTTCTGGTTTTGAAACTTCATGTAAATCATTAGAATCCCAGCTCATAACAGTACAAATGGCCCTCACCTACTACTCAAGATATGCTTGTTTTACATCATCAGAATTAATCGTTGGATAATTTCACCGCTCCAAAATTTTACGTTTTTTGAATTTTCCTTGGACACATTTTTTGTCACCAACAATATTGTTTTATAAATATCTGAAAAAGGTTCTCTTACTGCCTAACCCTGAGGAAGTTTGCTTATCAAAGTTATATTATTTACCGGTAGGAGTTATTGAACCAGCTCAGGGTTCTGCAGAAGTTGAACAAGAATTGGAATGCTTGAATGTACCAAGTTTAGATTTGTTGGTTTATTTAGAATCCTCTCGAGGAGATTCCTACTAGAGCTACTCTTTTGGTTTCATGTAGTACTCATATAGATTAGATGTAGATTCTTCATTCATACTTTGTAAAGCAAGTGAAATTTTTTGGTCAGTTGATTCAGGTTTTTCCTGATGTTTCACGAGAAAATCAAAGGCGAAACAAGGCCCTTTTAGAGCTTAAGCCTCATACTTTGGCTGTAGAGGCAACCTTCTTCTTGAAATATTCATGTATGACATTATGCTTTTCACCCAAATCAACACCAAACAACTGAATTTAAAAAAATATAAAGGAATGTTTCAATAACATTAACACATGGCTATTAGAACACAATCTTCAAATAAATTTGAATAAAACAGAAATCCTTTTCATCACAAAGGACAGCTCCTTCACTCCACCAGAAGCTATGAAGATAAAAGATGCAAGCATCCAAATCAAAAAAAGAAGTGAGATATTTGGGTGTTACGTTAGATCATCAGCTTAATTTCACCAAGCATGTGAGCAACTTAACCAAAGCCATCTACGCAAAGTTAAAGATGCTTCAACACCTAAGACCTCTATTCTCCACAAATGATTTCAGAACAGCAGTCCAGGCTATAATATTCCCACACTTCGATTTCTGTAATGCCATTTTAATGGGCCTACCAAAGCAGAGCATCCGCCGCCTTCAACTAGCTCAAAATACAGCAGCTAGAGTAATATCACAAGCCTCTATCAAAGAGCACATTAACCCAATATTAAAGCATCTACACTGGCTACCTATTGAGAGTAGAATAAAATTCAAAGCTAGCCACACTATATTCAAATCCATCCAAACGGAACCTACCATCTGCCTGAAAGAGTTTATTCGCATCATTCCGGAAAACAGACTACGTAGAAGTAACAATAGAAATTCTATTGAGGTACATGCTGATTTCAGAAGCTGCAACTCAACTACATCTAAGAGAGCCTTCTCTCTTTACGTCCCTCTACTATGGAACTCACTTCCTTCATCCATAAGAGACACTAAGGACCCTAAATCCTTCCGTAAACTACTAAAACCATTTCTGTTTAAGGAACACTTTTGTGAACCAGTCACCTAGTTTAAATACCCCAAGTAAAGCAACAGTCTTCACTCTTCAAGATGCCTTCAATTTCATTCTAACTAAATTATATATATATGCTTAGCTCTCTGTACATAGTTATCGCTTAAATCAGCTGTACCTGATTTAAGTTAATTCTTCCCTTATCCCCCTTCACTCCCTGTTCAAAATGTTACATGTATTTTTTTGTTTAATGTAATGTTCAATCTTTTGAGTTCTCTGTAAACTGCTTTGATTCACGAAAGGCGGTAAATAAGCACAAATAAATACATAAATGTATGTGTCTCATTTCTTATCAAGGGAAGAAATATGTCTTTTTTGAGGTACCTCAATTGGAGATCTTGCTACAGGGGAAGGGTTAAGGCATTGTATTTTCTTTTCCAATTATTTTGAATGTCTAGGGTTTAGTAAAAGGGGTTAAGTTTTTTCCAAGTTATTACTCTGAAGATTCAGGAAGTATTATTTGATGCTCTTCTTGACGTGGGCTGGAATGAATGTTATTAATGTACACTTTCTTGCTTGTATTGTTAACATTTTGTAAATAAAAAATAATTTTAAAGAAATTGGTGTTAGATTGGCCATTCACCAACCTTTAGGTACTACAGATGATTTTAATGATAGTTCACTGATTACTAATAAAAGATGAGATTGCAGACCTGCTAACACCCTCAGATGTAGTTTATCAAATACTTGGAATACATCTTCCCAGTTTATCAATATTTCTCTTAATTCTTCCGATATATTTATTTTTTATTTATTTATTTAACAATTTTTTTTTTTTTTTAATAGTAGTTTTTATTCAGTTTTAACATATAAAATAACAATACAAACGATCGTGATATAGCAGGATACAAGCAGATGTTAGTGATCAAAATAGCAAAAGAATATAATAACTTGAACAAGACAGTACAATAACGTTAACAAGAACTAGTATCAGTCCATGCCAGCACGCCACCCTCCCTCTCTCCGTTCAATGTGGTTACAGCAGAGACCATTCCACAAGGCAGCCTCCAGCAATCATTTTCATCAAACATAATTTTGTAAAGCTGACCATTTCTTACTTAGTTTACCAGACCATGGGTTCTTGGCTATATAGATCTCTTCGTAGGTCTTATGTAGGATTAAGAGACTCCACCAATGCTCGAAACAAGCTTTGTCGAGATTCTTCCAGTGTATTAGAACTATTTTAAGCGCTATCCCAAGCATTAAGTCCAGCAGTTTACCATCCCATTTCATCAGAGTAGGTTCCAGAGCTATGGATTTATATATCACTATCCGATAAGTGATAGGAGTTTGTAGGTTGAGGATCTGTGATATGCGTTCCCAAACTCTGTTCCAATATATTTCCAGGGATTTACAATGGAACAACATATGTGCCAGTGTCCCAATTTCCATGTTACAGGACCAACATCGATTTCCCTCCTGTAGTGTCCATTTCATTTTCTTAGCCGGTGTAATATGCGCTCGATGTGCTATAAAGTACATAGATTGTGTGAGAGACGCTGCTCTCGTGGCACGTATTTGAGTTCCCCAAAAAGTGTCCCAATTTTCCGGAGGTAGATCTTGACCGGTTTCAGTAGCCCACACCGACTGTATCTTAGAACATGTCTTGTCACTTTTGGATCGGAGAATCGCAACACATCTTGAAACAGCTTTAGCATCTGTTTGTAATTCTTGAAGTTTCTGTCGCAGTGGCCATCCTGTACGTATCAAGACAGGTGACACACCCGCTTTGCTCATGCAGGATCGGAGCTGACACCATTGGAAATAGCATGTATTAGGCAATCGGAATTCCGTTCTTAATCTGTCAAAGGTTTTAAATGCACTTCCATTGATCAGTTGTCCAATGGTGATAAGATCATGTTCCACCCATTTTTTCCATAAGACAGGCTTCCCTCCGATGATAAGGCGCGGGTTCAGCCATATGGGCATATCTGCGGTAAAGTCATCCCCTCCATCGATACATGATGCCAATAATCGACAGGCATGCTGTGTTTCTCGGATAATAGCATTATGTGGTGCAGTCTGGTCTACTACTGTGCCTATCAGTAGCCATGTGGGCAGGGGGGAATGTAGGGCCCGCTCCACACTCAGCCATCTAGGTCCTTTATCCGTGTCGTCAGAGTCGACCCATTGAGCACCCTGCTTTAAAAGAGAGGCAGTGTGTAGCCAGCCGAGATCTGGGAAATGGACACCTCCTTGTGTATTAGGTAACTTCAGTTTCCAGGCAGCTATTCGAGGTACTCGGTTGTTCCATAGAAAGGCTATCAGTTGACTATTCATTTTCTTATAGAAGGCTGACGGGAAACGTAAGGGTATCATACTTAATATATAGCTGAGTTTTGGTACCAACATCATTTTTATCGTTTCTAGCCTGCCCCACCAGCTCAAATGAAGGGGGGTCCACTTGCAGATGTTATCATGTACAATTTCTTGACACATCTTAATGTTGATTGCAACAGTCTCTTCCAAGGTGGTGCCATAGGTCACGCCCAGGTATCTAAAGGATGACTTCTCATATTGAAAGGGGTATCCACGCATCATTTCTTCGCTGACCTGTTCATTCAGAGGAATAATTGTTGTTTTATTCAAATTTACTTTATATCCGGATATCGCTGAGTATGCATCTATGAGTTGCAGTGTTTCAGGAAGGTCTGATGGTTGTAGAAAAATGAGCAGGTCATCGGCATATGCTGACAATTTACAGGGACCATCAGCTAACTCAATTCCTTTTATGTTTTCCTTCTGTCGGAGCGCTATTAATAAGGGTTCCAGGGCTAAATTAAAAAGCATCGGTGACAGGGGGCAACCCTGTCTGGTCCCTCTTTGCAACTGAAAAGGGGCTGAGAGATGTGAGTTGACCGCTATTCGAGCTGTGGGTTTGGTATATAACAATTCAACGCGTTTTAGGAACTTTTCTCCTATCCCAAACCACCGTAGGGATCGAAATAGAAAGGACCATTCCAGTCGATCGAAGGCTTTTTCGGCATCCAATGCTAGCCCTATCAGGGGCTCGGCCTTGGTCTTGGCAGATGCCAGTACATGTGCCAATAATCTTCCATTATCTGTAGTGGATCTGTTTTGTATAAATCCACATTGATCCTCATGTATCAAATCTTTTAAGATCCGTCCTAATCGGTTAGCAAGCACTTTAGCATAGATTTTATAATCAGAGTTTAGGAGAGAGATGGGTCTGTAATTCTCTATCTTTTGTGTATCCCTGCCCGGTTTCGGGTGAATGACCACCACAGCCTCTGCCAGGGCTCCAATCTCTGGAGATTCATCTTGCAGGCCACTGTAGTAGATCTGTAGCATGGGAGCCAATTGAATGCAATATTTATTATAGAATTCCAGCGGGATACCATCTGGACCGGCGGCTTTGCCACGAGCCATCTGTTTGATCGCATCTTGTATTTCAGTTACTGAGATCTCTTGTTCCAGCGTTCGACTTTGATGACTGGTTAATGTGGGTCCTACTATCTTGGAGACAAAATCTTCAAAGGCTCTGTCACTACATTGGGTATCTGAGCGATATAGTTCCTCATAGAATTCTTTGCAGCGGTCTAGTATTTTGTCAGATCTCAGGAGAAGGCCCCCGGAATTGTCCTGCAACGCCGCTATAGCGGTCTTGCTGGTTTTTGGTCTGAGCTGCCGAGCTAAGAGGGATCCTGAGCGGTTGCTGTCATAGTAGTATATACTACGTTGTAGCTGGATACTACTCAGTGCTTCTTTGTTGAGGAGAGCATTATATTGGTATCGCAATTTTTGGAGTCTAATCAATATCATTGAGTCAGCTCTTTTGGCTAGTAACCTTTCCCCAGCTTTTATTTGGAGTTCCAATTCATCTTTTTCTTTTTTCCTGGCTTTACGCCGTCTAATGGTGTAGGTGGTAATATGAGCTCGTATGGTCGCTTTAAAACCTTCCCACCAGCTCCAGATGGAGGTATCAGTGGGTGTATTATATTTAAAATAGGTCTCAATTTCCCCTGACAGTAGCTGTACAAAGGAGTCATCCGCTAGTAGGGATTTATCAAATGTCCATCTTGGCGGAACATGCTGTGTAACGTTGGTATTCAACACTAGGGAGACAGCGGCGTGATCCGATACCGTTGTAGCATATATCTCTGCGGACAACACTTGGGGCATCAGCTCTGTGGACAGTAGGAAGAAATCGATCCTGGTTTGGGTATTATGTGGGATGGAATAAAATGTGTAGTCTCTTTCTTGGGGATGAAGTAGGCGCCAGGGGTCTACCAAGTGTAGCTCTGTTATGATGCCTTTAAGAATCGCCTGCGATTTGACTTTGTCTACAGCCCGATAGGGCGTGCGATCTAACAGTGGATCCAAGATGACATTGAAATCGCCCCCTAATATGATATTGGTGTGAGTCGCGGCTGTAACTTCTTTAGCTATCAGTTTGAAAAAGTTAGGGTCATCGAGGTTGGGCGCGTAAATATTGAAGAATGTGTAAAGCTGTTGATTTATTTTCATCGTCACTCTGGCCCATCGACCTAGCGGATCAATCCGTGTGTCGGTAATGGCGGATTGCAGGAATTTGCGCACTAATATTATTACCCCCCCTTTGCGTTGAGTGGCAGAGGCCGAGGCCGCCACCAGGAAGTATTTAGAGGTTACTTTCTGCGATTCAGTATCTGTTAAATGTGTCTCTTGTAAGAGGGCAATATCTGCTTTTTTTTGCTGGCAGTACGCTAAAATCTTCTTTCGCTTGACAGGGCCAGTAATACCTTTTACATTTAACGAAAGCATTAAAAGATCACTAGACATCAACGGTGGAATAAGCTGTCTTATAGGTGAAAGCTATCCTATGGATAGGCCTGCCGCGTACTTGCATTTGCGTGTATGTGGAGGGTTTTGTACTGGACTGGACTGACACAAACAACTGCATAACTGGCAAACATTGTATCGCTAAGGTGAACACAATCCACTGAAACAGTAACCAACCCCGACCTCCCGTTGCCACCCCTACATTTCAAGCAGAAATATCTGTTTAATTAAAACTATTTAGAACATCAGAAATACAATCAATGAGGTGTTTAACAAGGCTTAAGGCGTTCTAAAATTTGTGAGAACGCACGGCCGCACCCCCTGAGTATATGCTGAGTTCTCTACACTGCGTGAGAGATCAGAATATTGACCTCAGGTTTCCATACCACATTTTTCTTGTAGAAAAGTTTTCAGTTTTTCAGCATCAACAAAATTCCTCGTTTCATTATGCAGCGTGACCCGCATGGTTCCTGGGTAGTATAGCCCGTATCTTGCCTGTGCACTTTGTAGCATGGGTCTACAGGCCAGCAATGCTTTTCTCCGATCTACCGTTTGCTTGCTCAAATCCGGATAAAGTGCTACTTTGTGTCCCTGGATTTGCAGTGATCCGGCCTTCCGTGCAGCTTGAAAGATCTGTAGGACCTGTGGGTATCTCAGTACCTTCATTATGAGTGGGCGCGGGTATCGTGTGTTTTCAGCTTTGTGTGTTGGGATTCGATGGGCCCGTTCTAGTTCAAAAGGCCTTGCAAAGACAAGCTGCAGCATCTCCGGTATGGTTTTTTCCAGAAATCCAATCGGATCGGTACCTTCAGCGCCTTCAGGGACTCCAACAAGGCGGATATTATTTCTACGGGAATGGTTATTTTGATCTTCAATCAGATTTTCTATGTGCCGGACTCGTTTGGCCAAAGGGCCCAGCTGTTCTAATGCAACGCCATGCTTCTGGGTTTGTAATTCAACTGCATTAAGTCGAGTGGTGATGGTGAGGAGTTTCTCTTTTACCTCCAGCAAGTCTTCTTGAATCATGTTCAGTGAACTAGAATTGGCTGCAATCATTTCTTTAACGCATTTCAATTCCTGTAGCACTTCACGTAGGCCACCGGCAGTCACTCCCTCCTTCTCTCCCGCGGCCATTTTCTGCGGGGAACCCACTTCGGGTTTGGATCGTTTCGCTGCTGAGCCGGATCCCTGTGGAAATTCCAGCCGGGCAGGCTTCAGGGATGCCATCCAGCTGTATTGCGGTGTTATTGATGTAGGTAGGGGGTACAAACTTCAATGGAATACCGGGATATGTTCAGGATTCTTGGGCAGCAACGGGAGCAAAAATTCAGGCGTCCATTCTGTTCAGTGGCTAGCTCCGCCCCTGATTTATTTAACAATTTTTATATACTGCCTTTTCATTTAATCAAGGCGGTTTGCAATAACTAACTTTTTTAAAGAACTTGCAAATTTAAACAATAACAGAGAACTTGCAATTTTAGGCAGTATCATCGTGACTTCGAAAACTTAAACAGTCCTTTGTAGCATCAACTCTACTTATGTACATTTTAGTAAGTGTAGTAGGAAGGTTGACTGGTGTAGATGGCATTGCTTGTGTAAATCTGTTTGTGGAGTGGTTAGTGTGATTGGGGGTCCTCGTTGAATTGTTCAATGAATAGAGTGGTTTTGAGCAACTTCCGGAAATCTTTTATATCGGTTGTTGATCTTAGATTTTCTGGGAGGACATTTCAAATAGCAGGGGCAGCAAGAGAGAAGGCTTGCATGGATGTCGATTTATTGTTTTTTGTGACGAGACTAGGGGATGGTATAGTGTTTTTGGTGCTGTTTCTGTCTGGTCTTTTGCTTTCTTTGGTTCTGATGAGCTCTTGTAGTATATTCCTGCTGAAATGTTTTTGATTTTGAAAATGGTGAGTGCTGATTTATATTTCGCCCGTGAAGAGATTGGTAGCCGGTGCAGGTCATGTAGTATGGGAGTTATATGGCCTTGTAATGATATGGGCAGCAGTGTTCTGCACTATTTGAAAGGGACGGGTGGATTGTTTAGGTAGACCTTGGTAAAAGAGATTACAGTAGTCCAGTACAGGTGTAATGATTGCCTGGCATACTGTGCAGAAATATTCTTTGAGGAGAGGTTTTAGTTTCCGGAGCATTGATAGCTTGAAAAAAGCTGATTTGGATATTTTGTTGATATGCGGTTGGAGGGTAAGTTGTTTGGCTAGAATCACTCCAAGATAACGAACTTCGTCTTTTATTGTAATCAGTGTATTTGAGATGTTGATAGGAGGTAGGAGGAGTGAATGTGGGATCCCTTGTAATGAGGATAGCTTCAGATTTGTTTATGTTGATGTTTAAGTTATTGTTGGTAAGCCAGGTCGCTATTTCATGAATACAGGTTGATATAGTGGTGTAGTCTGGGGCATCCAGTTGTATAGGGGTATATGCCATGATACTGTCAGCATATATGGCATATTGTATTTTGTATTGGTTGAATATTTTGAATATGGGCTGAATATAGCTGTTGAAAAGAGCAGATAGTGAGGAGCCTTGGGGTACTCCTTGAGTTGTACGGAAGGGTGTTGAGGTGAGGTTACCGGATGTTACTCTCTGCTGTCTGTCTTCGAGGTATCACCTTTAAGTACCATTTCAGGCATGGGTAACTTCCCTACATCATCTTCAGTAAAGACTGAAGCAAAGAATTCATTCAATCTCTCTGCTATGGCTTTGTCCTCCCTTAGTGCTCCTTTTACCCCTCTATCATCCAATGGTCCAATTGATTCTTTCACAGGTTTTTTTGCTATGAATATATTTGATGGGAGACGACAGTCCAGAAGGTACAGAGGGGGGCAGATGAGTCGTAGGCTGTTAAGCCTAAGCAACACCTCATGATCGTGCACTTCTGTTCTACAGGGATTCTGGTGCGAAGTGGACCCTGGAGGCCCTGAAATGCAGATTCCGGACCATGAGGGACAGAATCCAGAAATGATCCAGCACCTACAAGAGGAGGTAGCAGCTGCAGCAGGTCAGCCAGAAGTCATCCATGGCACAGAAACCCACGAGTTAACTATGTGCAGGCAGTCATGTAAGCTAGGCCGGTAGTGATATGGGCCTTGAATTCTGGACAAGATACCATATCTCAGACGTCAAGCAGAGAGTTGGCATTGCAAGCCATGGAAGCAGATCAGGGAATTCAGGGTCTGAGAATGGAGCGGGGAAGCATGAATTTCACAGCCATAGAAAATGTGGTAGTGTAACCTAGGTATTATGGTCTCCCCTAGCTATGTAACTGTGCAACATTTAGCACTGATATGGCATGTTATGCCACATGAACAGAATATGTACTGATGGGAAACCTTTATTGATGCAGCACAACGGCAACAGGACAGTGCACAGGGACCAGCAGCATAGCTGGAGAGCCACAAATCGGATACCTCTGCCACAACAGCCACCAGCATGCCATCACAGCAACAGCAGGCCTGCTCTACCTCTACCATCACCACAGCCACTGTGAAAGGCTCTACGACTGGGAGCAGGGGGCTCTGTGGATGGCGAGGAGGTGGAAAGTGAGGATGATATGGCGGGAGAAGGCCAGTAAGAGCGGGAGGAGAAAGAGGAAGAGAAGGAGGGGAGGAAGAGGAAGAGGAGGAGGATGACAAAGATGAAGAGGAGGAGCAGGAGGTAGAGAGCCTGGAGCTAGAGGACAGGGCCTATGCAGAGCACAAGGAGGTGGTTCGTGGAGTCTGGATGAGGGGCTTGAGGCTGCTGCTGTGGATGCGAGTGAAGGGCAGCCTGCAGTACTGGTGGTTGCGGAACCAGAGGGTAGAGTGGCTGCGGTGATGCTGACAGCAGATGTGAAGGTGGAGGCAGGGAAGGTATCAGAACCAGACATCCTGCCCTTGAGCCATCCCACAACCTTCAAGGCATGGCAGTGGATCCACAGGTGCAGGAGAAGCCCATGTTGGATTGCTGAGCCAAACACCACCACAGCATCTCCCATCAGCTAGCTCTGCAGCTTCTCTCCCCCTGAGGTAGGCACACTTCAGGAGTTCGTGTACTGTCTAGATGCAGTGGTGCTCGAGCTATGGCCCATGAGGGAGGCAGTTGAGGGGGCAGCGGATGCAATATGTGCCAGTGACGGCCCTCACTGACGCTGTGCTGCACCAGATTAGCCACACAGGGAGTGGAGCTGGACTGGACCCATAGTGTGAGGGTGGGCCCATCACACCTTGTAAAGCACAGTTACTTACCTGTAACAGGTGATCTCTGGGAACAGCAGGAATTAGTCTTCACATATGGGTACGTCGGTACCGACGGAGCCTGCACGGGAACGCTGCCCAGCTTCCAATCAGAAAGCTTTTGGCAGCATCCCTCGCGCCTGCGCGCTGACTTCCCGCCTTCTCCAGAGCCTCTCTTCAGTTGAGTTTCAAAGCTGAGACAAAGGTGAGAGAGAAAAGGAAGAAGAAGATAAAGAGATGCAACTCCTAGGGGAGGTGGGAGGGTTGTGAAGACTAATTCCTGCTGTTCCCAGAGATCACCTGTTACAGGTAAGTAACTGTGCTATCTCCAGGAACAAGCAGGAATGAGTCTTCACATATGGGGACTCCCTAGCTGGAGATGCCAGGGGGAGATCCCATAAAAATGCAAGAGCCTGGATCAGGGGTGCATTTTGTCTCCAGGAATCCCCGGCATCCAATGTGGGATGGAGGGTAGGAGTTGACAATAAAGGAGCTGTGAGGAAAGAAACAGCATAACCAAGGACTAGAGGGTCCTACAGACTACAGGAGTCCTTGGTATATATGATGAGTAGCATTAAACACATTTAATGTACACTTAAAATATGCAGCTTACCTACTGTATTGTAGGAAGTAGGAAGCAGGATGGAGTCTACTGGATAAGCAGTGGCGGAATCTTCAAGGTGACCTCCCAGTAGTGAGGATGAAGGTCCAGACCTGGAGGTAGTAGACGATCCAGGTGTCAACTGGGTAGGATTAGACGTCAGGTCTTCAATGGAAAGCTTTATGGAAAAAAGCTGAAAACTCCTTTAGGTATAAGGTCATTAACATTGAGGACTAAAGGAAGAAGAGTGACGGAGTTGGAGAACTAGCCCAGTCCTGGCGGGAAGAGGGGAACTGGAAAAACCCCTATTCCCAAGGAGAACAGCTGTGTACTCAAAGATAAAGATGTACACTGTTTTTCCTAGCTGGTTAGAGATAGGAAACATATTGAAGCTTGATGCTTCAAGGACTTAAAGAAAAAATGGAAGATGTTAGCACCACAGTGGTTAGTGGTGCCTAACAATTTCTGCATTGTAATATGGTATGCGAAGTAGGGCGATAGATTGTCTAAAGCCTCTAGGAGGTAAAACATTTAGTATAGACAGTAAGGGTGATAGTGTGTAAGACATATCAACCCTTAAGAAGCCCCTCAACAGACACATATATATACACATATATATATATATATATATATATATACATATATATATATATATCCAGATGTGTATATTAGAATATGGGTGGAGAAATGTATCAAAATATATAGATATATAGATATAATATACCCAAATATAGATACATTTGTGGGGCATGGTTTTGCACCACCAGAGTAATGATATAGGTATGTAGACATATATGGAGATGCTACATACAAGACAACAGGTTGAAGATACATGTCTACCACCCAGCCCCATAATTGTACATGGGGAATATAAAAGAAAAAGATTCTGCGCTCTACAAGAGGGTGAATCCACTTGGGATATATATAGAGAATCTATTTCCGTGGATTGAGGGATGCAGGAAGGCAATCCAACAAGATAACTGTGATGTTCGCGTGAAAACAGATGATCATATGAATCTGTAAGGAACAAAGCGGGAGTTCCACAGAACACTGACATGGCAGATGTGCGGAAACGCAGAAGAAGATACCAGAGGGACCTACTGGAGGGACCCAGAGGTAGCATGCGTAAACATCAGCCTTGGATTTTCACGCAGAAGAACTGATATCTCGTGTTAACACCCCAGGCTAGAGGGTGTGGAGAACCCTCACAGGCATGGGAAGGGTTTATAAGCTTTTCCCTAATAATAGAGAAGCTTCAGAGACAAGGTCAATGCTCTATAGCAAGGCCCTCATAGTAGAAAGCTTCTCTGAAGACTGCAGAGAGCATTATGCAGGAGAAATATGAGACAAACTGACTGAAGTCAGGTGTGTTGCCATATCCTAGGAGAGGAGATGGTTAGAATAATGTGAGAAAGCCTAAAGGAGTAGGAGGATCCAAGATAGATGACGAATAGCTTGGAATCACTACTGAGGCTAGAGAAAATTTTGAACAAGGGACTGGAACTTGGAAAAATTACCAGTAATATTATTACTGTAACACCTGCAGGCACAGCTGCTGACGGAAACAGCAGAGAGATTGTCCTGTGCCCAATAAAGAAAAACAGACAGGAAAAGAGTGGAGATATCCCTTCTCCTTGTCTGAGGAACGAGCTTGCTAGAGAAGCTTTTCAGTATTTTGAGGGTGACGTACCTATAGGGTAAGTCAACTGAAGGAAAAAATGTTCACTTTGGACAGAACTATCAGGGGATAGTTGCAACTGCTCTTTTGGAGAGTCTGTAGTCCCTGAACAAAATATTTTTGACAGGTTAGTACACTGAAAAAGAAAAGCACAGTGAATAAACTTCTAATGGGTAGAAGTGAACTGTAGGTTACAATTCCCGGCCCTTATGGTTGCTGGGAATGCTGAGACTGGCCAGAGCTGGAGGACTTCAGACCAGGCTGAGGCGTCCCTTGTTTAGGTACAGCCGAAAGATGGGCAGGAGATGAATGAAACTTTCTTTTCTTAGGGAAAGAAGGTTTGGTAGGACATTTCCTACCCCTTGAAGAAGGAGGTGGCTTAGAATGGTCTTTAGTGGAAGGCGAGTCAGTGGAGCATTGAGCAACCTGACGTAAAGCCTCCTTATTGAAGAGACCTTCTCCTGTACAAGGAGAATGAGCCAGTATAGTTTGTGCCCATCTGCTCAAGTCTGAAGCTTCAAGCCAGGCTCTGCGACGTGCTGCAATAGCAATAGCAGAGGATCTGCTAACGGACTCAAAAGAGTCTATAGAAGCACGAGACAGGAACCAGGATATATTCCGGCTGTGATTGATGAGCAAGGAATATCAGTAGCCTTGGGCTCTGGTAAAAAAGGGGTCAAAAGAGACAATTGCTCTGTGACTTCCTGGAGTGTTAGACTCATGTGAAAAATATATGAAAGAATTCTGGAGGCCAGCATAGAGGTTTGGAAGGCCTGACGACCAAAAGCATCGAGTGTTCTTGAAGAACGACCTGGCGGATAAGAAGAATGCTTCTTCTTGCTCTTAACTTTCCTCAGTGCTGATTCCACTACAAGGGAACGATGAGAAAGTTGAGGCTTTTGAAACCCTGGAGAGGGTGGCACCCGGTACCGAACCTCAATGGCTGTAGAAACTAGAGGAAGTCGTAAGGGCGATTTCCAGAGCCTCAGAAGGAGATCCTGCAGAGCAGGATGTAAAGGAAGCATCATATTTTCCATTTGTGCCGGTGAGCCATGAGTAGAATCACAACCAGGGATAGATATATTAAGAAAGGTTGCCATATCCCGGAGAAAAGCCTGAAAAGACAGATCTCCTATGGGAACTATCCCTGGTAAGGCTAAAGAAAGAGACCTAGTAGATGGACTGGGATACTGGCATGTTAACTTAGAGGCAGTGGGTACTGCATCAATGCCAGGTATCGGTTCCAAACTAGGCATCGGTGCAAGAACAGGCATAGACATCAATACTGATAGAGGATTAGCAGTTGAAGTTGCCATCGGGGACTGCTGCAGTGGTACCGAGATCATGAGAGAGTTATGGCTAGGATCTTCGGAACTGCCCAACTGGAAACGACAGGAGTCGGTTCCGGGACGCGTCGGTACCCAGTCCTCGAGACTAGATATCGATTCAAGACTCGGCATCGAAGAAAGCGAGACTATCGATGCATGTCGCGAGGGTTCTGACGCCGGTGGCGGCATCGGCGATGCCGATACCACTAAGGCAGCCTGGGTTACATCGATCGGTACAGACGGTACCGAGGATACCCGATAACCCCCCCTTGCCAAGGGTAAGGTGGTCCACCTCGATGCCGATGCCAGGGTATCGGAACCGATCGATGCCGGTACCGTTCTGGAGCATGGCTGAGATTGAGAGATGTCAATGCGGTGTGTATCGATCGGTCCCGAAGGTACCGAGGATGCCCGATGACGATCCCTGGTGAAGAGTGGGACACTCAACACCGGTGCCGATGCCGGAGGCTCGGTACCGCTCGAAGCGGATACCACCCCCGCGCATGGCTCAGGTATGTTCTGTGAGGGGTGAGCCCCAGGAACAACCTGAAACCCCTTTAACGCTTTGGAGCCCGAAGACTCCCGCAGGGGTAATGCCAATGGATTCTTGAGGGTAAGACCGGAGCCGTCACCATGCTGGGCATGGGACATACCACTCAAGCATTGACTAGTCTTAACAGACTGGTTGTGGGTTACCTGATCCTGTGAAGTAGAGAAACCGGGTACCCTCACTGCCGAGGAAAAAACGGTATTGAGGGAAACTCTAAAGAGTGAAGGTTTCCTCACAAAATTATCCCCTGACAAGTCAGGGGGAAAAAGGGTCAGGACCCACACAGTTGAGACACCAACTATTGGTGTCTAAAAAGAAACAGGTGTTTCTACATCGAATGCACTTCTTAGGAAAAGAAGGCTCCATAATGAAGAGGCCTAGTAGGCCCAACAAGTTAAGGCAAAAAACTGAAGAAAAGGTTTCTCAGAATTTAGTCAAAAATCCACCGGCGATACCGGTGGCAGCGGGAAATATAGCCGCGACCACAAGAAAACAAAAAACTAAAGTAATTAAAGAAATTAACAAGAAAAGTTTCTGCAGTGACAGGAGGACGTCCTGCCGGCTCCACGGAAAAACAAAAACTGAAGAGAGGCTCTGGAGAAGGCAGGAAGTCAGCGCGCAGGCGCGAGGGATGCTGCCAAAAGCTTTCTGATTGGAAGCTGGGCAGCGTTCCCGTGCAGGCTCCGTCGGTACCGACGTACCCATATGTGAAGACTCATTCCTGCTTGTTCCTGGAGATAGAGCCAATCTGACTGCAAGGGTTGTTGCTTTGGGAGGAGGGCTTGGGGGGGGGGGGAAGTGGGTGGTGATGGGGTAATGTGTTGGGGGAGAATTAGGGGTCAATGGGGGGGAGCATGGGCAGTGGGATGTAAATATATGATTTGTGAATATTCCCACAATACAAAAAACAACTTTAGTAACCTATCCAAATTTACATATATATTTATATCATGAAATCACAAGGATGTATTGACTGCCAAATTACTAATGTGTATCAAAAAACTTTTATTTACTAATATTAATACATACAAAAATATTACATTTAAATATATAATTCTCAAAACTCATAAACTTGCAATTTCATATATGATTCACAATATACATTTAATTTACACATTCCAGAAGTTTCCACAATTTCCAACTCATATAGAAATCTCAATATTCATTATTAAACCACACTTATGGTTTTCAAATATTCAATTAGTCTTCATTTTCTAAAAATGAACACAACCTCTTCTCATAATCAATTTCCCTAATCAATATCTCTTGCTTATTTGTCTAAAAATTCCAACTATGGGCCATAGTGCGTCATGCAACCGTTTGCTCAAAGAAGTCTTAAACGTTGAACTCTCCACTTTCCAAATTTCCATGTGTTGGCATTGCTCGAAAAGCTGGTTCTATTAATCCCCAACCACTGTAGGGTAGCATGAAATGTACACTCTTCGTCCTTATATGTCTCCTCATAGACATAAGAACCGTGTATCAGGAGAGCAAAAAACAAAATAGATAAAAAAAACAAACGGTGCGTTTCAATTCTCTACAAATACCAACGTGCCAAAGTGATACAGTGAATATTCGTTATCAAACCCTTTCATTTGCCGTTGCTCTGTTCAAGCATGGGCCACAGTTTCGCCATACATCGGCTTCTTCAGGGAAACTTCACACCCCTCTTACTCACTCTGAACATTTCTTGCTTCCCAATTTTGCAATCCTCTCAAATGAAATTAGTGGTGATTTGTTTTAAATGTTTAAATATATGATTTGCTACATGTTCTATATGCACCTCTATGATACACTACCTAAAGTTAAATTAGACTTACCTGCTAATTGTGGTTCCTTAAGGAATTCCAGTCTAGTCCCAGACCTCTGGGTTTAAGCACCTCCTCCCGCAGCTTTGGAGACTGAGCACATCACACTTTTCAGTATAAGTAATCCAGGGACCGCCTTCCCTAGCCAGTAACCTATTGACAAAGCAGTCTCACCAGAGCAATAAGTAAGTAGAAATATTTCTAAAAATATCATATAACTCCATAACTAGCTAACTTTATAAGGAAACAACTGTTAATGAACCTTTAGCACCTGGCCCGTGACCAGAGAGCTATAGAAATGAACCTGCTTGTACTTGCGTTGATAAGACAACCAAGATCCCCTCCTCCCTTCAGAGACCGCAGCCAACCTAGTCCCAGCCGAACTGAGTGCTACCTGTTATCTTACTTCAGGCTACCGTCTACCATACTAGAAATCGGGAGGGATATGAGACTAGACTGGAGTTCCTTAAGGAACCACAATTAGCAGGTAAGTCTAATTTAACCTTCCTTATCGTCCCTCCAGTCTAGTCCCAGACCTCTGGGAATGTAACAGAGCAGTAAACACTTTAATGGGAGGGACCTACCAGACCAGCCTGAAGAACCGCTGATCCGAACCTCGCATCCCCCTCTGTCTGCACATCAATCCTGTAATGCTTAATAAAGGACGTCAATGACGACCACGTAGCCGCCTTACAAATTTCTACCACAGGGACTAAACTACACTCTGCCCATGAAGCCGCCTGCGCCCTAGTCAAATGTGCTCGTAGACCCTTCGGCGTGGCCTTGCCCTTCAAAATATATGCTGACGCAATAGCCTCTTTAATCTACCTTGCAATAGAAGATTTAGACGCTGACTCCCCTTGTCGTGGGCCTCCAAACAAGACAAACAATCTATCCGACTTTCTCAACAAGGCCATCCTATGTAAATAAACTCTTAAAGCCCGGCTAATGTCCAGCCGATGTAGTCGACCTTTGGCCTTATCCCTGCCCCCTTTCTCGAAAACTGGCAAGAATACAACCTGATTCACATGAAACATGGACACGACCTTTGGTCAGAAAGAAGGTATGGTATGCAAAACCACCTTCTTATCATAGGACAAAAACGGCTCCTTACACGATAAATCCTGCAACTCCGAAATTCTTCTTGCCGAAGAAATAGCCACTAAAAATACTACCTTAAGAGTAAGATCCTTCAAACTAGCCTTGGCCAACGGCTCAAATGGCGCTCCTATCAACGCATTCAACACTAAGTTAAGATCCCAGGACGGAACCGGAGCCCTACAAGGTGGTCGCAAGAGAGCGGTCACTCTTAAAAATCTTCTAACATCTGGATGAGTTCCCAACACCATCCCTTGTACTTTTCCGCGATAACAAGAAAGCGCTGGCAACTGAACTCGTAGGGAAGCTGCCGCAAGCCCCTTATCGAAACCATCTTGTAGAAAGGCTAGAATCTGTGAAATTGACGCTCTTAACGCCAACACTTGCCTCTCTGCACACCAAGCTTCAAAAATGCGCCATACCCGGATATACGCCATCGAGGTAGATCTACGCCTGGATCTCAATAAGGTCGAAACGACTGCCATTGAGTAACCCTTGGCCGTCAACCTATCCCTCTCAAGAGCCAAGCTGTAAGTGAAAACCGTATTCAACGGACCCTGCCCCAGCAGATCGTCCCTGACCGGCAATCTCCATGGTGGCTCCACCAGTAGGCGCACTAGGTCTGCATACCACGGCCTTCTTGGCCAATCTGGGGCAATTAAAATCACCACGCTTTTGTGCCTTTCAATGCGCTGCAGAACTCGACCAATCAGTACCCATAGTGGAAACACGTACAGGAGCTGTTCTTCCGGCCACCTCTGTATCAGAGCATCCAGTCCTTCAGACATCCTTTCTCTCCGCCTGCTGTAGAACCTCTCTGCCTTCTCTGACTCGAACGTCGCCATGAGGTCCATCACCGGAGACCCCCAACGATGTACCAGCAACTCAAACACCTCCTGATGCAGGACCAACTCTCCGGGATCCACCTTGACTCTGCTCAAAAAAATCAGCTGCCACATTGTCTACTCCCGCCACATGCGCTACCGATAATGCCTCCAGGTGCAATTCTGCCCAACCGAGTAGCTCCTCCACCTCTTCTTCGAGAGCCACACTGGTTGTTCCCCCTCGCCGACTGATATATGCCACAGCTGTGACGTTGTCCGACAGCACTCGAATCGTCTTTCCTTGCAACAACTGTTGAAACTCCTTTAGCGCTAATGTGACCGCCCTCAGTTCTAGTCTGTTGATCGACCATTTTCTCTCTAGATCGCTCCACTGACCTTGGGCAAACTGCCTGTCGTAGTGCGCCCCCCAGCCGAACAGACTTGCATCCGTTGTAAGCGGTCTCCACTCCGGTGACTCCAACGGCATTCCCTTCTCTAAATGCCCCGGAGTCAGCCACCACTCCAAGGCCTGTCTCGTCTGCACCGAACAGACCAGCCACTGAGACAAATGATTTGACTGATGCGACCATCTCCTGAGGAGAGCTCTCTGCAAGGGCCGCATGTGCGCTCTCGCCCACGGCACCAACTCCAGTGTGGCCGCCATTGTGCCCAACAGCTGCAAATAATGCCATACCGATGGAGCTCTTTTATTCAAAAACTCCCACACTAGCTGCCTCAACCTTAAGACCCTGACACTCTGCCTATCTTTGTGTCGAAACTCGCTCCCAAGTACTCCAACTCCTGTGACGACTCCAACTTGCTCTTTGCCATATTCACTACCCATCCTAGGCTCTGCAGAAACTGTAGCACCCGACGGGTTGCTCTCACGCTCTCGTCCTTTGACTGCTTGAATAAACCAATCGTCCAATAAGGATATACCAAGATGCCTTCTTTCCGTAACGCTGCCGCCGCCACCACCACCACCATTACCTTGGTAAAGGTGCGCGGCGCCATTGCCAAACCGAAGGGTAACGCCTGGAACTGAAAATGCCCAATGGGAACGGCAAAACGGAGGTACCGCTGATGCTCTAACCAGATTGGTATATGCAGATACCCTTCCGAGAGATCTAGCGAGGTGAGAAACTCTCCCTGATGCACCGCTACTATGACCGATCTCAGCATTTCCATTTGAAAGTGTGATACCCTCAGGCACCTTTTGACTCCCTTGAGGTCTAGAATCGGCCTTGAGGATCCCTCCTTTTTTGGCACCACAAAATATATGGAGTATCGACCTGATCCGCATTGGCTTGCCGGGACCGGTACTACAGTCTTGAGTGCCAGTAAGATTTCCAAAGTCTCTCGAACGGCCCTCAGTCTTGAACTTGTCAGGCAAGGAGATAGAACAAAGGCGTCCCGCACTGGTCGAAGAAACTCCAGGGCGTATCCTCTCTGGAAATTCCACAGACCTCAAACACCCACTGATCTGACGTGATTTGGACCCAGGCAGGATAATACTCCCGTAGTCAACCCCTCATGGGCACTAAACCTGCCTGTGCCCCCCCTCGCTTCATTGCGATTTCTTGAGATTCGAGGAAGGGGAGGCTCCAAAACCTTTACCCGCTCCCCTGAACCCTCGAAACCCCTGAGATCGATATTGGAAATGCCCTCTCTGGAACTGACCAAACCGCGCAGGGCGAAACCTACGAAACTCCCTCTGCTGGCTTTTAGAAGGAGCCTGAAGGCGACCCTGCTTCTGCTTATCCTCAGGCAGCCTTCCCCCCTTAGACTCACCAAGATCCTTAACCAACTTGTCCAAGTCCTCTCCAAACAGGAGTTTACCTTGAAAAGGGAGCTTAGCTAGCCTCGGTTTAGAAGCCCCATCTGCTGCCCAGTTATGCAGCCACAGATATCTACACGCCGCCACTACCGATGCCATACTTTCTGACAGCCCGCGAAAGAGGTCGTACTGTATATCTGCCAAATAAGCCGCCCCCGATTCTATTCGGGCAGCCTCCTCATTTGCCTCTGCTTCCTGACCACCTTTCATCTGTTGGGACCAACGCAGACAAGCTCTTGCCACCCATGCCCCACAAATAGACGCATGCATGGAAAATCGCATTGACCTCAAAAATTTGTTTTAACAAAGTATCTGAACGTCTATCCTATGAGTCCTTCAGGGCGGAACTGCCCTCCACTGGAATCATGGTTTTCTTAGTAAACACCGAAACGCTGCATCTACTCTAGGGGATTTGAAAAGGTCTTTATTTGAATCCTGCAGCGGATAGAGCCGTGACATCACTCTGGTTCCTTTCATCCCTGCTTCGGGCGTGTCCCATTCTTCCTGTGTCATCTCTTTAAATACCCTGTGGCTTGGGAAGACTCTCTGGGACTTCCGTACTGCCTGTAACAGCGGGTCCTCCAAAGAAGAGTCCGCTGCCTGATCCGCTGCCGGCATGTTCAGCGCCTTCAGCATCTCTGATATCAGTGCCGGCAACTCCTCCCGCCGGAAGACCCGAATGACCCGTGCTGATCCTCTGGCTCCGCAACTTCACCTTCCTCCAAATCCTTTTTTTTTTTAGTGCCATCAAGTCAGTGTTGACTCATAGCGACCCAGCTACCTCTGGGTTTTCTTGGCAATGTATCACCGGAAGTAGATTGCCAGCCTTTTCTTCCGAGGCAATGGAGGGTAAAGTGACATTGATCTTCTGGGTACTAGGCAGTTGCTCTAACCACTAGCTACTCCTCCATTCCAAATCCATATCCATGACCAAATCCTCCAAGTTTTCCGACAGGTCATCGGGACCCCCGGCCATGCTCCATCTTGCCTCCTGCTAATCTAGCCTTCTTACGAGGAACGCCATCCGCTCCCCCTTCTACTAGATTCCCCGAGCGCTTGCGTCCCGGGTCCTCCTCCACTTCACCCGCCCCTTGCTTCCCAAGAGCCTGCTGAAGAAGTACGATAAAATCCTGTGAAAAAATCGCCGTCAGCCCCCCCCGGCATTAAAGGCTGAGAACTGACGGTCTCCGGCACCTTGGAAGGTCCCGGCGTAGGCTCTATAGTCAGTCCGACAGGAGAAAGATACTCCGAAGACACCGAAACTTCCCCCTTGGAAAGCTGCGCCTCCGTATCCTCTCCCCCTTCCGCTGCTTCCTGCGAATACCCTCTGCAGACACCCTCCACCGAGACCGAGCTTCTCTTAGCCCCACACATCACACACTGGGTCCTGGAAGGCTAATTATCTTACTGCTGCGTCCAACCCAACCAGCTAGCGCAGTAGCACTAAAAGGAAATTAAAGACCCTCTTCTTCGTTTCCACTCTTATCTTTGTTGTTGTTGTTTTTTTGTTTTTTTTAATACTGCGATCCCAAAACTACCATGAATCACTAATCTACACTACAAACTTATAGTCAAGAAGCTAAAGAAAACCGAGCCTCCGCAATTTTCCGCGCGATCAGCACGTGACCCGGGCCTGTGCACTCGCAAACGCCAGCTTTTCCACTCAGCAGCGCTTCTCAGCGACTGCAGGAGGCCTGAGCTGCGTCTGCCTGACACCGTAGCAATCCGAGCCCAAACACTCTCCGGCTCACTCCCCCCTGCCCCACTCACCTCAGCAACTGTAGTGAAACAGCGAGGACTGCCCCTCCGGCCTGCGCCATTCGTGTACCTGAAAACTGCCGCAGCAACAGGAAACCGGCCGTCTAACTGCCGTTCGTCTGGCGTTCACACTCCTCCACGGCTCCTCACCCGATCCACGAGTTCGGGAGCCGGAGGCCCCAGCAAACACTCCCGCACACTTCCCAGAGCACCTGAACGCCCGGGAGGGGGGAAGAGAGGGGGATCTCTTATCTGCAATGCCGCCGGAGGAGCTGTCTTGAGCGCAGGGGCCAGCTACCAAAGATTTAAAGGCATAATACCTCACTACATGAAATCCTCTTTTTTTTTTTTAAACAATTCCACTAAACATTAACTAACTAAGGTACCAACTGCTTAATCATTCCTCCAGTGAGCCCAAACCTCTAGGCTCACGCCTCCTCCAGCTGCTTGGAGACTGAGATTACTAGCTAGGGAAGGTGGTCCCTGGATTACTTATACTGGTGTCACTGAAACGTGTGACATGCTCAGTCTCCAAAGCTGAGGGAGGAGGTGCTTAAACCCAGAGGTCTGGGACTAGACTGGAGGGACGATAAGGAATCCCCCTTTTTCAAACAACATTTCATACATTAAGTTTGTCTTATTGCCATACATCCGTGTTTGGTCTGGCTCTGTTCCATAGGCAGTGATGCTTGCAATTGGTAGGCTCTGTGGTGTATATGACAGGTGGGTCTTCTTTATGGTGTGAGTCAGGGTATGGGGGAATGTTGCCCATGCACAACTGCATACGGCAGTCAGAAAAGATCTTTACCACATGCATTGCCTCCCCTACTGATATATGCACCAGTGAGCCTGCAGCACTCCATCGATGGATGAAAATGCTCAACTACATTGACTTAGAAACATAAAAATATGATGACAAAAAAAGACCACATGGCCCATCTAGTCTGTCCTTCCATATCAACAACTACAACAGTCCCCTTTTTACCTTTAGAGATCCTCTGTGTTTGTCCCATGCTTTTTTGAAATCAGTTACTGTCCTCATCTCTACCACCTCCACTGGGAGACTATTCCACGGATCCACTACTCTTTCCGTAAAGAAATATTTCCGCATATCACTCCTGAATCTATCTCCCTTCACCTTCATCCCATGTCCCCTCGTAGCAGAACTTGCTTTCAATTGAAAGAGGCTCTCTCCCTGAACATTTATGCCACGGAGGTATTTAAACATCTCAATCATATCACCTCTATCCTGCCTTTCCTCTAAGGTGTACATATTAAAATCCTAAGTCTGTCCTCATATGCTTTATAATGAAGACCACTAATCATTTTAGTAGCCACCCTCTGCACCGACTCCATCCTGTTCACATCCTTTTGAAGGTGCGGTCTCCAGAATTGCACACTATACTCCAAATGAGGTCGCACCAAAGACTTATACAGAGGCATTATCACCTCCTTTTTTCTGCTAGCCATTCCTCTCTGTATGCACCCAAGCATCCTTTTAGCTTTTGCCATCGCCTTTTCTACCTGTTTAGCTACTTTAAGATCATCAGACACAACCACGTCTAGGTCCTGCTCTTCTTTAGTGGACAAAGGTACTTCACCCCCTATACTATATTGCTCCCTTGGATTGCTGCAGCCCAAATGCATGACCTTACATTTTTTAACATTAAATCCCAGCTGTCAAATTCTAGACCATTCTTCAAGCTTAGCTAGATTCCTCCTCATGTTATCTACACCTTCCTGGGTGTCTACTCTATTGCAAATTTTGGTGTCATCCGCAAAGAGGCAAACGTTACCCGACAGCCCTTCCGCTATATCACTAACAAAGATGTTAAAAAGAATCGGACCAAGGACAGATCCCTGCGGCACAACATATCAAGCCTTCACACCAGTGTGCTCCAAGAGGTGGTTCAAGATCTCCACAGCAGCAGAAAGGTGGGGACCACTGCCTAATCAGCCATGTTTGGGGAGTTGTATGCAAGATACCCTGAGACAGCCACCCCCCAAAATGGCGAGGTACCACATGCGTGTACCATGACGGCATGCAATATTGGTTGGCAGGATGCATCACCTTGAATTCTCTGGTATACCTGCGCATATGTTCTGTGGCCTTCAGGGCTGGTGCATGGCAGCTCCCCCACATGTCACTATGGCCCATGCCCTTCTATACGGTCTGGCTAAGGTAGGATGTGTCTTGCATTTTAGTGACAAGGTCACAGGTTCGAGGAAGACTCTGGACAGTACATAAGAACATAAGATATGCCATACTGGGTCAGACCAAGGTCCATCAAGCCCAGTATCCTGTTTCCAAGTGGCCAATCTAGGTCATAAGTACCTAGCAGTTTCCCTAAAAGATACAGGTTCCATAATGCTTGTATTGGGTCAAGCAGTGATACCCTGGGTCCCTTTTAATAATGGTTTATGGACCTTTCCTCCAGAAACTTGTACAAACCTTTTTTAAACCTAGCTGCACTAACAGCTTTTACTACATCCTCCGGCAACAAATTCCAGAGTTTAATTACACGTTGAGTGAAAAAAATATTTTCTCTTATTAGTCTTAAATAGGTTACCCTGTAGCTTCATTGCATGTCCCCTAGTCTTTCTATATTCTGATGTCAACAATCGATCTACGTTTACCCGTTCCACTCCATTCATTAATTTATAGACCTCTATCATATCTCCCCTCAGCATCTCTTTTCCAGATTGAAGAGCCCTAACCTTTTTAGCCTCTCTTCATAGGGGTATCCTTCTATCAACTTTACCATTTTGGGGGCTCTTCTCTGTACCTTCTCAAATAACGCTATATCTTTTAAGATATGGTGACCAGAAATGCACCCAATATTCAAGGTGCGGTCGCACCAAGGAACGATACAGAGGTATTACAACATCCATTGTTTTCCATTCCTTTCCTTATGATATCTAGCATTCTATTTGCTCTATTGGCCATTGCTGCACACTGGGAATGTTATCCACGATGACGCCTAACTCTTTTTCCTGGGTGGTAGTTCCTAATGTGGAACCCTGTCTCTTCTGCCAGGTTTGTCCTATCCAGAGAGGCACAGTCCTTTTCCTCCGCCTGGGTTCTATTGCCAACAGAGGATCAGGTAAAGGTCTTAGCACATGGGGTACCGTGTGCCCTTCCTTTCTAGTGCAATCTCATTTAACTCAAGGACTATTGTTGGCAAGGACATGTACCAGCACCAGCTCACATGGGCCCTCGATTGCCATGTATCTTGTATGCTGAAGACACAGCCACATACTACAGTGGTTTATGGTTTATTTAGCACTTAATATACTGCCTTTCAAGACAATTTAAAGCGGTTTACAATAAAATAAAAAGCAAAAGCAAAAGGAAAAAAGTAAAGAACTGTAATTTGACAGTAAAAAGAGGAGAGAAAGGAACACAAGACAGGGAGAAAGAGGAAGGCGGAAGGGGTAGTGCAGAACAAGGGAAAGGAAGGGTGGGATGGGGGAAGACATGCAAGGCTATCCTGGAAAACCAATCAGGGGTGTCAGCCGCAGACCTCAGCTATCTCCCTAGTGGTGGACATATTTGTTGAGTTGCCGTATGACCGAGTGGCCTTAGGAGGAGGTTAGCAAAGGTCTGGCTATAAATCTGCATGGCACAGATGTGCTCTGCAACACATCTGTGAAGCACCTGGCTTCCTGAATATCTGTTCAATGCAAACTCGCAGTAGTGTTTCTGAGCTGTTTATCATGTACATGGGGCCGGGTAAGAGGCACTGTCATCCAAAGCAGCAGAACATATGTGTGGCAACCGAATGCACACCTTGCAGTGAGTGACACATGCAGGAACATAGATGGATGTGGACAATAGGGTTGTTAGCATATGCATATGAGTTATGTGTTACTGTGTGGGAGGTGTGAATGATGTAACGACACATACTAGTGATCTAGGCATGGATCATAGGACATGTTGTTATGTAGATGGCATAGGAATTTCGAGTGTGCAGAACTCCTTTCATATCAATGGACAATGTAGCAACAATTCACAGTGGCAAGGCATAGGTGCCACTGGTGCAGGCTCCATAGTGGCTGGGAATGGCATGTTCAGGAATTCTGAATGGACTGGCAGCCACCAATGCAGTTGGGTCATCTGTGTCCTCAGCACCTGCCCCGTGAACACCCTGAGGAGACTGAAGGCTGCTGTACCCTTTCTTTGGGCTTTCCATTTATGCATCCCTTCACCCGATCTTAGGTTTAAACCAAGGAATGATGAAATGAGACAAAAAGCATTAATTCTTGTGCAAGGTAGGAAGTTGCCTAGAATTACAGATAAAGATGGGGCGGGGAACGGTGGCATAAGGGGCATCCAAGCTTCATTTTATACTTTATAGAACAGGAGGACATATTTATGTGCATTGCTCTGGGGTGCTAGGCCCTTGCCCAACTCCGGGCCTATCTGAGAAAACAGATGTGCACCTAGCTGAGTTCAGCTGTGTAATTGTCTTCATAAATGGCTATGTGCCACGATGCCATATTCCACATACATATGTAGCTCGTCAAAAACAGGCAGCGCACAGAATATCTGGTGCAGCAATGCTTACCAGTCATCCCAAGCACACCCACGTACCAGGGACCACCATACTGAAACGTAAGGCAGGTTTCTTCCAATATGCATATGGAGCCACCAGTTGTGTGTGGGCATAGCCACGTATACCCGCATAGCTGTACAAATTACACAGAGAGGTTGCAAAGCGCATGCGTCATAGCCATGTATATTACAAATATGCCTGTTTATGCCGGAGACGCCAGACTGCGGCTATGAAGAGAACCAGGTAGCAGAACTTCTCACCTGCAGAGGTGGAGCTCACCATTGGCTTCATCCTGAGGGAGCATATTCGTCTCTTTGGATCTAGGGATGCCCACATACAGCAGAGTGCCTGGAATGACATCGCCAGGAAAGTAAATGCTGTGCACCACCATAACAGGGAGGTAGGGAACATAAAAAAGAAATAGCATGTGCTCCGCCAGCATGCTAAAGAGAAGCAGGTTGCAAACCTGAAAGTACCACCAGAACAGCGGAAGGCCCTGAATGACCTGGAGGAGAGTGTGGTCGCATGTATGTGACTGTTGTATCACCGGAGTGACTGGCCTGGATAGCTCTGCTCCAGCTGCAACAGGGGATGAGTAGGACTGGTTTGCTGTTACCATCTTTTCCTCCACATTCACCCCTACAGCACTACCCCCCAGCCCTGCAATAAATAAGTGATGTACATCCATCCATCCAGGCCCCCTCTTCCTTGCAAAAAAACTTCTCCCAATGTGCATGCTTTCACACTGTCCATTCCCCAAGCTGGTTGACTAATTCTGCTGCTGCTGATCCTTATTTATTTATTTATAAGTATTTATATCCCGCTTTATCCTTGAACCAACCACTTTTCTTATCTACTGTATGTGCCCATGGCCACAGCCGCACAGCACCCTCAGCATGCTTGACCACACATAGGACACAGGCACTGGGAACTTAGGCAAGGGAGAGGTAGGCACCACTATATTAGGCTGAATGTGCTTCCACATTGCCTCATTACCCATATAGCAAGATCCTGGTCAGCCAGTCGTCCCCCTTCTCCTCCCTGTGCCATACATGCAGATGTCTTCCTCTTCCATCCAGTCACTGCTTTCCATCGTTGAGGGACAATTAGCCCTGTGAGCAGGGCTAGCCTGTCCACTAGGCGAGCTAGGAGGCCAGCCTGGCTGGGCGGCGGCCGCATCAGCACACATGACTGGCTGCGCCACCCCCTAGCTGCCACCTATTCCGTTTTGGGGGAGGGAGGCGGGCAGTGTCAGCAGCAATATTTCCAAAAGCAGCTTTTTGTCAGTGCTTTTTGAAGTATTGCCGCTGCCCGCTTCCTCCTCCTGAGACAGAATCAGCAGCAGCTAGGGGTGGGGCGGGGTGGTGCAGCTGATCATGTGTGCCATTGCCACCACCCACCCAGGCCCACCAGCATCCCAGTTTACTGGAAGTGCTCTCTGGTGATGCTGCCCTGTCCATTGTGCCATCTGCCGCCATGTGCTTATTCCTTCTACACATGCATCTGCATTGGGCAAACTTATCATAACACTGTGGTGCAATGGTGGGCAAAATGTGCCAGCCCCCCCCCCCCCTTCAGATGGGCATCAAGGACATGTGCTGTCAGCACTTGCAGGGGTCAGATGGGCCACCTGCCTGCCTGTGGCAGCACTACCTTATCACCACCATGGGGCCATCTTCTATCCTAGCACATCCATGGCCTCCCCAAACAAGTCCCCGGCTTCTCCCTCCTCCATCCCCATTTGTGCCTCTCTGACACAGTGGAAACTTCCCCATGCCACCATTAGGGCTTGCCATAAGTCCTTGCAGCCCCACAGCCACATACCATCATGCACACACAGCTTCAGTTAGACATCACTCATCAGCCACCTGGCCCAGGATAGACTGTGATAACACAAAGGTATCATAGCAGGATCCTGGGAAGCACACACAAACGTCTGTGATGCGCATTTGGGCATTGACGACAGTCTGCATGTTCACAGAGTGATATAGGTGCCTGCTGTAATATGCCCTCTCATCGTGGCCAGGTGGCCTGAGGCCCATATGGGTGCCCTCATAAGAACATAAGATATGCCATACTGGGTCAGACCAAGGTCCATCAAGCCCATTATCCTGTTTCCAACAGTGGCCAATCTAGGTCAATTACTCCTAGAACTGATGGCAAGGATGTGATCTGATGAAAGGCCTGCATGGTCCGTTGCCTGCTCTCTGGTGTTGCTGGGAAGCACACATAATCATGGAGCCATCTAAGGAGAGCAGTTGTAAATGATCCAATGCAATGTGATGTTGCTGACTACAGGGCATCTCAGCATTCGTCCCAAAGCATATGGAGAAGCATAACAAACCTCACACAACCTCAATGTGGGCAAAAAGGATGAACCAAACAGTAGAGAAATAATGTGCAGGAGAAACTGAACTGCAGACTGTCAGTAGGATATGGACCTGCAGAGGTAAGCATGTAAATCATAGTGGACCAAGGTACCGCCGCAACATAACAGACCAAACATAGTTCCAGGGGTGAGTGGGTCCTGAACTGGTCTAGCAGGACTCAAGTAAAATGTCACCTTCAATATCATTCTGCTAGACTAGTCCAGACAAGTGGGACAGCAAGTCATAAACCTTTCAGCCAAAGGCCATATTCGCCCGAGCGTGGACATCCAAGCATAATGGTCGACAAAAAGGGGAAAGCTATGTACATGTTGCTACCTGAAAATGACTGAAGGGGCTACTGAGCTATGCTCCACCCACAAGGATGCTTTCATCAGAGTAGAAGGAGAGCGCAAATCCTCTGGAACCAACAGATTCTGTAACAGATACGCTAAGGCAATAGCTTTCTTGATCCAGTGCCTCAAGGTAGACTTGGCTGCTGCAACACCCTTGCATGGGCCAGCAACAGCACAAAAAGATGACTGGACTTACGAAACAAATTTGTAACCTCCAAGTCCTGGAGAAGCACCCTCCAGAAATCCACAAGGAGAAGATCCTTATCTTTCCCTGTACACTGTTCCTTAGAAAGTAGGTCAAGCAAACCACCTCATTCACATGAAAGGGAGAGATCACCTTGAGTAAAAAGGCACAGGCCGAATGAAGACAGCCTCCTCTGAAAAGGACAGATACGTATCCCTGCTAGAAAGAGTCTGAAGCCTGGAAATCCATTTTGCTGAATAAATTGCGACCAATAACACAGTCTTGAGAGTCAAGCTCTTCAGAGTATAAAGCTTCAGAGGCTCAAAGGGCTCCGACACCAGGGCTCTGAGCACCAGACAGAGATCCCAGGAAGGGACAATGACCAGAGGGAAGAACGCAGATGATCCCCTTGAAGAAAATGCAAAACATCCGGGTGCAAGACAGAAGACTTTCCAGCCACTGGACCTCTGAAACAAGACAAAGCTGCCACTTGGAATTTCAGGCAGTTAAGAAAAAACTCCTTTTCCAGATCATCTTGCAGAAGGTCAACAGAGCTGGCACCTTGGCAGACTTAGGAACAAGTTGCCGGACACCACACCTCTGCTCAAAGAGGTACCAGATCCGAACATAGCCAGGTTAGTAGAACCCCTCTATGTTTTGAGCAGAGCGGAAATTACTGCAGAATAGCACTTATGAAACAGCAGACTCCCTTCATGAGCCAAGCTGTAAACGAGAAGGGAGACAGGTCATCCAGGACAAACAGCCCCTGACACAACTGGCCCCATAATGTGTCAGACGAAGAGGAAGCACCTGCAGGAACCGCAGCAGGTCTCTGAACCACGATCTCCTCAACCAATCCAGCCCAGATGGCACTCTATGCACCGAAGCACATGCCCCAACAGCAGCCTTGGAGGAAGCATATACAGCATATTCCATGGCCAGGAATGAACTAGGGTGCCAGTTTCCATGTGGCAACTAAAAAAAAAATGATACAGCTTGTCATGGGAGCAGGACGCCATCAATTCCATCACGGTGCGACCCATAAGGCGGAGAATACTATAGAAGATTGAAATCATTATTGAAAAGTGCTTTAACATCATGGAATAAGATACAAGCCATCAATCAGCTGGCAATTCCTATACTTTCATACACCTTTGGGACTGTGGACTGGCCTCTTAAAGATATTGAAAAACCGGATGTGCAAATACGAAAACTCTTTCATGCCCATGAAGTAATTTACAAGAATCAGTGTATGCCAAGACTTTATGTCCCTAGAGCTGAAGGTGGGCTAGGACTCAGAGATTGATTACACATATAGAGCTACTATCATAGGCCTCCAGGCCTACTTAACTGCATCCTTGGATCCAAATACGCAAAAGGTGCTGAAATATGAGAGTAAACGTGCAGAATCTGACTCCATCATCAAATATGGACAAATATTCCGATGAATAGTAAGAATGAGTGAATATCCACAAGCATGCACAAGGAAAAGTAACAGAATTTGCAGAACAAGAGAAAAAGCTCTTCAAAGAATTAGATCAACAAACAAGGAAAGCGTAGTTACTCACCTGGGAACAGCAGGAATTTAGTCTTCACATATGGGTGACATCGGTACCGACGGAGCACACATGGGAACGCTCCCCAGCGTCCAATAGGAAAGTTTTTGGGAGCAACCCACTGCACCTGCGTAGCTGCCTTCTCACCTTTCCAGCTCTCCCTCCTCAGTTGAGTTTGTAGCTGAGATAAAAGGAAAGAAGAAGAAAAAGAAGACCTACAACTCCTAGGGGAGGGGGGTGGGTTGTGAAGACTAAATTCCTGCTGTTCTCGGAGATCACCTGTTATAGGTGAGTAACTACGCTATCTCCAGGAACAAGCAGGAATGTAGTCTTCAAATATGGGATTCCGTAGCTCGGAGATGCCAGAGAGATGACCTCAGAGTCGGCTGTGGAACCACAGGAATGCCTACAGAGGTCATATGTCCTCCAAGGATGTCTTGTATCGAAACCCGGGACGGAGGGTAGGAGTTGATCTAGGGAGTACTTGTCTAGGAAATAGTGAGCAGCAAAAGTGTGGACAGAAGACCAAGTTGCTGCTTTGCATATCTCGTCAATAGCTAAAGAGCGTAGATTTGCCATAGAGGCAGTCATGGCTCGAACATTATGGGCAGTGACATGACCCTCGAGAGAGTCCTGCTTTTTCATAAACAAAGGTGATGCAGTGCGCTATCCACCTGGAGAGAGTTAGTTTGGATACTGGCAAACCCATATGACTCGAGTCAAAGGAGATGAAAAGTTGGGACGCTTTTCGGTGCTCTCAAGTTCTCTGGAGATAAAAAGCCAAAGCAATCCAGAGTATTGCTTTGCAATCCAGAGTGTGGAGGGTTGCCTCTGCCCTAGAGGAATGAGGTCTAGGGAAAAAGTCAGGAAGGTAGACTGACTGGTTTAAATGGAAGGGCGAGACCACCTTCGGCATAAAGTGAGGATGAGTCATAAGGGCAACCTTATCATGGTGGAATCATGTATAAGGAGGGTCAGCTACCAAAGCCTGAAGCTCACTAATGCATCTTGCTGAAGTGAGGGCAATAAGGAAGATGACCTTCCATGTGAAAAACTTCAGTGAAGTAGTGGCTAGAGGTTCAAAGGGCGGCTTGAGAAGCTGCCCTAGAACAACATTAAAATCCCATGTCACTGGAGGGGGCTTAATGGGAAGTCTAGTTAATAGAAGACCCCTCATGAAGCGTGCTACAATAAGCTGAGAAGAGATGGGCTGGCCATCTAAGGGCATGTGAGAGGCCGCAATTGCACTTAGGTGTACTCTTACTGAATTGGTTTTAAGTCCAGAAAATAGGTGGAGGAGATACTCAAGTAATGCCTCCACTGGAGCTGAGAAGGGGTTAAGATCCCTCTCAGAACACCAGCGAGACAATCTGCCACTTGAAGGCATAGGAGCTCCTGGTGAATGGCTCCCTAGAAGCTAAAAGGATGTCCTTAATCTCCTGGGAAAGGTTAACGTCCTGGAAGGCTATGCCTTCAGCAGCCATGCTGTGAAATGGAGGGACTGTGGATTGGGATGGAGCAGCGTCCCCTCCTCCTGAGAGAGGAGATCTGGAGGTAGACCCCAGATCTATGGGCTGAGCCCAAGACAGATGTAGAAGGAGAGGGTACCACGGTTGACATGGGGCTAATGAGTATCATGTAGCCCCTCTCTCTCTCTGAAGTTTGGAGAGTCCTGGGAATGAGAGGAATGGGAGGGAAAGCATATAGGAAGCCTTGATCCCAGTGAAGGTGAAAAGCATCCACTTGCTGGCTGTCCGGTGCAGGAGTCCTGGTGGAGAAATGCGGCAGCTTGGCATTCTGAGGACTTGCGAACAGGTCTTTGGGGTTCCTCAGATTTGAAAAATGTGAGAGACTTTGTCTACATGAAGGGACCACTTGTGGGGGAGAAGGACTCGACTCAGTCTGTCTGCTAAGACATTGTGCTTGCCCGGAAGATACACCGCATGCAAGTGAATGTGATGCTGTATGACAAAGGACCAGAGATGCAGAGGGTCCAAGAGCCTGTTCCACCCTGCTTGTTCACATAGAACATGGCTACTTGATTGTCCATCTGGACTAGAACTGTGCGGTATCGAAGATGGCCCTGGAACAACTTGAGAGCATTGTGAATGACTCTGAGCTCCAGCAGATTTATGTGGAGTTGTGACTCCTGATGGGACCAGAGTCCCTGAATGGAGAAAGTGTCCAGATGAGCTCCCCAGTCCAATCTGGACGCATCCGTCATCAGGGTACATGGATGTGCTGGCATCTGAAAAGGTGATTCTACCAGGAGGTTTTCTGGAGACTGCCACCACTGGAGAGACGAGATTAGGAGGTTAGAGACTGTTATTTTGTCTCACAGGCGATCCGACGCCTGAGCCCACTGGGATGCCAGTATCCATTGAGCTGTGCGCATATGTAGACAAGCATATGGAACATGTATTGTTGATACCATATGGCCCAGAAGCTGTAGCATTTCTCAAGCAGTGAGAAAGTTTTTGAGGCAAAAATGCCCTTGCTTGCTGAGTGTCTAGGAGAGCCCTTATAAACTCTAGAGTTTGAGAGGGGATTAGTTGAGACTTTGAAAGATGTATTATTACAAATCCCAAATGTTGTAGCACCTGCATGGTACGTGAGAGGGATAGGCTGGCCTCTAGAGAGGTGCTTGCTCGGATGAGCCAGTCATCTAAGTAAGGGAAGACAAATATCCCTAGAGTCCTCAAGAATGCGGCTACTGCCACCATGCATTTTGTGAAGACTCTTGTGGCATAGGCGAGGCTGAAAGGCAGGACTCTATATTGATAATGCCTCCCTCGGAGCATGAAGCGCAGGAACTTTCTGTGCTGTGAATGAATAAGTATGTGAATATATGACTCCTTTAGATCTAGAGAACAGAGCCAATCCTGACTCTGGAGATAGGGGAGAAGGGTCCCTAGGGAGATAATTTGGAACTTCTCCCGTAATAGGTACTTGTTCAATTTTCTGAGGTCGAGAATTGGCCTGTACCCTCCTGTTTTCTTTGGAATAAGAAAGTATGGAAAATAAAAGCCCATTCCCTATTGGTATGGTGGAACCTCCTCTACTGCACCCTGCAAGAGAAGGGAGGTGACCTTTTGAAGCAACAGAGCGGTGAGAGGGGGTTGATAGCAGAACTCTCTTGGAGGAGTCTGGGGGGTAAACTTTGTAGATGAAGTTTGTACTCCCCCCGTACTATGGAAACGTCCACTGCTCTAATGTGATAAGATGCCACCTGTGGGCAAAGTGATAGAGTCTGCCGGGGATGTGGATGGGATCTTGAATCTCCAGAGGCAGAACAGCTATGTTTCCTAGAAAGGAGTCAAAGACCCTGAGGAGGATGGGTCTGCTGAGGTGGATGTGACTTAGGAGCCTGAGCCTTTTCTTGCTGCTTTAGTGGTTGCTGCCCCTTCTGAGAAGCATGATGTTGACACGGAACAGCAGGAGTATAAGAAGGATAATTATTCCTTTCTTTCTTAAAATAAATAAATAATAATTATTATTATTATCGAAAAAGCTTTCTTTGCTGCTTTTTTCCTAGCTGAATTGGCAGTAGATCTAGATAGACTATTGAGGGTAGTGTTCTTGGATTCTGAGAGGTCTTGTCTTGCCAATCCTTGCCAAAAATATTTTTACCAGTTCAAGGGATGTTACCCAGCTTATCTTGAACCCACTGTTCAAGATCCGATGCTTGAAGCCAAGTAATCCTGCGTGCACCGATGCAGATGGATAAAGTCCTGCTGATGCACTCAAAACAGTAAAAGGTTGCTCTGAAACATTCTGAGCATGCTTTACAAGGGTGAGATAATCTGCTTTCTTGTCATCAGGGAGAAGAGGAGCCATTAACTCCAAATCCTTAGCCACCTCTCTAAGAAACATACCCATATAGAGTATGTAGGAACTGATCCTGGCCAATATCATAGAGGCCTGAAAACAACGTCAACCAAAGGCGTCGAGGGTTTTCGATTCCCTACCTGGAGGGTTCGATGAATGTGTCTTAGCACTCTTTATTTGACGCATTGCCGATTCCACCATCTTTTGGAAAATCGGAACACTCTGGTACCCGATATCAAGTCGCCGGTTATTTATTTATTTATTGTTTTTTATATACCGTGCTATTTCACATTCAGTGCGGTTTACAGAGAACAGAAGAGTAAATTAGACTAACCTGCTAATTGTTTTCCTGGAGTAAATCCAGTCTAGTCCCGACCTCTGGGTTTTGCTCCTCCTCCAGCAGCTTTGGAGACTGAGACACAACGTCATCCTTTTGTGATGACCCTGGTATATCCTCTGGGGATCCACCTCCTCACTCCAGTAACCTATTGACAAAGCAAACTCACCGGAGCAACAATTAAGTAGTAAACCGTACTACCAACGTAACCAACTAAACTATTATTATCAGTAACCCTATTACTATGAATACTACTAATACTATTATCCTGCATTGAAGCAATCTCTCAGGCCTGCATTCCCTCCTAAGGAAGAGAGAACCACAAAAAGAGAGAGAGAAAGAGAGTAGGGACCCTCCTATCTAACTCCGATGTGTAGGAAAAAACTGACATCGCTCACCTGCCATATTTCATCTGCTTCAGGCCTTCGCATCCTGGAAGAAACACAAGGCGGGTTACGGGACTAGACTGGATTTACTCCAGGAAAAACAATTAGCAGGTAAGTCTAATTTACTCTTCCTGATCGTCTCTCCAGTCTAGTCCCGACCTCTGGGTATGTACCAGAGCAGTAACACACTCAACGGGAGGGACACGCTAAACCAGCCTGAAGCACTGCAGACCCAAAACACGCATCCCCCCTTTCCTGAATGTCAAGGTGATAATGTCGGACAAAGGAATTCAGGGAAGACCAAGTAGCCGCCTTACAAATCTCTGCCGCCAGCACTAACCGGCACTCCGCCCAAGACGCCGCTTGCGCCCTAGTGGAATGAGCTTTTAGCCCCTCAGGCACCTCTTTTCCTTTCAAAAGATACGCTGATGCTATGGCCTCCTTAATCCACCTGACAATGGACGCCTTGGATGCCGCGTCTCCCTTTCTGGGACTACCAAACAGGACAAAAAGCCTAACCGACTTGCGGAAACCGGCTGTTCCCTTAAGATACTTCTTTAACACCCTACGCACATCTAAAGAATGGAACAGCCCAGAGATGGAGCCCTCCGCCGAACCGTCAAACACTGGTAAAGAAACCTCCTGATTCAAATGAAACGGCGAGACCACTTTAGGCAAAAACGATGGCACTGGTCTCAAAACCACCTTCCTATCATAGAAAAACAAGAAAGACTTCCTACAGGATAACGCCTGCAACTCCGAGATCCTTCTAGCCGAGCAAATCGCCACCAGGAAGACCACCTTGAGAGTGAGATCCTTTAAGGACGCCCTCAACAACGGCTCAAACGGTTCCTTCCCCAAGGCCTCTAAGACATAAGGGAGACTCCACTTTGGAACTACTTGTTGAACCGGTGGTCTCAACAGCCACACTAACCTTAAAAAGCGCTTAACGTCGGGATGGACCCCCAGCGCCACCCCCGATACCTTTCCCCTATAACAGGACAGCGCCGCTACATGGATTCGCAAAGATGCAGCCGCCAAGCCTTTCTACAACCCAACTTGCAAAAACGCTAACACCTGCGGGGTGGACGCTCTTAACGCCTGCACCTGCCAGCTTTCACATCACACTTCAAAGACGCGCCAGATGCGAACATACGCTAACGATGTCGACCTCTTTCGTGCCTTCAACAATGTGCTTATTACACTGGTCAACATTGAAATCGTTACTGACTTTAAAAGGCCCTAAATCTGTAGTATCTTGGTGAGCTGTACACGAATATAACATTAAACAATTTTATTGGCTCTCGTTTTGAAGATATTGCATGTAGTTCATTTTTGACGTTTCACTGTGTAAATTTATCCAGTAGGACATCAACAACATTCCAAATAAGCCTTGAATAATGTAATATTGCATCACATTGCAAAATACCAGCATGCACACATCATCCAGAGTTGATTGCATCATTTTCTGATGCAATGCAATACTACTGCCAGACGGCTGCTGAAGCCATCTGACGTCAGCAGTGTACTATACGCAGTCGGAAAGGTTGAGCATTTAAAATATTTCAGACTGTGTGTGAGACAGTTTAAGCTACTGTTACATGTAACTTTTATTAATCATATAATTTTAGCCATTTAGGTACAATACAGAACAGTAATGCCACGAAAATGCATTAATACCGTTGACAATTTCTGTTACATTTGTGGGAAAGTGACATTTGCCAACCAGAAGAAAAGTATCACTTCTCAACTGAAGAAGGCATATCATATTTACTTCGGATGCAAGACTGGTGACCAAGACAAGCCTTGGGCCCCGCATATATGCTGCACTACATGTACAACACAGCTTTTACAGTGGTTGAATTGCAAAAGACCATCAATGCCGTTTGCAGTCCCCATGGTGTGGACAGAGCCAAGCAACCACATAAATGACTGTAACTTCTGCTTGGGTCCTCCTCTTTCCAGCGGAATAACGAAGCAAAAGTCGTTGAACATAGTCTACCCAAACATTCCGTCTGCATTGAGACCAGTTCCACATGGTGAGGGACTTCCTATTCCAGAACCTCCATATTCTCTTGATTCATCTGATGAGGACAAGGATGAGCCGACCTGTTCTTCTCCTGGTCCGTCAGCATGCAGTAACCCAAATTTTCACTGGGATGCATTATCAACTCCACACAGAATAACACAGGAAGAACTAAATGACCTGGTTCGTGATTTGGACTTATCCAAGAACAAGGCAGAATTGCTAGGATCAAGACTCCAACAATGGAATCTTCTAGAAGATGTCAACATTACTTCATATCGAAAGCGCCACCAGCAGTTGGAGCCTTTCTTCAGAAAGGAAAGTAATCTGATATTCTGTTCCGATATTGAAAGCCTTGTGAATGCCTTAAAAATCACTCATGACCCACAAGACTGGAGACTATTTATAGACTCTTCAAAACGGAGTCTGAAGGCTGTGCTTTTGAACAAAGAAAACCGTCTATCTATTCCAGTAGCGCATGCCACCAAACAGTCTCCTGTTTCTTGCGACACTCTTCATGTAAATAGTTTCCCCTATTATCCAGGTTCTACTTCCTGTTAATTATAAGACCAGACATATGTAATTTTGTCGGATGTTTCTGTTCCATGTAAACCGCGCTGATGTCAAATAGTGCGGTATATAAGAAATGTTAATAAATAAATAAATAAATAAATTCCGTCCACATGAAAGAGACATATGATAATGGAAGTCAGTAGATGCTTTAAGTTAACTATAACAAGTACAGCTGGCATCTCTGTGGTGACTTGAAGGTAGTTGCCCTTTTAATGGGACTGCAGCAGGGATATATAAAATACATGTGTTTCTTATTTATTTATTTATATTTCTTTTATACCGCACTCTTTTTCATCAGCGCGGTTTACATTAAACAGGAATACTCATTGCAATCAACAGACTGTGGTGAGTTTACATATAACAGGATAATACAACTGGGATTTTAACTTAGCGAAACTTTGTACATATTTGTAACATGTAAAGAACCTATATACACCGGATAGAATTTCTTATCATCATCTTGAGTAAATAAGGCATTTACACTTTTATTGTTAGTGTTAGAGGGTTGATGATGTGCTTTGGAAATGTAGAATGAAGAGGTGGTGCTTTATGGCTTTTCTGAATTGCTTGAGGTCAGTAATCGCTCTAATGTTGGGAGGTAGGTTGTTCCAACATCTGGGTGCGTAGTATGCGAAAGCCCTGTCTGTTGTTGAACGTTTGTATTTTGTGGCCTCAGGTGGTGTAACTAGGTTATTAGCCGCTGCTGACCTCCTAGCTCTGATGTTGGGAGTGTGATGGAGGAGTTTTGAAACTGATGAAGGAGCTATAGTATTTATTGCTTTAAAGGTCAAGAGAAGGGCTTTATATGCTATTCTGCAGTATATAGGGAGCCAGTGAAGCTCCATTAGGATGGGTGTTATATGGTCGTTCTTTGAAGCACCGTATAGTACCCTGGCTGCGGCATTCATGGCTAGTTGCAATGTATTTAGGGAGTTTTTTGGGAGACCATGGAGTATTATATTCGCATAGTCGAAGTGTGGTGTGACTATGGCTTGGTATATAGTTCTGAAGCTGTCTGGGTCAAGCATGTTTTTCAGATGGCGTAGGGTTCTTATCTTGAAATAAATGGTTTTCACGGTGCGGTTGATATGTTCTTTAAAGTCTAGTCGATGGTCCAGTATTACTCCAAGATATCTTATGGAGGGCTTGATTGGGAGGTCTGCGTCTCGTACTCTTAGGGTCTCCGGGGGTGAGAATTCTCTGTTTTTCGTTACGATCAGTATCTCAGTTTTTTTGTAGTTTATTCGCATATTCTGGGTGAGGAGCCAGTCTGCTATTGCGTTAAAGCAATCTACTAATGTTGTGTAATCTGGGAGCTTGACATTGAATGGTGTGAATATTAGCACATCGTCTGCATAGATCAGCGAGGATATGCCAAAGGAGCGAGTGATATCGCATAGCGGCTGCATGTAAATGTTAAATAGTAGCGCAGATAGGGATGAGCCCTGTGGTACTCCTTGTTTTAACTGGAAAGGTTCTGAGGTACCTGTAACAGTCCTGACGTGTTGCAAGCGATCTTCCAGGTATGATTTGCACCATTCCCATGCCAACCCGTGGATTCCCTTGTCATATAGACGGGTTAGTAGTATTTCATGGTCCACAGAGTCAAATGCTGCAGATATGTCGAGGAATATTAGTGCAAAGCCCTTTTTGATGTCGTCCAGTCCACTGATGAGTGTGTTGGTTAATGTAGTCAACAGTGTCTCTACTCCGTGGGCTTCCCTGAATCCGTGCTGACTGGAGTCAAGGGGGGAGGAGGTGTCTATGTGTTGTTGTATCTGATTGTTGGTTACTTTCTCAATTATTCTGGATAGCAGCAGTATACTAGCTATCGGGCGGTATGATTCTTCTTTTGTGGGGTCTAGTTGATTGTTCTTTAGCAGCGGTCTTATGGAGGTTTGCTTTAGTGCCGATGGGAAGGTGCCTGTTGAGAAGGACATCTTTATTATTTCTGCTATGACAGGGCTAAAGTCGGATCGCATAGCTCTTATCCAGTGTGCTGGGCAGGGGTCGTTAGGTGCTGTGGTAGTATTCATTTATGTGAGTGGGATAGCCTTATGTGAGTGGGATAGCCGAGCAAGGGATTGACACTACTTGCGGAAGGAATGGAATATGCAGACAAATTGTAACAGTTGGAGAGAAGAATATCCAGCACCCAGCTCTGGTTGAGGCTCACAAAATCCTGCTACCACCCCTTCATATCAAACTAGGTTTGATGAAAAATTTTGTGAAAGCCATGGACCGCACTTCGCCAGCTTTCCTATACCTGCATGAAAAATTCCCTCGACTCAGCGAAGCAAAGATTAAAGAGGGAGTTTTTGTGGGTCCTCAGATTCGAGAGCTCTTCAAAGATGACCGGTTCAACAACTTGCTGCAGGGTGATGCGAAATAAGCATGGAATGCTTTTCGCCTAGTGTCAACAAACTTTCTCGGGAATGTTAGGGCAGAAAACTACAAGGAACTAGTAGAAGATATACTGATGCAGTATCAGAAACATGGCTGCAATATGTCTCTAAAGATCCATTTTCTTGATTCCCATCTTGATTTCTTTCCTGACAACTGTGGTATGGTTAGTGATGAATAGGGCGAACGTTTTCACCAGGATATCGCAATGATGGAGCAAAGATACCAGGGAAAATAGTCCACTACAATGCTGGCTGACTACTGCTGGACACTCCCCAGAGAAGCTCCCGAACAGCTGTACAAGAGACAGGCAAAAAAATCTAAGAATTAGTCTATGACTTGTTTTTTTACAGGTATTAACCGAAGGCCTATTATATTTACTACTGACATGCATTTCGTGATGTAAACATTAATTCTTGTAGATTACAAAAACACTAGAGCCAACTTTGCAATTTCGCTATCATATTCGTGTTCAGCATATAAAAATTGATAAGAAATGACTATTTTTATTTCAGTAACATGACTTTTGTAAAAATTTGTTGACCAATGTTACTGAAGCCGAGTATCCTCTTTTCCTTAACCTCGCCCTCTCAATAGCCAGGCTGTAAGAGAGAACCGATCCATGTGAGGCATGTACAGAGGTCTCAGACAACAGGTCCGGCCGACACGGAAGGCGCCATGGCCTCTCCACCAAGAGCTGCATCAAATCCGCGTACCATGGACGCCTCAGCCAATCTGGCGCTATCAAGATCACCTGCCCTCTGTGGTGCTCGATGTGCTGCACCACCTTTCCGATCAACACCCAAGACGGAAACACGTAGAGAAGAACCTCCTCCAGCCAGACCTGAATGAGCACATCTAGGCCTTCTGACATCCTCTCTTTCCTTCTGCTGAACAATCGACCGACTTTTGCCGACTGAAAGGTTGCCATGAGATCCATCACCGGCGGCCCCCAGCGTTGTGTCAACATCTCGAATACGTCTTGATGAAGAACCCACTCCCCTGGGTCCACCTTCACTCGACTCAAGAAATCGGCTTGCACATTGTCCACTTCCGCTACATGCACCGCCGACAACGCCGAGAGGTTTAACTCTGCCCACTCGAACAACTGTCCGGCCTTGACTTCCATTGAAAGACTGCTCGTGCCGCCTTGCTGACTGATGTAGGCCACTGCGGTTGCATGGTTGGAAAACACCCGGACCCCCTTTCCGTGGAGGCATGGGTGGAACGCTTGCAGAGCCAGTGTTACCGCTCTAAATTCCAATCTGTTGATTGACCAGCCCTTTTCCTGATTGGACCACTGCCCTTGGGCGAAAACTCCTTGAAAATGAGCTCCCCCGCCGAAGAGACTGGCATCTGTTGTTAGAGGGATCCATTCTGGCGCCTCTAAGGGCATCCCCTTCTCCAGACACCCCGGGAGTAACCACCACCATAGCGACTGCCGGACCTCCTCTGGGCATGGCAGTCTGCGCGTCAGAGGATCGTTCTGATGTGACCAGCGTCTGAGCAGAGCCCTTTGCAAAGGTCTCATGTGTGCCCTTGCCCACGGGACCAGCTCTAGAGTCGCCACCATGGTCCCGAGCAACTGCAGGTAGTGCCACGCCGTGGGGGCCGCTCTGTCCAGAAACTGCCAGACCAGACCCCGCAAACTGCTTGCTCTTTGCTGTGGAAGGAAGATTCTCCCTGCTTCTGTATGGAAGCGAGCTCCCAGATATTCGAGGTGCTGCGAGGGCACCAACCTGCTCTTTGCCATATTGACGACCCAACCAAGACTTTGCAAGAACGACACCACTCGGCTCGTAGCCGCTTCGCTTTCGGTTCTGGACTTTGCTCGAATCAACCAGTCATCCAGATAAGAGTGTACTAGAACTCCCTCCTTATGCAGAGCTGCTGCAACAACCACCAGGATCTTGGTGAACGTTTGCGGTGCTGTCGCCAGACCAAAAGGCAAGGCCCGGAACTGAAAATGACCCTGCGGAACCGCAAATCTGAGGAACTTCTGATGCTCCTGACGAATAGGAATGTGTAGGTATGCTTCCGACAGGTCCAGGGACGTGAGAAACTCCCCTTTTCTTACCGCCACTATCACGGACTTTAAGGTTTCCATGTGAAAATGCGACATTCGCAAACAACAATTCACTCTTTTTAGATCCAGGATTGGCCAAAAAGTCCTCTCCTTTTTCGGGACTACGAAATATATGGAGTACCGACCGTAGTCGCATTGGTCTGGAGGCACTGGCACCACCGCTCTGAGGTCGAGAAGCCTCTGCACCGTCTCCCCCACCGCTTTGGCCTTTAATAATGCCTTGCATGGAGATAGGACGAAGGAATCATTGACGGGCCACTGGAACTCCAGCGCATACCCTTCTCAAATGACCTCCAGTACCCACTGGTCTGTAGTTACTCGGACCCAGGTGTGGTAAAACTCCCGTGGACGACCCCCTATGGGCACCAGATCCATCCGGGTCCCCCTGGCTTCATTGTAGCTTTCGCATGCTTGTGGAGGAAAAGGAAGAAGCTCCGAACCCTCTTCCTGCCCCCCGAAAGCTCCGAAACCCCTGGTTTCGACTTGGAAAACGTCCTCTCTGAGCCTGATTGAACTTAGGGAACCAAAAACGGCGATATTCCCTCTGTGGACCTCTGGACGCATGAGCTGAGCACCCCTGCTTTGGTTTAGACCTGAAGCAGGGGATTATTTTTAAATACCCCGAAACGTGTCACGTCGTCCTTCCGCTATTTCTCTACAGCCTTTTCAAGGACTCAGCTAAGTAATATATTAAGCTGCGGTTTTTTAAAGTAATTAAGATTGTCTCCTTACTTAATAAAATGGACGGGCCACAACGGCTTAAGGCTTGTTTCCTTTAGCTTGGCTGGCCTCTCCGACAAAAAATTATAGACACGAATACTTGGTTACTGGATAAGCGTTTGAAAAATGGGCTTATTAACTCCAGGTTCTGTTTTCACATTTGATTTTCTCAACTCGGTAGAGGGTATTTTGATTATTTAGTTGGTTTATCGTCGGGCAGCCGGCCTCCCTTGGACTCTCCCAGATCCTTCACCAGCTTGTCCAATTCCTCCCCCGAACAGGAGCTTCCCTCTGAATGGCAACTTACTGAGTCGGGCCTTGGAAGAGCCATCCGCTGCCCAATTGCGCAGCCAAAGGCATCGACGGGTAGCCACCACCGATGCCATACTTTTCGACAACCCTCGTATGAGGTCATAATGAATATCGGCTAGATAAGCTGCTCCAGATTCCAGTTGCGATGTTTCTCCAATGGTATCCTCTCCTTGTTCACCTTGGATGCGCTGAGACCAGCGCAGGCAGGCCCTTGCTACCCACGCTCCACAAATGGCCGCCTGCATGGAGAGAGCATTGACCTCAAAAACCTGTTTGTTTGTTTGTTTATGTAATAAATTTTATTGAGCAGAGTCAAACAACATACATTCCGAGACATCAAACCATAACAAGGCAGTGCAATCTCGACTTATTGTACAGCCATACAAGCTTCAAAGAAGGGACAGGGTAAAGTTGTCCACTGCTGTCAAGCAACCCCGACCCTTCCCCAAAAGAAAAAGGAAAACTCAGGAGAGAATATGCCAGATAACTATTCATCTCTGTGCTAAAACTCCCCCCCACCGCCCACCAACAGCAACCCACCTCAGTAGAGGGTAAAAAAGATACCGCATAAGTTCACACAGGTATTATATAAAAATCACACAGACTTATATAAAAATCACACAATAAAATGCAATGCAGGTTCAGGCAGTACATTACCAACTATTACAGAACAGAACACACCAGACCCCTAACCCTCCCACAAAAAGACAGCATTGGGACAAGTACTGGCGAGTCCAAAACAAGGCAACAAGGCAACTACAATTTTCTTACATTCCCAATCCAGCATAATGAAACCTCCCCCCCCCCCCCCAGCCCCCCCTGCAGCCACCTATCTTCTATGAACTGGAAGTGAAACAGCACCTTCCATCCCTGTCATATCCAAAAGATATGCAAAAGGAGAGACCCTACTCAATTATCCCCCTCTATCACCCCGAGACGCACCCTATCCTACCCCCCCCCCGCCCTCTCCCTTCCCCCATCCCACCACCCCCCTCCCCCCCTAACCCTACTGACCCATCCACCACCCCACCAGAAGAGGAAGAGGAAGAGAGAAGAAGAAGAAGAAGAGAGAAGAAAAGAAAGAGGAAATAAAAGCAAAAACCAGATCCTAGGAGGGAAATAGTCCAGGAAAGAAAACCCTCTGTTTGGTAAACTGCCCAGGATTCAAGACCCTCAAGGGTCTTCCTGAAACACAAGACGCCACAGCGCCTCATCTTGAAATGGTCGTCCTCGAACCACCGCAGTCAGTTTCTCCAACCTATACATTTCCCAGCATTTAGAGCGCTACTCCATAAGAGATGGAGCTCTACTGCGTTTCCAGAAATGAGCAATCACTGATCTAGCTGCTAATAAGAGCAATTGAACCAACTTCTGTAGGGGACGCTGCTCTGGAAGTTCCGGAAAACCCCCCAATAAACAAGACTCTATGTCAAAGGGGAAGGATACCTGCAACCTCCCAGTGATCAGTCCCATCACCATCCTCCAATAACGTTGAATGTGAGGGCACAACCACCACATATGATCAAAAGTTCCAGGGCGCCCACACAAGCGCCAACAAAGTGGATCATCCGCCCTTTTCCAACGAAAAAGATCAAATGGTGTAATGGATAAACGATAAAGTATCCGAAGTTGCGTATGAATTAACCCCAAGGATATGGAACACAAGTGGGAATAAGAATAGACTTCGAGCCAGAACTCCAGCTCTTTCCCCGGCAATGTTGCCTCCCATCTCCGTCGAGGAAGGTTCAGAGTAGAAAGTACCTGGGAGTCATCCGCTATATGACGATACAGCCGAGCAATAAACACAGTGAGTTTCCGAGATACATAAAGATCCTGCTCCCAACTTCTAGGACTCCTAGTAAGATCATCGACGGAAAATTGAGTGTGTAAACAGTGAGATATCTGCAGATATTGAAACATAAGAACATAAGATATGCCATATTGGGTCAGACCAAGGTCCATCAAGCCCAGTATTCTGTTTCCAACAGTGGCCAATCTAGGTCATATGTACCTAGCAGTTTCCCCAAGAGACACAAGTTCCACAATGCTTGTACTGAGAGAGCTGAGAACCCAACCGCTCCTCTAGCCCCAATCTATGCACTGGGCGAGAATTCTCATACAAAGAGGAAACTCTCGTCAGAAGAAAATCCAAATCCAATCCTTTTGACATATTTCGGATAAACCCCAAGGCCCCTAAAACGGTAAAGGGAGATTGGGAGATAGATACCCCGTCTGCTTGCATATCCTCCTCCACGCCCACCAACAAGGGCCCAGAAACACATGCGCCTTAACCAGAGATACCTCGTGCGGATTGATAAGAAAGGGTACAGCTACCAACGGAATCGGCTTTAACCAATCTTTTTCTAGCGAAGCCCATTCTGCCCCAGGATGAATTCTCCATAACAATAAGGACCGCAGACAGATACAAGAGTAATAAAGCTCTGGATCAGAGACGCCCAGCCCCCCAGACCCTTTTGGCAGAGTGAGTATCCGCCAGCTAAGCAGAGGACGCCGTCCCAGCCTGAAAAACCTAGTGAAAGCCTGACGAAGGGTCATGAAAAACTTACCTGGAAGAGCAATAGGCAACTGCATGAACATAAAAAGTAACTTAGGTAAGACTAACATCTTGTAAGTGTTAATACGGCCGAGCCAAGAAACCGAGGAAGAACTCCACCGTTCCATATCCTCTTTAATGGTTTTCAAAAGGGGACTGTAATTCAAACTGTACAATCTTGATAAATCATGAGGTATTACAATACCCAGATAGTTAAAGGAATCCACCACTGGAAAGATAACCGCTGGATAGTTATTGACGGCAGAGAAGCGAGACATACAACGAAGGAGAGTAGACCTCTGTTTATTAATAGTTAAGCCAGAAACCAAAGAAAAGCGTTTTAAGATACTAAGCACAATAGGTAAGGATCTAGAGGGCTCATTCAAGTAAATCAAGGTATCATCAGCATATAAAGAAATGGAATGCCACTCAGAACCAGATGTATACCAATGTCTTCCGCCTGTAAGCGAATATAAGCTGCCAAGGGTTCCATGGCTAGAGCAAACAGTAAAGGAGAAAGAGGGCACCCCTGCCTCGTGCGTCTACCTAAGCGAAAGGGTGACGAGATAGCACCATTTACAGACACCCCTGCTTGGGGCCGCTCATAGAGGGAAGCAATCCACGTACAAGACGTCGTCCCAAAGCCAAATTCCCGGAGAACCTGCAGAAGATACGGCCATTCCAGCTTGTCGAAAGCTTTCTCAGCGTCTAACGATAAAATGCTATATGACCCCACTTGAAATTGTATCCTCTGCAAGACATTGATTAATCTACGTACATTTTCAAACCCATATCTATTTTTTATGAAACCCGTTTGATTCGGATGAACAATATCTGGGATAAGCGAGGCCAGGCGATTAGCTAGAATCATGGTGAAAATTTTATAATCCAGATTCAGTAGAGAAATTGGACGGTAATTGGAGCACTGCAATGAATCCTTGTCAGCTTTGGGAATAACAACAATGTTAGCTTGATAAAAGGAGTCGGGAAGAGAATTTTTGAAAAGGATCTCATTAAAAACCGACAGCAAAGTTGGCGCAAACAAATCCGGGAGTGTTTTATAAAGCTCCGCCGGCAAGCAATCTGGACCTGCCGCCTTAGCTGACTTGAGGTTCCTCATAGTGTACTGAACCTCCTCTAATGTGATCAGGCGGTCCAGATGATCCCTACCTTCCCCAGACACTTGAGGAAGGGAAGCCTCCCTCAGCCACGCAACTATATCCGCAGAAGCTGCCGACATCTCACTGGTATAGAGCTGTTCATAAAAGCTAGCAAAAATAGATGCAATATCACCCTTCAAAGATTGAATAGCATCAACTCTGCGACGTTGTCTCTTGACGTTTTAATTGCCACAACAACAATTTCCCTGCCTTATTCCTCTGCTCATAAAACCATTGTCTCGTCCGTAGGAAAAGCGACGCCACACGTTCAGTCTCCAACGCCGCCAATTCCCCTCTGCGCTGTATCAACAACTTCCAGACCCTATCTCCCCCCCTCGTTTGGTGTGTTTTTTCCAGGTCCGCAATCTCTGTCCTCAAGTCCTCCTGTTGAGCTACTAAGCGCTTCTTAAAAGCACTCGACATGGATATAAGCTGTCCCCGCAAAACCGCCTTCCCCGCATCCCATAAGAGCGCCTAAGTTATGTCAGAGGAATCATTAAAATGCAAATACTCCTTCCATCCTTTCCGAATCCCAGCAGCAAACTCCGGGTTGAGTAAGAGCCCGTGAGGCAAAGACCACGTCTGAGTAGAGAAATCAGCGTCTCCCAGAGAAAGATCCATAGAGATAATGGCATGGTCAGAGGGTCCCATAGTCCCAATAGTAGCCTGATTCAGCCATGAAGCCCCAGATCTAGACACAAACCACATATCAATTCGAGAGTAACACCTGTGCACCTGCGAATAAAAAGTATAATCCCTTTCCAAAGCGTGTAAATGTCGCCATACATCACACAAATCAAACTTCACTGCCCACTCCTCCAATGATCTCCCCAAATGATATTTCAGCGGTCGGCTCCCTGAACAATCCAATTCAGAGCAGACACAATTAAAATCTCCGCCTATAATCAGTGGTCTCTGGCTGCATTTCTGAATAGCCGACGAAAGATCAATTAATGAACTCCTCACCAGAGTCGGAGGAAGATATACATTTACGAAAGTAAAAGTGGTCCCGTGAATAGATCCCACCAGAATCAGAAAGCGGCCCTCCGGGTCCGCCACTTCCTTAGCTAACTGAAAGGGACAAGATGAGGAAAACAGAATAGCCACCCCCTCTTCCTAGTAGAATAGTTAGCGAAAAATATTTGTGGAAACTTACTTCTAGCAGAATCAAAATGATCTCGCTTAGAGAAGTGAGTTTCTTGAAGAAAAAGTATCTCAGCCTCCTCTCTACATAATTGATCTACCACCCTCCTTCGTTTAACCGGATTATTTAAGCCGTGTACATTCCAAGAAATGGCTCTAACCATACCCAAGCCTGACAAAAGGCACCTTATAAATCGCCCATTGTAAAACTAATCCCCTCCAAGTATTCTCTAGACTCTTAACGATCAATCTCCTCCCCCAAACCCCTCCTGCAACGTCCACCCCCCTACCCATTTGAATAAAGTGGATGGCTCAGATTTATAGAGGGAGAAATGTAGTACCCAGGTCAGAAGAGTATCCCCATCCCCACCCCTCCTCTCTTCCCTCCCCCCACCACTCCTTCCCCCCTGCCCTACCCCCGCCCCCCACATTCCTATGTTTGCAGGAAGTAAACTGGATGCATAAGCGTCATTGATATGAAGACACTTCAAGTGTTTCCCGGGAGGGCGTTACCATAAGTGTATAATACCCCCCTCCCCCCCAACTGTATATCAGCCCTTTATAGCTAGCAAACACCCCCTTAAAACTTCCATAAGAGGAAATAACATGCGTATAGCTCTAAATTCTCCCAGCCCTCTTTTCAGTCCTAATACTCCTCTATCACCACCCAAATCCCCCCCATCTCAGACCTTACCCCCCATCCTCTGAACATAGCTGCGCTACAAAAAATTGGAACCCTACATCCCTCCTCTGCAGCCCCAGAGTGAGAAAACATACAAGAGAAAGTAAAAGACAGCCCTCTTCCCAAACTCCCACCATAGCTCAAAACAAGCTCAATAAACTCAGATAGGAGCAGAAGTGTCCATCTCCTTATGCGAATTACAGTCAGCATCAGAGGTGGACGATTGTTGGGATCTTGGAACCTTGCGTCTCTTAGGCAAAGATACTTCCCATTCTCCATTCTTGCTGCTCGGACGCATCGATCTTTCTCCATGTTGCATGAAATCCAAAAACTCCATCGCTGCGGAGAGCTCCATAATCTTCTGAGAACAGTTATTCCACTCGAACAGTAAAGCAAAGGGGATGCCCCATTGATATGCGATAGCCTGCTTCTGTAACGCTTGTGTTAAAGGTTTAAAGCTGCGACATCGCTCTAGGGTATATGGAGAAAGGTCCTGGTAGATTTGAAGCTTTTGTCCTTTGAAGACCACCGATCGTTTACCCCTGAGACTCTGCAGCAGTGTCATTTTGTCCTCAAAAAAACTGAAGCAAACAATCAACGCCCGAGGCTGTGTACCAGCAGCTCTCCTTGCCCCGAGAGATCGATGCGCCCTTTCAAGACGTACCAGTTTCGGAGCAGAAGGCACACAGAATGCAAATATCTCTTGGACTAGAGCTACTATGTTCTCTGCGGCCCCCCTGCTGTTCCGGAAGGCCAAATATTCTGAGGTTGTTGCATCTTTGTCTATTTTCTAGATCATCCTGCCTTTCTTTCAAATCTCTGGTAAGACGCTCCAATTTCACAATTTTAGTTTGAAGGGCTACCGATGAATCCATTTGCTCTCCAATATTTATCTCAATTTGTGTAACTCTGTCATCCAGAGATTTTAGATCCGTGCGAATGTCGCTCACCGCTTGGTAAAGTCCCGACGGAAAAGCTTAAACTCCTTCATAAGCTCCAAAAAATCAGCCTTTGTGACAGGAGACAGCGTGCTGGAGGCAGGTACTTTAGGGGTCGAGATACCTTCTGCCGTTGAGGAAGATTGTATATTGGCAGAATCTGGAGACCTAGCAAACTTTGCGAGAGAAGAGGCGTAGGATTTAGCAGTGGCCATAATTGGTAAGAGAGATGAGTTCTTCTAATCCGGCGGTCCTCTCCGAGATACCCTGCCGCAGATAAGATGGATCTTCTTCTCCTCTACCATGGGGCAGCGAGGATCTCCCCTGCCCAACAACCGCACTGCTCAGAGCAGAGGCCACCACAGCCAGTCTTCGAGCACAGCCAGTGACAGTGCCCTTACAACTATCCTGAAGGGCGTGCAGGGTACCTCAATCTTCCAAATCACAGAACAAATGCCCCAGGAACTCATCAAAGAACGCAACTCTGGATGCTATAGTATTGCTGAGCAGGAAAAAAAGAATCAGATGTTAAGAATGTGCTTTGTATCTTGCAAAATTAGCAGGAGACACTAGAGGGCGCTCCAACCTAGAGTAACAGCAGCACTGACAGCCTAGACTACTCCGCTATTCGCCTGCTTCTCAGAAGCCAGAGCACTCCGAGGAAGACTGACACTGACCACAGATGTGAAGACTGGAGACTCCGAAGGTCGCTGGAGACCCGACGCCCCAATCGGGGACTGAATCCTTTAAATCTTCAAAATACTCACTAGATGCTATGCTTCCTAGCAATCGGCGGCCATTTTGTTTGCAATGTTTGCGTTCCAGTTATGCGTTCCACGGAGCGGACCGGCAGCCATTTTGAAGGTAAACACAGCAACAGCTCAAAACCACAGGAGGATCGCTACTTCGTCAGCACACATATGCGTTCCAAGGCCTCTTTCCCGCCACAGCAAAGCTCCCTCATCTGCGTTCCACGGAGAGACACTGAAGAATTTCAACAATGGCGGCAACTGACTGGAACAACAGCTTCAGAAAAATCCATGAGGTAAGACACCAAATCAATGGAAATGCAACCGGAGTCTGCTTTAAGCATAGCTTAAGCAGAAAAAGTGACTCCCGTTCTAAACTCTCATTCCGATGGCACAGTTTGTATAAACAAGCGTACTCACATTGGCAGGCAAGGTAGAGCTAACAGCATCGTTAGATAGGCAGGCCATCTGATAAGAGGAGATCTTCAATATCCCCCATGGGAAGAATGGGAAGCCTCAGTGCCTCAGAACTGGAGCCTTACTAGCAGCAGGGCATAAGCTGGGGATGCCCATATTGGTAGCACAGAGGAAAGCAGTATCTGAGATTCATCAGAGAGGAGACCAGGAGATCTTATTAACCGATCTTACATAGTGAGGGTAGAGCTAACCGATGGAGCTATTATAAGTCTGAAAGGACATCGCCACGCTACAGAATCCCAATAGATGGAGGGAGAAGCTGAGGAGCTCTAAGAATTCGTGGCCATCTTGGCTGGGCTCACGAGCGCCCCCAAAAACCTGTTTTAACAAGGTATCTAGCTTTCTGTCCTGAGCATCCTTGAGAGCTGCGCTCCACTCTACTGGGATGGTAGTTTTCTTCGTGACAGCCAAGACCGCGGCATCTACCTTCGGAGCCTTGAACAAGTCACGATCCTGGTCCACCAGCGGGTAAAGACGACTCATAACTCTGGACCCCTTTAGACTTGCCTCCGGCATGTCCCACTCTTCCTGTATCATCTCCCGAAATACTCTGTGTACCGGAAATGCCCTCTGAGTCTTCCGAAAGACCTGAAGCAATGGGTCCTCCATAGTGGCATCCTCCGCTGGGCCAGGGGAAGGCATATTGAGTGCCTTAAGCCTCTCAGAAATGAGAGCTGGCAACTCCTCCCTTCGGACCACTCAGACCCTCCGATACTACCGACTGATCTCTCGGCTCTTTTTCCATCCGTGCTTTCTTGGTCCCGCCACACAGCGGAGCAACAACCAGCGGCGTCCCCGGCCTCTTTTCTCTGTGTTCCCCGTCAATGGAACCCGACGGCTGCCTCTTCTGCTGACTGCCAAACGCCTGCTGAATAAGTGCCACAAACTCTGTGGAAAAAATAGCCGCCAGTCCGCCTGGCACTGAAGCCTGCGCAGACGGGAGATCCAGCGTGGACAAAGTTCCCGCCACCGGCTCCCGAAGCGGTAACTCCAGGGAACCTGAATCCTGCAACTTCACTGGCGCCGCCTGAAGCTCTGCTTCCCCAGCTAACGAGGTCTCTACGGTGACAGCATCCTGCACACAGCCCTTACAGACCCCCGTGTCTGACAGGGCGCCCCTCTTGGATCCACATACTAAACACAGCCAGGACAGCCAGTCCTGGTCTACCGAGGCACTCAGCTGTCACTCCCCTCAAGCACCTTAAAAGTCGCGCGTTTTTTTTTTCCCAAAACAATGCCTACAGCAGCCCTTTAGCTCCCTCAAGCCTGAAACCTCAACCAAACACAAAAAACGCCGCTTTCCGGCGACCCCCAAAGACTCTGCAGGCCTTAAAGGAAAAAAAAACGCGGTTTCCCGCGTTGCCGCCATGCGGTAGGCCCAATTCCTGAAGCTCCCTCTCCGACTAATAGCGGCCCCTTTACCTTTTATAATGCACTGCAGAAGGATCCTCGTCACCTGCGGGCTCCCCCGATCAACTGCTCACCATATCGGGAGGTCCACGGAATGCCAGAGAGCAGGAGAGACCGACATTGCACTTTCCCCTGTCACAACGTTCTCCTCTTCACAGCGCTAGCAGGCAAAGCCTCTGCATGCGCTGACTTGCTCTCAGAGCCCCGGTTCCTCACCCCTTCAACTGGGCTCGGCAACCAGCGCTCCAGACGGTGTGAGCTGCTTTCTCCTAACCCTGTTCCCCTCTACGAGGTAGGGAGGGAGAGAAGGCCTCAGAAGTCTCTTAAAGAGACAGACTTGAATTCCTCCAACCAACAAAAAACAAAAACTAAAATCCCTTATTCTATATTCTAAATTAAAAATATCCCCCAGAAAAACCTTCTCTCTTCTTAATTGTTTCTCCAGTGAACCCGACAGCCCCAGGTTCACTGCTCCACCAGCTGCTTGGAGACTGAGGTAACTGGAGTGAGGAGGCAGATCCCCAGAGGATATACCAGGGTCATCACAAAAGGATGACGTTGTCTCAGTCTCCAAAGGTGCTGGAGGAGGAGCAAAACCCAGAGGTCGGGACTAGACTGGAGAGACGATCAGGAACAGAACTTGCATAGAACAAGAAGATAACATCTTGACATCTTAGCTTACATGGAACAATTTTATGAGCAGTCAAACAGAATAAACAGAACTGGTTTGGTTCAGAAAACCTATATAAAACTTAGGTGGGTATAACTTGGCCATACAGGAAACTATATACAGTGTAACTATATACAAAGTAACTATATAATATCATGAGCATCATGAACATCATATGGATAGAGATGGTAAGGGGAGTCTCCCACATACAAAGCATAAGGTCGTGAAGTATCCGGTGGAGAAGGAGCATAGCAGCCTCCTTGGGGCTCTAGGGTATTGAAGAATTTTGAGTTCTTCGGCCCTAGGCTCTTAATTTGCGATATTGCTAGGGGTCTGTCCATAACAGTGACATCGGAGAAAGTCTTGAAGTCTGGAGTGGACATGTGATGTTGTGGAGACAGAGATGGGTCTTCCGGGATAGATCTTATGTCCCGGGTATCAGCTGAATCGGAATCAAAAGACTCAAAGTATCGATGAGCAGGGTGCTCCCACTCGCACGAACTCAGTACCGATCAAAACCGGTACTTGAGGCATGCAGTGCCGGAACCTCGGTACCGGAGATGGATTTGAGGGCTGGCATGGGCGGTAGCATGGTAAATGGCAAAAAATTTGATGCAGGTTGTATCGGTACTGGAGCCAGTGCCAACACCTGCGGAACCGACTGTAAAGGTTTTACTGGTACTGAAGCCGCCAGTAAGGCCGCTAAGCTCCGCTCGATGGACAAGATTCGTTGATTCATAGAGCTTGCCGATGCTTGGAAATTGGTACCAGAATTGCGGGCCACGATCCCTGAGCATGACACCAGGAGCTCTCCAGAAGTGGAAGCCTTATGAGCATCTTGGGACCTCATTCAGGCTTTGGAGGGAAGGTCCACCCGCTGGGGTTGTTTGGCCAGTGTGTCCCCCTCCAGGACAACACCTGAGGCATCTTGATGCTTAGAAGGAGGATATACCCTTGGAGGGTCGGCCAGCCTTCAATGAAGACTTAGTTTCGATACCTGAGATCCTTGGGAGGAATATGAAACTCTCGATGACGCTGATGCTAAAGATACTTCATCATAGGTAAAGAAGGTGTTCAGCTTTGCAGCTCAATTCTGTAGGCCTCTTTGTCATCTTCCTACAAAGAGGACATTCTGATGGCTAATGATCCAGCCCTAAGCATTTTAGACACCAGTCATGGACGTCTGTGGCCAAGATGGTACCGCCACACTTAGAACACTTCTTAAAACCACTGGATGGTTTTTCCATTTTGTCTGTGACAAAAGGAAGGCCTAAGCCTAAGATGGCAACGATGCGCCTGAAGGAAATAAATAATTCTTTCCCTCACAGAATTAATGTATTTTTTTTTAAAAGAAAGAAAGAACTGACAGAGGTCGGTACCAGCGGCGACAGGAAGGCAGACGCGACCACAAAAAATATTTTTAAAAAACCACAAATTTTCTGTGGTGACAGGAATTACTTCTTGTCGGCTCCACAGAAAATGAAGAACTGAGAAGGGAGAGCTGAAAAGGCAGGAAGGCAGCAACGCAGGTGCAGTGGGATGCTCCCAAAAGTTTTCCTATTGGATGCTGGGGAGCGTTCCCACACGGGCTCCATCGGTACCGATGTCACCCATATGTGAAGACTACATTCCTGCTTGTTCCTTGAGATAAACAAGTGGCAAATGCACAAACACAGTGGGAAATACAGAGTGTTACTCCAGGAACCTTTTGTCGATCAAGAAGGAACACATGAATGGTTAAGGAGGGGTGAACTGAAACCGAAGTATGAGACGTAGATAGTTGCAGCCCAGGACAGCAGTTTACGGATGAGATGGTTTACAGCGAGCATTGAAAAAACTGGCAACTCCCCCCACCCCCAAGTGGGGAGAATGGATCTCCTTCTTCCCTGCAGGTTCTTCCTAAACCTACTGTCTTTTCACAGCATGAGGTATTAGATGAAGTGTCTGGGAAGCTGTCACTCTCGCAGATATCTTGAAGGTTGTCACACAGAACAATGTTCTTCTGCAGGGTACACGGGAACAGATTTCTGCCTTTTCACAGAATACAGCAGAAGCGCTTTCTGTGCAGCAATTGCACCTGTGGATGGTTAATTCTTATGTGAAAAAATTGTCTCCTCAAGTTGTTACCTTACAAAATGTGTCTCTCTTATATTAGAAATTTCACTATTGTTCATCAGCAGTTAAGAGTCTTTGGAAAATAGAGCTCGTAACATGCGCTTTTTAAATTTTCCAAAGACTCATTATCTGTCTCCAGTTGAGCTTCTAAAGAAGTATTCTAAGGAAATATTATGTGTTTCGTACCCAGAACGAATTTTGATTGCAAATTGTTATTATGTTCCTTCTTTACGGAGAGAGAGCCTGCCTGCGGTTTCCCAGGTCAAGGGGGAAGGTCATAGAGTCTTTGAATATATCTGAGTTTCTTGAAACATCTAATGACCTTATCCCCTCCTGGGCTACTCTGGTGGTCTCCTTCTCAGTTATGAAGGATAAATCTATTTTAAAATTGTATTTTGGGAAGAAAAATGAATTGTTCTGTAGGGCCAGAGTTTTGATTTTCCCCGATGTTGCTAGGGCAACTCAACAGCGGTGAAAGGCTTCTCTCTCGCTGAAAAGCGAGTTTTGGCCTTAGATGTGAACTTTTATTTAAAGTTCCCCTGCAAGTGCATAGTAACTTATCAGGGGATTAAATACATGTTCTTAGATTCCATGCAGCAGGAGACCTTCCTTGCAGATGAGGTGCTTTCTTGATGCCTTTTCTGGGAAGGCCATAGTTTTCTTTGTGTTGTGGCCTGTTATTTACTTTAAGTTTCTTTATGTTTGTGTGATGTGATAGTATTTTTTAGGGGAAAAAAGAAGTTATATCTTTAACTCCTCACTTGGTTTGCAGCTTGTCGTGCTGTGAGGGCTTGCGTGCATCAGTGATGCTGAGAGCTAAACTATCGGTAGTTTAACTACTGTCAGGGTCTCCCAAGATGGACAGGTCTCAGCTGAGGTGCCAGACCAAGACAAACCACCCATCTGGGCAGCAGCAGAATGGGACAGTGTTGACGGGGGAGGATCACATTTTTGTGAAAACGGCAACACCACCAAACTTAAACTGCGCGGAAGAAAGGCCCGGCAATCTACTTCTGTATCTTGCCATGAAAACCCAGTGGATAGTTACAACAAAACAAATTGTGCTATGGTGCTGGAAGATGAGACCCCCAGGTCGGAAGGCACTCAACTAGCAACTGGAGAAGAGCTGAAGACTTTTCAGAGTAAAGCCAGCATTTATGATGTGGTTGGATCAAAGCCCTCGGGAAGTCTGACTGCTGATGTAGCTGCGCATGAAATGAGAGTCAGAAGCTGTAAAGATGTCTTACACATTGGAACATGGAACGTACGAAGCATGAACCAAGGGAAGCTGGAGGTGGTCAAGAATGAAATGGAACGTGTACAACTTGATCTGTTGGGTGTCAGCGAACTGAAATGGACTGGCATGGGGCACTTTGCATCAGATGATCACATGGTCTACTATGCTGGAAATGAAAGACAAAGAAGAAATGGTGTTGCATTTATAATAAAGAAGAAACTTGCAAGAACTGTAATGAAATACAATGCAGTCAGCGAACGCTTAATCTCTATTCGTCTACGAGGATTGCCTATCAACACAACTATAATTCAAGTATATGCCCCAACAACAGCTGCAGAAGAGAATGAAATTGAAGAGTTCTATGAACAAGTACAAGCTGAAATTGACAGAACATGCAAACAGGATATCCTGATAGTCATGGGTGACTGAAACGCAAAAGTTGGCAACAAAGAAGAAGCCAAAGTAGTTGGAAAATATGGACTTGGCAAGAGAAATGAAGCTGGAGAAAGACTGATAGAATTCTGCAAGACCAATGATCTATTCATCTCAAACACCTTCTTCCAGCAACACAAGCGGCGACTGTACACATGGACTTCACCCAATGGATTGTATAAAAAACAAATTGACTACATCTGTGGAAGTCAATGATGGAAAAGCTCTGTAACGTCAACAAAGACAAAACCTGGAGCTGACTGTGGTACAGATCATCAACTACTAGTATGCAAACTCAAGCTAAAGTTGAAAAAGAGCAAACCACTCATGAATGCAGCAAAATATGACCTTGAGAATATACCACTGGAATTTAAAGACTGCCTGCAAAATCGATTTGCTGCTTTAGATACAAATGACAGAGTTCCGGAAGAGTTATGGAATGACATCAAGAAGGTTGTGTTGGAAGAAAGCGAGAAGTCTCTACAAAACGTGAAAAAGCCAAAACGGCCAAAATGGATGACAGAAAAAACTCTGAAAATTGCCCAGAAACGCAGAGAAGCTAAAGCCAGAGGAGAAAGAAAGACAATCGCAAAACTCAACAGAGATTTCCAACGTGCAGCAAGACAGGACAAGGAAAAGTACTGCAATGACACTTGCAAGGAAATAGAAGCAGAAACTATTATTTTCCCAATGGAGAAAGGTGAATAGTGGTGTACCCAGGGATCTGTGCTGGGTCCGCTGCTTTTTGACATATTCATAAATGACCTGGAAAGTGGAATAACGAGTGAGGTTATCAAATTTGCAGATGACACAAAACTATTTAAAGTTGTTAAAACCCAAGAGGATTGTGGAAAATTGCAAGAGGATCTTGATAAATTGGAAGACTGGGCATCAAAATGGCAGATGAAATTAAATGTGGACAAGTGCAAGGTTATGCACCTAGGGAAGAACAACCCAAACTATGGTTACACGATGCAAGGTTCCACATTAGGAACCACCACCCAGGAAAAAGATTTAGGCGTCATTGTGGATACCATGTTAAAACCCTCGGCCCAGTGTGCAGCGGCGGCCAAGAGAGCAAATGGAATGCTAGGTATGATACGGAAAGGAATGGAAAATAAAACAAAAGATATTATAATGCCTCCATATCGTTCCATGATGAGACCGCACCTTGAATATTGTGTGCAATTCTGGTCGCCGTATCTTAAAAAGGATATAGCGATTTTAGAAAAGGTTCAGAGAAGAGCCACCAAAATGGTAAAGGGGATGGAAGGATACTCCTATGAAGAAAGGCTAAAAAGGTTAGGGCTCTTTAACCTGGAAAAGAGACGGCTGAGGGGAGATATGATAGAAGTCTATAAATTAATGAACGGAGTGGAACGGGTAAACGTAGATCGATTGTTTACCTTATCAGAATATAGAAAGACTAGGGGACATGCAATGAAGCTACAGGGTAAACTATTTAAGACTAATAAAAGAAAATATTTTTTCACTCAACGTGTAATCAAACTCTGGAATTTGTTACCGGAGGATGTAGTAAAGGCTGTTAGTGTAGCTGGGTTTAAAAAAAGGTTTGGACAAGTTCCTGGAGGAAAGGTCCATAAACCATTATTAAGAAGGGACCCAGGATATCAATGCTTGAACCAATACAAGCATTGTGGAACCTGTGTTCCTTGAGGAAACTGCTAGGTACGTATGACCTAGATTGGCCACTGTTGGAAACAGAATACTGGGCTTGATGGACCTTGGTCTGACCCAATATGGCATATCTTATGTTCTTATATTAGAGGAAGAACAAGATCGGCTTTCCTAAAGCTACGAGAGTTAAAGAAAAAGTTCCAGCCTCGAATTGGAATGTTACAAGATGCTCAAGGTTCTATGTTGAATGATGCTGAGAAGATCAAGAAAAGGTGGAAGGAATATACAGAGTTTTTATATGATAAAGATCAAGTGGACCAACAGGCGTTTCAACCTGTACCTTATGATCGGGAACCATTGGTGATGAAAGAACAAGTTGAAGCAGCATTGAAAGCCTTATCAAAGAACAAAGCACCAGGCACTGATATCATTCCCATAGAAGTATTGCAGCAATCTGATGCAGCTGTTACTGTACTCACAAGGCTCTGCCAAGAAATATGGAAGACAACATCATGGCCAACTGACTGGAAAAGATCTGTGTTTATACCAATACTAAAGAAAGGTGATCCAACTGACTGTGGAAATTATCGCACAATCGCTCTGATCCCACATGCCAGCAAGATTCTACTGAAGATTATTCAAAAGAGACTACAACCATACCTGGAACAAGAACTACCTGATGTGCAAGCAGGGTTCAGGAAAGGGCGAGGAACGAGAGACATCATTGCAGATGTGAGATGGATCCTTGAAAAGACTAAAGAATACCAAAAGGATATCTATTTGTGCTTTATCGAATATAGCAAGGCTTTTGACTGTGTAAACCATGAGAAACTCTGGACCACATTAAGAAGCATGGGTATACCAGAACACCTGATCGTTCTCTTGCGCAATCTGTATATTGATCAAGAAGCAACAGTTCGAACGGAACAAGGAGAAACAGAATGGTTTAAAATAAGCAAAGGTGTAAGACAAGGCTGCATACTTTCCCCCTATCTGTTTAATTTATATGCAGAACAAATCATCAGAGAAGCAGGATTGTATGAAGACAACAGAGGTGTGAAGATTGGTGGAAGACTCATCAACAACCTTCGCTATGCTGATACCACATTACTGGCTGAAAGTGAAGATGATCTGAAACATTTGCTTCTCACAATCAAAGAACATAGTCTCAAAATGGGCATGCACCTTAATGTAAAGAAGACAAAGATCATGACAACTGGCATAATCAACAGGTTCATCATTGAAGGAGAAGAAATTGAAATTGTGAACAACTTTAACCTACTTGGATCAACTATCAATAAAGAAGCAGCAAGCAGTCAAGAAATCAGACGACGCATTGCTCTTGGCAGAATGGCTATGAAAGACCTAGATAAGATTCTCAAGAGCAGAGATGTCTCTCTCCATACAAAGATTCGACTTGTTCAAGCCATGGTATTTTCAATAACATCATATGGATGTGAAAGCTGGACAGTAAAAAAGACAGATAGGAAGAAAATTGATGCCTTTGAATTATGGTGCTGGTGGCGAATACTGTGTATACCATGGACTGCCCGAAGAACAAACCAGTTGGTACTAGAGGAGATCAAACCTAAGCTTTCTTTAGAAGTTCAGATGACAAGACTTCGACTTTCATACTTTGGACACATCATGCGAAGAGAGAAATCATTAGAGAAAGACATTATGCTTGGCAAGATAGAAGGTCAACGCAAAAGAGGAAGGCCAGCAATAAGATGGATCGATACAATAACAGCAGCTACGGGTACCAGTCTGTCAACAATGAGCCGCCTGACTGAAGACCGAACACAATTTAGGATAGCTATCCAGAGGGTCGCCACGAGTCGACTCCGACTCGACGGCACTTAACAACAGCAGGAGAATGGTTGCTTTCCGTAATGTGGCCTTTGTCAGTATTTCCTAAATATATTGTAATAGTAAGCGTTTTTCTTTTTTTTCACTGTATTACTGGAGTTTCTTTTGCTTGTTTGTAAGCATATTTTCAAATTCCAATTTTTTACAAAAAGAAAAAACTGGCAACACAGACATAAGTCGATTCTATAAGAAAGACCTGGAAACGGTGACGCACCTCATAGCTGGCTGTGAAGTTCTGATGGCAGAAAATTTCTATACAGAAAGGCATAATAATGTAGCGCACCTCATCCATAGGAAACTCTGTAAGCACTAGAACATTACTGTGTCTGAAAAGCACTGGGATCATAACCCTAAGAGAATTACAGAGGAGGAGGTTATGATCACCTGGGATACTCCCATTCCAACTGATAAAAAGCTGGATGCAAGGAAGCCAGATATAGTGGTTAAGGAGAAAACCACCAGAATGGCATTGATAATAAAGGTGTCAGTTACAAGCGACTAATCTGTGAATCGCGTGGAGAGGCAGAAGATCTTGAAATACCAAGAAATGCAGGCAGAGACCAATACTGAAATATTTCCCATCATGTTGGGTGCCAAAGGCTTGATAAAGAAGAATTTTCAAACACATCTTGACAAACTACTCAAACATGTTACATCTTACGAATTCCAGTAGGAGGCTCTCTTAGCCGTGATGCAAGCACTATGCCGAGCATTAGCAGTAAATCTGAGAGACTGAGATCATACTCCACTTACCCTGACTTAGAAGTAAGGTTCATGACTGTCATGGTATGCGTAAAACTAACCCATTTGGAGAAACTGTCCCAGAGAATCATCTGAAACGCCCCCTGACTCAACTCCCATTCTTTAGGATCAAGAGAGTGCTGACAGAAGACTGCTTTCACAATGACCATCCCAGCAATGTGCTGAGCCAACAGAGCTAAGAGGCTCATTTCGCCCAGGTGAACCAGAGAGCCATCTCCAGGGCCACGCCTGCATATCTCGTGCCACCTTGACAATGGACATAAGCCACTGCCATGTTATTGCCTGAGAACACTCGCACTACCCTATTGTTTACCAAAGGCAGGAAAAAAGGGCCAGCCAGATAACCCTTGCTTCCAGATGGTTGAAGGACCATATCGCCTTCCTGCGGTTCCAAAAGCCCTGGGCTGTTAGGTCTTGACAAGGATTCCCCAGCCCATAAGACTAATGTCTGTCGCCAGAAATATCCACAAGGGATCATCCAACAAGGCATGCCCCTCTGCAGATAACATGGGCACAACAGCCAGCTGGAGTGGAAGCTTGAGCTTGAACTCTGGACAGGAAGATGTGCCAAAGCAGTCTCATATGATCACGCCTTTGGCGCCATCTTGAATACCGTCACCATCAAGCCGAGAAGCTGAAGATAATCCCAAACCCTAGGAGTCAGTTGAAAACAGAACATGTCAAGTCATTCTATCAATTTCTACACTCTCTCTTCCAGTAGGAAGACTGCACAATCGCACAGTGCTCCTAGGAATTTCAGGGATTGGGAAAGCTCCAACAGATACTTTCCCCGAATGACCACCCAGCTGAGGGCTTCCAGGACACCACTCAGGCCGAAACCCGAGATGTCTACGATAGAGAACGGGCTCAGATGAGCCAGTCATCCAGAAATGGGTGTACACAGAGCCCTTAGCGCAGCAGCCACCACCGCCAGGATCCCAGAGAATGATCTTGGGACACTGGAAGGCTGAAGGGAGGGTGCCAAACTGAAGGAGTGAACCAAACATGGCATAACGCAGATATCTCCGCTGATCCTCCTGGATTGGGATATGAAAGCAAGTTTCGGCCAAAGTGGATTTTTTTCACCATTTCTCAAAAATACTTTTTTCTGCCTGTCCCTCTCATGACTGAGCTTGAGAGAAACTAAAGGCTGGAGGGTCTGAGTTTACGCGCCAAAAGGACCAGCTTGCCAAAAAAGGGAAGAATTCCAGGGAGGACAACCCGGATTTCTAGAGCTTCCCTCCCTAAGACTAATCATCAACACAGGGGGCAGCTGGAGCCCAACCCTCCAAAGAAGGGAAGCAGCCAGAAGTGTGGCCACCGCAATGCAAAGCTGAGCTATTAGTCTGACCCATAGCGCCATCAGCCACCTCCTACCTTGAGGTAGAAAATGCCAGGCCAACAGACTCCCTTCGTTGGAAGAAGGGAGACAGGCCCACAAGCGAAAAGTCTCCCCGCAGAAGGAATCCAGTGAGGAGGCTCTTCGCTTGCTACAGGTCAAATAACGCTTCCTGGAAGACAGACAGAAAGAATTAAGGCAAATCAAACATTTGCTCATGCTAAGACTGCATAGGCACAACAGCGCATGCTAACAGAGCGCACACATTAGTGCAGGAACTTGTGCAGAATGCGTGCAGGGACCACTTGTGCACATGGCGTGCAAAGGCAGAAAACGTTAACACGAGTCCTGGACTGGTCTAGTAGGATATGGAAAATTTCACCTTTCTTATCATCCCACTAGACCAATCCAAATGAGTGGAACGTACCCACACAGGATCCAGGGTGGAAAGAAGACAAAGTCCTCTCAAGAACTGCTTTCCCAAAGGCACATTACTACTACTACTACTACTGATCATTTGTATAGCGCTACAAGGCATACGCAGTGCTGTTTAGACACATGTATAAAATGGTCCCTGCTCATCAGAGCTTACAATCTAGTCAAGACAGACAACACAACAGCAGAGGACAAAGATAAATCTAGGGGAATGGTAAGGAGATACATAGGAGACTAAGTGGATCAGGATCCAAAAGCAACCTCGAAGAGGTGAATTTTCAGCCTGGGTTTGAAAAGGGCCAGAGATGAAGCCTTACGTACAGACTCAGGTAGTTTGTTCCAGGCATAAGGAGCAGCAAGGTGGAAGGTTCGAAGTCTGGTGCTGGCAGAAGAAGAGAAAAGCACAGATAGAAGTGACCTGCCAGAAGAACAGAGTACCCAAGAAGAGATTTAGGGAGAGATAAGAGAGGAAAGGTAGTGAGGAGCAGCAGAATGAGTGCACTTATAGGTCAGTAGGGGAAGTCTGAACTGGATATGGAAACGGATAGGGAGCCTATGAAGTGACTTGAGGGGTTATATGAGCATAGAGACTGGTGGAAGATTACCATGCAGCACAATTATGAACAGATTGAAGGGGAGAGAGATGATTCAGAGGGAGACCAGCAAGGAGGAGGTTGCAATAGTTTAGACGGGAGGAGACTAAACAGTGGCTATGTATCTTAGTAGTGTGTTCAGAATGGAAGGAGCAAATTTTGCTGATGTTACAGAGAAAGAAGCGACAAGTTTTAGCTATCAGTTGGATGTGTGTGGAGAAGGAGAGGGAAGAGTCAAAGATGACTCTAAGGTTGTGAGCCGAAGAAACAGGGAGGATTAGAGCATTAGCCACAAAAATTGAGAAAGAAGGAAAGGGGAAGTGAGTTTAGGGGGGAAAATAAGAAGCTCGGTTTTGGCCATTTTCAATTTCGTATGGTAGTGAGACATCCAGGCAGCATTGTCAGATAGGCAGGCAGAGATCCAGGCCTGCATTGCCGTAGAAATTTCAGGTGTAGAGAAATACATCCGAGAGTCAACAGCGTAAAGATGGTACTGAAAACCAAGGGAGGAGATGAGTGCACCAAGGGACTGGGTATAGAAAGAGAAAAGAAGTGGACCCAAGACAGACCCTTGGGGTACATCAACAGAGAGCGGGATAGCAGGAGAGGAGGATCCACCAGAACAATCACTGAAAGTACAGTGGGAGAGCATCCACTTGTTTCTTATAGTGATCCGCAAAGGTATGCAGTGATGACCACATCATTGCCATCCAGATAATCTTCCACTTCGAAAATTAGACTCCTTGAAGAAGATATCAGAGGACCCGAATCATGAATCCAAGACCATTGGGCATCTCCTGAAGACTCATCAGTAGGCCGAACTAAAAGCCTCCTTAATTTACAAAGTAACAAGAGATTTAGTCACTACCCATCCTTTCTGTGGGCTACTGAAAAGTATGAAAAGAAGCCGGAAACCTTCAAATGCCATATTTATTTATTTATTTTATTTGTGTGCTTTTCTATACCGCCCCTTCCAGAGATCAGGGGCGGTTTACAGAGAACAAGCTGAAACCATTGAACATTGAATTACAAAGAACATTTTGGCACAAGAAATAACTATGATACATGGTACATGTTTAACTACTTAGCAATTTAACTATTTACAGAGAACTATTTACAACAGTTGTTTACTATTTACAGAGAGCTATTTAAAAGCAGCATTGATGAGTTGATTATCATATAGTAGGACAATGTACACTGTTATCAATGAAGATATGGAATGGAGAGTGATACTTTGAATTAGGTAGGATAAACTTGTGTCAGTTGCGTCGTGTATTCTTGTGTTATATGATCAAGTGTCATTCTGCCTTTTTCTTCCTTGGTCCAGCTCTGTGGAACTCTCTGCCCACTCCGCTCCGTCTGGAAGATAACTATACCACTTTCAGGTCCCTACTTAAATCCCATCTGTTCACCTCAGCATATAACCTCCTGGCCACACCCAGCTGACCTGGTTTATCTATGTTTGCACCTTTCTTTGTTTTTGTCCTCCCCGCTCTCAACCGCTTGACCTATTGCTTCCTATTCTCTTTGTTTCCTGTCTCAACGATGTAGTTCCTTTCTATATTTCTGGGCCTTGTGCCCCTCCCCCAATTTGCTACTGTATTGTAAACCGCCCTGCTGTAATGAAGGGCGGTATATCAAATTTTAAATAAACAAAACAAATAAATAAACATAAGTGTGGGCTGTAAGCTGTAGTAGTGTTGGGCGAAGAGATATGTTTTAAGCTCCTTCCTGAAAGAACGAAGGTCTTTAATCTCGATTAGGTTAAGAGGTAGCTTGTTCCATTGCCTTGGTGCATAATAAGAGAAGGCAGTATTGGTTGTTATTTGCTTCAGGTTTCTCACAGAGTTAGGAATTTCAAGCATGTTGAGGTTTGCTCTTCTTCTTATTCTGTTTTCTAAGGGGGTATGAATTAATGTTGAAAGATGTGAGGGGGCTAGATCGTTAATGAGGTTAAAAACGGTGACTAGGGTTTTATATTGAATCCTACTGGCTATAGGTAGCCAGTGGAGAGCATATAAAATTGGGGAGATGTGGTCAGAAAGTTTGGCTCTAAAAATGATCCGAGCTGTGACGTTCTGGGCTCTTTGTAGGATGTGTAAAACCCCACCACACACCCACTCACACACATTGAGATGCACAGAGGGAGGATTCTTACTGAAGATCTTCCCAGACTGCCTGATTTAGCAGGAAGGAGACCGAACTTTGGAAGAAGGATGTCCATAGGCTTCACCAAACAGAGTAAGCTGAAATTGAAAGGGAACAGGTCCCTACATGACTGGGACTGAAATGTGGATATGTATCTGGCTGATAAAATGACCACCAAAAAGAATGCTTTAAGGGTTGGATCCTTAAGGGTGGTTCCTTAGCAAAGATTCATAGAGAGCAGCCATCAGGTCTTCAAGACCAGAGCCTAATCCTACTTCAGTACCAACAAGAAGTGGATTTGTTTCACCTTGTTATGGTAGTGCGACATAGCCAGAGGTAAGTCAAGGGCCCTCCCTTAACTCTATCAGAGCAGAAGGTTCTAACTGCTACCTGTAGGAGAGTTAAAGTCAGAACCAGAGCAGAGCCAGCTTGTAAAAGACTAAGAAGGGGCCACATAGGCCCCTCTTTGCATCTAAAGAAGAGGACTTCTACCAAGACTCAAAGTCCTTCCAGATCCTCATATAGGCCAAGAAGGTGGAGGCTTCACTTTCCCTGAGGAAGGTGACCACCATGGCCTTGGAAAAACCCTTATGAAATAGCCTGTACATCTCCATTGCCAAAGCCATAAGCAAGAAGGAGTGCGACCCTTCATGAAGCATGGACAGTGTCATTGGAGACTGCAATTTGGCAACAACAGATGCCTAAGCCTAAGACATTTGCATAGCCAAGTTGGTGTGGCTACAGTGAGGCTACCAGGATGACCGGACCTGGATGGATCAAATTCTGCATAATACTTGACCCACCAAGGGCAACAGGAGAATGAACAGAAGCCCCTCTAGGGGCTCAGGATAAAAAAGAGCAACAGGGTTTGCAGTTCAAGGGTCCCTCCTGTAGCTTAAGATGCATTCCGCCTTGGCATTCATCTAGGCTGCCCTCAGGGTGAACAGCAAGTAATCCCTGTGTCGGGCTCCTACTCCCCAATGTCGAAAGAATATTGAATCAGGACATCCACCTGCACACTGTCAGTAACTATTAACTGGGCCACCAACAGGAGAACCTCCACCCAACTGCACAGAGCTGTGACATCCTTCACCATGGCCTTGCTATGAATTTCATTTCATTTATTAAAATTTGATATAATCGCCCTTCATATGCAATCTGCAGAACATTAATGGAGACTGCTCCAACTGCATGCCCTCCATGAGGATCTTGAACTTCGCCAGAGCCAAGTGGACTGCTTGCTCTCTCAACCTGCTGATTGTACAGGAGGATTCCAGCTTTGGTCAATTCCCCCTGAGAGACCGGTCCCCATAAGAGACCTCTCAGCCTAGGAGACTGGCCTTTATAGGCAAACACACAACAGGGAACTCTAGAAGCATCTCTAACAGCAAAGGACATATATAGACGAGCATATGAAACATGTACTGCTGATGCCATATGGCCCAGAAGTGGTAGCATTTATTGAGCAGTGAGAAAGTTTTTGAGGCATGCCTGAGATGCTGATTGAGTCGAATGCAGCGGAGTTGGGGCAGAAATGCCCTTGCTTGCTGAGTGTCTAGGAGAGCCCCTATTAACTCTAGAGTTTGAGAGGGGACAAGTTGGGACTTTGGAAGATTTACTATTACAAATCGCAAATGTTGTAGCACCTGCATGGTACGTGAGAGGGATAGGATGGCATCTAGAGAGGTGTTTGCTTGGATGAGCCAGTTGTCTAGGTAAGGGAAGAGTCCTCAAAAATATGGCTACTGCCGCCATGCATTTTGTGAAGACTCTTGGGGCAGAGGCGAAGCCGAAAGGCAGGACTCTGTATTGATAATGTCTCCCTTGGAGCATGAAGTGCAGGAACTTTCTGTGCTGCGAATGAATAAGTATGTGAGTGTATGCCTCCTTTAGATCTAGAGAACAGAGCCAATCCTGACTCTGGAGATAGGGGAGAAGGGTCCCTAGGGAGATAATTTGGAACTTCTCCCGTAATAGGTACTTGTTCAATTGTGAGGTCGAAAATGGGCCTGTACCCTCCCATCTTCTTTGGAAAGAGGAAGTATGGAGAATAAAAGCCCATTCCCTATTGGGATGGTGGAACCTCAAAGCAACAGAGCGGCGAGAGGGGGCTTGAGAGCGGAACTCTTGGAGGAGTCGGGGGGGGGGGGGCGGGTAGACTTTGTAGATGAAGTTTGTACTCCTCTCGTACTATGTACAATGTCCACTGCTGTGATGCAATAAGATGCCACCTGTGGGCACAGTGATAGAGTCTGCCAGGGATGTGGACGGGATCTGGAATCTCCAGAGGCAGAACAGCAATGTTCCCTAGAAAGGAGTCAAAGACCCTGAGGAGGCTAGGTCTGCTGAGGTGGCTGTGACTTAGGAGTCTGAGCCTTTTTTTTGCTGCTTTAGAGGTTGCTGCCCCTTCTGAAGAGCATGATATTGACACTGAACAGCAGGAGTATAAGAAGGATAATACTTCTTTTTATTGATAAAATCTTTCTTTGCTGCTTTCTTCCTAGCTGGATTGGCAGTAGATCTAGATAGCCTATTGAGGATAGTATTCTCAGACTCCAACTGAGAGGTCTTGTCTTGCCAATCCTTGCCAAAGAGGTTTTCACCAGTGCATGGGATGTTACCCAGCTTATCTTGAACCCATTGTTCAAGCAATCCTGCGTGCACCGATGCAGATGGATGAAGTCCTGCTGATGAACTCAAAGCAATCAAAAGTTGCTCTGTTAACAAACTTTGAAACATTCCAAGCATGCTTCACAATTTATTTATTTTATTTATTTAACAATTATTTCTATACCGCTCTTTCCCAAGTATCAAGTGCGGTTTACAATGAACAGTAAGTTATATGGTATGGGAAATATCATACCAAGTCATTTTACATAGAACAGTTGGAACTATTTACAGGTAACAATACAAAGTTAGAACAGTAAACTATTAGAACCTATTTACATTGTGGGTATTTACAAATTATATCATAGATCACCTGTGGTTGCATAAATTATTTTAAGAGTGACGAATCACATAGTTATAAATTGTTGTAGTATGGTTGTTAACCTGTGTCTCTTTGTGTAGTTTGATTAGATTCTGCTCCTTTGTTGTAGTGTAAAGAGAATAAATGGGTTTTCAATTTTTTTTCTAAATTCCTTTATGTCCGACAGTAGGCGAATGTTGTCAGGAAGATTATTCCAGAGGATAGGTGCTGAATGTGAGAAGGCCCTCTTGTTGGTTTGTTTTCTAGCTTTTGTGTAATCTTTTGGTACTGCTATGGTGTTTGTGTTTCTACTCCTTTGTGATCGTTTATCTATTTCTACATTGATGAGTGTATTGAGTACAGATGGTGCTAAGTTATTTATTAGTTTAAATGTGGTTAGGAGAATCTTGTATTTTATTCTGCTGTAAATAGGAAGCCAATGAAGTTCAGCCAGGATCGGTGTGATATGTTCTATTGAGCTTATATTCATTATTATCCTTGCTGCTATGTTCTGAGTTAGTTGTATCTTTTTAATATTTTGCTTTGGGATGCCATTAAGGATTATATTTGCAAAATCAAAGTGTGGGGTTATGATAGCTTGAATTATAGTTATGAAGTCTTGTAAGTGAATCAAAGGTCTTAGTTGTCTCAATGTCTTAAGTTTGTAGTGTATGTTTTTGTTAGATATTTTATGTGTGAATCCATGTTAAGTTTATTGTCAAGTATCACACCTAGGTATTTTATTTCTTTTTTTATGTTGATCTCATGGTTATCCAGGGTGATGGTGCTTGGGGGTGTGTATGTTTGATTTCTAGTAATATATAGTACATCAGTTTTTGAGAAATTAATGTGTAAGTTCTGATCCTTGAGCCATATTGTTAGTTCTTTAAAACATTCTGTTATTTGTTGTAGTGGAGGGTGTGGGATTTTAAATGGGAGGTAGAACATTATATCATCGGTGTAAATATGGTAATAGACGCCATGACGTTTAAAGATGTTGCTGACTGGTTGTAGGTAAATGTTAAATAGTAGTGCTGATAGTGCGGATCCCTGTGGGAGGCCTTGTGTTTGATTGAAAGTGTTAGATGTTTGGTTGAGAATTCTCACTGTTTGGGTTCTGTTTGATAGGTAGGATTTGAACCAGTTATAAACAGTGGATGTAATTCCTATTTGTTGAAGTCTGTTCAGCATTGTTATATGATTGACGCTGTCAAATGCGGCAGAGATGTCGAGGAATACTAGGATGAACGCTTGTTTAGTGTCATCAATTCCTCTTAATAAGGTGTCATAAAGAACTGTTAGCAATGTTTCAACCCCATGGAATGGTCGGAAGCCGTATTGGTGTTCGTCAAGGAGGTTCAATGTATCGATAAATTCTTGTAGTTGGGTTTGAACTATTTTTTTCAATAGGTTTGGCCATGAAAGGAATACTCGATATGGGTCTGTATGATTTTGGGGATAATTTGTCTAGTGATTTATTTTTAAGTATTGGTCGTATTTGAACATGTTTGAGAGATGGTGGTAAATAGCCTTTTTCTAGTGATATGTTGACCATAGGGAGGATGAAGGAAGAGAGTATTGAGAGTGTCTTTTTTATCCAATCCACTGGGCATGGATCAAGATATGATGTAGTTGTATTGATGTTAGATATAGTAGTTTTGAGAGTGGTCTTTGAAATTGGACTGAAGTTGGACCAGTTATCAGGTGTAGTGTGCTTCATTTCAGTGTGTGTTATTGGGGGGGTATTCATATGTATTTTTGTTTTATTAATATAGTATTGTGCTAATTCTTGTGGGGAGATATCTATGGATATTTCATCTGAGTTGTATGTTTTGTTTGTTAATTTCTGTATTATGTAGAACAATTCTCTTGGTCGGTTAATTGAATTATTGAGTATGTTAGAGTAGTAGTTTCTCTTAGAACTGTCTGTTGTTTCCTTATATATGTGTAGGGTATTTATGTATTTCTCGTAAGTTGTTGGTGATTTGTTTTGTCTCCATTTCCTTTCTTCCATTCTTAATTGTCTTTTCAGTTTTTTGAGTGTCATGTTAAACCATGGGGCATCCCTTTTTTCAATTATATTGTCATTGCTATTATGGTGTGACAGGTTTGGTTTTTTTTCTGCTGCCATTGAGATAGTTTTGTGGTGGTGAGATAATCTGCCCTCTTGTCATCGGGGAGAAGAGGAGCCATTAACTCCAAATCTTTAGCCACCTCTCTAAGGAAAATACCCATATAGAGTATGTAAGAACAAATTCTGGCTGATAGCATGGCCTGAAAACAACGTCAGCCAAAAGCATGGAGGGTTCTCTATTCCCTACCTGGAGGATTTGAGGAATGTATCTTTGCCTCTTGATCCAACGCACTGCCGATTCCACTACCATGGAATGGTGTGGCAATTGTATCTTTTGAAAGCCAGGGCACTCTGGTACCCGGTACATGGTATCGAGCTGTCTGGTATGGGGAGAAAGAGGTGTCTCCCACATACGAAGCATGAGGTCATGAAGTATCCGATGGATAGGGAGCATAGCCGCCTCTTTTGGAGCTGTCGGGTATTGAAGAATTTCTAATTCCTTGGCCCTAGGCTCTTTTTCTGATGTCACTGTTATGGACAGGTCCCTAGCAACATCGTGAATAAAATCTTGAAAAGACATGTCCTCTGGTGGGGACGGAGATGGGTCCTCCAGAAGAATTCGCATATCTCGAGTATCAACCAATTCATCATCCGATGAATCAGAATCTGAAGACTCAAAGTATCATCAAGCAGGGTGTTCCCGCTCTGTACGAACTTGGCACCGGTCGAAACCAATGCCTGGGATCGGTGTTGTCGGAACCTCGGTTCCAGAAACGGATTTGAGGGTCGGCATGGGAGGTAGTGTGGAAAGCGGCAAAAAGGTCAATGCAGGTTGTAGCGGTACCGAAGACACCTGTAATGGTTTGACTGGAACCGAGGCCGCCAGTAAGGCCGCTAAGCTCCCCTTAATGGCAAGAATACGTTGATCCATGGGGCTTGCCAATGCTTGGGCATCAGTACCAGAATGGTGGGCCACGATCCCCAAGCATGGCACCAGTTGCTCTCTGAAGGTGGAGGCCTCGGGATCATCCTGGGACCCCACTAAGGCTTTGGAGGGAAGGTCCTCCCGCCAGGGTTGTTTGGCCGGTGTGTCCTCCTCCAGGGCAATGCCAAGCTTGTTGCAGAAACAGAAAAAAAAAACTTGGGGAAGAAAGCTTGGAACCCAAGTGCTCCCCACTGTCCAGATGACCCCCATCACAAGGGGGGATGCAGGTGATAACGCGCTAAAATTGCAATCCTGATAATCATCCTTCTTCAGGGCCATGAACGCTGCCAACGACAGTGCAGAAGATAAAGCTGGAGCACTTCATCTCCCATCAGTGCAGAGAGAGAAAGGCCTTCTGAGAATGCGTTCGAAGTATCCATACAAGATTCTTTTCATGGACCATGCGCTTCCACCATTACAAGAAGTTAGGCAATGCAGTCAGAAGGCAAGCTCAGACAGTGCACTGCATCATGCACCGAATCTGTGCAGGCCAGGCCATGAACTAGCGCTGTGTGAAGATCCACGCAGACAAACTGCATATACAAGCACTGCGCACACACACACACACACACACAACACAGCACGCTTCTGGTGTACTGAGAAAGTGCAGAGTGGGTGCAAAAAAAGAATGGTAAGCACAAGCAACACACACAGGCAATTAGGCAAGGTGGGAGAACACTGGCCCCAATTCAAACAGATGCCCTAAGCAGCCCAAACCCGACAGTGCCTAGCAATGGATGAAGTTGGGAGTCCCCATAAACAAGACAGACAGACAGGATTAGTCTTTGTTACTTATCCTCAGGGAGTCTATGGCAGGTAAATACCATGCTGGGCTCAGTGCTAATCCCCTGATGACAGACGTGTAGTTTACCTCTGGAGTCCTTTTCAATCTTCGGGGGGAGAGCAGGGGGAAGGAGGAGGGAGGGGGCACTGAGGCTGTGTGCATGGCTGAAGAATCCTTCCAATTTCTCTTCTTCCAATCTTCGGGCTGCTCAACATATCCCTAATAAGATAAGGGAAGGGAGTTGAAACATTTTCCCTCCTCCTACGGCATTCAAAAGAGCAGCAGTTTTAAGAGTGACCATGTGGATTCTCCCAGGCTATGCTCCAGTGAGAAAGCAACCCAACGGATGGTTGCTCACAAGCAAAATTAATCTTTCCTCTCAAGTCTTCCTTGTATTTTCTCAGATTTTCAGAGAACTGAAAAGATGCATCTAGCATCTGCTGGAGAACGAGAATTACTGACAGTTCCCTCTGGTGGTTCTGGCTAATATGGCCTGATGATGCCATAAAGAAGCTGATGTAAAATCCCCCTGTCTCCACATCTGCTGGTAGAAAGACACATCCCACATGTTCGGACTTGTCTAGCAGGACAATACGGAATCCATGTTCACTTTGTCTTGTTAAATCATGTCTGTACATGTGTCAAGTAATTTTTTTGTTAATAATTGTTTCTACCATTTTGCCTGGCACCAACATTAGGCTCTATAATGCTAACAAAAAAGTAGTTGTAAGTTAATAATTTTTTCAAAACAACTTGTATATTGTTTTATTTACTTTTACTGTTGTGTTCATTTATGTCTTTTTTATATATTTGAAGTATCCAAGCAAAATCCTTACACAGCACCCATATAAAGTGGACATTCTTACAAAATTAAAGGTAGAGCTCAATAGGCACAGAGAGGATTCAATTCAACTCTGGCTTTCCTCTATATCACTTATCACGCAACCCTAAAAAAGATCTTATTAATATATGAGTGTTCACAATACTTTCAAAAGCATATCTGTAACAAATTTTCACAGGTCTGCGACTAAAAAGCTGTTTGATTATTTTCATCTAATTTCCATGTATTTTGGTGTGCTGAAAACAAATAAATATTGAAAAAACTCCTAGACGTCATGATTTGCCACAACATGCAAAATTGTCTTCAAATTTATCAAATTACTATTAATTAATTCACATAAGTGCATTTAAGATATGAAATGCCAAAAAAACCTTAAAGGGGTTTCTGAGTTATGTAAAAAAAAAAATATAGCACTGTAAATCTGATGGTCAGCAATATATACATAAGCTAAGCAAGTTTTAAGTCCGTGCTTCTAATGGTAGAAGGGGTTAATCTTTTCTGAAGAATCCAGTGGGAGGGAGACACAGGGCAGATAGCAGCAGCTCCGGTCAGTGCAGGGGGGCGTGGCCAGCACTGTGACGTCTCGTGTATAGACACAGCTGCTCTCTCCTGCATGCCACACTTGTGCACGAATTATCATCAGGTTCTTGGTTCTAGGCTGTTCACACTTTTTCATCGCAATTCGTGTTAGCTCGTCATTCTTCAACAGTTATGTTATGGCTCCGCGAAAGTGTATTAATTCGCCAGGCAGTTTCTGTTTCATCTGTGGTGAATATACAGTGTTGAAGCAACAGCAGAATATTACAGACTTTGTGAAAAAAGTATACTTTGCATACTTTGGACTAAAAATTGGAGATCAATATAAAGTCTGGGCGCCTCATAAAGTGTGCAAACGGTGTGTTGAGGACCTCCGAAACTGGTTCAAGGGTAAGAAAAAATCTTTCCGTTATGGGATTCCTATGGTATGGCGAGAGCAAAAGAACCATAGCGACGACCGTTACTTTTGTTCTTGCGATGTGAAAGGGTTAATTCCAAATGGAAGCATTCCATTTCATACCCCAATCTTCACTCGGCAATTCATCCCATCCCCCATGGCACAGATATACCAGTACCCAAGCCCCCTGCTACCTTAGAAGAGATACCTAGCTCCGCTGAAGGTGAAGTCATACCTGAACCAGATGACGAATCAAGTTCTGACTTTGAAGATGATACAAGACAAAAATTGTTTTCTCAGGAGGAGATGAATGATTTGGTAAGAGACTTGAATCTTCCCAAAGATGCCGCTGAGTTACTCGGATCAAGGCTGAAAAGCAGGAATTTATTGTTGCCAGGAGTGTCATCTTCATGGTTCAGACATCATGAAAAGGAGTTCGTTCCTTAATTCGCCCAGGAAGACAAGTTAGTTTATTGCATCGATGTCGAAGGTCTGATGGGTCAATTTAAAATCCAATATGATTCAGAGCAATGGCGTCTTTTTATAGATTCTTCAAACAGAAGTCTCAAAGCAGTTTTACTCCACAACGTTTTTTACGCTTCCATACCTGTAGGTCATTCCATACACTTGAAGGAAACCTACGAGAACTTGGAATTGGTTCTTCGTAAACTTAAATATGAAGACCATGGTTGGCAAGTGTGTGGGGACTTGAAGGTCTTGTGCATGCTGCTCGGGCAACAAGCTGGGTATACCAAATATCCTTGTTTTCTGTGTCTATGGGACAGTCGAGACCGACAAAATCACTGGACCAAGAAGAGTTGGCAGCCGAGGGTGCTAACAGTCGGTGAAAAAAATGTCCTCCGAGAAACTTTGGTACCGTCCCATAAAGTTCTTCTACCACCTCTCCACATAAAATTGGGATTGATGAAGCAATTCGTAAAATCACTTCCAAGAGATGGAGAATGCTTCAAATACTTGGTCACCAAGTTTTCAGACCTGTCGGAGGCAAAATTGAAGGAAGGTGTGTTCGTCGGACCAGACATTAGAAGGCTTATAGTTGATCAAGAGTTTGTCAATACCATGACGGATCCTCAAAAAGAAGGGTGGATTGCATTTAAAGAAGTCGTACAGAAATTTTTAGGCAATAACAAAGATCCTCACTACAAAAAGATCGTCGGACGAATGCTGAAAGCATTTCAAGCTTTAGGTTGCCTGATGAGTTTGAAAGTGCATTTCCTCCAGTCCCACCTTGACTACTTTCCTGAAAATTTGGGAGCTGTGAGTGAGGAACAAGGTGAACGATTCCACCAAGACATTAAAGAGATGGAAAGGAGATACCAGGGAAAATGGAGCATTACAATGATGGCAGACTACTGTTGGATGCTTCAGAGAGACATTCCAGATGCTACTCACATGCGTAAATGCACCAAGAGGAGCCTCACAAGGAAGAAGAATCGAGTTTAGTGTGTGTAGGTGAGCTCATTTCAGTTCAAAAAAGGATTTTCATGAACATCTTGTAATAAAACTTTAATTTTATAAGTCTATTTCCATTTATTTTGAGGTATGCCTTATTTAACATAGTTACCTAAATTGTCAGGAAACTTGATGTCCTATGACAAAATGGAGGTCATTTTCGGATTCAGTGCACCAAAAAACATAAAGATTATGTGGAATAACCAAAACAGCTCTCGAAAATTTTTTTTTGCAGACTATAGTCATTGTATGGGCTCACTAGTCCTTATGCAGGTTTGTTGATGCCTCATTCACACAACTGTGCAAATGCACTCAATTCCATTCTAGTCCACTTCTTGCCATTTAAGATGTTCCAAACGTGGCCAAGGTTTCTTCAGGGAAAATCTTCTGGTTCTAAAGACATTTTTAATTAAAGATTAAAAATCACTAATAGTAGCGCTGAAATTTCATCTTTACATAGTAACATAGTATATGACGGCAGATAAAGACCAACATGGTCCATCTAGTCTGCCCAGCAAGGTGGCAGGAGTAGGTGTGCCTACCGCTGCGTGCAGGTCACCCCTCCTCATGCCTTTGTTTAGGGGTGTACCCACCACGCTGTGCAGGTCACCTCGACTTGTTAAGATATCAGAGACAATTAAGTTTATTTTGATTTTATTTTGTTTCTATAAAGGGATCCACTGTGTCTGTCCCATGCCATTTTAAATTCCGTCACTGTATTTGCCCCCACCACTTCCATTGAGAGGGCATTCCAGGCATCCACCACCCTTTTAGTGAAAAAGTATTTCCTGACGTTGCCTTTTAGTTTACGCTTTTGCAGCTTCATGTATTACAGCTTCCCCTTCTTTGAAAAATATTTGTTTGTTCATTAATACTCCTTAAGTATTTAAAGGTCTGTATCATATCTCCCCTGTCCCTCCTCTCCTCAAGACTATAAATATTTAGTTCTTGGAGTCTCTTTTCATATGTATTCTGGTGCAGGCTCCAAATCATTTTGGTCGCCTTCCTCTGAACTGTTTCCAGTCTTTTTGTATCCTTTGTGAGATATGGTCTCCAAAACTAAACACAACATTCCAAGTGAGGCCTTACCAGTGACTAGTACAGTGGCATTAGTACCTCTTCCTTTCTGCTGGTAATTCCTCTCTGCATGCAACCCAGCATCCTTCTGGCTTTGGCCACTGCCTTGTCACACTGTTTCAACATTTTGAGATCCTCAGAAACAATCACTCCGAGGACCTTCTCCTGGTCCATGTACACTAACCTATTGCCCCCTATCTCATACAATTACTTGGGTTTCTGCATCCCAAGTGCATGACACTGTACTTCTTCACATTAAATCTTAACTCCAAGCATTAGACCATTCTTCCAGCTTTTGCAGATCTGTCCTCATGTTATCCACTCCCTCAGGGGAGTCCACACTGTTGCAAATTTTTATGTCATCTGCAAAAAGACAGACTTTTCCATTCAGTCCTTCAGCAATATCACTCACAAATACATTGAACAGTACTTTTCCCAGGACCGATTCCTGGGGCATGCCACTAATCACCTTCCTTTCATCCGGGTGAGCTCCGTTTACCATCACCTTCTGTCGTCTGTCAGTCAACCAATTTCTGATCCAGTTCACCACCTTGAAACCTATCCCCAGGCTGTTCAGTTTATTGGTAAGCTTCCTATGAGGAACAGTATCACAGGCTTTGCAGAAATCTAGGTAGATCGCATCCATCGAATGCCCTTGATCTAGTTCTCTGGTCACCCAGTCAAAGAACTTAAATCAGATTTGTTTGGCATAATCGTCCATTGGTAAAACCATGTTGCCTCAGATCATGCAACCTATTGCTTTCAAGAAAGTCCACTACTCTCTCTTTCAGGAACGCCTCCATTACTTTTCCCACCACCAAAGTAAGGCTTACCACTTGCCACTTCTTCCCTATTAGCACTTTTGTGAAGAGGTACCACATTGGCCTTTTCCAGCTCTGCAGAACTTCTCCTGTCTCCAAGGATCTATTAAAAACACCCTTTAAAGGCCCTGCCAGAAACTCTTTGCAAGCTGTTCAAACACATCATCTTCTGTGAATGGTGTAATATATACTCTATTTCCACTTGTATATTTGTCAGTCACAGGTGGTCCTTCTCCACGATTTCCTTTAGTAAAAACAGAAGTATTTGTTTACCTTTTTCACTTTTTCAACGTCACTTTCCTCAAATCCGTTCTCAGCACCTTTGAGTCTTGCAATTTCACCTCTGATCTTCCTCTTCTCCCGAATATAACTGAAAAAAGTTTTATCATCACGCTTTAGATCTTTAGCCATCTTTTCTTCTGCCTTTGATTTTGCTATCCTTATTTCTCTTTTTGTCTCTTAGCTTTATCCTGTATTCTTTTCGGTTTTCCTCCGTTTTCAAACTTCTAAATTTTGTGAAAGCTGTGTTTTTTGCCTTTATTTGTGAAGTCACTCCTTTAGAAAACCAAATAGGTTTCCTTTTTTTCTTGTTTTTATTTATTTTCCTTACATATGTATCTGTTGCCCCTTTTATTGCCTCCTTTAGTTTAGTCCACTGCAATTTCACTTCCCTTACCGTCTCCCACCCTATCAACTTCTCCTTCAGGCACTCGGCCATCTTCCTGAAGTCAGTATTTCTGAAGTCTAGGACTTTAAGCTTGCTGTGAGGGGACTCTGCCTTGGCTTTTATCTCAAATCACACTGTGTGATGATCACTACTGCTCAAATGGGCACCCACCCGGATGTTCGACACACTTTCTCCATTGGCGAGTACTAAATACAGCATCGAACTTTCCCTAGTCAGTTCCATCACCATTTGTCTAAGCAATGGATCTTGGAAGGCATCCATAATTTTTTTTTACTTCTTTCCAGATTTGCGAAAAGAATACTCCAATCCACCCAATATGATAATAAAAGAAAATATTTTTTCACTCAACGTGTAATCAAACTCTGGAATTTGTTACTGGAGGATGTAGTAAAGGCTGTTAGTGTAGCTGGGTTTAAAAAGGTTTGGACAAGTTCCAGTAGGAAAGGTCCATAAACCATTATTAAGAAGGGACCCAGGATATCAATGCTTGACCCAGTACAAGCATTGCGGAACCTGTGTCTTTTGGGGAAACTGCTAGGTACGTATGACCTAGATTGGCCACTGTTGGAAACAGGATACTGGGCTTGATGGACCTTGGTCTGACCCAGTATGGCATATCTTATGTTCTTATGATCACTTCCCCCTTCATGGCTATCTTTGCAATATCAATAATCAAGTCTCTATCCATTTCTTTGGTTTGAGTTGGAGGCCTGTAGACTACACCAGCATGGATGATAGTGCCATCTCCTCTTTCCAACACAATCCACAGTGCTTCTTTTCTCCGCGTCCCCTGCATTTCAGCAGTTTAATATTGCTTTTGTCATATAAGGCTACTCCTTCTCCTTTTCTGCCTTCTCTATCTCTCCTAAATAAATTATAGCCAGCTGTGACTATATCCCATTCATGTGACTCGTTAAACCATGTTTCTATAATGGCTACAATGTCCAAGTCCATTTCCACCATTAGGGCTTCCAGGTCAGAAACTTTGTGTGCTAGGCTTCGAGCATTTGTGCTCATTGCTTTCCAGCATTTGGTGACTGGCTTACCTATATTTTGCATGGATTTTGTTCTACATGCTTCTTCCCACTTGCCATTGATGTGTGGTTTAAAAGTGTGGCTGTTTCCAATGTTATTATGCTTTTGCTGGGAGTGACGTCCTAAATTTATCCTTCTCCATCCGTCACCCCCTTTCCCTAGTTTAAATGCCTGTCCACATACTGCCTGAATTTTTCACTTAGAATCCTTTTCCCTGCGACAGAGAGATGTAGTTCAACACAGCATAGTCTCTTGTTAATTCATCTGTTTCCCCAGTCACCTATATATTTAAATCCTTCTTGTTTGCACCAGGTTTGGAGCCATGTATTAAGGTTGTCTATGCAATGCAGCCTTTCTGCCCCTTACCAAGAACAGGTAGAACTTCTGAGAATGCTATAGTGTTAACAATGGGCTTGAGTTTCTCTTCCAGAATCTGGAAGTCCCTTTAAACTGCAGAGGCACTGTTTCTAGCCAGGTCATTTGTACCCAAGTGGATGACATCAATTTTGGAGTGCTCACTTTCTGTACTAACTATACCAACAATATGGTTTGTATTCCTGCTGGCTGAAGAGCCTGGGAGGCATTTGACCATTTTCTCTTCTTTGAACTGTGTTCCCAAGTTGGTGCTTCTGATGATGGAATCTCCAAGTAATAGTAGTTTTCTGTTTTGTGATTTTTTTTTTCTTCATATTTGGTGCATTATCAGTAGATTGGGCATTGACTCTCTAATTTAAGGGCACTTCAGTTTCCACAGATTGGGCACCCTCATTATCCAAGGCAGAGAAGGCATTATGCAGGGATATCTCTTGATGTAGAGGGTATCTCTCTGTTACAGGTCACAACCTACCAGAGCCCACTGTGATCCATTTGGTCATGGGCCGTTTGATTCTTTGTGGGAGCAATGGTGGATTTTGTTCAGTTTGTACCCTAGAAGAGGTGTGTTTAATTGCAGCTAATTCTAAGAGAATCTTTGAGTTCTCTTAGAACTCTTGGGTATATACCATCTAGACCAGGTGATTTGCTCCTCTTTAGTTTATCTAATTTGTTCTACTACGTTTTCCAGGGCCAGTGAAATTTCATTCAGCTCTTCTGACTCATCACTGTTAAATACCCTTTCTGCCATCGGTAGCTTCCTCACATCTTCCCCAATAAAGACCAAAGCAAAGAATTCATTTAGTCTCTCAGCTATGGCCTTATCCTCCGAGTGCCTTTTCACAGCTTCTTGCTTCATATGTACCTGGAAAAGATTATATTGTGAGTTTTTGTCTCTATGGCAAGCTTCTTTTCAAATTCTCTTTATTGCCTGCTTTTCTTTACTAAGCACTGTCTCCACCATTGTTGTCCCTTCCATCTATCATATCCTCCACTTATCACTTTCCACTGCAACTGCTCCTGCTGCCGTCAAACAAGCTGTGGTTACACTACGCCTCAAAAAACCTTCCCTGGGCCCTCCAAGATCCTCTTGCAATTCTTCACAATCCTCTTGTGTTTTAACAACTTTGAATAATTTTGTGTCATCTGAAAATTTGATCACCTCACTCATTCCATTTCCAGGTCATTTATGAAGAAGTTAAAAAGCAGCGGGCCCAGCACAGATCCCTGGGGTACTCCACTATTCACTCTTATCCATTGAGAAAATTGACCATTTAGCCCTACTCTCTGCTTTCTATTTTTTTAACCAATTCCTGATCCATAATATCACACTGCCTCCAATTCCATGACTTTTTAATTTAGCCAAGTCTCTCATGAGACACCTTGTCAAAGGCTTTCTGAAAATTCAGGTACAATGTATCAACAGGCTCACCTTGGTCTATCTGTTATTCACACCACCTCTCTCCCCTTCAATCCATTCAAAGCTCAGCTGCACAACTAATCTTCCACCAGTGTCACTATTCTCACATAACCCCTCTTCTCTGGTGACTTCACTAACTCCCTATAGTGTTCCTGCATAAAGTTCAAACTTCTCCTATTGACATACAAGTGCATTCATTCTGCAGCTTCACATTACCTCTCCTCTATTCTCTCTCCCTATAACCCTCCTCAGGAATTCCACTCATCAGGCAAACTGCTATTGTCTGTGTCCTTTTTTTCGTCTACTGCCAACTCCAGACTGTACTCCATCTCTGGACCTATTCAAATCCAGGCTAAACAACCACATCAAGGTTGTTTTTATTATTATTATTCATTTATTAAGTGCTACAAGGCATACGCATCACTGTACAAATACAAAGAAAGATTGTGAGCTCTTTGAGCAGGGACTATCTAAAAGATAAACAGATGTGACAACGCTGTTGGGTCCGACCCTCTTATTCTCCTGTTTACCACCCATGTGTCTTTTAATCATTTCCTTCAAGAACTACCCTACCCCTGTTTAATCATTTTTTTTGTCTTGAATAGACTAAGCTCTAAGGAGAAATAAGACCTTGTCTGCTAATTGTCTTTCCTTGAGTTCCCTCCAGGCTAGTCCAGGTACGAATGGATCAATTGTTTATGTTGTTTGGATGACTCCGTAGAGAGGAGGCAACATCCAAGGCTTCAATTGTCTGCTGGGTGAAACAGGCTAACTGCTCAGCCTATATGATCCATGGAAAGGTGGCCCCAGAGGGCCTTAGGGCCTATTCGACCAGGGCACAAGCGGTGTCCTGGGTGGCAAACAGAAATGATCAACCAACTAGATACACCCTACCAGGAAGAACAAACCACGGGAGCAGGAGCGGGAGCATTCGCAGCAGGATTCCCACTCCAGTGTCCGAAAACTGTACTTCTTCACCTAAGTCCGCCACTCCCACTATATCACTCCAAGCTCACTGGGCTCACTATACAAATGATAAGCAGCAGTATCAGTAGATCTCCTGGATCCCTGTGGCTAGTCCTAAGGGGGTTCCCCCAATCATTCATTAGTTTCATCAGATTCTTTTCCTAGAAACCATCTGCTCTTTAAGAGGAGGTGACTAAGCTACACCTTTCTGCTGCTTTTGATACCACCATCTCCTCGACGCACTGTCCTCAGTTGGTTTTAGGGGCTCTATGCTGTCCTGGTTCGCTTCTTGTCTCTCCCATCACTCTTTCAGTGTTTGTTCTGGTGGATCCTCCTCTATTGCTATCCCACTCTCAGTTGGTGTACCCCAAGGGTCTGTTTTGGGCCTACTACTTTGCTCTCTCTAAACCCAGCCCCCTAGTGCACTCATCAGTACCACTTTTACACAGATGACTCTCTGATCTATTTCCCTATATCTGATATCTCTCCAACACTCCAGGCCAGAATCTCAGCCCACCTAGCTGACATTGCTGCCTAGATGACTCACCACTGTTTGAAATTGAACATGGCCAAGACCAAGCTTCTTATTTTCCCCCATAAACTCATCTCCCCCTTTGTCCTTTCTCAATCTCTGTGGACAATACTCTTCTACTCCCTACTTCCTCAGCCTGCAACCTTGGGGTCATCTTTGACTCCTCCCTCTCGACACACATCAAACTGATTGTTAAAACCTGTCGTTTCTTTCTCTATAACATTAGTAAAACTCACCCCTTCCTTTCTGAACACACTAAGACACTTATCCACTCTTTAATGACCTCCCATTTAGACTATTGCAACCTCCTCCTTGCTGGTCTATTTCTTAATCATCTCTCTTCCTCTCAATATGTTCAAAACTCAGCTGCGCAGTTAATCTTTCACTAGCATTGATATGCTCATTTAACTAACCCCTCTTCTCAAGTCACTTCACTGGCTCCCCTTTTGTTTCCGTATCCAGTTCAAACTTCTCCTTCCGACCTATAAATACATTAATTCTGCTGCTCCTCACTACCTTTCCTCTCTCATCCCACCCTACACTCTTCCTCGTGAACTCCGCTCTTCAGGTGGCTTGCTTCTCTCTATGCCCTTTTCTTCCACTGGCAACTCCAGACTTCATTCCTTTCACCTTGCTGCTCCTTATGCCTGGAACAAACTACCTGAGTCTGCACGTTAGGCTTCATCTTTGCCCCTTTTCAAATCCATGCTAAAAGCTCACCTCTTTGAGGCTGCTTTTGGGTCCTGATCACTTAATCTCCTATGAGTCTCCTTACCTTTCCCTAGTTGTATCCTTGTTCTCAAATTGGTGGAGGGGTTGCACTCTATGTTAGAGAGGGCATTGAGTCAGAAAGGATTAAAGTTTTGCAGGAAACAAAATTTGATGTAGAATCTCTATGGATTGAAATTCCATGTAAAAAGGGGGGTGTACTATCGACCGCCTGGCCAGAATGAACAAATGGATGATGAAATGCTCAAAGAAATCAAGGAAGCTAACAAACGTTACAGCGCAGTAATAATAATGGGTGATTTCAATTACCCCGGTATCGACTGGGTCAGTGTCACGGCAGGACATGCTAAGGAGATAAAGTTCCTAGATGACATAAATGACTGCTTCTTGGAGCAGCTGGTTCATGAACCGACCAGAGGGGAAGCCATATTAGACCTAGTCCTTAGTGGAACACCAGATTTAGTGCAAGAGATAAGGGTGTTGGGGCCACTTGGTAATAGTGATCATAGCATGATCGCCTTTGATTTAACTAGTGGAGGAGGGATAGTAAGGAAATCCACAGTACTACCTTTTAACTTTCGAAAGGGAGACTATGATAAAATGAGGAAAATAGTTAAGAAAAAACTAAAAGGAGCAATTGCAAAGGTTAAAAACTTACATCAAGCTTGGATGTTGTTGAAAAATACTTTCTTGGAAGCCCAGACCAGCTGTATTCCACACTTTAAGAAAAGTGGAAGGAAGTCCAAAAAACTGCCAGCATGGTTTAAAGGTGAGTTCAGAGAGGCTGTTGTTGCCAAAAAAGCATCTTTCAGGAAATGGAAAAAAGAGCCAAATGACGAAACCTGGAAACAGCACAAGCACTGGCAAGTCAAATGCAAGGCATTGATAAAGCAGGCAAAGGGAGAATTTGAGAAGAAGCTTGCTGCGGAAGCAAAAACGCGAAATATAGATTTTTTCAAATACATTCGTAGCAAAAAACCTGTGAGAGAGTCAGTTGGTCCATTAGATGATAGAGGAGTTAAAGGGGCACTAAGAGGCGACAAGGCGATAGTGGAGAGACTGAATGAATTCTTTGCTTCGGTCTTTACTGAGGAAGATGTAGGGATGTTACCCATGACTGAAGTGGTATTTAAAGGTGCGGAAGAATTGAAGGAAATAGCGATACATCGGGAAGATGTATTACAACTATCAGATAAACTGAAGAGTAGCAAATCACCTGGGCCAGATGGTATACATCCAAGGGTGTTGAAAGAACTGAAATATGAGATTGCAGACCTGCTATTAGTAATCTGTGTACTATCATTAAAATCATCTGTAATACCTGAAGATTGGAGGATCGCCAATGTAACACCAATTTTTAAAAAGGGTTCCAGGAAACTACAGACCGGTGAGCCTGACGTCAGTACCGGGAAAAATGGTAGAAACCATCATAAAGAATAAAATTACTCAGCATGTAGATAGTCATGGCCTAATGGGAGACAGCCAACATGGCTTTAGACAAGGAAGATCTTGTCTTACTAATCTGTTATGTTTTTTTGAAAGTGTGAATAAAGAGGTGGACAAAGGTGAGTCGGTTGATATAGTGTATCTGGACTTTCAGAAAGCCTTTGACAAGGTCCCTCATCAGAGACTTTTGGCAAAGCTAAAGAGTCATGGGATAGGAGGCAGTGTACTATTGTGGATCAGGAACTGGTTAAAAGATAGAAAGCAGAGAGTTGGGCTAAATGGCCAATTTTCCCAATGGAGAAAGGTGAATAGTGGTGTACCCCAGGGATCTGTGCTGGGTCCGCTGCTTTTTGATATATTCATAAATGACCTGGAAAGTGGAATAACAAGTGAGGTTATCAAATTTGCAGATGACACAAAACTATTTAAAGTTGTTAAAACCCAAGAGGATTGTGGAAAATTGCAAGACGCTCTTGATAAATTGGAAGACTGGGCATCAAAATGGCAGATGAAATTTAATGTGGACAAGTGCAAAGTTATGCACCTTGGGAAGAACAACCCAAACTATGGTTACACAATGCAAGGTTCCACATTAGGAACCACCACCCAGGAAAAAGATTTAGGAGTCATTGTGGATAACATGTTAAAACCCTCGGCCCAGTGTGCAGTGGCAGCCAAGAGAGCAAATAGAATGCTAGGTATCATAAGGAAAGGAATGGAAAATAAAACAAAAGATATTATAATGTCTCTATATTGTTCCATCGTGAGACCGCACCTTGAATATTGTGTGCAATTCTGGTCGCCGTATCTTAAAAAGGATATAGCGTTATTAGAAAAGGTTCAGAGAAGAGCCACCAAAATTGTAAAGGGGATGGAAGGATACTCCTATGAAGAAAGACTAAAAAGGTTAGGGCTCTTTAACCTGGAAAAGAGAAGGCTGAGCGGAAATATGGTAGAAGTCTATAAATTAATGAACGGAGTGAAATGGTTAAACGTAGATCAATTGTTTACGTTATCAGAATATAGAAAGACTAGGGGACATGCAATGAAGCTACAGGGTAAACTATTTAAGACTAATAAAAGAAAATATTTTTTCACTCAACGTGTTATCAAACTCTGGAATTTGTTACCGGAGGATGTAGTAAAGGCTGTTAGTGTAGCTGGGTTTAAAAAAGGTTTGGACAAGTTCCTGGAGGAAAGGTCCATAAACCATTATTAAGAATGGACCCAGGATATCAATGCTTGACCCAGTACAAGCATTGCGGAACCTGTGTCTTTTGGGGAAACTGCTAGGTACGTATGACCTAGATTGGCCACTGTTGGAAATAGGATACTGGGCTTGATGGACCTTGGTCTGACCCAGTATGGCATATCTTATGTTCTTATGTTCTTACTGTATTGTCTGTCTTGATTAGATTGTAAGCTCCGATGAGCAGGGACAATCTTTTTTACATGTATCTGTGCAGTGCTGCGTACGCCTTGTAGCATTTTATAAATGATAAGTAGTAATTACACTTACCTGGTAATTGTAGTTCCTTGAGAGACGACAGCTTAGTCCTCAACGAATGGGTTGTGCACCTCCTCCTGCAGCATGAAGACTGGACCAATCAAATTTCAGCACCACTGGAAGCAGCATACCAGGCATCTCTGTGCAAGGATGAGGGTTTTGGATTTGTTAGGAACTGGGGAACATTCTGGGGAAAGGGGGGGCTCTTCCGAAGGGATGGGCTTCACCTTAATCAGGATGGGACCAGACTGCTGGCATTAACCTTTAAAAAAGAGATAGAGAAGCTTTTAAACTAGAAAATAGGGGAAAGCCGACAGTCACCCAGGAGCGCATGGTTCGGACAAAGGTATCCTTGAAGGATACTACCAAAAGCAGTGAGGTTCCAAAAGGGGGTATAGTAGCCCAAATGCCCTTGAGTAAGGAGCAGACAGAGCATAAAGATTCCAAATTACCCCTGCCTACCAATAGCCAGATTAATATGAAAAAAATACAGTCTCTAAAATGCTTGTATGCCAATGCTAGAAGTCTAAACAATAAGATGGGAGAGTTAGAATATATAGCACTAAATGAGAGGTTAGATATGATTGCACTCTCAGAGACATGGTGGAAGGAGGATAACCAGTGGGACACTGTGATACCTGGATACAAACTATATCGTAATGATAGAGCTGATCAAATTGGTGGAGGGGTTGCGCTCTATGTTAGAGCGGGCATTGAGTCAGAAAGGATTAAAGTTTTGCAGGGAACAAAATTTGCTGTAGAATCTCTATGGATTGAAATCCCATTTATGAAGGGGAAGGCGATGGCAGTGGGAGTATACTATCGACCGCCTGGCCAGAATGAACAAATGGATGATGAAATGCTCAAAGAAATCAAGGAAGCTAACAAAAGTCACAACAGAGTAGTAATAATGGGTGATTTCAATTACCCCGGTATCGACTGGGTCAGTGTCACGGCAGGACAAGCTAAAGAGATAAAGTTTCTAGATGGAATAAATGACTGCTTCTTGGAGCAGCTGGTTCATGAACCGACCAGAGGGGAAGCCATACTGGACCTAATCCTTAGTGGAACGCCAGATCTGGTGCAAGAAATAAGGGTGTTGGGACCACTTGGCAATAGTGATCATAGTATGATCATGTTTGATTTAATTAGTGGAGGACAGATAGTAAAGGAATCCACAGTATTATCTTTTAACTTTCAAAAGGGAGACTATGATAGAATGAGGAATATAGTTAGGAAAAAACTAAAAGGAGCGGTTCCAAAGGTTAAAGACTTACAGCAAGCTTGGGTGTTATTTAAAAATACTATCCTCGAAGCCCAGACCAGCTGTATTCCACGCATTAAGAAGAGTGGAAGAAAGTCCAAAAAACTGCCAGCGTGGTTTAAAGGTGAGGTCAGAGAGGCTGTTGCTGCCAAAAAAGCAACCTTCAGGAAATGGAAAAAAGAGCCAAATGATGAAAACTGGAAACATCACAAGCACTGGCAAGTTAAATGCAAAGCATTGATAAGGCGGGCAAAGCGGGAATTTGAGAAGAAACTTGCTACGGAAGCAAAAACACGAAATAAAGACTTTTTCAAGTACATTCGTAGCAAAAGGCCTGTGAGAGAGTCAATTGGACCGTTAGATGATAGAGGGGTAAAAGGGGCAGTAAGAGGAGACAAGGATATAGCAGAGAGACTGAATGAATTCTTTGCTTCGGTCTTTACTGAGGAAGATGTAGGGATGTTACCCATGACTGAAGTGGTACTTAAAGGTGATACTGCAGAGGAATTGAGAGAAATATCACTACACCGGGAAGATATATTACAACTATTTGATAAACTGAATAGTAGCAAATCACCTGGACCGGATGGTATACATCCCAGAGTGTTGAAAGAACTGAAATATGAGATCGCGGACCTGCTATTGGTAATCTGTGAACTTTCATTAAAATCATCTGTAATACCTGAAGATTGGAGGGTCGCCAACGTAACACCAATTTTTAAAAAAGGTTCCAGGGGTGACCCGGGAAATTACAGACCGGTGAGCCTGACATCAGTACCGGGGAAATGGTAGAAACCATCATAAAGAACAAAATTACACAACATGTAGATAGTCATGGCCTAATGGGAGACAGCCAACATGGCTTTAGACAAGGAAGATCTTGTCTTACTAATCTGATAGGTTTCTTTGAAGGTGTGCATAAACAGGTAGACAAAGGTGAGTCGGTTGATATAGTGTATCTGGACTTCCAGAAAGCTTTTGACAAGGTCCCCCATCAGAGACTTTTGGCAAAACTAAAAAGTCATGGGATAGGAGGCAGTGTACTATTGTGGATCGGGAACTGGTTAAAAGATAGAAAGCAGAGGGTAGGGCTAAATGGCCAATATTCCCAATGGAAAAAAGTGAATAGTGGAGTACCCCAGGGATCTGTACTGGGTCCGCTACTTTTTGACATATTCATAGATGACCTGGAAAAGGGAATAACTAGTCAGGTTATCAAATTTGCAGATGACACAAAACTGTTTAAAGTTGTTAAAACCCAAGAGGATTGTGGAAAGCTGCAGGAGGATCTGGATAAATTGGAAGACTGGGCATCCAAATGGCAGATGAAATATAATGTGGACAAATGCAAAGTTATGCACCTAGGAAAGAACAACCCACACTATAGTTACACGATGCAAGGCTCCACATTAGAAACCACCACCCAGGAAAAGGACTTAGGAGTCATCGTGGATAACATGTTAAAACCCTCCGCCCAGTGTGCAGCGGCGGCCAAGAAAGCAAATAGAATGCTAGGTATCATAAAGAAAGGGATGGAGAATAAAACAAAGGATATTATAATGCCTCTGTATCGCTCCATGGTACGACCGCACCTTGAATATTGTGTGCAATTCTGGTCACCGTATCTTAAAAAGGACATAGCGTTATTAGAAAAAGTACAGAGAAGAGCCACCAAATTGGTGAAGGGGATGGAAGGCTACTCCTATGAAGAGAGGCTAAAAAGGTTAGGGCTCTTTAACCTGGAAAAGAGACGGCTGAGAGGAGATATGATAGAGGTCTATAAATTAATGAATGGAGTGGAACGGATAAACGTGGATCAATTGTTTACGCTAGCAGAATATAGAAAGACTAGGGGACATGTAATGAAACTACAGGGTAAACTATTTAAGACAAATAAGAGAAAATATTTTTTCACTCAACGTGTAATCAAACTCTGGAATCTGTTACCGGAGGATGTAGTAAGGGCTGTTAGTATAGCTGGGTTTAAAAAAGGTTTGGACAAGTTCCTGGAGGAAAGGTCCATAAACCACTATTAAAAAGGGACCCAGGATATCAATGCTTGACCCAGTACAAGCATTGTGGAACCTGTGGTCTTTTGGGGATATTGCTAGGTGTGTAGGACCTAGATTGGCCACTGTTGGAAACAGGATACTGGGCTTGATGGACCTCGGTCTGACCCAGTATGGCATGTCTTATGTTCTTATGTTCTTATGTTCTGGAACTCCAGTGAACTACTGTCAAAGCAAACTCAAAACACTAGCTAATCTCTAAGAAGCCAATCCAACATCCGAATTTTAATTTTTTTTTTTTTTTTTTTTGCATGTTTAAGCTTTGGTTTATTATTTTTTTATTTTTTGTTTTTTTGTTTTTCAATAGAATATTATTATTATTTCTTTTCACCCTGGCCAATGACACAAAGCAAGGGAAACAGAACGTCCCGCACCTGCCACAGCATAAGCAGATAGCGCAAGAAATAGAAAAAGCAAAGAGGCACACTCACCTGGAAATACGGACTTCTGACCCCAAGTCGTGCCGAGCTAAAAACACCACCGGGAGGGAAGGAGGACTAAGCTGTCGTCTCTCAAGAAACTACAATTACCAGGTAAGTGTAATTACTATTTCCTTATCGTTCCTCCAGCTTAGTCCTCAACGAATGGGATGTAACAAAGCAGCCTTAAAGGGCGGGATTTTCCCAGCCGGCACGCAGAACCGCGGAACCAAACCGGGCATCGCCCGCCGCCAAGACATCAAGCCGATAGTGCTTACTGAAAGTGTGCAGGGACGACCACGTCGCCGCCTTACAAATTTCCACCGGTGAAACCAAGCTAAACTCCGCCCAGGACGCCGCCTGCGCCCGGGTAGAATGAGCTCGCAATCCAACAGGTGGTACGCGACCATGCAACAGATAAGCCGAGCAAATCGCCTCCTTAATCCATCGAGCAATAGAGGCCTTCGCCGCAGCTTTACCTTTCCGAAGCCCCCCAAACAGTACAAACAAATGATCAGATTTACAGAAATCGCTGGTAACCTTCAAATAGCGACGTAAAACTCTTTTGAGATCCAAGCAACTAAGGCCGCGATCGGAAGCCTGAGCCCCGGACGCTGGGAACACCGGGAGCGTAACCACCTGATTCACATGAAAGGGGGAAAACACCTTAGGCAAAAAGGAAGGCACCGGTCGCAGAACCACCTTTTGATCCGAGAAAGAAAGGAAAGGCTCCCTGCAAGAAAGAGCCTGAAGTTCGGAAATGCGCCGTGCCGAACAAATTGCCACTAAGAATACAGTCTTAAGTGTCAAATCCTTCACCGAACTCCAAGAAAGAGGCTCAAAAGGAGCTGTACTGAGGGTCCGTAAGACCAAGTTGAGATCCCACGAAGGAACGGAAATCCGGTGAGTCGGACGCAGTCGAGAAACTGCCCTCAAGAATCGAACCACATCAGCATGGGCCCCCAGTGCTATGCCTTGCACCTTCCCCCTGTAGCACGAAAGAGCCGCCAACTGTACGCGCAAGGAACTGGCGGCCAAACCTTTAGCAAAACCGTCCTGCAGAAAATCGAGAACCACCGGAAGAGAGGCCGTAGCGGCCCGAACCTGACGCCTAGAGCACCAATCCTCAAAAATACGCCAAACTCGTACGTAGGCCAGCGAAGTGGAACTTTTGCGTGCCTGGAGCAAAGTAGCCACCACCGATCTTGAATAACCCCGTTTTCTTAGCTGCGCCCTTTCAATGGCCAGGCCGTAAGCGAGAATCTCCCCACTTGCGGCATGCGAAGAGGACCCTGACACAAGAGATCCTGATCCAGGGGAAGCCGCCACGGGGATCCGTCCACTAACCTCATCAGATCGGCATACCAAGGACGGCGAGGCCAATCCGGTGCTATCAACAGCACCCGACCCCGGTGAGCCTCGATCCGCTGAATCACACGCCCCAGAAGCGGCCACGGGGGAAACACGTAAAGAAGTCCCCTGGAGGGCCAAACCTGCAATAGAGCATCTATGCCCTCTGACATCGGTTCCCGTCGACGACTGTAGAACCGAGCTGCCTTCGCTGAGCGCAACATGGCCATCAAGTCCATGACCGGCTGCCCCCAACGCTGAACTAGCTGGGCGAATACCCTGGGGTGGAGCTCCCATTCGCCGGCATCCACCTGAACTCTGCTGAGAAAATCTGCAGTCACGTTGTCCTTCCCGGCAATGTGCGCTGCCGAGATGACCTGCAGCCGGGGCTCTATCCATTCGAACAGAGACCGAGCCTCCGTCTCCAAAGCGACGCTTCCGGTGCCGCCCTGACGATTTATGTAGGCCACGGTCGCGGCATTGTCGGAGAGAACCCGCACTGCCCGGGCTGATATCAGGGTCTCGAAGCGTTGTAAGGCCAACCGCACGGCTCGAAGCTCCAAGCGGTTGATCGACCAAGTGCTCTCCTCCGGAGACCAGAGACCTTGAGCGAACTGGACGGCGCAGTGTGCGCCCCAGCCCGTTAGACAAGCATCCGTCAGAAGCGGAACCCAGTCCGGCTGCTCTAAAGGCATTCCCGCACGGAGCGATGACGGGCGCAGCCACCATCGCAGATCCCGCTGAACTGCCAGCGGGCAAGGTAGACGTTTGGCTAGCGAATCGGACTGGTTGGACCAACGGCGGAGCAAAGCTCTCTGAAGCGAACGCATGTGGAAGCGGGCCCATGGTACTACCTCCAGGGAAGCCGCCATCGTCCCCAGCAACTGAAGGTAGTGCCAAGCCGACGGGGCGGGGCTCTGCCGAAACCGGCGTACGAGAGAGCGAAGTCCCGACACCCTGCGTTCGGGAAGAAAGACCGATCCCATGCAAGTATCGAACCGAACTCCCAGATAATCGAGAGACTGCGTCTGCACCAAATGCCTCTTGCGCGGATTGACCACCCAACCGAGAGACTGCAATAGCCCCATGACTTTGGAAGTTGCCGCTACGCTCTCCTCGCGAGACTTCCCGCGAATCAACCAATCGTCCAGATAGTCCATCCCTAACACCCCCTCTTTGCGCAAGGCTGCGGCCACGACCACCATGATTTTGGTGAAGACCCGCGGCGCGGTCGCAAGACCGAAGGGCAAGGCTTGAAACTGGAAGTGACCCCACGGCAGGGCGAAGCGGAGATACTTTTGTTGGTCCTCCCGAATAGGGATATGGAGATAGGCCTCCGTGAGATCGAGGGAAGTGAGGAACTCACCCCTGCGAACAGCTACCAGAACCGACCGTAGGGTTTCCATCCGAAAGTGTGGTACCCGCAGGCAGCGGTTCACGCCTTTGAGGTCCAAAATGGGGCGCAGAGCTCCATCCTTCTTTGGAACCACGAAATAAATGGAGTACCTTCCGAGACCATATTCCGCCCGCGGAACGGGAACTACCGCCCCTAGCTGAACAAGTCGATCGAGGGTTTGCCGAACCTGAGCTGTCTTTCGATCTCCTCGACAGGGAGAGGCCACAAAGGAATCGAGAACGGGTCTGGCCAGGTCCAGAACATACCCGTCCCGGATGATGTCCAATACCCACTGATCGGAAGTAATCTGGGCCCAAGCGGAAAGAAAGCGTCGAAGACGTCCTCCGATCACCGGGATCTCCACTCGGGCCCGCTGCCCTTCATTGGGGCTTACGGACGGACGCAGGGGAGGCAGCCGCGAATCCTCTACTGGCTCCCCGAAAGCCACGAAAGCTCGAAGTCCTCGAGAGATATCTGCCACGCTGGAAACCAGCAGAACGGGGTGAACGGAACCTCCGAAAGTCCCGAAACTGCCCCCGAGCGGCCGGAAGCGACCGTCCTCGCCGGGGTCTATCCTCTGGCAGATGACCGCCCTTGGACTCGCCCAAATCCTTGACCAACTTATCCAAATACTCACCAAACAGCAGCCTACCTTTAAAAGGCAATTTGCCTAACCGCGACTTGGACGACCCATCTGCCGCCCAGTTCTTCAACCAAAGGGCTCTGCGTGAGGCCACAACTGATGCCATGCTATTGGATAGAGCGCGGATGAGATCATAATGGACATCCACCAAATAGGCCGAACCAGATTCTAAACGGTGGAGCTCACCTAACACCTCAGCCTCCAAGGCGGGTGTTTGTTGAAGCCGCTGAACCCAGCGTAGACAGGCCCAGGCCACCCAAGCTCCACAAACTGAGGCTTGCAACGCAATCGCATCCACCTCAAACGATTGTTTCAACAGACCGTCCATTTTCCGGTCCTGCGGATCTCGCAAGGCCGCACTACCTTCCACCGGAATGGTGTTTTTCTTCGTCACCGCCGACACCGCCGCATCAACCTTCGGCGATCGGAAACGCTCAATATCGTTATCCGACATAGGGTACAAGCGACGCATGATCTTGACCCCCTTGAGCCCCGATTCAGGAGTATCCCATTCCGACTGGATCATCTGATCAATCACTCTGTGCATGGGAAAAACCACGGTAGATTGACGCACTGCCTGAATAATGGGTTCCACACCGTCCGCCTCCTCCACTGGAGGAGTCAGAGCTAAACCAAGCGTCTGGAGCGCCTCCGAAACCAGCACGGGCAGCTCCTCTCGGCAGAACACACGAATAATCTTAGCTTGATCCTCCGGTTCAGGGAGTTCGCCCTCCTCCAAGGCATCCCCATCCGCATCCTGGTCGAAATCCGGATCACCACCTTCCGGCCAATCTGCCTCCGACTGGAAGGACTCGTGCAGACGTTGCCGTTTAGGGGCCTTAACACCAGCCAACGGGCTCTCCGCTGTCGTCGATGAAGCAGTTACCCCTGGCGCAGAAAGAGGACCAACGCCCATGCCCTGGCGCCTACGGCAGAAAGCCTGATGCATCAGTAAAATAAAATCAGGGGAAAAATCCTCCAAGGGCAGAGCACCCCCGACATCCGACTGCCCCCCAGCGGCTAATGAACCTGGAGCAGGCAGCCCCGAGGTACCCTCCAGGGGCAACTCCAACTCCCCCGCTGCGGAGCTGGGTGGGGGCGCTGCAGCTGAGGAACCCTCCAGGTGCTGCTCCATACTGAGAGACACCGAGGCACAGCGTGGACAGACGCCTGATTCAGACGCTGCACCCCTCCGAGAGCCACAGATCACACAAAGGGACCCGGCGGGCATGGGAGCACTCTGATGCAGATCTGTAATTGGTATAAACAGCCCCTCAATAGCGAAAGGACAAAATGGCACACTGACCCAGTAGAACCAGCAGATAAACTGGGAACTGGACAGCTGCAAATCAACAGGGCATCAGAAAAGGTGGCAATTAAAATGTGAACGTTTTCCCTTTTTTTTTTTTTTTTTTGTCTTTCAAGCACCAAAGGTCTGTGCCCGAGTGAGAGGAAACTCAAAAACAGCCAGCTGAGACAGCCGGCCCCACGAAAAAGAAAGGATGAGGAGAGGGCAATCTCATTCCCCCCCCCCCCCTAGCCGAGGGGCCTAAGCGTCCCGAAGGTAATGAAGCCCAAAATGACAAGAACAAATGAAATAAAGTAAAAGAAACTAAAACTGAAAGTAATAAAGGAAATCGCCGCGAGAAAAACCGCGCTAAAAAAAAGAACCGCGAAGCTTAAAATGGCCGCGGCAGCAAGTAAAACTTTGGCGGGCTTTGCTGAGCGCCGACGAAATGGCCCGAAAATAACAAATCCCTGCCGGCGACTGACCCCCGCACCCCCGTAACGCTAGTGACCCGGGAGCCCCCCGAAAATAACAAAGGGAGCAAGGACCTGTAGGGCTGGTACCCCTGCAATTCTACATGCAAATCTCCGGCCTGCTCAGCAACTCAGGCCTGAACCAAAATGAACCAAACTGCACAGCCAAGATGGATTCTTCACTTCACTTTTGTTGTGTTCAGCTATAAGCCTGTCCTTCAAGCAACTGCTGGATCAGCGTTTCTAAGCATGCATACAGAGGCTATTGTCCGTGGCTGGCCTTCGACACTTGTACATGCCCAGAAGTTACATACTGTTGCTTCTGCCTGACTTTTTACCATGGCTCCTTTGTTTGCAAGAAGCTGCTCATCATCGACCTCCTGATTCGCTGAGAACACCTCAGACTGCCTGCTGCCAACCAATCATCGGACCTATGACGGAGGATTCTCACACAGAATTCTGCATTCTGCGCTGGAAACTTTAGTTGTAAGTTGGAGAGTAAGAGAGAGTTGGGGCTTTTCCCCACCTGGACATACAGACTTCTGCACTGGTTCCTCTCTGCTGTGCACTACGTACCTGATTCCTGCGCCCTGAGCCTTCCGCCAGACGGCCCTTACGTGTGGGCTAGGCCGTCCTCCACAGGTCTGAGATAAGACTTTCACAGATACCTCCGGTTCGGACTTACTGCGGCTCGCCTGACGAGGCTAGAGCCCGCACTAGCTAGAAGCTGCTTCTGAGTGCCGACAGAGCTAAGGTACTGGCTTATCTCTCCTCTCCTGGATGGGCAAAGGGGTTAGCAATATATTTCTTGCTTTTCCTCAGTGCAGAGCGAATCAGTGACGTCTGGTTACTAATCTGATTTATTACGTTGTCCAAGTGTACATCTGTACCATAACAACTTTTTACCTCATGTTTCTAATTAGCTATATATGTGTATGTATATTTTTCTATTTGGTTGCCTATAATAAAGTTTAATATATATCTGCAGACCAGAATTCTTTCGTGGCTCATTGCCAGAATAACTCACAGAACTTTGGGCTGGGATAGTAGCCATATTCCCCTAGACAACAGAGAGTCTAACTTATTTTTGTGCTACGAATATACCCTACAGACCCCAGCAGAAGCGCAGAGACACTGGTCAGGACAGGCTCTGATCACCGCCAGCCGCCGGGACTTACCGGCACATTTTGAGCACACTCTCCACCCCCCGGAGCAGAGGCGCTGCACCGCCGCAGGAGCTCTGCCCCGAACAGCCCTGGGGCAGAGATCCTAATAAAGAATGACTGACAGTCAAATGAATAGAAGCGGCTTAGGCTGGGCAGGAGAGAGACCTTCCTCCGGTTCCCCCCCCCCACGGAGTGCCGAAAGGAGTAACTAAAATTTAAAGATACAGAACCCCTTTAACTGAATAAATTAAAAGAAGTCCTAAGAGGACACAAAATAATGATCCAAAAGAATAGCTAGCAAAACCACCACTAAACTGACTAACTAGTGAGCCCAGCAGGCTCACTAACGTCTTCCTGCTGCATGAAGACTGGACACACTGGAGTTCCAGAGATGCCTGGTATGCTGCTTCCAGTGGTGCTGAAATTTGATTGGTCCAGTCTTCATGCTGCAGGAGGAGGTGCACAACCCATTCGTTGAGGACTAAGCTGGAGGAACGATAAGGAAATAGTAGTAGTAGTAAAAACATCTTTGCATTACAATCACCACCCAAGGCATTCACCACAAAGGAGATGTAGGACTCCTGCTTCACCGCATTTGGACTATCTGACCACTGCTGGATCCACTGCAAATGCATCCTAGCTACCATGCCTGCACAAAGATAATTAAGCCCCCCTGGCTGAGTTGAGAAGCTTTTGACAGGAAAGCCTTGGCCTGCTCGACGTGAATTTCGTTAATGACAGAACTGCTCTAAACTGGGATGGATGCTGCTTTGGCATACCATGATCAGGGCAACTTTGGGCACACTAACAGCTGCTCCAACTCCCCTTGTAGCAGTTAAACCAAGTTGGACAGAGCCCTGGTTTTTTCGAACACCCCCAGTGGAGCCTCCCACTGGGAGACGATCAGGCTCTTAAAATGGGAATATAGCCCTAGAGGCACCTTGTGGATGAGCTCATCGCAATCCTCACCTTCAGAGAAGCTCTGCAATGTAGAACACTGCTAGGGAACTCAGAAGCAAGTCCGGCATGTCCTCTTGGAAAATCCTGCATATCAATGCAGGATCCTGACTTCTAAAGGGGGGGTGGGGGGACATTCTCCTCCCTAGACCAGCTGGAAAGAGCAAAAACTGTTCCACACACCAGTCCTCATATAAGGAAGCCACTGGATGTCAGAAGGTCTTTACTGGCCACATTGACACCCAGGATTGCTCAGCACCCATCCTCACTCTCTCCCATGGGAGCCATTGCAGGCATCCAATAAGGCCACCATTCCTACCAGCAGGAAGACTGGCAGAAAAAAATGGCATCAGATTCTAGATCCCCTGGGGGAGGGTCCTAAAACTTCTAAAGAGCTGCCCCAAAGTACTCCTGATCATGCAAGAGCAAAAATAAATGGCTAGGAGGCAAGACGGCACCGTGTTAGGATACACCCCTGGCTGCTCTTACCCCGAGTGGATCTTGGACGAGAAAACGGACTGCTTCGGTAGGGGTAATGCCACCAAAGAAGTGGAAGTTTAAGAAATCTGCTTGGGCTTCTCAGGCATCTCTGCTGATTGGCCAGAAGAAACTGGTGGAGTTTGCAGAATGGGGCTTTGAGGGGCACATCACTTTGGCTGGTCTGGTAAAAGATTCCTTGCCAGACTTAAGCATCAAAGGGGTTTTTCTCAGCCCAGTCAATGCACTGCACCACTGAGACCCAGAACCACTGTCACTGGGAGTAGTGAGCTGTTCCAGGCAATCCTAATGGACAAGGTTCCAGTGTCTCATGTTGAGGCAGCCCCCCCATCGTAACTTCTTCTCCCACTGGTGAGCAGAGTTTAGTCTCCAGGGAAATGCCGATGCAGAGTGGCTGAGGTGAAGGCGGGAGAGGAAATCGTTGGTGCATCAACTGCTGGCCTGCTTAAAAGACCTGCAGTGGTAGCTATGGATTTATTTTGGGACGCTATCATAGGATTCAGTGAGTCTTAGCTTACGCTGGCAAAGTTAAAGAGGATTTAACCACACTTTCTGGGACAGTGGAAGGAGTGGCTCGAGAGCAGAATCAACAAGGGGCAAGGCTGAGCTCTTAGAATTCCACTGTGCTGAACAAGTGGACTTTAATTTATCAGTACCAAGAATAAGACTGTAAGCTCTGATGAGCAGGAACTGTGTTTTACATCTTTATATACAGCCTTGCATACGCCTTGTAGCACTACACAAATGATTAGCAGTAAAAGATGTTGGTGACATGGAAGTTAAAGCTGCTGGAATGTCAGAGTAGGCGCAATAATTTGCACTTTCTAAATTTTTCCAAAGTCTCCTCTCTTGACCCCAGCTGAAATGCTGCAGAAGTATATGTTGGAGGACTTCAAGATACCTTCAAAGTCTATTGCTCCAGTAGCACAGGCCTAATATCTGTCCCTGAAACCTTTAGAGACTCAAGACAATTGCTGAAGTTTACTGGTGGGTAGGACTCAATGGACTTAACTGGTTTTCTTGAAAGTTAAAAGTTCGCTTGAAGTCATAACAGAAAGAACGACCTTGCTTGTGACTTTTGCCTTTGAATCAGACTGTAACATGGTCCTTCATTTGTATTTTAAAAATATTTCTCTCGCAAGGATCAGCTACAGCTTCAGGCTTTAAAGCAAAAGGGTCCTTACTCTGGGAGCTGCATTTAAGTTAGTTTCCTTATCGGTGTTTGTGTTTTATGAAGCAAAAAAACTTTTTTTAGAACCTAAATGGAAATTACACTTACCTGGTAAATGAAAATTACACTAACCTGGTAATTGTAGTTCCTGTAGGATCCAGTTTAGTCCTCCACAATCGGGTAGTGCACCTTCTACTGCAGCCTGGAGACTGGACCAATCAAATCTTCTGTAGTACATATCCAGCTGGAGCTCCCAGAAGCCCCCCAGTGTACTAGTAACAAAGCATACTTAACGAAGCAACACTTCATATTATTAAACAATATACTTCCCTCCCTGGAATAACCAACTCCCTCCCCAAACGAGGAAGTCAGACATTGCATGGCGCCTGCCCCGACGCCATTAAATTTACACAGAGTCCCCCCCAGAAACTATGGAGCTAACTGAACGCCCATATAAAGGGAAGAGCCATAGCGATAAGCACCGCTGTCGACAGAGTCCGAACGGGACGAAAAACCGTCTCATAGTCACCCGCTCGGGACAGCGCGCCGCCAGAGCATACAGATAGTCGGGAGGGAAGGAGGACTAAACTGGATCCTACAGGAACTACAATTACCAGGTTAGTGTAATTTTCATTTCCTGTGCGGATATCCAGTTTAGTCCTCCACAATCGGGATGTAACAGAGCAGTTAAGACCGGGCGGGACCTTGCCAGCCGGCGCGCAAAACCGCCGAACCAAAACAGGAATCCCGAGCCGCTGACACATCCAAGCGATAGTGCCTGCTGAAAGCATGCAGAGACGACCAAGTGGCCGCCTTACAGATCTCTGCCGGCGGCACCAGGCTATGCTCCGCCCAAGAGGTCGCCTGAGCCCGAGTAGAATGAGCTCGGAGCCCCTCCGGAACCGGCTGCCGCTGCAACAGATACGCGGACGCGATCGCTTCCTTGAGCCATCGAGCAATGGAGGCCTTAGCCGCCGCCTCACCTTTCCTTGTACCCCCAAAGAGCACAAAGAGCCGATCAGTCTTCCGAAAGGGCTCGGTAGACTGTAAATACCGACGCAGCGTGCGGCCCACATCCAGCCGGTGAAGACCCTTGTCCACCGACTCGACCGAACTCGCCGAAAGCACTGGCAGAAACACCGCCTGATTCAGGTGAAAAGGAGACACTACCTTTGGCAGAAAGGAAGGAACCGGACGGAGCACAATCCGCTCCGCGGAAAAAGACAAGAAAGGCTCTCGGCAGGACAAGGCATGAAGATCTGAAATGCGCCTTGCCGAGCAAATGGCTACCAGAAAAACCGTCTTCAAGGTGAGATCCTTCAAAGACGCCCTCCGCAAGGGCTCAAAGGGTTCCCGCATCAGAGCTCGCAGAACTAGATTCAAATCCCACGGAGGAATCAACGCTCTGCGGGAAGGCCGTAAATGAAAAACGGCGGTCAAGAAACGCCGCACATCCGCATGAGCGCCGAGAAGGCGGCCCAAGACCTTGCCTCTATAACAAGAGATCGCTGCCAACTGAACCTTCAGGGAACTGGCCGCGAGACCTTTCTCGAACCCATCCTGAAGAAAACTTAACACGACGGGCACAGAAGCCGTCGCCGCCCGGACTCCCCGCCGGGAGCACCAGTTCTCAAAAATCCTCCAAATTCGAACATAAGTAAGAGAAGTGGATGACTTTCTTGCCCGCAGTAAGGTGGAAATCACCGCGGGCGAATAGCCCTGCTTTTTCAGCCGAGCCCTCTCAATGGCCAAACCGTAAGCGAGAATCGAGCCACCTGGGGCATCCGCAAGGGCCCCTGAAGGAGAAGGTCCGGCAGCGCAGGCAGGCACCACGGAACGCCGTCTCGAAGCCGGACGAGGTCGGCATACCAGGGTCTCCGGGGCCAATCCGGAGCCACCAACAGCACTCGACCCCGATGGCACTCGATGCGCTGAACGACCCGGCCGATGAGTGCCCACGGAGGGAAGACATACAGGAGCCCGGACGTCGGCCACGGCTGAATGAGAGCGTCGAGTCCCTCGGACATTCGCTCCCGCCGTCTGCTGAAGAAGCGACTCGTCTTGGCCGTTTGGAAGGTCGCCATGAGATCCATGATGGGCGGACCCCACCGCCGAACTATTTGCGCATATACTTGTGGATTTAACTCCCACTCTCCGGGGTCCACCCGCACTCTGCTGAGAAAGTCTGCCTGGACATTTTCTGCGCCTGCTATGTGTGCCGCCGAGATTGCCGGCAGACGAGTCTGCACCCAACTGAACAAGGCCGTCGCCTCTGTTTCCAGTGCCACGCTCCCTGTGCCCCCTTGGCGATTGATGTACGCCACCGTGGTCGCATTGTCCGACCAGACTCGGACCGCCCGACCCAGGACCAGAGGCTCCAGGGCCAATAAGGCAAGCCTGACCGCCCGAAGCTCGAGACGGTTGATCGACCAAGAAGCTTCCCGGGAGGACCACACCCCCTGTGTGAAGCGGGTCTCGCAGTGCGCTCCCCAGCCGGCTAAGCTCGCATCCGTAGTGAGAGGAACCCACCGAGGAGGCTCCAAGGGAATCCCCCGCGTCAAATTCTCGGAGGAGAGCCACCATCGGAGCGACCGTCGCACTGTCTTCGGGCAGGGCAATCTCCTGTTCAAGGAGTCGCACTGGTTGGACCAACGGCGAAGGAGTGCCCTCTGTAGCGGGCGCATGTGGAACCGCGCCCACGGCACCACCTCCAAGGTCGCCGCCATCGTTCCGAGGAGCCACAAGTACCACCACGCCGACGGAGCGGGCATCCCCCGAAAGAGTCGGACAAGAGCCCGCAACGCCAGGACGCGGCGCTCGGGGAGGCATACCAGTCCCCGGGCGGTGTCGAAACGCACCCCCAGATACTCGAGGTCCTGCGAGGGACGCAGACAACTCTTTCGTTCGTTCACCACCCAGCCGAGAGATCGCAGCAGAGCCACTACCCTGCTTGTGACTCGCATGCACTCCCGACTGGATTTTGCTCGTATTAACCAGTCGTCGAGATATGGATGGACCAAAATGCCCTCCTTGCGCAAGGCCGCCGCGACGACCACCATCACCTTGGTGAAGGTGCGCGGAGCCGTAGCTAAGCCGAACGGCATGGCCCGGAACTGGAAGTGGCCCCACGGAAACGCAAAGCGGAGAAACCGCTGATGAGATGGATGTATCGGAATGTGCAGATAGGCCTCGGTAAGATCGAGGGACGTTAAAAACTCCCCCTGTCGCACTGCTACAATGACTGACCGCAGGGTTTCCATACGGAAATGCGGCACCCTGAGTGCGCGATTCACGCCTTTGAGGTCCAAGATCGGACGCAGGGAGTCGCCCTTTTTGGGGACCACAAAATAGATGGAGTAGCGACCGGCGCCTCTTTCCAAGGGAGGAACCGGGATCACAGCTCCCAGAGCTAACAACCGATCCAGGGTCACGCGGATGTCCCGCGTCTTTTGCTCGCCCCTGCTGGGAGACAGAACAAAGGAATCTGGAAGCGGGAACGCAAACTCCAGAGCATAACCTTCTTCTATAATCTGTAGCACCCAGCGATCTGACGTAATTTGGGCCCAAGAAGGAAGAAAGTCGCGCAAGCGACCCCCGATAATTGGGCCCCCCTCCAGAGCCTGCCTCGCGTCATTGTGGCTTGCGCCCAAAGGAAGAGACCGAGGAAGAGGCGGCTCCGGAAAAACCTCTGCCGGATCCTCGGAAACCACGAAAGCCTTGATTATGGGCTCCAAACCGGCTCCGCTGCGATGCCCACAGGCGGGAGGAACGAAACCGGCGCTGATCCCGAAAGGACCCCCGCGCCGAAGAGGAGGGCCTGTTGGACCTTGGCTTATCCTCCGGAAGCCGGCCCCCCTTGGACTCACCGAGATCCTTTACCAATTTCTCGAGAGCCTCCCCAAATAACAATCTGCCCTTAAAGGGCAGTTTACTGAGGCGGGACTTGGAAGAACCGTCCGCCGCCCAGTTGCGCAACCAGAGGGACCGGCGCGCCGCAACCGCGGATGCCATACTATTAGCCAACGCGCGGATTAAATCATAAAACAGATCCGCCAAATAGGCCGAGCCGGACTCCAACCGGGTAACCTCCAACAGGCCCTGCTGGTCTAGCCCGGGGCTCGAGCGCAATCGCTGCGACCACCGCAGACACGACCGAGCCACCCAAGCCCCACAAATAGAGACTTGCAATGACACGGCATCAGTATCGAAGGTTTGCTTGAGCAAATTATCCACCTTCTTATCCTGACCGTCCTTGAGGGCCGCCGCTCCCTCAACCGGGATGGTGGTTTTCTTGGTCACTGCGGAAACCGCAGCATCCACCCGTGGGGACTTGAACCAGTCCCTGTCCTTGTCGGCAAGGGGATAAAGCCGATTCATGGTCCGAATCCCCTTCAAACCGGATTACGGGTGCTCCCACTCCGCTTGGATCATCTGTTCGACCACGCGGTGGACGGGAAAAACCACCTGGGCATCTCTGACTGCCTGAATCAGGGGATCCTCAAGACCCTCCTCCTCCAGGGACCGCACCGCCGAAAGGTTAAGCGCCTGAAGGGACTCCGTTACCAGAGGAACCAGCTCGTCCCTACGGAACACTCGAATGACCCGAGCCTGATCCTCCAGCTCAGGGATCTCCCCATCCTCCAACTCCTCCGCTTCAGCCTCAGGATCGCCCTCCGCCTCGGAATCCAGAAGACCCAGGGCATCCTGCTCCTGTTCCCCCAACCGAAGCCGCTTGACCCCGGGTTGTGAGGAGCACTGAGCCGCCCCCGAGGACCCCGAGGGAAGAGAGGGGGGCAAACTTCCGGCAACTGACCGGACCTGCTCAAGCGGAACGCCTGATGCATGAGGAGCACAAAATCAGGGGAGAATTCCATAGGTGGGACCACTGTAGCCGCCTGCTGCAGCGCAGCCACCGACCCAGACTGAGGGATGCTCGGAGAAAGAATACTGTCCCCTGAAGTAGAAGCATCCCCAGGGGTAGCCTGCTCCTGAACATTCACAGATTGCTCTATCCCTGCGGGCACTGCAGCACAGCCCCTGCAGATGCCAGAGTCAGTCCCTGCCGCTCTGCGGGACCCACAAATCACACATTGGGGTATGGAAGCCATCCCAAGGCCACCTCCGCCCAACGGGATAGAATGGAACAGTCACAGGAAAACCCACAGACCAGGGGCAATCCTATGCAAATCAGCCCCGGATTAAAATTAAAACATTTTTTTTTTTTTACAAGAAATAAAATACTCCCCAAACTCCCTGGGGTGCCCTGAGCAAAATCACCAGCAAAAGGAACCCCAAAAAACGCTACGGGAACCTGCACAAGTGATCAAAAGTGCCTTAAAAGCACACTTTAAAAATCCAAAATGGCCGCCGCACTGTTTCACCCGCGGTAAAAAACGGCGCGAAAATACAACGGCAACCAAATAATATGGAAAATAAATAAAACGACCCTGTAATGCAGGGCAAACGACCAATTTGAAGAAAAATTGCCAAATGGGCTCAGGAGAGCCTACAGAAACGCTGGCAGCTCTGACAGAGCACTGCTCACAAATAAAGAAGTGAAAACTCCTACCAGCTCAGGAACAGCAAGGACACAGTCAACATCTCCCAGTGCCAGTCACTGCTGTATCAGGTATGGCAATTCCCCGTACTGTCCAGGGGAAGCTCACCCAGGGCTGTTAAAATTTGCCAGGCAGGAAGGCAGGAGCCTGCAGGTCTGACTTCCCCCTAGTCTCCTGTGACAATGCTCCAGGGAGCCAGGCTTCTTTTCCTTTTCCTTTTAAAGATACAGCTAGCTATTAAATAAATAGTAAGTAAATGTCCCAAAAACAAACCCTAAAAGACTAACTAACAAGTGTTGCTCCTGCAAGAGTCACTCAGTGTGCCCAGGAGGACACACTTTTACGTCTTCAAGCTGCAAGAGACTGGACACACTGGGGGGCTTCTGGGAGCTCCAGCTGGATATGTACTACAGAAGATTTGATTGGTCCAGTCTCCAGGCTGCAGTAGAAGGTGCACTACCCGATTGTGGAGGACTAAACTGGATATCCGCACAGGAATTGCTGTTCCTTGAGGGAGTACAGTTCAGTCCTCCACCTCTGGGTAGTGCACCTCCTCCAGCAGCATGGAGACTGGACAAGTCAAATTTATTTATTTATTTATTTTATATATTTAATTTTCTTATATACCGCGCTATTTGTCATCAGTGCGGTTTACATTGAAACAATACAACAGTTGGTCAGATATAACAGACCTATTACAAGTAACAGGAAAATTAACATGGAAGTAAACAGGGAAATCATTTATATTTCTAGAAAATACATGTTGGAGATATATAAAATCTATACAGTTAGTTAGGGTAGGTATGAGGTTAAAAGGATGGGGGAGGGGAAGGGGTGTTTAGGTGTTTGAAGTGTGCGATGAAAAGGTGGTGTTTAAGGGCTTTTTTGAATTGTTTGATGTCTTTAATTGCTCTGATATTGGGAGGGAGTTTGTTCCAACATCTAGGAGCATAATTCGAAAAAGCCCTATTGAAGGATGATTAATTAGCTTTTAAGGAAACTTTTGGTATAAGTAGTGTGTCAACAGCTGGAGATCTCCTGGACCTGTTATTTGTTGTGTGTATGATGAGATCAGAGATGGAATCTGGAGAAATATTATTGAAGGCCCTAAAGGTGGCAAGGATGGCCTTATATTGGATTCTACAGTTTATTGGTAACCAATGAAGCTTCTCTAGAATGGGGGAAATATGCTCACACTCTGATGATCCGCAGAGGACACGAGCAGCTGCGTTCATGGCTAATTGTAGAGGATTAATAGTTATATTTGGTAAGCCATGGAGTATTACGTTAGCATAATCAAAGTGCGGCATGACTAGAGCTTGAAAGATGGCGCGGAAGTCATCAGACTTCATCATAGGTCTCAGATGACGAAGGGTTTTTATCTTGAAGTAAAGGCCTTTACTGTGCGTTTTATATGTTCCTTGAAGTCTAACCTTTGATCCAGAATTACTCCTAGATATCGAATATTTGATTTGACTGGGAGATCAGCATCTCTGACTTTTAGAATTGACGGAGGGGAGAAAGATTTATTCCTTGTGATTATTAGAACCTCTGTTTTTTTTAAAGTTAATACGGAGGTTTTGAGAAAGAAGCCAATCAGTTATTGAATTAAAACAGTTGATTAGCACTGTATAGTTTGAGTATGATACAGATATCGGTGAGAATAATAGCACATCATCTGCATACATAAGGCAGGATATACCAAAAGAGCGTGCGATGTCACAGATTGACTGCATATAGATGTTGAACAGCAGCGCAGACAATTTGTGACATCACCGGGTATATCGTGCTGGTCTTCTCCCATGATCCCCCAGTGTGTCCAGTTTCCATGCAGCAGGAGGACGTAGTAAGCCTAGGTACTGGGATCACTAGTGGCACTGATAAGGAGCAGTGGATAGGATAGTTTTATGGTTTTCTTTTACCCCCTATATGTTTATTTATTTGGTACTGTGTTTTTAAAAAGAAAAAGGGCCTCACATACAGTCGTTGAGCCGGCTGTCCTTGCTGCTCTCCTACCTGCTGAGCTTTGTGGCAGTTTGAGGCTGCGCTCCCCTTCTTGGTTGGACGAAGGGAGTAGTTCAGCACAGCAGGCAGTCTGCCGGCAGCCTCCGGAGATCCCAGGGTGGTCATACACAAGGCTGCTGAAGCTGGGAAGCCCTCTCCGTGCTGGGAGGAGCACCGCGGATTGAAGGGCTGCAGGTCGCAGGGCCAATCGGCAAAATAGCTTGAGGGCATGATGTCGTGGGTACAGGTCAGTGTCCCGCTCAAGCAGAAGGCTGAGGGACTTGTCCCGAGGCGGATCGGCAGCAAGCAGGCCCAGTACCAAATAAATGAACATATAGGGGATAAAAGAAAAGAAACTAACTATCCTATCCACTGCTCCTTATCAGTGCCACTAGTGAGCCCAGCACCTAGGCTCACTACGTCCTCCTGCTGCGTGGAGACTGGACACACTGGGGGATCATGGGAGAAGACCAGCAAGATATACCCGGTGATGTCACGAATTTGACTTGTCCAGTCTCCATGCTGCAGGAGAAGGTGCACTACCCCGAGGTGGAGGACTGAACTGTAAGACTGATAAGGAAATAGCTATTGGATTTTCTTTCATATAGGGAGAAGTTGAACTGATCTGAGGCCGCTGGCTGTGTTGTGTAATTCTCTCCTTATTTCCCAACTGTTTTTTGTTTTTTTCCTCCTTTGATTGTTTTTTCCTGTAACCTTGCCTCCACAATTTGTGGGCTGAAGTTGTTTTTGTTACATTCTGATTTCATCAATGGAATATGGAGTGCTCTAATGGTTAGAGCACTGTCTTGGGTAGCAAGAGACCAGGGTTTGATTCCCACTTGCACTCTTGTGGCCTTGGGCAAGTCACTTAATCCTCCATTGCCTCAGAAGAATCTAAGTTATCAATCTCCCTGTTTAATGTACATTATCAAGTTTAAGTTACAATGTAAACTGCTTTATCTTTACCTCGCCATTTGATAGACCGCTCTTGTCGAAACATTAGAGCGGTGTACAATAAAAAGGTCCACGCCACTAAGCTATAGAAAAAGGAATGCCATATTATAATAGGAAAGAGGGAGAAAGGACAGCATAAAACAAATACAATAAGAGCGAGAGACACAGACCAGACAGAAACTCAAGAAGGACAACTAAGACAAGGTGGGGAAACCATAACAACAAAAAGGGAGATGACAAGACAAAAGCCAAACATAGTAACAGCCGAGACGCAGGCCAAACAAAGACTCAGGGAGGGACGTCAGGGGGAAGGTCAAAGGCTTGTTGGAACAGATAGGTTTTCAACAACTCTTTAAACTTGGGATATGAGGGTTCCAGCCGGAGGGAGGGTGGTAGAGCGTTCCAAAGTGAGGGGCCTAGGAAAAAGAAGGCTGAGTGACGGGTCTGTTCCAGATGTGCTTGTGACGGAGAAGGTAAGGACAAGCGATTGGCATGTAGGGAACGAAGTTGGCGGTACGGTGTGTTAAGGGACATAAGATCAGCCAGGTAGAGAGGATTAGATGTGTAAATGGCTCTATGTGTTAGAATAAGAAATTTATAATGAAATCGAAAACGGAGAGGCAACCAATGTAAGCGAAACAGGATGGGAGTAACATGCTCAAAGCGGTGGGAAAATGTGATAAGACGGGCTGCCGTATTTTGAATGAGCTGTAGACGCTTAAGCTGATAATTGGGAAGGTTAGCTAGGAATATATTGCAATAGTCAAGTCTGCTGATGACCAAGGCCAGAACTAGGGTAATCAATGAAGTAGAAGGGAGAAGGGAACGGACCGCTCTAATCTGACGTAGAGCTGCAAAAGAACAGCGAGTGAGAGCGGAGATGTGACTATGGAAGGAAAGAGAGGAGTCTAAAGTAACTCCCAGAGAGCGGAAGGAGGAGGCAAGCGGAATTGGAATGAGATCAATCTGAGGAGCAACGGTTGGGCAAGAGCCGCTCAGAGAGACCCACATAGCGGTAGACTTTGCAGTATTTAAATGTAGAAAGTTCAGGGAAAGCCAGGAAGCGACATGAGAAAGGCAGCGATTGAGCTGGGAGATATCCAAGTTCAGCAGTGAAGTATGGAACAAAATTGACTACAATTTGTGGTCTGCTACTGCTGGAAAAAGATCTACACTTGTAAGTATTTATCTTCTGGGAAATACTCTTAAATCTTGGAGAAAAGTGAATTCTTTTAGTTAAAGCTGAAGAATCTGTTTATTTTAGAATTCAGTGTTTTTGTTGAATCAGTCAGGTCTTAGTACCACCAAGAGAGCTTTTCATTTAAATCAAATCAGAGTATAGCTTAGCACAGAAGACAGAACAGGCTACATATTCTTAAGTAGCAATAAATAAATTCTTTCTAAAGAGCTTTCATTTAAATTTTAAGCCATTCAGGACTTAGTACCACTGGAAAGCTTTTTATTTAAATCAAATAAGAGCACAGCTTAGCACAGAAAGTAGAAGAGGGTAATTTTTTTTTTTTTGAGTAGAAATAAATTAATTGTTAGGAGGCAAAAGACTTGTGAATTTGTCAAAAAATAGGTGTTAAAGCCAAGTGACAGATCAAAGGGGCAAATTGAAAGGACCCCTCTATCAACCAAGGGCTATGTGAATCACCCAGGAAATGAAAACATTACCTTAGAAGCACAGGTTACAGCACTGCTTAGCAAGCCAGCTTTTATTAAGTGTTCTTTCCCTCCCACCCATCCCAGGTATAATCTTAGCTTTATAAGCTCTTAAACCTATTAAAGGAAAAGAGGTGGTCAAATTCACTTTCAGGTTCAGCTGGTTATCCTCATCAGGAATAGATTAATTAAGGACATGAAATGAATTAACCTCAAAGTGAACAAAGTCCCTTAAACTTACGTAAGTAAACAACTTAAATAGCAACCCCCCCCCCCCATAAAACTAAGATGCAGATAGCAGTCCAGCAGTGAGATGAGGGCTATCCAGTCTTTTTCAACGAGTGTCACATGTATGATTTCCTCCCATTTGGTGAGGGGTCTTATGTGTGCACTAGGTGCAAGGAGCTCTTTGCTCTCAAGGAACGAGTCTGATCTCTGGAGGTTAGAGTAGCAGACTTGGAGGACATAAGGAAGACAGAGAGGTATGTAAACGAGACCTACAGGGACTTAGTACTGAAGTCTAACTGCCAGTCTGGCAGCCTCTCTGTTGCTATAGAGGAGAGAGGTCACATGACAGGAGAGCATCAACTTGGTGTGGTAGGAGTGATCCTGTAGCTAGGACCTGTCCTCCAGCTGATATAAAACCACCTCACATTGAGGAGTTTTCTCCAGGGACATGTGCCCATTAGGGAAGGCTTAGGACAGCCATTATAGTTGGTGACTCAATCATTAGGCATGCAGACAGCTGGGTGGTTGGTGAATGTGAGGATTGTCTGGTAACATGCCTGCCTGGTGTGTAGGTAGCAGACCTCACATGCCACCTAGACAAAGTTTTAGATACTGCTGGGGAAGAGCCTGCTGTCTTGATACATGTTGGTATCAATGACATAGGAAAGTGTGGGAGGGAAGTTCTGGAAGCCAAATTTAGGCTTTTAGGTAGGAAGTTGAAAACCATAACTTCCAGGGTAGCAGTCTCAGAAAAGCTTCACATTTCATGCGCCGGACCCAAAAGGCAGGCAGAGCTCCAGAGTCTCATTGTGTGGATGAGATGATGGTGCAAGGAAGAGGGTTTTAGATTTGTTAGGAACTGGGCAACATTCTGGGGAAGGGATGGGCTCCACCTTAACTAGGATGGAACCAGGCTACTGGCATTAACCTTTAAAAAGGAAATAGAGCAGCTTTTAACTACAGATAAGGGGAAAGCCGACAGTTGCCCAAGAGCGCATGGTTAGGAAGGATGTATCCTTGAAGGATACTAGCAAAAGAGGGAAGTTAGAACCTTTCTATCGGGATACCCTAATAAAGATAAAAGTAAAATAACTTAGATGCCCTTAGGTACAGAGCAAACAGAGCAGAATGATTCCAAATTACCCCTGTCAACTGATAACCAGATTAATATGAATAAATTACAACCTCTAAAATGCTTGTATGCAAATGCTAGAAGTCTAAAAAATAAAATGGGAAAGTTAGAATATATAGCACTAAATGAGAGGTTAGATATAATTGGTATCTCAGAGACCTGTTGGAAGGAGGTCAACCAATGGGACACTATGATACCTGGGTTTAAACTATATCACGATGATAGAGTAGATCAAAATTGGTGGAGGGGTTGCCCTCTATGTTAGAGAGGGCACCAAGTCACACAGGATTAAAGTTTTGCAGGAAACAAAATACACTGTAGAATCTCTATGGATAGAAATTCCATGTAAAAAAGGGGAAGGTGATGGCAGTGAGGGTGTACTACCAACTGCCTGGCCAGAAAGAACAAATGGATGATGAAATGCTAAAAGAAGACAAGGAAGCTAACACAAGTTACAACACAGTAATAATAATGGCTGATGTCAATACCCTGGTCAGTGTCACAGCAGGACATCCTAGGGAGATAAAGTTTCCAGCTTAGAGCAGCTGGTTCATGAATCGACAAGAGAGGAAGCTATTTTGGACCTAGTCCTTAGTGGAACACAGGATCTGATGCAAGAAATAAGGGTACTGGGGCCACTTGGCAATAGTGATCATAGCATGATCGCATTTATTATTATTATTTAAAAATACTTTTATACCTTCATATCTACTAGTCACAGCGGTTTACATAAAACTAATATGAACGGAAAACTTGGATTTACATGAAGCACATTCAAATTCAAATTAAAACCACACGACAAACTCTGGAACATTCATACAATGTAAACTGCACTACGGAAATTACAGGATACTATGATACAAGGTAACTGTACAGGATAGGTATGCAAGGAGAAGGCTCAGGGGACAAAGCTGTGGGTTGATCTATGTCATGTGTTTGTAGAGTGGCTATAGCCCATGGTTTGATGTAACAGGTTGGATTATGATGTGAGTGATGGGGGTTGGCTATGCGTCTGAGCCAAAATATTCCTGAAACAGAAGTGTCTAACTTGCGGCGAAAGTCTCCATTGTCTGAAAGGGAGCAAAGATCTGGGGGGACAGAGTTCCAAATGGCTGGTGTGTAAAAGTAGAACGCTGTGTTGGAAGTGAAGGTGTGAGTGAATGTCATAGGTACTTCAAGGCAGGTGTTGTTAGCGCTTCTGCGCAATCTCTAGCATTGGGGTTTGACAAGTAGTGATTGCAGTGTAGCAGATGATATCTGTAGGATTGCCTTGAAGGTTGTTAGTGCAACTTTGTATTTCAATCTGCTGTTGATGGGGAACCAGTGTAATTAGTTCAATATTGGTGTTATATGGTTGAGACGAGTGATACCTAAGAATATGGCAGCTATGTTCTGTGTAGAGGTTGGATTGAGGATTTTGGTAGGCCCTGATAGACAATGTTGGATAGTTGAAGATGGAGGTGATAAGTGCCTGGCAGACTTTTCTGAAATTTTTATGGTCCAGTAGAGGTCTGAGGTTCCTCAGAATTTTGATGCAGTGGTATACTGCTCTGGTGAAGTGCTTGATGTGGGCGTTGAAGTTCAGGCTCTGGCCCAGAATTATGCACACATATTTCACTTGTTGTTTTACATGCACTATGAGGTTTGTAAGGTTTATTGTATCGGGCGGACCGAAGGAGGGGTGCCTGGTGATGTGTAGGACTTCTGTCTTGTTGGGGCTGATGAGCAGGTTGTGGAGGCTGAGCCATTTGATTTAATAAATGGAGAAAAACTGGCAAGGAAATCCACAGTATTACCTTTTAACTTTCAAAAGGGAGACTATGATAAAATGAGGAAAATAGTTAAGAAAAAACTAAAAGGAGCAGCTGCAAAGCTAAAGATTTACATCAAGCATGGGCATTGTTTAAAAATACTATCTTGGAAGCCCAGACCAAATATATTCCACGCTTTAAGAAAAATGGAAGGAAGACCAAAAAACTGCCAGCATGGTTTAAAGGTGAGGTCAGAGAGGTTGTTCTAGCCAAAAAAGCATCTTTCAGGAAAAAGGATAAAAAGAGCCAAATGATGAAAACAGGAAACAACAAGCACTGTGGCAAGTTTGATGCAAGATACTGATAAAGCAGGCAAAGAGAGAATTTGAAAAAAGCTTGCCCTGGCAGCAGAAAGGCATAATAAAATAGATTTCAAGTACATTCATAACAAAATACCTGTGAGAGAGTCAGATGAGCCATTAGATGATAGAGGGGCATAAAGGACGCTGAGGGAGGACAAGGTCATAGCAGAGAGACTGAATGAATTATTTGCTTCGGTCTTTACTGAAAAAATGCAGGGAAGTTACTCATGCCTGAAATCATATTTAAAGGTACTACATCAGAAGAATTGAAAGAAATATCGATAAACCGGGAAGACGTATTACAACTATTAGATACACTGAAGAGTAGCAAGTCACCTGGACTGGATGGTATACTGTACATTAGGGTGGTCCACTGCCATAGGAGAAAAACTAAAAGTAGTAATTTCTGTGCTCCCTGGCCTGATTCTGGTTCCATTTATGTAGAAAACAATGTGTGCAAAGTTTGAAGCCAATCAAATAATATTTAGGGGTGGCTCAAGGTCCCTATCTCTCAGGCCCCTGGATCCCCCCCAGGGTTCGTCAGACCACTGGGTATTATCCGCTCATAGACGGGGGTATCATGCTTGCCAAGCACTCAATGTGGTCCAGATGCTAGTAAGGACTTTGACGATGTGGGGAACATCTTACGGTGTTGCGAGACAACACCCAGAAGGAACTGGAGTTGCTCTTCTTTTGTGGTGTGTCGGCCGTTGAACTCCTCAATGAGTTTGACCCCTCGCTCAGCCACATCGTTGATCACTGGAAGATTTTTTACTTTCTGCAGACCGTCTTTGAATGATGCATTCTCTTCCCAGTCTTCTGGGTCTGCATTAAGAAAATCACTGTTGATGTCGAGGTGTTTCAGGAAACGGATTGACTTGCGAGTTGCAAAAGATTCAAGTGGTGGAATCATGGAACTTTTCAATTCGACCCGCTTTGGGGGATCTTCGTCTTCGTCATCATCCTCATCGCTTTCATCTGATTCTGCCGGGATCATGGCCGACACTATGGCCCGCTTTGTCGGTGCTGAAACAGCTTCATCGAACAGTGACAGTGCCACAAGCTCCTCTGACACATACCACAGATGCTGTTGCAGTTTGTCTCTTACCACAATGACCGTGTTGGAAGAGCGGCCAGAGTGTAGTTTCTTCAGCATCTCCAAATCTGTTCGAGGAGCAACTGCGGCATCAGGGGCAGAAAACCAGGCTTCCACATGAATCAGGATGGAGAAAATGCTCACATCACGAACACAGGACTCCTCCCGTTGGGTAAGATCTTTGAGTTGTCCTCGGAACATCCAAATCTTGAGACAGTACAAGACTTTTGCCATCCATCTGGCATGATGGAAAGCTCCGGGTTTCTTGAAATTGAAACTAGGAAGATTCCCTCCAAGGCAGACAATCGTCAACTCCAAGAATTCCAGGTAATCATCTCGGTGATTGCCCTGTGCCAACTTGGATTCCGCAAACTTCATGATGCGATCCCTGTCAGGTTGCAGCACCTCCAAGTCTTTTCCACTTTGATAGTTGGACTTGTCAAGGGAGCCCCAATTCTTTTGGAACCGGCGAAAGAGTTGGACGTCGGGACCCGATGAAGCTCCAGAGCATGTAGAGAATACTGCACCAAGAATTATTTCGTAAATGTGATGGCGGCATGCCAAATGAAGGACTGTGCGACGGAGTCTCTGTTCTAGAAGAATGCACGCTCCTGATCGACGTCCCGTGTTCGATGCAGTTGTATCAAAGCAGAAGCCTGCAACCTTTTCATCCAAATACCATTCCTGTAACAGTTCATAAACTGCTGCAGCTTGATTCTCGCCCGTTCCTGATGTCAGTTTTGGTACACCAAGAAGTTGTGTTTCTCCAGTGGAGACAGCCGTTATCAAAACTGGAAGGCGGTCAACGGATGTGGTTGAACAGAGGAGAGATGGCAATAACTTGCTATCCCAATGCACAATGCATGTTTTGCCTTCGGCTTTGAATGCGTTGTGCAGGTCCGTCCATTGTTGCTGACGGTGCTTTTCTCTATGGCGCTTGACGCTGGAGCGGCTGATATTGAGCTCCCCAGGATAATGTCCCAGACTTCTGGCGGTTTCAGCTACCACAAACAAAGCATTGTGATCTGTTGTCCCTGTCTGATCCAGGGCTGCTGTAAGCTCTGGGGTCCAGACATTGTTAGGTCGAAACTGCTTCGTTTGTGCAGTTGCTTTCTTCTGTCCGTTATCTGAATCCGCAGATGTCGACGAGTCTTCACCTGACTCTGCTGAGGAAGAAGATCCTTCCAGCTGAACTTGGCTTGCAGTTGCCTCGGCTTCGGCAACATGTTTTTGTCTGCGCCTTTTCAGTTCTTCTTCTCGCTGTTGCGATCTTGCTTCCGTGTTGGCCAGTTTCTTGTCCATCGCGCACATTGAGCCGCGGCACCCTGGTTCTCGTTGTGCTATTAAGAATTCTTTGTCTTCTTGAATATGAATTAAAGACATTGCATTGGCATGCGCCACATCAAATAGGTTTTTCATTGCAACCTGGAATTCTTTTTCATTTGCCTCTTGTTTCCCTCCTCTCCCTTTGTTTTTCTTCAAAAGTTTCCACCGATTGAACAATTTCTTTACTTTTTCTTGAATTTTGTCATTTCTTTGAACAGGAAGCCTGGCCTTTTCCCAGTAAGCTTCTACTTCACTTGTTACAATAGATGCACTTTCACTAACGCCTTTGTTTAATGTCATATGGTGAAGTAAAAATACACTTAACACTTGCTCCTTGCTGGGGAGCTTGGCCCCCAGAATTGTGGTGGACATTTCTTCAATGAGATAAAAACCACGTTTTTTCGCCATCTGAAATGAATAAAGATACAAAGATAATAGTACAATGTCTTTGCCACCTCTCAGAGATGAGATTAGTTCAAATATGATGCAATCAAACGTAATCAGCGTGGAACTGAGTGGATGATACAAGATGATGCAACATTTCGTCATCTGCTCCCAGGGGGAAATCTCAAGACTTGTTGAGCCACCCCTAAATATTATTTGATTGGCATCAAACTTTGTACACAGTGTTTTCTACCTAAATGGAACCAGAATCAGGCCAGGGAGCAAAGGAATTCAGGAATTCATTTTTATGGACCACCCTAATGTACATACAAGAGTGTTGAAAGAACTGGATATCAATGCTTGAACCAATACAAGCATTGTGGAACCTGTGTCCCTTGGGGAAACTGCTAGGTACATATGACCTAGATTGGCCGCTGTTGGAAACAGAATACTGGGCTTGATGGACCTTGGTCTGACCCAGTATGGCATATCTTATGTTCTTATGAGATTGCAGACCTAGTATTAGTAATCTGTGAACTATCACTAAAATCATCTGTAGCAGCTAAAGATTGGCGAATAGCCAATATAACACCATTTTTTAAAAAGTGTTCAAGGGGTGATCTGGGACACTACAGACTGATGAGCCTGATGTCAGTACCAGGCAAAATGGTAGAAACCATTGTAAAGAATAAAATTACTGAACATGTAGATAGTCATGTCTTAATGGAAGAAAGCCAACATGGATTTAGCCAAGGCAAGTCTTGCCTTACTAATCTGTTATATTTTTGAAGGTGTGAATAAACAGATAGACAAAGGTGAGCCGTTGATAAAGTGTAACTGGATTTTTCAGAAAGCCTTTGACAAGGTCTCTCATGAGAGACTCTTGACGAAATTAAAAAGTCATCGAATAGGAGGCAGTGTACTATTATGGATCAGGAACTGGTTAAAAGATAGAAAGCAGAGAGTAAGGCTAAATGGCCAATTTTCCCAATGGAGAAAGGTGAATAGTGGAGTACCCCAGGGATCTATGCTGAGTCCTCTGCTTTTTAACATCTTCATAAATGACCTAAAAATGGGAATAATGAGCGAGGTGATCAAATTTTCAAACACTTACTGGTCCCCAGTAGGTCTCCTCTGGGGTCCTCTTGGTCACCTCTCCAGCTCACCAGTACTCAACTAGGGTGTCTTCTTGCTGCTACAGGAGACAAAGGCATACCAAAGTTCCAAACATCAGCAGGGCCAAGAATTCAACACACAGAACACAAACCCTTGATAAGGGCCTGGGGAGCCAGGTCTATCTTCAACTGCTGCACCAGTCCACATCCCACCATCTGCTGGAGGCAGAGGATACTGGCAAGTTCCAGTGATGTGTTTAATTATCAAAATTTGGGTGGGGTCTACCGGTCTAGAAGGCTAAATGTTTGCCTTTGGGACCTAAACCCCCTTGCCTAGGCCCTGAACAAAAAAAATATGAGAAAATTACATTTTAAAAAGTTTTTAATTATATGCAAATGTACAATATAACTGGCACAAATTTGCAAAATCTTGCAGCAGACTTAAAAAAAACTGCTATAGTAAACGAGGGACTGCGTGCCAGACTTTTATGCTTTTTTTTTTTTTTTTAATTCTTCCTAGCCCAATCTCACTCTGCTACTCTTCAGAATTTTAAAGGGATTATGTAGCCTAACTTTCTAAGTGTTGGTGCTAAGTGTTCGCATGGAAAACGCCACCGTTTGCCATGCGAAACGTGTATTTTCAAATACAGTTCTTAAGTGGCAATACCTCTGGAATCATCCGAGACTCCAACACAAACCAACGCTTTCAAAAGTTCTACAAATCTGCAGCCCAGAGAACGCAAGACATCAATACTCTTGGTTCTCTTACGTATACCAAACATTTTCCTGTTTACCTCATACAAATTATTCGAATGCTTTCTATCTCGTTCCCAGGGTCCTTCACGATAATTTACAAGTTAAGACAGACGCATTTATCCTGCATTAAGATGCAATTTAGAAACATCAAGATGTTACTCAGCCTTACAAAGCAGAATTAACTAACATACAGAACCCTCCAATTAGAACATCTTAAAATAGCTGTAAATTGATTGGATAGAAATAAATAGTTACTAGTTTGGAGGTTCTGCCAGGCCCACCACGTCACCGTTACTAGGAGCTGGAGACGTCCCTTAGTAACGACATGGTAGAGGCAATGCGCAAGCGCAGCGTCCAGTTGCTAACAGCGCCCGGTGCATAAAGGAGTACTGAGAGTGTCAAACACTGTATCTAAGGGTAGCAGCCTGGTGCCAATGAGCAACCAAGTGAGGAGTTGCAGAGCCTGGCTAACCAGCCAGGGGAACTGAACAGAAACCAATGAAAAGGCAAAGAAATCGTGGGCTCCAGGACGAACGTGAGGACTGTGCGATTCATACTGATTACTTAGTATTGAAAGCGTGTCGGTGAGACAGCAGCTTCATGATTCCCTTCAACACTAAGTAGCAGAGGTCTGCATGAAAAAGGCATGGCAGAATGAAGGACTTAGCAACATCTCGTATATTTCTGATAAAAGCAACAGGTGGTTGCTTAAACAACTGCTGATGCACTTTTGATATCTTAGGAAGAGGGACTGGTCACTTCATCCAACTCCTGAAATCAGTTATTTAGTTTTATCTATTAAATGGAAATCTTTTAAATTGAATGCACGAAACATGTCTAATAGGTAAGTAGAACTATGCCTGTTGTGACCATGCTTTTCAGAATATTTTTGGCGGGTAGGGAGAGATAACTGATTAAAAAGGTTATGTTGAAATACTTGGTATGTTTTATATAGTGACTGTAAGAGTGCATATACTGTACACTGATTTGTGTACATGCTGTTGCAGGACCGCAGCAAGCCAGACAGTTGCCCTGTGCGACTCGTGAACCTGGTGCCCCTCCCCCCCCCCCCCCCCCCCCCCACCTGAACACATGCAGGAACTTGGTCTTGCTGGACTTTCTGGAAGCTCAGTGATGACACTGGTGTCCCTTCTATATTTGCACCCTGTACGGCTGCATTGCTTGCACAGCCCTTGGTAAAGTTCTGTGCTATTGGTTTATGTTAAGTGTATATTCTCCTTTCCTCTGGCTGATGATCAGGGCTGGTGCTACCATTAGATGAACTAGAGGTTACCTAGAGCACGGCCCTCTGGGGTCACCCATTGCTGCCACTGTCACTCCTCACTAGGATCTACAGCAGCGGAAATGGATTGAAACAGCTACACGGTGCTTACCTGAAAACTTTGGCGCCATGGTGCTATCTGCTTCTGTCCCCTCAGATGGTCGACTTCCTGTTTGCATGGGGGCAGAAGTCAATCCATTGCCAACGCTGAATTTCCTGGTGAGGGGCAACAGCAGCTGCAATAAGGGGCGGGCAGGCAGCTTGGGGGCACAAGGGATGAGGCTCCTCTTCTTACACCAGCCCTGCTGTTGATTGAATTGTAAAGTGGAGAGAAGTGGGAGGGAGAAAGTAGTCATTTTCTCAGTAAACTTTTCCAGTATTGTTCTGAACTTTCCAAATGCATTGAAATAACATGTTCAGCAAAACTGCCAAATGATTAAGTTGCTAGAGGAAACTTTTAGCCATTTCTAGTTTCTGAGTTTACATCCCAGTGGATTGTGGGATTTGTAGTCTTCTTTCTGTATGACATCAGCACAATACATTGGGGGTGAGTATCGAAATACCAGGACTGGCTTATAATCTAGATCATATGAACATCAGAATGGAGAATTTTGGATATTTAAGTTGATCCTTATCTGTGACTAAATAAAGCCTAAGGCCTGGTCATGACTGGATTTAAGATTTTGGCTCCCATAGACAAAACCACACAACAGATCTCAGAGGTGGGGGAGAGAGAGGTAGGTGTCAAGAGATCCCAAAGACTGGAGTAGAGGAAGATCACCATTTTGGCACCATTTTGAAGCAGCATATGCAACTACCCCTAAAGTAAGGAGGAGCAAAGCTCTTCTTTGGCCTGGGTATTTAGTATCTTCAAAATATAGTGCCCTAGACAGTTGCCTAGGTTGTCTATGCCTAAATCCAGGCCTGAGCCTGGTACTCAGAATCAGTGTAGGACAGCAAAACTCTCTGCATCACATTTTAAACTATTTATCATTCCTTGTGAGGCAAACTTCACAGAATAGCTAAAGGCATTTTAGCAGTTTCTATGTGACAAAATTCATAACAAAGGCTGGAATGACTTACATTGCTGTATAATGGGACTCTTAAAATGTTCCTGTTTTCAGGACCTGTAAACAGAATCTCAACATTTTATTATTCAGAATAACAATTTTGATATTTTGTTCTGGTATTCTAATTATAATGTTCTTTTTAGGAGGGCATACGATTACCATATCGCTCTATGCCAATAGGATGGGGCTTAGCCAATTCTGGTTTTACTTTTAGTCTATGTCCATTGATATGGGGATGGAAATTTTGTAAGGCATGGCTTGATTTCTATGCATGTTTGCACATGTAAATCATGGTATTTTAGTAGTTAATGTACATAAATGATCACTTACGCGTGGAATTTAGTTGGTTGCTATCCTAAAAAGACACACCATGGATCGATGGCGTGTACTTTTATTGTGGGTGTGCACAAGGGCAGAGGTTGGGCAGAGCACAAAGTTATGCACATACTTTACAGAATATGGCCCAACACACTTAAGATATGCATGGTCATTTTACAGCTGCTCTAGAGCAGGTGTACAGTACATAACTGCAACTTCATTTACTTGCGCTCATGGCAAGTACACTACACTAGTATTCAACTTTATAGAATAGGCACCATTAACATCTCTAAATCTGTGCATGAATCTAGCCACCACTTACAGGATTACCTCCTAAGAGGGCAATTTTTTAAGGGGGTGCTTAGTTAAAGCATGCTTTAAGGTGCCTGTGTTTAGTCTATTTTATAAAGACAAGTAGGTTCCTACATTTTATAAATCCTAGTGTAAAGTGGCAGAGATCATGCCATAAGTTAAGATGCAAACATTTACACCAACCCTAGAGCTGGTGTAAATTCTTAAACTTATATATTTCATGTACATGCATAAATTACAGTATTTTATAATCTACACATATCCTTTCGCACTCTGCCCACACTCTACCCAACTGCATCCATGTGCATGCCCACTGACAAAATCATATCATCATGCCAATGTGTGTATTTTTGCACTGGTTGATATTTTATAAAAGGCCATTCACGTGTATATGTGGCACATATGTGTAGATGACTAAAGTACCACCAACGTAGGTGCATACCTTAGCCCTTAAAATATCTACCCCTTATAAAATTATCCCTACAGGGATAATTTCTTGATAGGATGCTTATGTTAAATGTCAAAAAATTTCCTATCTTATAAAGATTGCATTACACTAGAACACACTTGGTTCTCTAGTAGTTCATTGTTAAATCTTAAACTAGAAACATCCTTCATAATTGCTGAATAATAAGTCTCATGCTTCTGAGTTTCTACTTATACATTCCCAATCAAATCTCTGCGTTCTATGAACTTACGTCTTGTTAATATTCCTTGTTCACCTTTAATGTCGGCAAGAGATATGGTGAAAATGTACAGGGTGGCCCAAAAAAGTGAGAACATCTCGTAGCATATAAGTTATTTAAAAATTCAAAAAGACAGATGTAAACGAATGACAAATTTTAAAAAAAAGATGGTGACTGGAAATTGTCGAAATAAAGACGTTATATAGCTGAAAGAGGTAAATAAGTAAACTATTTAAGCTTTTAATTTACGAGATGTTCTCACTTTTTTTGGGCCACCCTGTATATGTAAGATGTTTTAGGGATTCCACCTGAGTCTCAGCCTCCTACTCAAAAGAAAGTTTCAGTTGAGACTCAACAGGGTTCGTTGTTTAATTTACAGCATGCTGATATTCTTAAATATATCTAATATCTTGGAGTCTTCTGATACTGAAACTGTAATACCTTCAACTTTGCTTGTTTCCTTAGCATTATTGTCCAATTGGGAGTGGCTTTTTAAGTTATATTTTAAGAAGCGCTCCTTCCCCTTTAAGAAATTATTAGTTGCCATGTATCCTGACCTGGCCGTGAAACTCAGCGGTGCCGCAGAGAATTCCTAGTACTTAAACCAGGGGTAATCCAGCTGGGGTCTGTTTTTCCTAAAATTTCCATGTAAATGCCTTGTGCATTTACAATCTCAGAGTTTTGTGTTTTTTATGACCCTACCCAGCTGGCTGCCTTTGTTAGCTCCCTCCTTTCTCTCCTATCCACAGGGAGGGGGGGGGGGGACTAGTTAGGGTCTGCTGTGCGGAGCAATAGAGTTGGTTGTGGATTAAACTGCCTATTTATGCTTTCCTTGCATGTTTGTAAGATTTCTTATTCCCTAATTTGATCTTGGCTCCCCTTGGTTGTTGGGCTAGTAGGCATTCAAGGTGTATTAGTTTCTTCTCATAATTGTTTCCTTAACTTTGTAACCAGGACTGCCTTTTCTTTGCAAGTATTGTGCTTGGAATTTTGTAGCATTCATAAATATATTTAAAAAAAAAGATTGCATTACACTATCAATAAATCCAAATTAGCTGAAAAGGATATAAAACATCATAAACGCACATTCAGCTCACAGTTTTTAAGAGTTATTTTAAGGACCCTCAGAACTAAGTGATCGAGAGCACAGTGCAACTATTTTCTCAACTGTATCACTTTGATCTCATCATCAGTTCTTTTCTACTAACTCAAAATTCATTCATTGCAATCAAGAATCCATCTGAATCTCTTTCCATAAAAAATCCACTTATCTTTTTAAAGTTCCTCTGATAAAGTTCATCAACTCCAAGATGATATATCATGTTTTGAAGAAATAATTCTGCATCAGGGAGTTGTTTGTTCTTGTGTTGTCCCTTCACATTTATTTATTTATTTCCAGAACTTGCAAAACCGCCATTGGTCCAAAAGGTTGTCATACATTTTACAAAAACAAAATGAGGACGAAAGAGAGAGGTAGGAGTAGAGGGGATGCAAAGGAAATAGAATATCATGGGTGGGGTGGGGGAGGGGGGAGAGGCCAGAGCAGACTGCATCCCTAAGGGGAAGAGCATGAGGGAGGAAAGGCCAGCAGGAAGGCACATTGGAAAATTAATACTAACTGATTGCTTCATTAGCTTCAGTGCATCTGAAAAGTAAAAAAAATCATGGTAGCATTTAAAGCAGCAGTCATGTGAATTAAATACCCAATCATAGCTCACAGTAGAAACATTCATTCAGTATCAACTATTAAACCATTCAGGGCAATAGTATGCAAGTAATATAACCAATCTTGCTTGTGATAATTCAGGAGGATAGTTACTAAGGTGTACTCAACATTAACATATGCTAATTTACTGTTTATGTATGTTATTAGCAACTAGTTCACATTGAATAACAAGGGACCTGCACTAAAATAACACATATTAATTGTGATTTAGCAGATGTTAACATTAGTGCACCTTAGTAACTAAACCCTCAACTACTTTTCTTGATCACCCCTCCACCAACATAGGTGCCTACATGTGCCTTTATAAATATTCTCTTAGAACCTTCTCTAATAGTGCACAAATTCTCTAGCACACATTTACACTTATTTCAACGAAAGTGTAAATGTGTGCATGTACTCTATGCATATTTTATAAAATATTCTTTATAGGTTTACTTTACAAAATGCAAAAGACACATGGCAGACATACACATATCTATTTATGCTTGCATGTGTAAATATACACATCTGCCTCCTGCTGCTGGTTGTATGTTTAAGAGGCAATTTTAGAAGAGAAAGTATACATGCACTTTCTTTTTCCAAAATTGTTGATTTTAGATGTTTACTGGCTGCATTCATTTATGTGACAGCTTCTAAAATGAGCTAACAGAAATGGTTAGGGCAAAAAGATTAGCATTTAGACAAGACAAAAGACTGAGGTAGGAAGACAATATTATGAGAAAAATAAAAAGGAACAGGGAGCGGCAGTTAGATGGCAAAGGCTCAAACAACAGAAATGATTGCCCAATCAATAAAGGAGGAAAGCTATAGAACCTGATGAAATATACCCCGGAACACTACATTCCTCATCAGGGCTGGCCCAGCCATTAGACTCTACTCATCATTCTGCTTTTTATTTCTTAGCACCTTATCGTTGGGACTTCCTTCCAGAGTGCATTTGTTCGAAACCTTTATTTAAAAAATTTAAGTCAGTCCTGAAAACTCATTACTTTGAATTGCCTTTTTCAGATTATCCGGATCAGGAGTAGTGCTTGGCTCCTCATGATTGTAACATATATTTATACTATTTATTTATTTTATGCTTTTATCTATTTACTGAGTTTTCATTCTCCAACTGCCCTATCCTTTTCTATAATATATTTATGGTATTCCTTTCCCATGGTAATCTTTTTTTTTTTACTGCTTTGATGCATAGCAAGTTTTAATAAACATAAACAACTTAAACATGAGCAAGCTAGGCAGTCATCTAGGGAAGAAATTTCTTAGGGACAACAAAGAGCAGCTGCAGTGGAAACAAAACAATAGATCCTGACAGCCGCACATACTCAAATCCATGATCACATTCTTTTACCTGCAGGGAGAGTGGACTCATGCATACATACAAAGCAAAGCTTAATATTTAAATGTATGTTGTATTTTTATGCATTTTTGCAGAATTGTTGTGGGAGGGGCGGTGTCAGGTTGACCATGATTGTTGAGTTTAATTATCAAAATGTTGATGAAGGCATAAGGCTGAAGGTTCGCCTAGGTCACCCAATACACTTGCATTGACCCTGCTCTACATTGCTTTGTTCCACGTAGCTTTGTTCTTGTTTTGGAGCCAGGATAAATTATAAGCAATTGAACAGGTGTAGTCCCAATACATGTAAGTGGGAACAAGCAGAAGGCAGGCAACTACAAATCTACTATTCTGACTCAGGACGCAGAAAGCATGGAAACAATATTGAAGAAAAAAGATAGGACAGTACTTTGAAACAAATTATAAGACCCAAGGCAATATGGGGGTCATTCCAAAATGCAAATAGGCCGCCTGGACATGCGGGATAGATGTTTTCCTCACAAAAATGTCTAGAACCGTATTCTGAAACCACATGGCCCTGCATGTACATCGTGCTAAAACAGGAATCTCAGAACTGGGCAGGAGGGGGCAGAACGGGGGTGTGTAAACTGCAGAGACATATAAAGCTTATTTAGGAAAGGCCCATGTACATCCTGAGTGCATCCCGCGGATGCCCACATTATACCAGTGGCAATGTGGAATAAGGCCAGTACTTAGAAGATTTTCTGCTCTGATCTTCAACACGTCCCATAGAAATGAATCACTGTGACAAGTCTGTATTGAACTGGTGTGTCTGCTGTCTGGGAGGGCACAAGATGCAATTGCAAAGAATAGAATGCACAAGTGAGGGACTTTTATAAGGTGAAGTAACAATAAAAAACACCCCCACAGAAATATAATAGCAATAGTCTTTATTCTAGCTATGATGGCATTTGCCATTTGTGCTAAAGGTGCTATTCTAGGTTTCCCAAATAATTCCAGTGTTCGTAAAAATGGGAATGTAGATGTAGGGATAGTATGTGAGTTTGTATGGAGCAGAAGCAAGTTTGGCTGAGAAGTGTGGTCCTAAGACGCCCTACTATTATATATTACCAGCAGTGGTTTATAGGTACAGGGTATGGTTTTGGCAGGGGTATGTTATTTGTGACCACAGGCAAGAGTGTGTGTGTGTGTGTGTGGTATGAGGGTTGCAGGGGAGGCCCTGGTGTGCTGATCTGCAACTCTGGGGAGACATGTATGCCTGGCCAGTATCTGGACCATAGCACTGACCACAGCATCACCAGATGCCAGTGTGACTGGGCAGTAACCTCTGTACAGCTGCTCTGCAGCAACATAGCAGGGCATGTCCCTGTCAGTGGTGGGGGACCCTTGGAGTGTGTGTGGGGGGGGGGGGCATGCTGCAGTGCAAACAGCACCAATAGATATCCAAGTGCACCAGCAGAGGTCTCTAACATTGCACACATTTGTATGGACAGATGTTGCTGCTTTCGGGCATGTATTTCTGATTGCACTGTTGCATGTTCTCATCCTGATGGTTTCCTATGAATGACAGGGATATGCTTTGACACGTAGCTGTACAGACCCATTTCAGTTTTTCTGGCCCATTTTTAGCATTGCAAATACTGTTTTCAGCGATGACCATTGAAGAATAACTAAGGTGTTCATCACATGCCATGTATGATTTGCTGCAGGATCTGTCAGGACAAACATCTCACTTCCACTTGCTTGCACTTAGATAACCTTATGGTGACATGGGCATGCAACAGAAGTACTATGTATAGTCTGGTTGCATGGTCATATTTGTTTCATCAGTATTAATATGTTGTTTGCAGGAGCACAACACTGTTAGTGTGAGCATCAGCTTAGGAGATGTACGTTTTGCCAGCAGGGTCATGGCCGCACAGAGACAGGCAGCATTGCAAACGTCTATCTTTTCAGAATACAGCAAACATGGGGTCGTACAGGCCATTTGCTGCATTTACCCATGACTCATAATAGCAGCAAGGGCCCTTGTTTCCCCAGATGTGTGATTCATGCCGTGCCAGGAATGTATATCTCCCTGATTCCAGAACCACAGGCGCGTGTATGTCTGTAGTTTCAGAATCGGGTATATTACGTGCCTGTTTTCACTTTAGACCTTTCTGCAGATAGGATATGGATGTTATTGAATCGAGCTCCATAGCTATAGCTGAAAAAGTCCAATATTATTAATTGGAATCAGAATTACATATTGTGCTGTTCTGATCACCTTCCATGCTATTCATTTTATCACAGTTTGAAATAGACTTTCATTCATTTTATGAGAGCACAACTCTTTCTCAGGCCATCTATCATAGCCCAAGTGGAAGGCGATTTTAAAACAGGTTGCCTTGATTGAGAGGATAAGAATGCCCCAATTTTACAGTCTATTTTATAGAGAACATAGGTGCCCATGTATCTTTATAAAATACTATGGCAAAAAAGGCAGAAATCATCTACAGATTGGATCTGCAGGCATTTTTAAGACTTTTTACTGCAGTGGACTGGCAGTGAGGGAAGCCAGGTTTGAAACCCACTGCCACTCCTTTGAACTTGGCCAAGTCACTTAACCCTTCCTTGCCTCAGGTACAAACTTAGGGCCCGATATTCGATGTAATTAATGTGGTTAGCAAACTTGCTAACCACATTAATTGCAGTAACCGGGATATTCAGCAGCACTAATGTGCTTAGTCCCGCTGACTATCCCTGGGTGCTGCTGCAGAAAACCCTGATGCTAGTTAACATTGGGACATTCCGTGGGCGGATTATAGGTGGCACCTGGTAATAACTGGGTAGCAGCAATTTCAGCCACTGCTCAGTTATGCTTAAGCAGCAAATGTTACGCACCTTAAAGGGTGGCCTAACTTTCACCACAGAAGCTAACCAGGCAGTGGCTGACTATTGCTGCTGCTTGGTTAGTTCCCACGTTGTCCGGCTGACCCAGATAATACCAGTGGCTGGATATGGCCCTGGCATTAAATTTGCAGGTCTTAAGTTCAGCGGTGAAGACTAGCCACTTTACAACAGCTTGCCACCACTGCTGAATATTGGGCCCTTAGATTTTAAGCTTTCTGTAACGTCTTGAATTTCTGAGAAAGATGTAAGATGTAATGTTCCCATGTATTTTATAAAATGCGTATGTATTTCCCTTCCTTCGGGTGTTCTTCCTCCATCTATTATGTCATCTTGTGTACAGGCACGTACTACTGAAAATATTTCTATAGTGGACATTTGAAAAGTAGTGACTAGGCAGAGATTATAGGGTATGTCTACTAACGGGCATTAGCTGTCATCGAGAAGCTGATGCAAGTGAAAGCCAATGTAGGACAAATGCAGCTACCATAGGTAGTTTTTGCACTTTAGCAGTGTGAGTGGGCGGGGTGTGGGTGGAGAGTGGGCTTGCCTGTACTGTGTGGCTACCATGGGCGTTGATTGCGCCCGATAGCTGCATGTTTTGCAGACATCACGGGTGCAGCTAATGACACCTCTATTGGTGGTATTAATGCATTAGCAATGCTGCCTTTTTGCAATCCCTGCATTTTCACTGGGTTATCTGCTGGGCTAATGCTAGACATACCCCCAACAGATAAAGCACAACTTTTGCAGCTACTGCGGCACTTTAGCAACTAACACCCAGCATTAGCTGCAAAAGTCTACCACGTTTTAGTAAACATACCTCTATTTAAATGGCTCAGTTACTCAATTATCCCAATCGTTTTCTAATATGGTTTCCAAATTGGAAGAGATAGACAGAAATATGAGGATTATTGCTAAGCATATGAAATCTTTAGAGGCTCAGGTATCTACGTTCCAGACCACAATTGTGGCTGCAATTAAGCATAGCTTGATTGTATTTTAAGTTATAATCTGTAGAGAATGTGGCTGGAATTCTGAATTTAGACTTTTTAGATTTTCCTGCTGACATACCTCTGAGGAAATTCTTAAAGGAGGTCCTGAGAGTGCCCATTGTGGATGACGTGTGTGGAATTCGTTACCAGAGGATGTAGTGAAAGCTGTTAGCATAGCTGTGTTTAAAAAAGGTTTGGACAAGCTCTTGGAGGAAAGGTCCATAAACCATTATTAAAGAGGACCCAGGAAATCCACTGCTTACCCCTGGATACTCTGCCAGGTACTTGTAACCTAGATTGGCCACTGTTGGAAACAAGATACTGAGCTTGATGGACCTTGATCTGATCCAGTATGGCATTTCTTATGTTCCTTTGTACATAAAATTCTCTAAATTACAGTAAATGAGACTGAGGTTGGCTTAGATAAGATTCCCCTACTTTGGTTTTGACAGCATTTTTTGGAATCATTTCAAGATATTTCTCTGTGTGCTACATTGTTGATTTCCTTTTTATCAGAGGTAGATAACATAGTAACATAGTAAATGACGGCAGATAAAGACCAGTATGAAATATTACTTTAAGAAACAAGTGGGGAAAGCTTGCAAAGCATGGTTAATGGAATTCTTTCCAACCTCTCTTGTATGCATGTGTGCATGCACACACCCTTCTGTATCTATAGTGCCCATGTGTGTGGTATGTCTGGCGTCTGTGTGTGTTTGTGTGTCTTGTGCATGTGGTGTCTGTATCTATATATAAGGTGGCCCAAAAAAAGTGAGAACATCTCGTAGCATATAAGTTATTTAAAAATTCAAAAAGACAGATGTAAACGATTGACAAATTTAAAAAAAAAAATGGTAACCGGAAACTGTCGAAATAAAGACGTTATATAGCTAAAAAAGGTAAATAAGTAAACTATTTAAGCTTTTAATTTACAAGATGTTCTCACTTTTTTGGGCCACCCTGTATATGTATGTATGCATCTCTCTGTTTTGTATGTTTGTGTGCCTGTGGGCTGGCAAGTCTGTACAAGTTTGAATGGATGTGCATATACAGAATCTGCATGTCACTGCATGTGCGCTTGTATGTGTGTGCATGTTTGTATGTGTGTGTGTGAATGATTGGATGTGTGGACATATTAGTATGTGTGTATGTGTGTGACTCTATTTATATCTGTGTTGTTTCTCTTGGTGTCTGTGATACGGAGAGGAGTTGAGAATGGAGGGCTGTTTGACAGGTGCAGTTCCATAATGTTACTGTGAATCAGCGTTTGTATGGTACAGCTATTGAAACTGCTTTTCCCATATAACTACATCAAGCCTTTTTTTTGGGGGGAGGGGGGGGAGCCTTTGGCTTCATTTATCTTCTATCTCCCACTACAAACTGAAACTAAAGTTGTATAGCATAAGAACTTCCTCTGCTGCAGGGCTCTGCCCTCACAGACTTCCCATTGGCTGGATCCCACAAATAGTCTCTTGCTAGTTACAGTACATTGGAAACAAGCAGGGCAGGCTCGCTCACACACAAGGTGCAGATTTAGAGAACTACAGATAGCGGTTTTAAACTCTGAAAAATGTTGAGACATTAACCTTCTTTCTAGCTTTCAGGCATTAATGTAAAAATCATTAGAATCATGAAAAAATTCAGACCGTTGTCAATCCTAACCTCCCAATTGCTGAGAGAGCAGATCTGACAGCACCCCCCTAAACCTTGGACTCTAAGCATGTTCCTAGCTTAAAAATATAAGATAAGTCATACTGGATCAGACCAAAGGTTCATTGAACCCAGTAACCTGTTTCCGGCAGTGGTCAATCCAGGTCACAAGTACCCATCAGGTTCCCAAAAGGCAAACAGACTCCATGTCACCCATCCTAGGGTCAAACAGTCTACTTTAATAATGGTTTATGAATTTTTCCTCCAGGAACTTGTCCAAACCTCTTTTAAACTTAGCTACACTTACAGCTTTTACTACATCCTCTGGCAACGAATTCCAGAGTTTCATTATGCATTGAGTGAAAAAATATTTTCCCCGATTAGTCTTAAATGTGCTACAATGTAGCTTCATTGGGTGTCGCCTAGTCTTAATTCTTTTTGAAGGCATAAACAACCAATCTACTTTTACCTGTTGCAATCCATTCATTATTTTATAGACTCTCTCATATCTCCACTCAGCTGTCTCTTTTCCAAGCTGAGGTCAATTCTATTCTGGCCGTCCAGCCCCTGTGTAGCCCCTCAGAATCTGGGTGTACAGCAGTAGACCCAGATTCTGATCCCACAGGGGCTAGACGTGCCCGCAGGACCAGAATCGGGTCTACTGGCCTGGGCGTGCAGGCTGGGCCCCGATTCTGATGGGCTGCACATCCAGCAGATCTCTGGCTAACTCAGCCAGGATCCGTAATGGAGCCGCAGTGCCATGGCATCTCATTGCCATGGCACCATGGCTACATTACAGAACCGCGATCCCCAGTCGCTGACCTAAATTGCTGTTTCCCCTCAGCCTGACCCGTGATCTAGCCTACCATGGCCAGGCTCGGGCTGCGGGGTACCCCCTGCACCCCCTTACCTTTTTGTCCTGGCCTGGCACTGCAGTCCCCCAGCATCCAGGGGGACTTAATCCACCCCTGAAGTGGAATAAGTCCCCTGTCTATGTGACCAACCCCGGCCGTACAGAGCTGATCTCAGAATCGGCCCTCTACGTCCGGGATCATGGTTGCCCATGTCCCGCCCTTGATCCGCCTTCAGACCGCCCCTTCACACCCCAATCTAAAGCTCCTCATACAACAGCGCTGTTCGTATGGGGAGCCTTTGCACCGGGAACGGCAGGGGGATGAATAGCAGGGATTTACGTCCAAACAGGATGTTCATCCCTGCTATTCGTGGCACAGAACGACCCCCGTAACCTTTTTCCTTGTAAGGGTATCCTTCCATCCTCTATCATTTTGGTTGTTCTTCTCTGTATCTTTTCTAATTATGCTGTATCCTTTTTTTAGGTATGGAGCGATACAGAGGCATTATAATAACCTTGGTTTTATTTGCCATTCCTTTCTTTATGATTCCTATTTGTTTTCTTGGCTGCTGCTGCACACTGAGCATAGGGTTCAAAGTATTATCCATGATGACATCTAGATCCTTTTCCTGGGTGGTGATACCTAGTGTACAACCTTGCATTGTCTAAGTATAATTTGAGTTGTAATTCCTTAACAGGCTCATTCCGAGCCACGAATAGTTGGGATAGATGTCCAAATGGGACGTCTATCCCCGCTATTCGTGCCCCCTCCTGCCGGCATCTAGCTTCCTCACTGATTGTACGGGGAAGCTAGACGGAGGTGGGAAAGGGGAGGATCGGGGGTGGCATTAGGGCGGGCAGTGGGCGGTCGCTGGCCCTGAATATACAGGGCCGATTCTAATGTCGGCCCTGTACGTCTGGGGCTGGAGACTTGAATGGGGAAATTATTCTACCTCCAAGGTGGAATAACTTCCTTGGAAGCCAGGGATTGGCAGGCCTGGGGCCAGGAAAGGGAGGCAGTGGGAAGAGAGCATCCCCCACAGCCCGATCCTGGCCCTGGGAGACCAAACTGAGGGTCAGGCTGCAGGAATAAACTGTGTGTTCTGGCAGCCAGGATCACGGCTTTTAAATGAAGCCGCAAGCCATGGCAACCGGATGCCATGGTGCCATGGTTCCATTTAAAAGCTTTGACTGAATTAGTCAAGCTTGTCTTGTATGTGCAGGCTGGGCTGAATCGCAGTCCTGGCCTGCATGTACAGGACTGATCACGATTCTGATCCCGCAGGGCTAGACACGCCCTCTGTATGACTGGTTCAGACTGAACATACAGAGGGTTCTATGTCCGGGACGGAATCGGGCTGTAAGTGCATATCCTTGCATTTTTCCACATTAAATTTTATCTGGCATTTGCATGCCTAATATCTCAATTTCTAAAGGTCCTCTTCCAATTTTTTCACAAAACTATCATGAATTAACATCTTTGAATAACTTTGTGTCACTGCAAATTTGATCACCTCAGTAAATATTCCCATTTCTAGATCATTTATGAATATGTTTGAAAGCAGCAGGTCTAGCACAGATCCCTGGGTTACTCCACTATTCACTTTCTCCATTGAGAAATTTGGCCATTTAGCTCTGCTCCCTGTTTTCTATCTTTTAACCAGTTCCCAGTCCACAGTAGTACTTGGCTTCCTATCCCATGGCAAGAGATACTAGCTTGCATCACACATAGTAACCAATAAGAAAGCAGTGCAATTCAGTAGAAATAACAGTAAAGAAAATATATGTATATTTAGAGAGAAAATAACAATTTACCAGAAACTTGACTAAACCTGGATTCACTAGATTCTCTTTCCTATGATTTTATGGAGATCCTTTCTTCCTTGCTTCTTCTAAACTGATTTTATTATAAACTGCTCTGCTATCCTTTTGAAGTATGGTATATCAAATTTTCATAAACATAAACATATATGTGTGTATATCAATAATGTGCAATGCGGTACAGCATAGCTAGGGAATTATTTGTAGTCTGTGTGTGTGTGTGTGTGTTACATGTTTTGTGTCTTATTGGGCTCACAGGAAGTGATGGGGCATTTCTGGTGCATTGCTGATAGTTGTGAGGGAAGGATATTTTTCTGGGTGGGGCAGTTTGCAGGATGGTGGTGCAATAGCAAAGAGTTGTTTTTGAGAGTGTGGCAATCACAGGGTGGTAGTTTTTCAGAGGGGCAGTTTGTGAGGTGGTAGGGCAGATGCAGGGGCAGTTGGTGATGTGGTGGGACAGTTGCAGGGTAGTTTTTGGGGTGTGGGAGCAATTTGTGGGATGTTGGAAAAGTTGAAGGGGGTCATTTTTGGTGTAGGGTAATTTGTGAGGTAGTGGGGCAATTGTCAAGGGATATATTTTGGTGGTGGGGCAGTTTGCAGGATTGTTGGCCAGTTGCCGGGTACAGTTGTTAGGAATGGGGCAGTTTGTGGGGTGGCAGGACAGATGTAGGAACAATTGGCAAGATGGTGGGAGGGTTGTGTGTGTAATTTTTGGAAATGGCGTAGTTGTGTGGGTAATTTTTAGAGGTGGCACAATTTGTGAGGTGGCATTTGCAAGGGAGTGTTTTTTTAGGGGTAGAGGCAGTGTGCATGTTAGTGGGGCAGTTGTGGGGGTAGTTTTTGGGAGTGGGCAGTGGAGGGACAATAGTTTTGAGAGTATGGGCAGTTTGTGAGGTGGTATGGCAGATGCAGGGACAGTTACTGAGGTGGTGGGACAGTGGTGGGATAGATTTTGTGGTTGGGTAATTAGTGGAATGGTGGAGAGTTGAGGTATTTTTTAGGGCTGAGCAATTTGTGGGATGGTAGGACAGTTGTAAGGGAGTGTTTTATAAGGGTATGGACAATGTTTTGTTGGTGGGGCAGTTGTGCATGGTAGTTTTTGGGTGTGGGCAGTTGCAGGTTGGTGGGGCAGTTGCAGGGAGGTAGGATTTGAGGGTGGGGCAGTCTGTGTGGTGGTGGGACAGTTTTATAGGGGGTATTTTGGGGGGATGGGGCATTTGCAAGAAGTTGTTTATTGGGGCAGAGTATGATGTGGTGAGGCAGTTGCAGGGGTGTACATTTTGGGAATGGGGAAGTTTGTAGGGTGTTGAGGCAGTTGTGGGAGTTTGTTTTTTGGGGTGGAAACAATTTGTGGTGTGGTAAAGCAGTTTCGGGGTGTAGGTTTTGGGGTAAGATCAGATTGTAGGGTGATAAGTTGTGTGGGTGTATTTTTTTCATGGTGGGGATATTAGCCAGTTTGGTAGAGCAGTTGTGAGGGAGTACGTTTGGAGGTTGGGGCAGTGTGTGGGAATGGTGGGGAAATTGTGGAGGAACGGAGGTTTTTGGTGGTGGGGCAGTTTGGAGGGTTAGGATTGTAGACAGCAGGGAGAATTAGTTTGAAGGGAGCAATTCCCCAATTGCTATATTTCACTGTATGTACAGTAGTTTCTATGCTACAGAAGCTGGAACACCTCCCACAGAAATGCACTGGGCAATCTCTTTTTTTGGAGGGGGGGGGCTTATATTTCTGGAACCCCCAGTCTGATTTCACTTATTTTTGAAGTTGATATGTTCTTTTATAAACTGTTTTTCCCATTCCGTTAAACCTTTGGAGATAGACAGGCAGATAGACATTCTTGACCCCTTTTATATAATTCTTTCCAACTCCATTGGGTTGGAAAGAATAAAAAGATTCTTTGTTTTACAGACATAGGGTTCAGATTTTTCCAGATGCTGCCAGAGCCACTCAGTCGAGAAGGAAGAATTTTCTGCAGCTTTAAGCAAAGGTTCTGTCCTTAGGTGGAACGTTTTCTTAAAGTACTCATGCAAGTGTCTTGTTTTCCTTAAAGGTCAAAATTATCCCTTCTTTGATCCATTGCATTTAGAGGAAGTTCTGCTTGAAAAGAAAGATATGGGGAATTAATTTTTTCCATCTACTGGGTTAGGAAAGGGGTTAATAGTAGAACTGTAATTGATTTGGCACGTTGTGGGTAGACTACAGGTAGTATGTTATCATTTTTTCTCCCCTGTATTTTTCCCGGTTTTCTTTTTTTTTTCTTCATTTTTGAGAAACACTGTATCTATGTAGCTTCCTTATGTTTTTTTGGAATGTAATAGCTACAAAGTTCTCAATAAAAGGAAAATATGAATTGTAAAGCTTGACTCCTCCCGCATTCTGCCCAAAACTCACCACTGAACGTGCCTACACCCATGTCACATAAAAGTATGTGTATAGCTTTTATCTGCATAACCCTTGGGATAATTTATAAAGAGGTGTTTATGTGCATAAATTATAGCTTAGTGGTTGGTATGGATGAACAGACTGCATAGGTTATATGGTCTTTATCTATCATTACTTTCTATATTTCTGTAGTTGCATGCAAAAAAAGTTTTATAAAATTACCTCCATACTCTCCACATTAATTCAGTGTTACAGAAGTATATTCTCCAGATTTATTTGCAAGTCTGAGTTTGTTAATAATTTTGTATGGTCCAGCAAGTGTTTCTTCTTGAAACAGTATCAGGTTGAAGTATTCATTCATTAGAATGAATCAGTATATTAGATTTATTAACTATAATCATCTTTTCGCTGTGTTGACTGGTCTGGCACTGATAATCACTTCCACTTAATGAAATATGATCTGTATTATATGGAGATTTGGACTTTATACACCTGTGTTGAGATTTATCATCCTGTCACAGTTTATATTCATGCTTATCCCCTTGTAGAAGCTGGCTTCATAAATGTAGTTATGAGTTTGATAGATATCTCTAGTAAGAAACTATTGCTGCTGCTACTACTGCTACTACTACTACTACAGCTGCTTCTTAAGCCAGAGGGTTTTTTAAATTATTTTTTCAATTTCCTTGGGTTGGGGGGGGGGGGATAGGACTGGAACTGGGTTGATGGGGGGGAGGGTTAGAACTGGAAATGGGCTGATGGAGAGGTTTATTTATTTAGCTGCATTTATATCCCGCTTTTCACCGGGTCAAAGCGGTTGGGGGATACATTTAACATGAGGGGATATGAGACACATACACTAATACTTACAGGGAACATGGGCAATGGAGGGTTAAGTGGCTTGCCCAAGACCACAAGGGGCACCTGTGGGACTAGAAACCCCAGTCCTTCTGGCCCAAGGTTGCTGTCCTCTAGTGGGATTTGAACCACTGACCTTCTGGCCTGTAGTACCTTGCCCCAACCACTAGGCCACTCCTCCCTCCAGTCCAGGTTAGGACTGGTAATGGGCTATGGGAGGGGGGTTAGAACTGGAAATGGACTGATGGGGGGGTTAGAACTGGTAATGGGCTATGGGGGGGGGGCTAGGACAGGAAATGTTCTGATTGGGGGGCTAGGACTGAACATGGACTTATTGGAGGGTTACAACTGGTAATGGGCAGATGAAGGGCTAGCACTGGAAATGAGTTAGGACTGGTAATGGGCTCATTGGGGGCTAGGACTGGAGTGGACTGATAAAGGGGATAGGACTGGAAATGGGCTGGGACAGGAAATGGGCTAATGGGGAGGGGAGGAGAGTGCTGCTGGCCCTGGAATAAAACTAGGGGCTAGGGCTACAAATGGGCTGATGCGGGGGATGGTAGAATAGGACTGGAAGGGAGCGGATGCTGAGAGAGTCTGCCAGGGGAAGGAGGGGGCAGGAAGGGAGCTGACACAGGGGAAGGAGGGGGCTGGAAAGGAGCTGACACCAGGGATGTACTGAAGGGGGACTGGAAGGGAGCTGACACTTTGGGATGGGAGTGGTAGGTGGCTGGGTAATGGGGAGGAGACTGGAAGGGAGCTGACATGTGAATGGCACTGGAAGGGAGATGGACAGAGGGTATGGCGGCTGGAAGGGAGCTGACTGGAGGGTGGCACTGAGAGTGGAACTGAGCTGATACCTGGGATGGTATTTGGACTAGAAAGGGCTGGACAGTGGGGAAGGAGGGGGACTGGAAGGGAATGGACACCATTGGCAGTCATGGGAATGCAAGGCGGTTGACATTGGAAGGTATTGGGAGGAGAGGACTGGCAAGGGGGCTGATACTGGGGAGGGTTACTGGAACTGGAAATAGGCTGATGGAAGGAAGAAAACAAAAGAAGAGATAAGAAATGGCAAATGGACCATGGACCATAGACTACAGAAAGAGAGCTAAGAGAAGACAGGAAAGCAGAAGCCGTAGATTGGGACCAGCATGATCAGAGAATAAAATGGTCAGACAACAAAGGTAGAAAAAATAATTTTATTTAATTTTAGTGAATGGACTTTGTGCTATTTTTATATTTTACACAGTATTGGGGAACTGTATTAGGGAACTGCATCTCTTATTTATCTGATGTTGCACTGCATGTGGACTCTGGCTTCTTGGGATTTCAGTTTAAATTTTGTCTACATATTTTTATTTTTACTTTAGATTGTGGTTACTTATTCTATACTTGGTGAGGGTCGATGTTGTGCGTGTGTGACTGAGGTCAGGTGTTCTGTTAACATGACATTTGTATATAAAGATGTATACTATACTGTAGTAATTTGACTTGTTCAGCTTTTCAAATAGATGTATGGATGTTCCAGGGCCCACTGTAGTATTTACAGTGATGCTTTTTTTGGATGGGCTCCTTATGTGATTTATGTGTGATGTGTGTACTGATATGGTATGGTATGGTAGGTTTGCTCTTTGTTGTAGGGTTTTTTATTAGTTCACAATATGCCTGATACTTGAGAATGGTGGTTGTTGTTGTTGTTATTAGCGAGATGATCAGAATCAGATTTTCTTTTTTTAATATTGAGTTCTGTGGGTGAATGTCCTGGTTCTGCTCTACACCTACTGTGGATGCAAATATATGTTGAAAAAGAAAAAGCAATTAACATAACGCAGTTTTTAACAACAAAATAAAAATGAGTTATAATTTAGTTTTATAAACTGTGCTGTTGGTTCTTGCTGTCTTTTAGTTCCTTGGTATGCAAACAGAACCGTACCTAGCCCTGTGCAAGCAGTGCAGCTGCATAGGGCACAAAGGCTTGGGGGGAGCGCATTTTGGCTGTGTGCTGTTGCCCTGCCACCGCTGGCAGGACAACAGCAGGCAGCCGAAATGCGCTCCCCAAGCCTTTTTGCAGCACTTTAAGCAGGTCTGGTCCCTCCCTCCTCCGACACGATGTCAAAGCAGGGAGGAACAGATCTGCTTAAAGTGCCGGCGCCTTTCAGATCGGGTGCATGCCCCCTCCTCTTCCCCATACCTCCGTCCAGCGCTGCCTGCTCTTTCCCTGCTGCCAGTGCCACCATGAAAAAAACAGAGCGCGGCAGCAGCAGGGAAAGAGCAGGCAGCGCTGGACGGAGGTATGGGGGGAGAGGGGGTGCGTGCACCCGAGCTGCAAGTTGCACTGGGTGCGATTGCAGCTCGATACGGCCCTATGTGCAAACATCTTGCATTTCCTCCATATAATCTAATCGGCTTTTTGGTTTGGTTCAGTCTCTGCTTGGATTTCTGAAAAAGCCCCGCCCCCTCTAAGGGGGGGGGGCACCATCTCATTCTTCGCCACAGGCAGCAGATTCCCTTGAGCCGCCCCTGGTAGAAAGAGCCTATTTTATAAAGACACGTAGATGCCTATGTGTCTTTATAAAATACTAACAAAATAAGGGTTTCTTTTCTTGTCCTTTGAGAGCTATAAGGCTGTCCTTTCAGTTAGGGCAGTGCTCCCCAACCTTTTTATCGCCGCGGACCGGTAAACGTTTGATAATTTTTCCGTGGCCCGCTTGTTTTAATTTAATAATTTTAATTTAATTGTATTTAAACATGCCTTCAAAATAAAATACAGCTACACCAAAAAATGAATATAGAGTGATTTATTTTATTTAACTCACTAGAATTCCAAATCAATGAGAACCCTGAGCTTGTTTCTTTGCAACGAGACGGTTCCATCTGGGGGTAACGAGACAATGACACCCGAAGTGTGTTGCTTATGTCCAGTTTATTCCGTTGTTTTGTTTTGGTTGCTGTCACTGCAGAAAACTCCGCTTCACACAGATAGGTTGTCGGAAATGGTAATAGGGATTTAAGTGCTGTGGTGGCAATCTCAGGATATTCCGCCATGACTTTAATCCAGAACACCGGTAGAGTTGTTGTCTCGAATGTAGTTTTAAGGCCACCGTCATTTGCAATCTCCAGCAGTTGTTCTTCTTCTTGCATAGACATGCTAGATTCGCCTGATTTGTTGGCAAATGGGTCGCGGATCCATTCCTTACCAATTCGTGGGTCTTTTGTGGTTGGGAAGTAGCGCTCAAACTCTTTTAAAAGCAAAGACAGGTGATCGTGCACCAACTGGCAGAATGAATGTTCAAGCTCAGTCTCGCCTAAAATCCCCGCTAATGTCTGAAACATGTCCAAAATGCCTCTGTTCACGCGCCGTCCCCACAACTCCAGTTTGGCTTTAAATGCAGCTACTTTGTCTGACAACTTGAAAACAGTTGTCATTTTCCCCTGAAGGCCCAGATTGAGTTCATTGAGCAGGCTGAATATGTCACACAGGTAAGCCAGTTTTGCGACCCATACCTTGTCACTGAAATGTGCTGCCAGCGGTGACTTCTTTTCTGAGAGAAATCTTTGCAATGGCTCTCGTAATTCAAATACTCTGGTTAGCGATTTTCCTCTGGATAACCATCTTATTTCTGTGTATAAGAGAAGGCATCTGTACTCTGCGTCCATCTCCTCACAAAGCTGCTCAAACAGGCGCGAGTTAAGTGCGTGTGCTTTAATGTGGTTAATAACTCAATACGCTGTTAAATTCCGGTGACATTTTTCCGCTTGCCAGCATTTCCCTGTGAATGATACAATGCGTAGATTCACTCTCAGGTGCAACCTCCTTAATCCGAGTAGTTAAACCAGACAGTCGTCCGGTCATGGCAGCAGCTCCGTCTGTGCATATGCTGACACAAAAGGACCATTTCAGTTTTCCTGATATATAACCATCCAGTGACTTGAACAGTTCTGCTCCTGTGGTGTTGGTTGGCAAAGATAGTGCACATAACAAATCCTCATGCACATCCTCCTGATATAGATATCGCACATAAACAAGTAGTAGTGCCTTGTTGTCGATATCTGTAGATTCATCAACCTGGAGTGCATACCACGGTGATGTATTAATCCTCTCCAACAATTGTGCCTCAATGTCTCCGGCTATTTCCTCAATGCGCCTAGTCACAGTGCTAGCTGACAAAGGCACATGTGCTACCTTTTCCACAGCAGCCTCTCCTAGAAGTTCACGGCAAATGTCTTTAGTGGAGGGCAAGATCAATTCTTCACCGATAGTAAATGGCTTTTTAGCCTTAGCAATGCGGTTAGCCACCAAATATGATGCTCTCAGTGCATTCTCCTTTATTGATGTGGTGGCCCTCATAAATTTCTTCTGTGCTTCATGCTCCCGTTTTTTTCTTTCAAAATACTCCAGGGGCTTGTCTTTTATGCCAGGGTGCTTGGCGGTCAAGTGGCGAAGCAGTTTTGAAGGTTTCATTGCCTCATTAGAGAGCTTCTCGCCGCAAACTATGCAGATCAGTTTTGGTGCGTGGGAATCACCTGTCCCGATAAATCCATATTTCAAATGGGACTCATGGTATTGTCTGTTAAAGGTTGCATATTTCTTTGATGTTGAAGGCTCTTCTTCTGTCTGTTCACTGGGCCTTTTTTTCTTCCCAAGAAAACTTTCTAACGATGTCTGTTTCATACTCATTTTTACTAATTTGTCCTCAGTCCTTCCGCGGCGCCTCCTCCTCGACCAATGGCATGGGGTTTGCCTTTCGGCCAATCAGGAGGCGGGAGGACCCACAGTGAAATTATTTAAAGTTCCTCGGGCGGCCCGGTACCATTTGATCCATGGACCGGTACCGGTCCGCAGCCCGGGGGTTGGGGAACACTGAGTTAGGGCCACAGGGAATCTCTTACAATAAGTCGTAGGGGAATTCATGGTAGAACTTGAAGAAGGAGAACCAGACAAAGAACTACAAATCTCCTAAATTCTGGAGCACTGCCTGCTCCTCGTAACTAAAAGCACAGAGTCATGGCACCTCCCCCCACTAGCAGGAACATGGGTGGAAGACTCCCACACAGCTTTGTGGAAACGTTGTTGAGGAGTATGAAGAAAGGGAGGAAAAATGTTGGAAAAGAGGATATGTGAGGCTGTTTTATGTGAGTGGAGCTGGGGGAAGTAAGATTGGGGTAAAGTCTGGATAATAACATTATAAAATGATGTTGGAAAAGGCTAGACTGAATGGAGTGAACCAAATGTGATAGGTGGGTGCATTATGTTAGCAATAAAGTGAGTGGAATGTAGAAGTGAAGAGTGGGGAGCTATAGATGTGCAGCATTATAGCTGCTGCTCTATTTGGTGCCTGAATTCTCCTACAACTCCATGGCCCTTGCCTTTGCTGTGGCTTCATAAGAACATAAGAACATAAGATATGCCATACTGGGTCAGATCAAGGTCCATCAAGCCCAGTATTCTGTTTCCAACAGTGGCCAATCTAGGTCACATGTACCTAGCAGTTTCCCCAAGAGACACAAGTTCCACAATGCTTGTACTGGGTCAAGCATTGATATCTTCGGTCACTTCTTAATAATGGTTTATGGACCTTTCCTCCAGGAACTTGTCGAAACCTTTTTTAAACCCAGCTACACTAACAGCTTTTACTACATCCTCCAGTAACAAATTCCAGAGTTTCATTACACGTTGAGTGAAAAAATATTTTCTTTTATTAGTCTTAAATAGTTTACCCTGTAGCTTCATTGCATGTCCCCTAGTCTTTCTATATTCTGATAAGGTAAACAATCGATCTACGTTTACCCGTTCCACTCCGTTCATTAATTTATAGACTTCTATCATATCTCCCCTCAGCCGTCTCTTTTTCCAGGTTAAAGAGCCCTAACTTTTTTAGCCTTTCTTCATAGGAGTATCCTTCCATCCCCTTTACCATTTTGGTGGCTCTTCTCTGTACCTTTTCTAAAATCGCTATATCCTTTTTAAGATACGGCGACCAGAATTGCACACAGTATTCAAGGTGCGGTCTCACCATGGAACGATATAGAGGCATTATAATATCTTTTGTTTTATTTTCCATTCCTTTCCTTATCATACCTAGCATTCTATTTGCTCTCTTGGCCGCCGCTGCACACTGGGCCGAGGGTTTTAACATGGTATCCACAATGACGCCTAAATCTTTTTCCTGGGTGGTGGTTCCTAATGTGGAACCTTGCATCGTGTAACCATAGTTTGGGTTGTTCTTGCCTTGGTGCATAACCTTGCACTTGTCCACATTAAATTTCATCTGCCATTTTGATGCCCAGTCTTCTAATTTATCAAGATCCTCATGCAATTTTTCACAATCCTCTTGGGTTAACAACTTTAAATAGTTTTGTGTCATCTGCAAATTTGATAACCTCACTCGTTATTCCACTTTCCAGGTCATTTATGAATATGTCAAAAAGCAGCGGACCCAGCACAGATCCCTGGGGTACACCACTATTCACCTTTCTCCATTGGTAAAATTGGCCATTTAGCCCTACCCTCTGCTTTCTATCTTTTAACCAGTTCCTGATCCACAATAGTACATTGCCTCCTATCCCATGACTCTTTAGTTTTGCCAAAAGTCTCTGATGAGGGACCTTGTCAAAGGCTTTCTGAAAGTCCAGGTACAGAATATCAACTGACTCACCTTTGTCCACCTGTTTATTCACTCCTTCAAAAAAACATAACAGATTAGTAAGACAAGATCTTCCTTGTCTAAAGCCATGTTGGCTGTCTCCCATTAGGTTGTGACTATCTACATGCTGAGTAATTTTATTCTTTATGATGGTTTCTACCATTTTTCCCGGTACTGACGTCAGGCTCACCGGACTGTAGTTTCCCGGATCACCCCGGAACCCTTTTTAAAAATTGGTGTTACATTGGCGATCCTCCAATCTTCAGGTATTAGAGATGATTTTAATGATAGTTCACAGATTACTGATAGCAGTTCTGCAATCTCATATTTCAGTTCTTTCAACACCCTTGGATGTATACCATCCAGCCCAGGTGATTTGCTACTCTTAAGTTTATCTAATAGTTGTAAGACATCTTCCTGATATATCGATATTTCCTTCAATTCTTCCGCACCTTTAAATACCACTTCAGTCATGGGTAACATCCCTACATCTTCCTCAGTAAAGACCGAAGCAAAGAATTCAGTCTCTCCACTATCGCCTTGTTGCCTCTTAGTGCTCCTTTAACCCCTTTATCATCTAATGGACCAACTGACTCTCTCACAGGTTTTTTGCTACGAATGTACTTGAAAAGATCTTTATTTCGCGTTTTTGCTTCCGCAGCAAGCTTCTTCTCAAATTCTCTCTTTGCCTGCCTTATCAATGCCTTGCATTTGACTTGCCAGTGCTTGTGCTGTTTCCAGGTTTCGTCGTTTGGCTCTTTTTTCCATTTCCTGAAAGATGCTTTTTTGGCAACAACAGCCTCTCTGACCTCACCTTTAAACCATGCTGGCAGTTTTTTGACTTCCTTCCACTTTTCTTAAAGCGTGGAATACAGCTGGTCTGGGCTTCCAAGATAGTATTTTTCAACAACACCCAAGCTTGATGTATGTCTTTAACCTTTGCAACTGCTCCTTTTAGTTTTTTCTTAACTGTTTTCCTCATTTTATCGTAGTCTCCCTTTCGAAAGTTAAAAGGTAGTACTGTGGATTTCCTTACTATCCCTCCTCCACTAATTAAATCAAAGGCGATCATGCTATGATCACTATTGCCAAGTGGCCCCAACACCCTTATCTCTTGCACTAGATCTGGTGTTCCACTAAGGACTAGGTCTTCCTACTACATAGATGCAATCTGATCTACTATGTTCACTTTCTTTTCTATTCTCAATGCTTGAAACTGGAGAAAGCAAAAACGTATCCATGGCTTCATCTGTTACATTATGCAAGTGAGCAGTATTTAATGTTAACTCATGAAAACTACAGACAGTCACTCCAGGTATCCTATTAGTTCCTTGTTTTCTGTGCTTGACTGAGTAAATCTGTACTGGCACTCCATTTGAACTTATCCAAAGATTCCATAAGGACTACTTTTTAGGTAGTTTAGTCAGTTGAGTGAAAAATTAATTCGCAGAGTTGTCAGGCGATGCAATTTCTGGCTGGAGAATTTTGGTAATTCCTGTTTTTTTATCTTTTTATCTCAAAATATTATGGTATCTGTAATCTGGTTTCTTCCAGAGGAGTGTGTCTTGCAAAATTCAAGAGCTCAAAAAACGCAGTTTGAGCTCTTGAATTTTGCAAGGCACACTCCTCTGATTTCAAACGTGGGCAGCATCAGTTAAATTCTTAGTGATAAATCCCCCTGAGGAAACTCAAAGTTGTTGAGTGAAACGCACTGGATGGCGCCAAGACAATTGGCGTTGGGGAACACTAAGTGAAGTTAAGTGAAATTGACCTATTAACATTATGCTATAGGTGGTGGGTGTATTGGAGAATAACAAAAAAGCGATAAAAAGAGACTATTTGAGCTGGTGGACTGTCATTGATGCTATCGGGGCACTGATAGATACATTGTGTCTTTGTTTCGTGCCGATTTGTCTGAGACGTCCCCGTGCTATTCTATGGAGATGAACCCACTACCTTGCTTTTTCTCATATTAGGTGGTGTTAATAATAGAGTAATTATATTATTTTTGATCATTTTATTACTCTGAGAACAGACCTGTGGATATTTTGTATGAACACTGAATATCAGGTCAAATATATATATATAACCACCTCTAACAAGGTCAAGGGGCATGTTTACTAAGTCCTGCATAGGTGACATGGGTGTGGACTATGTTGCTAACATGGGGCATTGTGCTTACTGCAGGGGGAGGGGGGGTGGATACAGCTATCCCCCTGCAAAATCCTTCACTGAGTTAGCAGGGCTGAGACATAAATGCCCTAGGATTGTGCTTGATGCTGGCAGTGCATCCGAAGTAAAGAGTTGTAATAGATGTGGCCAGCGTAAGGCACGATACAGGACTCCACAGCCAAGAGAGGTTTTAAAGAAAATACAGTCAAACCTCGGTTTTCGTGTGCCCCGGTTTTCGTTCGTTTCGGTTTTCGACGTCTTTTCTGACTGAGATCTTGTCTCGGTTATCGTATATCGCCTCGGTTTTCGTCAAGAATGGTGAGCCAGTGCTGCCAGATCTGAAAACCTATACTGTATACTGTACTGCAATACATACACCCTCGCGCTGGTCTGCCCGCCCAGTCCCGGCAGCACTACCCCCCCCCCGGACTCACCGATCGCGTGTTGAGAAGCCAAAGTCAGCTGAGCAACATCCTCGAGCCAGAGATGCAAGGATTGCACAGAGAGGAAGGCCCGATCTCTCCACCGCCTGCCTGTTCTCTGGAGCGCCCCCTCAGGCTCGGAGGTAGCAGGGTAGCTGTCAATGTAAGCAGGAGATGTTGCATGAATGTGGGAGGCAGTTCTTTCTCTTGCAGGGTACGCTTGCAAATTGCTGTTGAGACGGAATCAGCGATCAGATTACAGTGCCGTACAGTACAATATCTGTGTGTTTGCTGTCCTGTGGACGATCGGGCAGGTGAGAGAAGTGACAGGAGCTGGGTGTCTGGAACGGATTAATTGAATTTACATTATTTCCTATGGGAAATATTGCTTCGGTTTTCGTACGTTTCGGTTTTAGTCAGACTTCTTAGAACGGATTAATCATTAAAACCGAGGTTTGACTGTATGTTTCATTTGGGGAACCAGCATCCAGACAACTGTCCATAGGCTTTTTCACCAGCTGTACACACAATGTGTGCCTTCAAGTCAACACTGATTCCTGGTGACCCAGCAGCTCCTGGGTTTTCTTGGCAGTGTGACTAGAAGTAGATTGCCAGGTGTTTCTTCTGAGGTAATGGATGGTGAAATAACTTGCCCACTGCTACAAGGAGTGCTAGTGGGAATTGAACCCTAGTCTCTTGGTTACTAAGTCAGTGCTCTAACCATTAGGCTGCTCTTCCACTCTCACCAGCTGTAAGCAGTCCTTAATTACTCTCAGCAGTGCTACTCTGCTGAATAGCTGAACACTGCTCCAGCACAGATGGCATTTCCAAAACAAACTGCTCCTCAAAGTTTCCTCACTTCAGGCAGCACAGCCCAGTGAAAAGTCTCTCCAACTAAGTAGAACTCCAATAGCAAGGCTGAGCAGACAGTAATGAGTTCAAATATTTCCTACCTCCACAGCAGGCTGTCCTTTACAGGTAAGTAGACTTTAGGTATACTCCAGACCCCGGGCTTCTCTCTCCCCTCCAGGTCTCCTGCTTCCTGGTTTAAACCCTGAGACCTGGCCATACCCTTCCCAGGCATTTTCCAGCCTGTTTTCTTAAAGGGGCAGGGTTTAGATTTTTACAAATGAAATACCTCTCTGGTTCTAAGTTTGGCTGGGGAGAATCCCTGCAGGGGATGGGGTGTTTCCCATACCCTCAATCACAGGAGTCCTCAAGCTCATTTGGAGCTGAGCACTCATAGCACCCCTGAGCATTGGTCATCTTCTGATGCTTCCCTGAAGACAAGGAAGGATTTGACTAGATCTTCATTGGTATTGAGGAACAAAGACTTCAGACAAAGGCCCAGAAGCATCAATATCAGTGCTCATTGGAGCAAAATACCGAGACTATCGATGGTTCTCAGACACGCCCCTCTAAGCTGTCCTGAAGGGAGGAAGGCTCAACCTCAAAACATACTGCAGGACATTTATTCAAACTCCCTCCAAATTTCCCTCCAAGGCTCAGTCCTTATGCTGTCAGCACCAAGAGGTACTTCAAGAAATTTCTGCCCTTTGGACTGCTAATATGATCAAGCCCATTCCACCAGGGCAGAAAGAGTAGGGGTTTACTCGAGGTACTTTTTGGTGCTCAAGAACACCGGGGAATTCTATCCCATCCTAGACCTAACAGATCTGAACAAATATTTGGTCAGAGAAAAGTTCAGAATGATTACCATGTCAGCTGCTGGAGAGGTTTCCCTTCTCGCAGTTCATCGGGTTTTGACTTAATTTGTTTGGAGGTAGGGGATTTTGTTTTGCAGTCCCATGTCATCAAGAGTAATTTTATCTCTAGGGGATATCCACAGTTGTTTGTTGAGCGGGCATATAAGAGGGCAAAATACAATAGTAGAGATTGGTTGTTGCAGTCTCAGCCCCGGGTGAGGGGTTCTTCTCCCGATGAGATTCAGTTTGTCCATTTTGTGACATAATTTTCCCCTTTCAGTTACTCTTTACAATGGATCATACAGAAATGATTTGGGGTTATCCAGGTTATTCCTGGGTTGAAAGGGAAAAGACTCCGGCGTGTTTGGACGTGGAATCATAATTTGAAAGAGCTCTTGAGCCCGGCCATGCTGCAGTCTCACACAAGGCGATCCATGGGATTGGGGGCCATGTGATTTGTGGTGGGTGCTTGATTTATGAAGTGTCTGAGGAAACTAATAGTTTTGTTTATAATGGTCATCACTATTTGATACGATGTACATCTAGTTATGTTGTTTATTTCATTCAATGTCCATGTGGTTTGGCTTATGTGGGCAAGACGGTGCAGCCATTGAAGTTGAGGCTGAATGAGCATAAAAGCCGCTTGAAGTGTCATCGGTGTCATTGTTTGGATTTCGGATATGTGTTTACAGACTTGCGATACTTTTGTATTGATTATGTGGCTAGGGGGCAGGGGAATCGTAGTAGATAGGAGTCCCTCTTATGTGAAGAAAAGTGTATTTTTCGTTTGGGGATGGTCTCCCCGGGGGGGGGATTGAACGCTCAAATAGACTGGAACATTTGTTTGTGATTGTGGGACTTTGTAATTTGTGGTTTTAGATGTTAGATGTTTTGTTCTGGTTTGTTATCATAGGTTGGAACTGGGTGAGGTGGGTGTTGAGATATGGGCCAGGTTAAGGACTGGTGTGCTGTGTTTATTTAGTAGTGTGTGTGGGTTGTGCAATGGACAAAGTTTTATTGAATGGCATAGTAAAAAAGAGAGCAGTTAATGTGAGGGAGTCCCTGGCTGTTACTTGATGACGTGTTAGGGGTTGAGTTTTTAATGAGCGCAGGCACAGTGTTTCTTGTGATAGCTATGGCTGAGTTGGTTGTATGAAACCTGGGATCATTAGCAGTTTTGTGATTCTGAGCTGGTATGTATTTTAACATATGTTGAAGGAATTTTTGGTGATAGGAGGGTTTTATAGTTTTTTTCAAGGATGGTGCGTGATTATGACATACAAATATTCACTTTATGCCTGTTTTCTCTCACAGCATGCTTTTCATAGTTCTGGTGGGGCATTCCTTGAAGAATGTCACCAGCTCTCCTTAAACCCCCGAGTAGAGGTTAAGGGAGTGGGTTTTTCCCTATTGAAATAGCTATTTCTCAGATCCTGGAGCAATGCCCCTTGGGAAATGTAGTCTTTTCACCAAATCAATAAGGAGCAGTTGTGGAAAAAGTGGTTAAGCAACCAAAAGGATTTTATTTCCCCTCCCGGGGTGGATTTTACCATGAACAGAAAACACAATCCAGGTATTTACTGGTATTTGGACAAACAAAAGTTCCTTAACAGAAAAAGGCTTTTCTTCAGCATTAACCAAGGTGAAAACAAACATTCAAACAAAACCACGCTGTTTCCTCACAGCTCTCTGTTTCCACGTGCTATCTGTGCTGTACTCTCTTTTCAAGCAGGCTTTCACCGTAATGAAACTATTCCATTGGCCAGAGATAATGTACAGTCCATTATATCTATATCTTCTCCAGTATCAATACACTCTGGTTCACAGTCCATCAATTCCTCCTGGTCATAAGGAAATGTTTGAACCGGCACTGCTGATGCCACGCCCTTTCTTACTGCTCCAGGCTTTACACGATATGCTTGGGTCAAATACTGGCTTTCACACAGACTATCAGGCCCAGTATTCTTTTCCCAGCACCACCCTTCTGGGTACAAACAGTCACGGTAATTAAGTATATTCAAGCCTTTTGGCTTACCTTTCAGCCTTACTGGTGGAGGTTTTCTCTGGTGCTTTTGAATAGCTGTAGGTTCCCAACCTAAGCCCTGCTCATAGCATTTCACTTGCCTCCAAGGCTTTCTGTCTCTCCCGTGCTCCCCAGGATATTGCAGACAATCTCCTTTGCCCTTGTTAAATCCTGTCCTCGGGGTTTCTTTCTTTCTCCTAAAGAAGGAATCTGTCTCTCCTTTCCATAGAGACTCTGGCTTACTCTGGGCATAGCTGTCTTCAGTGTAGCTCTCAATAGCTTCTCTCTCCAGCTCATATGCCTCACTTCCTGCTTCTTCAGCCAACTCTTCATTACTTCCTTCTCTGCCTACCTCCATAAGCTCCACTGAAGTTTCCTTAATAGGGTGAATTCTGGGGCCGTGCTCAACTCCACCCCCTAACAGGTGTCCTGCATTACCTTGTGATTCACCCCTTGAATGATAGCACCGGCGTTTCTCTTGCCTCTCTGCTTGGTTCCCACGGTAACGAGGAGCCATGTGCTTCTGTTTACAGCTCAGCTCTACTTTTGTTCTTGGCTTTTTAGCTTCATTAAACGGGCTAGAAGGACCCACTATATCACAAGAAGCATGTAGCGAAACGCCTTGGCAGCCTATGTGTGGTGTCGGTGCGCCTGCCCAACAACTATGTTACTTCAAGCTGAGTTTGATGTTGGATCTTTGTGAACTTGTTTCCCTGTTTTCAAAGGCATTTATTATAAATGCATGATGTTTGCAGCCAAGCCATGTTCAGCCAAGCCTTGCTTTGAGAGATTGCAGGTGTTTTAAATCACAGTTTGTTATAATTGAAGAAGAAATCTGTTCTATAATGTGGTAGGAGTTTTCAGAGTCATTGATGTTGAGAGGTAAGGCTTCAAATGTGTGAAACTTGTGTTAATTTTACCTCATTGGATTCTGAGGCTCTTTTCTCCTTCCATGTTTACATGTGAAAATGTCAATACTGGCACCTGATGTGATTTTATATATATTAGTGGAGTGATTCTTCTGGTCTTGTCATTTGTTTTTCACTCTGGAACTGACCTTTTTTGTTTGTGAATCCACCAATGTACTTTTGGCATCAGGTGGGCCTCAATGAGGAAATCTGACACTTTCAAATGGAGGAAATTTGCTGTTTGGTGTGGGGAATGGTTGGTAGATCTATTTATCTGTCCCACACAGACCCTGCTTGAATAATGTCTACATCTTTTGGAGTCTGGACTCAAGTCTAGCACAGTCAGGGTTTACCTCCGTGCAATTGGAGCTTACTATCATGGCATGGAAGGTAAATCCATCTCTGTACAGCCCACAGATATTTGCTTCATATGGTCTTGCTTCTTAAGTATCCCTTTTAGCTGCACACAGTGTCTTAGGATCTCAATTGGTTCTCATGCAGCTGATGAAAGCTCCCTTTGAGCCACTTAATACTTGTTCCCGAACGTTCTAGACCTGGAAAATCTTGTTTTTGGTAGCAGTCATTTCAGAATGCAGAGTGAATGAGCTTCAGACCCTTGTATTTCTGCTGCCTTTTTATAGACTTTGTCACGGGGTGTTCCCGGACAATAAAGATTACGCCATTATGTCACGACGTTATTGATTAAAGAGACCAGGTGGAGGGAAATAAAGGCTTTTATTCCCTGGTTAGTGCAAAGGTCCAACATAAGAGATAATTCAAGAAAACAGAGAAGTCCTTTGTGTCAAAAGGTACCAATATTTATAATGAATGCTTAACTGTTGCTTCACAGTTAAGGCAGGTTTTCAAAATAATAGAATTCAGTGCAAGAAACATTATTTACATTTCATTCATTCTTCTGCGTTATATGGAACATACGGAGTCTGGAGCTGAGGCAGTGCACCAATCACATTCCATAAGTTCTGGCATAGGTGAGGGAACAGTGTTTGGATAATCAGTTTCCATGGACTCTCCTTCACTGTACTCAGTTGAGGAGTATTCACTGTCCCTGTCTATCTCAGCCTTGTGATTTAAAACTCGGGAGTCTGGTTTCCCATAGCCAGGGATTCTCAAGGCTGCTGGTATTTTACTAAACCAATCTGGTTTCTTTTTTCTCACAGAAAGAACACTTGTTTTAGCAGAGCCTTTAGGAGCACAATAATTACAGTCAATGGTTAATGTCTCATACCTTGGTTTAGCTGAGTTGAAATCCACAGTGTTTTCTCTTCCAGCCCCTCTCCCTTGGTAGCTGAACTTCTGCCTGCCAGCGTGGGACACAGCTGGGCTTCTAGGCAGTGGATTAAAACTTATCCTGGATTCTCCTCTCACTCTGGGTAAAAACTCCTGTTGATTATAAAAGTGCTTTTCTCTCTGACCTGGTAAAACTTGGCAATAATCCTCCAGAGATAGTAAGCTCTTCTCAGAACCCTTCTCCCTGGTTCTTGGCTTCCGTCTCTCTGTTCTATATCCAGGCAGAGTATAAGAACTAGGCGTGGCAGACACTCTCACCTTAGGGCAAGCTCTACCAAACTCCCCTTGTGCAACAGGGTCAGTTTGGGGCTTCTGGCTCCCCACCTTGTGAAGTCTGTTTCTCCTCAAGTTCTTCTCAGTCCTTTCTTGATGGCTCCCAGCCTTGCTTCCTTCACAGCCCTCAGGCTTGCCTCCTCGGTAGCTCCCAGGCTTGTCCTCTTGGCTCTCAGCCTTCTCTCTTTGGCTCTCTACCTTCCCTCTTTGGCTCTCAGCCTTCCTTCTCTCCCCGTTAGAAGCATTCTGCTCTGACTTATAAAGCAAACTGTTTTGGATAACTTCGTGATTCCCTTCCAGCTGCAAGTCATCAGAGTTCCTAGGCTCATTAGCTCCCGAATGTTTGTTCCTGCTCCCTCTAGCTGTGCCTGGGGGTAATTGCACACCTAGTTCCTCAAAAGAAACAGGATTTCTTTTCTTTAAACCAACTTTATCAGTGCCCACATCATGACAACTTCTTCCATTACATAGTGGTATTTCGTACCCATCCCAAGTTCCATCCAAAGGTGGTGTCGAATGTCCACCTTCAGATCAAATGTCACACCCTGACCTGCTTCCTCCATAGGTCCGTGAGGTTTTCTTGTCCAGTAGGCCGTCCTCTGGCTAGGTGTAGTCTCCAAGATTATTTTAAAATCCACCTCAAAAGCAGGTCCAAGGACACATATACATAGAAATAAGTCAAGCCTCAACAATATAAGGAGAGTCAACAATAAGCATCCTGCCTTGGTAGTCCTAACTGCAGATCAGGCACACAAGTCCAATGCCTTTTCAGTTTTCCCACCTGATAATTCCACAGTTTCTCACTAGTTTCTCACAATTCTCCAAAAACAATCACTTTAGGGCTCACAATGTAGCTCTCCTGACACCTTCCTCATGGCTTTCTCCAAATCAGAGGTTTTTTGGCTAGTCTCTGAGCCAGTGGCACCACCACCTACTGTCAGGCTAGGTTTCTCATTCATATTTTAAGCTCCAGTATCAAGTTCCCACAAATAAGTTCCCCAAGCAACAAACCAAGTTCTATCAGAATCTCAAATACTAACAGAGGTTTAACTCATTCAGTACAGTTTAGGCAAATACAGGTCCCGTGTGCTTCTCAGGTCAACAACAGTTCCAGCAGCTCCTCATCGGTGGAGTCTCTCCAGGAGACTGAGTTCCTGCTCTGCTTCCTGACTTTTATACCCTGTGGTGGCTTTTCCTCTTATGTCCCCACCCTCATTGGTTACTCAGGAAACTAGTCCACCCTCTTTCCTAAGTCTGGCAGTAGCCAACACCTGGCCGGGATCTTGGAACTGCCATGTCTTTTCCTCTCTCTTTTTTTTTCTTTAAAGTTTAAACCTAGTGATAGGATAAATATTATATCACAAATAGATAACATTTTTAAGGCTTAAATTATTTAATAAGAAAGGAATTGTTGGTGAATAGATCTGTCTAATGATAGCTTAGAATTTGACAAAATAAACATGCACTGAAGAGATAAGCCGTTGGGTATTGATCATTGATGAGAAATGAAATGATCATTTGGATACTATAGGATTTGCAAATTGGAAGAATTCAAGCACTAATTCATGACTAATTAGCTTTTAAAGAAATTTAGTATTAATTGCACAATAAAGAAAAATAAACATTAAGAGAGCTCAATGAATGTTTTAGACCAATGATTGATACAGCTTTAATTCTCAAATACTGAAAAGGGTTGAGTATCTGAAGTCCTTTTTCTCCTTAAATAATGAATGGGATTCAGTATTGAGTATCTGATCATAGTGGAGCATTAAAGTTTAGAAAGAGTAGATAGAATTGTGCTGGTTTTGTAATTCTACTGATTCTTGTTTTGGTTTTTAGTGACCACTACGGAACAACTACTCAACTCCTCCCCTGACAATGACCCACAATTTAGTTATAATACTATGCCAGAATTATCTTTTGTAAATAGTTAAATTGTTTCCAGATCATCTTGTATTCAGGGGCGGCCCAAGGGAGGTTGCGGGGCCATGTGTGGAGACTCACTGTGGGGCCTCATTTGCATAAATATTTACATAATGTTAACTTGCGCTAACGTTTAGTAAACATGCCTCTTAAAGAGTGTCTGGATAAAGAAAGACTACCAGATTTCTACATTGGCATAAAAGATAATGTGCTTCAATGGTTCCACTCCTACCTGACAGACTGATGTCAACTAATTCGAACCAGCACCACTGTCTCCAACCCCTACCAACAAACACAGGGAGTACCACAGGGCTCAATACTATTGGCTATGCTTTTCAACATCTACCTTAAACCACTCTGCTCGTTGATAAGGACCCACAATATCAAGTTCCATATATACTGTCACCCAGCGAAGGTCCCCAGAGGCAAAGGCATGGGTATTTCACTGGGGCTTATCTTAAACCAGCAAGGGGAGTGGTGTAGAGGGCCCTGCACTGCCCTCTGGGTGTTGTAGTCCCACAAGCTAGTAAAGAAGTGAGTTGCAGTCGGGTGGTAAGGCTTTAGACAGGACTTTTATTCCCCTTCCGGGTGGATTTTATATCAATGGAAACAAAGACAAAAAGACCATACTTCTGGTACAAAAGAAAGGAAACAAACAGGAACCAAAATATTGCTTCTATCTTCAGCTTCTATGAACAGAACAATAGGTAGCTCAAAACAGTCCTTTTTACAAACAGGTAAGTTTCTCTCTTTCACTCCTGTTATTAGAAAGTCTTAACAGCCTCTTCAGCATAAAGAGGTAACATGGTCAGCAATAATGAGTGTACAATCCATGCAATCATCTGAGGATTGTTCCCCATGAATATCAAGTTGCATTTCCTCACATTCCCCTTCAGACTGTCCTTCTTTTGGATTGTAAAAAGTGCTATTGCCAAACAGTCTCTCCTCACGGCACTGAGACTTCCCCTCCTCCTCAGTAACAGAGTGGAATGGAAGATTACCACATTCTCTATAGTTTCTTCCCTGAGAGCCCCACAAACTCTGACAACTGCAGGGAAAACTTCTGCATTCAGCTTTCCTTATATTAGAATTAAACAGCCTACCTTCTAGCTACCTTAGACCGGAGTTTTTGGGTACAGCTGAGTTAACAGGGCTTGGCCGGGACGGAAGGTTCCTACTGCCTTTTCCTTTCAGCTTTTCCTCTGACATAAAAACGTCTTCAGGCCAGAACTCCTTTTCCCTTCTGTGCCTGCAGCTGGGGTGGCTAGCTTCCTCGGCTTTCCTAAGCCTGGCTCCAAGACCGTGTTCTCTGCTACCTTCGTGGTAAACGTCACTGAGCTTGTGCTTGTCTGTATGCTGCTCTCTGGAGCAGTCTCTGTGGTTGTCCCTTGTTGCTCTGGAACTGGATCTCTCAGCTCTCTCAGTTCTCCTGGATCCACACCTTGTTCCACCACTCGTCCTCTCGGCTCCACCACATCTGGTTCCTTCAGCTCTGCCCCCCCCTAACTTCAGGTGAGTTCGTTTTATGTGTGTGTGTCGTAGTGTCTGCCTGAACTCCGCCCCCTCTCAGCTGCCCTTCATTATCTAATGAATCCTGAGCCTGCTTGCTGCTTGGGCGTGTTCTCCCACCTTCTGACATTGTTTGTATAGATTGCCTACAGCAACTCTGGGCCATGTGCTTCTCTGAGCTGTCAGTGTCAGATCCATTCTCTGCAGTTTTATCTATCTCCATAGGTTCTGATAGATCTACACCATGACAATACGCAGATGACATTATGCTCTATGGACCCATTACAACTTTAAATCCAACAAACCCGGACCTAACAAACTGCTTCAATGATGTTTCCAACTGACTACAGGACAACAACCTTACTATAAACCTTAAGAAAACGGAAGCTCTGTTTGTTACAAAAGACCTAAACTTCACACCCTCCCCAACCCACCTCACCCTGGGAACAACACAAATTAAGGTTCAGACTCAAATAAAGTGTCTAGGCATCATATTGGACCAAACACTGTCCTTCAAACAACAGATCACAAGAACAGCGAAAACCGTATTCTTCAAAGCCAGGATGCTTCAACGACTCAGACCACTCCTTGACCCATCAGACTTCAGATCGGTCATGCAAGCAATGACTCTCCCCACATAGATTATTGCAATGCGATATACCAAGGACTACTAGCCAGCAACCTCAACTCTCTACAGACAGCCCTCAACACAACAATGAGGATCATACAAAAAGGAAATAAATATGATCACATCACCCCAATATTACGAGCCCTTCACTTTCTCCCTCTCGAGGCATGGATCAGATATAAAACACTGGTTATGATTCACAAAGCATTCCACCAACAACAAGCCATGCATACGAGTACCCTGCTAATACGGCTGAGCTCCAAAAGACCAACCTGGCGGCCCACATCCAACCTACTAAAAGTACCACAAGAAAGAACAAAATTTAATGAACAATCCTGCAACCGAGCTTTTAATTTATATGCCCCATCATTGTGGAACACTCTTCTGACCAACATCCGTGGTAACAAGGATCTCACCTCCTTCTGGAAACAACTAAAATCTCACCTATTCACCATCCACCTAGGACATGAACGAACAAGCACCATCTGACCCACGGTTCATCCTCCGTCTGGGTCAATCAGTCCGTCAACAAACCCGGCATTTTGTAAATATTATGGCTGTACTGTTTCAACCCCTCCTTATTGATACTCCCTTTTGAACCTCCCCAGTGATGGTGCCCCACCCTTTTTTTTACCTATGTTATAATATCTCTCATTGTATTTCCCCCTTGATTTTGTAAACCGCTTTGACCCGGTGAAAGGCGGTATATAAATACAGCTAAATAAATAAATACTATACTCCAGTGCCAACCGCCAGGCACATAGGGAAGTACTATAAACACTGCCCATTTAGAACCCATAGCAAACCTGCCATATCATAACAGTACAACCAGGAATCACAAAGCACCAAACCCTACCTATCAAAAGACAACACTGCAAATATTAAACCAATACATCTCAGAGAATACCAATACATCTCCTACTGGGGAAAGAGAACAAGTGGCACTGTCACAGAAACTACATCAACAGAATACCTCAGCTCAGTTACACATGCAAAACATAGACCGTCACCAAACAAAGAACAAGGGATCAGAGTTTAGAAATAGGAAGACAATAATTAAACTGGGAACCCCAAAGGCCAGATTTGGAATGTACAACAACACTGGAGAAATAAAACTATAAATTTAATTTCCTCTTGTACTAAACAAAATGCAAAGACATTAACAATGCACATTTTCCAGAGCTGACATATTGAAGTTAATAAATTCAAAATATAAAAGTATTTTTTTACCTTTTGTTGTTCGGGCATTTTATTTTTCAGTTGCAATTGCTCCAGTCACTTTTTTCTGGTTTCTTCGTGTCTACCTCTAACTCTCCATTTTCTGCTGTCCATTTGTCCTTTCTTCTGTCTTCTAGTTTTTTTCCATTCTCTCTCTACATCTGCTTTAACATACTGATCTTTCTTCTTTGGTCTTTTGTCCATTTCTTTCTTTATTCCTTTTTCATCCACTCAAATTTCACCCTCAATCCTCACTTACTCTCCCAGTATCCGGCCAATCATAGATTTTTCTTCCCTCCCACACAAAATATCTTCTCTGGGAACAAGCAGGAAGTCAGTCTTCACATATGGGTGACGTCGGCGCCGACAGAGCCCTCGTGTGGAGCAAATCCCCAGCTTTCAGAGAAAGCCTTTGGGAGTTGGCATCACCCATGCACGGTCTCCTTCCCGCCCAAGGGTGGCATCTTACTCAGTCTCCTTTTTCCACGGAGCCCTTCGGACGTAGTCCTTGTGTCCCCGTAAAAAAGTCAAATTTTTTTTCGCTTTTTCTCGACTGGTCAACACCAGTACCTCTTCCCACCTTCGGCTCGGTACATCGGTATCGAGTCCATCTCTATTTTTAATTTTTTGTCCTTCGTGACTGGCATTCACGCCTTTTTTTTCTTTTTCACTGGCAGCCCGAGTCTTTGACCTTGCAGGGGCCCTTTTCCCCCGATGGCTGCCAGCGGGATTAAAAAGTGCAATCAGTGTGTGAAGCTGATGTCTCTCACAGATAAGCATGACTGCTGTCTCCGGTGCCTCGGGCCCAACCATGACCCATCGGTCTGTGGCCCGTGTAGGAAAATGTTCTCGAAGGCCTTGAAGAGCCGCCAGCAGCAGCACAATAGGATTTTTTCCATTTCCGTGCTTCTAAGAGCCAGGACCTCATCAGAGGCCTCCACGTCTCGGGGGGAGCTGTCCGAGCCCAAGCAGCATCGAGGTTCCTCGGAAAGGGGGTCTCTCTCGAGGGAGCACAAGAGGAAGAAGAAATCCTCAAAGGTGGGGTCTCTGGATGGCTCCGAGTGACTCGGCTCCTCCCGAGGCTGGTCGCGGAGCCCCAAGCACCGGCTGGGTTCTTCGGAGATGGAGCGCCCAGTGAAGATGCCTCGTTGAGAACCGGATCAGCTGAGGCAAGTACCAACTTGCTGCCGGTGGCTGCAGAGCCTTCCGGACTTGAGTCCAGAATGGTGGCCTTGGAGCGCAGTTTCACTGCCTTTATGGAGCAGCAGCAGGCGCTGATAGCCGGCCTGTCTGGTTCCTCCACCCCGTCCACCAGGCCCTCAATGTCGAAGTCTACCCCAGAGGCCAAGCCGATCCTCTAAGCCCTTCAGGCTTGAGTCGATCCTCGGCCGAGGTCTCTCTTGGCTTCCCTTCGGGATTGAGGTCATCACCGCTGAGCCTACTGGCATCGGGGCGGTCGGCACCGGGGCCCTCTGCCTGAGGAGCCCCCTGATTCCTCCTCGGAGGCATCGGCATGGGAAACCGAGGATAAGGAGTCCTCGGATACCTGCCGGCACAGGGATATACCATCTGATTCCCCGGTATCCGAGCCTCGGAGAATGTCCTCTTCCCCCCCCCCCCCCGGAGGACATGAGGTTCTTGGACTTTGTGCAGGATATGTCCAAGGCGTTGGCATTCCCCATGGAGTCCGAGGAGGATCCTCGAGCCGATGAGCTTGAGATCCTCCAGTATGAGTCCCCCCCTCGGGAGGCTCTTACTGTACCCGTGCCTCCAATCCTGGAACGACTGATGCTCCGCATGTGGGAGACACCAGCGTCGGTGCCAGTGATCAGCAAGCGACTCGATTTGAGCCCTGGGTTTCAGAAGTCGCAGCTGCCACACAACTCCATGGTTGTGAAATTGGCCATGCACCGGCTGAAGAGCCAGAAGACGCACTCCTCGGTGCCTCCTGGCAGGGAGGCCCAGAACTTGAATGCCCTCAGCAGAATGCTTCCAGGGTTCAATGCTGACTTGTCGGATCCAGGCCTACCAGCTGTACATGGGCATGTACCTGAGGGACCTGCCGAAGGAACAAGTCGGGTTCTCGGCTGGTCTCTCCGAGGAACCCTTACAGCACTTCAAGGGCCTGTCTAAAGCCATCCGTGAGTGCTCGAAGTTTATGTCTCGGGCGGCCTATGACTGGTCCGAGTTGGCGGCCCGGGTAGCCGCGGCTGGCATCGGTGTACGCCACCAGGCATGGCTGCAGTCGTTGGACCTCAAAGAATGGGTTCAGGACAAGTTGGGCGATGTCCCATGTCAGGGCGAGAATCTCTTTGGCAAACCCATGACCGACAAGGCCACAGAGCTGGAGACCGGGTACATGATGAGGACATGGCTCTCCAAGAAGACCTCTGCCCCTTCTCGCAAGAAGGGCTCGAGTAAAAAGCCCTTTTACTCGAGGAAGGATGCTGCTTACCGAAGCTACCCCCATTTTCAGGCCTCCCTGGCTCCCCAACAGGGGCAGCAGGCCAAGGCACAGAGGCATGGCCCGCATAAGCAGAAAAGCCTCAAACCCCAGGCACCAGCTCCGGCCCAGCCTGGCAGTGGCTTTTGACTCCTACAGCTTGGCCACTCTTCCCACAGGAGAAAGGCAGATCACAGGTGGCTGGCTTGCTCTGTATGCCCACAGGTAGACAGCCATTACCACCGATGCCTGGGTCTTGCAGGTTGTCCAAGAGGGCTATCTTCTTCACCTAGCCCAGGTGCTGCCTCACTATTTTCCAGGAGAGCTCATCAGGGCTCCACTTCACTAGGACCTTCTTCTGAAGGAGTTAGCAGGTCTTCTCGAGGATCAGGTGGTAGAACCGGTGCCCCACCACTTGCAGGGAAGGGGTTTCTACTCCAGGTACTTTCTGGTGCCAAAAATAACAGGAGGCCTCAGACCCATCCTCGACATGCGCAACCTCAACAAATTTCTGGTGAGGGAGAAGTTCAAGATGCTCTCCCTTGGAATATTGCTGCCTTACCTCCGCCAGAGAGACTGGCTATGCTCCTTAGACCTGAAAGATGCATATACACACATCCCAATACACCCAAGCCACAGGCACTATCTACGCTTCGTGGTGGGGGTCGATCACTACCAGTACAGGGTACTCCCCTTCAGCCTTGCCTCAGCCCCCAGGGTGTTCACAAAGTTCCTTGCTGTTGTTACCGCCTTTCTCAGGCTCCAAGGGGTCTTTGTATTCCCCTTCCTCGAGGACTGGCTCATCAGAGGTTCCTCGGCCACCGAAGCCCACCAGGCCACAACTCGCACCATCCAGGTGCTGCAGTACCTAGGGTTCGTGATCAACTACCCCAAGTTCAGCCTCACTCCAACTCAGCAGCTAGAGTTCATTGGGGCCAGCCTTGACACCCTTCAAGCAAAGGCCTATCTTCCTGCAGACAGGGAAAGCGGGCTTATGGCTCTGGCAGGGCAAGTGAATCGCAAATCTGCAGTTTCAGCAAGGCTTTTCCTGCGCCTCCTCGGGCACATGGCTTCCACAGTCCATTGGACCCCAGATGCCTGCCTCCACATGCGGACCTCTCAGTGGTGCCTCAGAGACCAGTGGTCTCAGGCCTCAGGACGCCTTCGGGACAGGGTCAAAGTATCTAAACGTCTGGTATGGTCTCTAACCTGGTGGCTCCAACCGCATCACTTGGAGGCGGGAATGCCTTTCCAGATCCCTCTGCACACGAGGATCCTGACCATGGATGCATCCCTGCTGGGCTGGGGGCCCATTGTCAGGGTTTCCGTACTCGGGGACTGTGGTCCTCGAGCAAGAAGACCCAACAAATCAATTTCTTGGACCTATGTGCCATCTACCTAGCACTAGAGGTTTTCAGGCAGTTCCTGGCCCACGAATCTGTCTTGGTGCAGACAAACGGGGTGGCACGGGGTCCCGTCCCCTATGTCAGGAAACCCTGGACCTATGCTCCTTTGCATCTCTGAGCAGTCTACCTGCTGGGCCGGCACAACTGGCTGGCAGACAGGCTAAGCAGGATTCTCCAACCCTACTAATGGCAGCTGGACCACGGCGTAGACAATTGGCTTTTCCAGACCTGGGGGCGGCCGGTGATGGACCTGTTTGCAAGTCCGGACAATCACCAGTTGCCCCTTTTCTGCTCCAGATGACCCCACCTGCACAGAGTGGCCGTCGATGCGTTTCTGATATCATGGTCTGGGGACCTTCTGTATGCATTCCCCCCGACACCTCTGGTGGCTAAGACGCTGTTCAAGATTCTCCAGGACAGGGCCTCGGTCATCTTTATTGCCCCTCAGTGGCCCATGCAGCCCTGGTTCCCGCTTCTTCTGCAGCTAGCAGTGGAGGCCCCAATTCCCTTGGGGTTCTCCCCACGTCTCCTGTCTCAGGAGGGGGGCTCTCTTCTGCACCCCAATCTCAGCTCACTCAACTTGATGGCGTGGCTGCTGAAAGGGTGATTCTCGCTCCGCTCCTCCTTCCAAAAAATATTGAGGAGGTCTTTCTGGCCTCGCAGAGGCCGTCAACCAGACGAGCATACGCCTTGAAGTGGTGTAGGTTTGCAGCATGGTGCAAGGAGCGGGAGGTAGATCCCTTCTCTTTCCCAGTGGGGGTGGTTCTACAATACCTTCTCCACCTCTCTGATTTGGGCCTCAAGTCCAACTCTGTCAGGGTGCACCTCAGTGCCCTTGCGGCGCATCACTTTTCAGTGGATGGGAAGCCTCTCTCCACCCACCCTTTGGTCTCTCGGTTCCTGAGAGGCTTACTTCTCTTGAAACCCCCGGTCCGCCCCCCGGCGACCGAGTGGGATCTCAATGTGGTGTTAAGGGAGCTTACTAGGTCGCCCTTTGAACCAATGTCTACCTGCCATCTACACTATCTTTCTTGAAAGGTGGTTTTCCTGGTGGCACTCACATCCGCTCGGCGGGTGAGTGAGCTCAAGGCCCTAATGTTGGAAAGACCCTACACCAGGTTCTATAGGAACCGGGTGGTGCTTCACACGCACCCCAAGTTCTTTCCAAAAGTGGTATCCTCGTTCCACCTCAACCAGGAGGTGGTTCTGCCTGTCTTTTTTCCCAGGCCGCATGCCAGTCAGGCAGAGTCGGTCCTACATACCCTAGACTGTAAGAGGGCGTTGGCCTTCTATATCCAGCGTACGCAACCGCATTGGAAGGCTTCTCAGCTTTTTGTTTCTTACAACCCCAGTAAGCTGGGGGTGGCGGTGTCTAAGCGTACGCTGTCCACCTGGGTGGCAGACTCCACTGCCTGGGCATACAGGGCAGTCGAGCTTCCTATGGAGGGTCGCGTTACGGCCCATAGGGTCAGGGCCATGGCGGCATCAGTGACTCATTTGCGCTCTGTTCCTTTGGCAGACATCTGCTGGGCCGCCACCTGGTCTTCGAGTCAGACTTTCGCAACCCATTACTGCCTGGACAGGGAGTCCTGGTGGGACAGTGCCTTCGGCCAGGCTGTACTCCATAACCTTTTCGAGGTCTAGGCAACTCCTGCCCTCTGACTCTTCTGTGTTCAGGCTACCGGAGTGCTATTCCCTTAGTTTACATTGCTATTGCAGCTGCTTGCGGCTCTCGTAGAGGGAGCCTTTTTTAGCTATGGGTTCTCGTAGCCTATAGCTGGGGAGTCCCATATGTGAGGACTGACTTCCTGCTTGTTCCCAGAGAAAGCGTAGTTACTCACCTATAACAGGTGTTCTCCGGGGACAGCAGGAATCAGTCCTCACAACCCTCCCTCCTTCCCTTGGAGATGCAGTCCTATTATTATATTTTGTTCTTTTTGCCGTCTTTTTAGCTATAGTCACCAAAGTTGCCCTAGAGAAGTTCTAAACTTTTTGTCGGAGAACGCCGATGGAGGAAAGAACTGTGGCTTCATCCACAATAGACGGCGATATCCTTTTTAATCATATAAGGTTCAAAAACATGTGCATATACATTTTCAAAAAAATTGTTACTTATCTTAAAAGCAGTGCAACTATGCAAATGTGGTGCAGTCATCCAAGTACACGACGTGCACGTTTCAGGAAAGTAATCCCTGTATCAAGTGCTTCGCTGGCAGTTGGCAATGACAAGGAGAGAGCGAAGCACTTGATACAGGTATTGCTTTCCCGAAACGTGCACGTCGTATACTTGGATGACTGCACCGCATTTGCATAGTTGCACTGCTTTTAAGATAAGTAACAATTTTTTTGAAAATGTATATGCACATGTTTTTGAACCTTATATGATTAAAATGGATATCGCCGTCTGGTGTGGATGAAGCCACAGTGATTTCCTCCCTCGGCGTTCTCCGACAAAACGTTTAGTACTTCTCTAGGAAAACTTCGGTGACTATTTCAATTTTTTGGTAGTAATTTTGGTCACTGGAATTTGGGATTCAATTTGTTTGTCTTTTTAGCTATGTCATTTGACTGAGCAAGATGGCACCCTTGGGCGGGAAGGGGACCGCACATGCGTGATGGCAACTCCCAAATGATTTCTCTGCAAGCTGGGGATTTGCTCCGCACGAGGGCTCTGTCGGCATCGGTGCTGATGTCACCCATATGTGAGGACTGATTCCCGCTGTCCCCGGAGAACACCTATTACAGGTGAGTAACTATGCTTTTTCCCCTCGCCATCCTCACTCCACTAGGCCCATCCTCTTCTAGTCCTCCACCAACATCAGCTCCCTTCTAGTTCCAGCCCTACCTAGCATCCACACCCTTCTAGTCCCATTCTGCAATCCCACCGCATCAACCCATTTCCAGTCCTAGCCAGCCTATCAGCCCATTTCCAATCCTAGCCTCTCCATCAGCCATTTCCTTCCTATCCGAGCCCTCATCAGCCCATTTCTAGTCCAAGCACCCCACCATCAGCCCATTTCCAGTCCTATCCTAGCCCCTCATCAACCCATTTCATGGCCTAGCCCCCCATCAACCCTCTCCAGTCCTATCCTAGCCCCCCATTTGAAGTCCAAGCCCGCCCCCATCAGCCCATTTCAAATCCTAGACTCCCATCAGCAATTCAAGTCATATCCTAGCACCTATCAGCTCATTTCCAGTCCAAGCCCCACCACATCAGCCCATTTCCAATCCTAGCCCCCCATCAACCCATTTACATTCCTAGGCCCCCATCAGCCCATTTACAGTCCTATCCTAGCCCCCTTCAGCCCTTCATGTTCTAGCCCCCCATCAGCCCATTTACAGTCCTATACTAGCCTCCCATCCGCCCATTTGCAGTCCACATCCCCTCATCAGCCCATTTCAAATCCTAGTCCCCCCCCCCCCCCATCAGCAATTTCCAGTCCTATCCTAGGCTCTCCGTCAGCCCATTTGCAGTCCTATCCTAGCCCCCTCCCCATCAGCCAATTTCAAGTCCTAGCCTCCCCATCATAAGAACATAAGATATGCCATACTGGGTCAGACTAAGGGCCATCAAGCCCAGTATCCTGTTTCCAACAGTGGCCAATCTAGGTCATGCATACCTAGCAGTTTCCCCAAAAGACACAGGTTCCACAATGCTTGTATTGGGTCAAGCATTGATATCCTGGGTCCCTTTTTAATAATGGTTTATGCACCTTTCCTCTAGGAACTTGTCCAAACCTTTTTTAAACCCAGCTACACTAACAGCCTTTACTACATCCTCCAGTAACAAATTCCAGAGTTTGATTACATGTTGAGTGAAAAAATATTTTCTCTTATTAGTCTTAAATAGTTTACCCTGTAGCTTCATTGCATGTCCCCTAGTCTTTCTATATTCTGATAACGTAAACAATTGATCTATGTTTACCCGTTCCACATCAGCCCTTTCCATTCCTATCCTAACCCACCCATCATCCCATTTCCAGTCCAAGCCCTCCCAATCAGCCCATTTCCAGGCCTAACCTTCCCCCAATCTGTCCATTTCCAGTCCTAGCCCCCCATCAGCCATTTCCAGTCCTATCCTAGCCCCCCTTCAACCCATTTCCAGTCCAAGCCCCTCCCAATCAGCCCATTACCAATCCTAGCCTTCCCATTAGCTATCTCCATTCCTATCCTAGCCCACCCATCATCCCATTTCCAGTCCAAGCCCCTCCCCAATCATCCCAATCTGTCCATTTCCAGTCCTATCCTAGCACCCATCAGCTCATTTCCAGTCCAAGGCCCCCATCAGCCCATTTGCAGTCCAAGCCCCATCCCATCAGCCCATTTCCAATCCTAGCTCCCCCATCAGCCATATCCAGTCCTATCCTAGCCCCCTTCAACCCATTTCCAGTCCAAGCCCCTCCCAATCAGCCCATTACCAATCCTAGCCTTCCCATTAGCTATCTCCAGTCCTATCCTAGCCTCCATCAGCTCATTTGCAGTCCAAGCCCCCATTAGCCCATCTCCAATCCTATCCCCCTATCAGCCATTTCCAGTCTTAGCCTAGCCCCTCCCATCAGCCCATTTCCAATCCTATCTTAGCCCCCATCAGCCCATTTCATCCTATCCTAGCTTCCTATCCTAGCTCCCCCATCAGCTATTTCCAGCCCTATCCTAGCCACCCATCAGTCTTTTCCAGATAGCCTTGACCCTCCATCAGCCCATTTCCAGTCCTATCCTAGCCCCTTCATCAGCCCAGTTGCAGTCCTGTCCTAGCCCCCCATCAGCCCATTTCCAGTCCAAGCCCCACCCCATTAGCCCATTCCAATCCTAGCTCCCCCATCAACCCATTTCCAGTCCTAGCCCCCCATCAGCCATTTCCAGTCCTATCCTAGCCCCTCCTTCAGCCCATTTGCATCCTATCCTAGCCCCCCATCAGCCCTTTCCAGTCCTATCCTAGCCCCCTCATCAGCCATTTTCAGTCCTAGCTCCCCCTGATCAGCCTTATGCAGCCCCCTCATTAGCTCTTTACAGTCCTAGCCCCCCATAGCCATTTGCAGTCCTAGCCTCCCCCCCAATGAGCCCATTTCCAGTCCAACCCCCTCCCATCAGCCATTTGCAGTCCTAGCCCGAAGAGCCACGCACCTATCTGCTTGACTTTAGAGGTGAGCCGAGGAGGCCCCAGCTCACCTATGTATAGCCCCCAAAGTGAAGAGCGCCATTTTTCTTCACTCCAGCAGCTGTGTTCTAATGTAGGCTGCTGGAGCGCTGAGTGCCGGGAAACAGGAAATGTCCTTTGACCTCCGGCACGCCAGCGGCCTACATTAGAATACAGCTACTAGAGTGAATAAAAATTATGCTCTTCACTTCGGCAGCTGTAGAGAGGTGAGCTGGGGCCTTCCGGGAGCTGTAAAGTATGTGCGGGATGTTGTTGATGCGGGGCCCTCTGAAGCGCCGGGCCCTGTGTAATCAATATTCTTGCACAGTGGACAGGCCGGCCTTGCTTGGATAAAGTTCTTTATTGTTCTATGTAACCGAGTATTTCTTTATTGTTTATTAAAAACTTATTATACCGCCCATCACAAAAGCGTCTGAGCTGTTCATTGTAAACCGCTTTGACCAGGTGAAAAGCAGTATATAAACCCAGTGAAATAAATAAATACATAAAATGTGGCAAAGTACCACTTTCTTTTGCCACCTGCCAGCAGGAGAGAATATGGAAAAGGAGTAGACTCATGTGATGGAACTCTGTACTGGTTGCTGGGGTATACTGGGACCTCTCTTTTTAGAATATAATCACTGAATGAATATGCATGCTGGGGAACATGAGTCCAGTATTTCCTTCCATCAGAAAATAATGATCATGATAATTATTTTATATAGTATCGGGTATTTGGGCTTCCCTTCTATATGTCATAATCGGATTCCTTTTATACCAGCTCTCAGACTCTTCAGTACTAACTCTCTTTATTAATAAACAGAAGGACACTGGAGCACTAGTGATTTAAGCATTGTTTTTTAATCAGCACTTTGCCTATCTAACACAGAGCTTTCTTACACCAAATAATATAGAATACATGTTCCAATCAAGCAATAGGACTTCCTTCTTAACAACATACTGCCTTAAACAGCAAACTATTGCTGTTAACCTAACCAAGAGCCTTAAACCACATATTTGTGCTAAACCAAATATGCTGGCGCAGTTCTACTTATTCCACTGAGTAGTTTGTATTTTATACTGAGATATTCTGTACCTCTGAGCAACAATTAAACTTAGGATGGAATTGGTTTTCAAATTATTCCGTGAATACGCTTTGCCAAAAATATTTGGATGATTTCAACCTAGAGAGCTTTGAGATTCAAGAAGCTTGATTTAAGAACATAAGGCCCAATATTCGAAGGGCAGTTATACGTTTTACAGCCCTGTAAACTGTGTAACTGCCACTGAGAGGGATATTCAATGGCACTAGAAATATAGAAACATGATGGTAGAAAAAGACCACATGGCCTATCTAGTCTGCCCGTTCATATCACCCACTACAAAAGTCCCCTTTTTTTTCCTTTAGAGAGCCTCTGTGTTTGTCCCATGCTTTTTTGAATTTAGATACTGTCCTCATCTCTACCACCTCCACTGGGAGACTATTCCATGCATCTACCACTCTTTCCTTAAAGAAGTATTTCCGAGGCGGAGCCAGCTGCCGAGGGAGATGGTCGCTTAGCCCGGTAGCTCCCGGCTGAATCCTTTTTGAATCCTGCCCTCCCTCCCTATCTACCATCAGCAAGTTCCTCTCTTGGTGGCTTACTACGGAGATTGGATTATGGCGGTCAGCAAGCAGACCAGGCTTGAATTCGGAGCTGGTTTAAACCCCAGTGTCAAAAGATCGAAACCCGACCCTCCGTCCCCTCTTAAGATGGCGTCGACACGTGAAAACCCAGAGGGCCTACAAGAACTTTTCCAAGAGATCAGGGCGGTACGGGAGATGGTTGCTGCGAATGGGGAGGCTTTAGCTGGCGTCCAAACAGATATTCTAGAGCTAAAAGAGCTAAAGGATCAATTGGTGGCGATCTCATCTAGAGTGGAGGAGATTGAGAACCGCGTGGCCGCTCACGATGAAAAGGTAAAAGCGGTGGCAAAACATGCGAAACGGATTGAGGCCCTTGAGAGAAGCCTGGAGGATCTTAACAATCGGACACGCCGAAATAACATTCGGGTGCTTGGAATACCGGAAGGCGCTGAAGGTACAAACATGGTCAATTTCATGGAAAAAACGCTTCCTAAAATTCTGCGGCTCAATTTTTCTCCTCCATTTGAAATTGATAGGGCACACAGGGTGCCGTCGCAGGCTAAACCTCATAGCCAATATCCGAGGCCTATTATACTCCGGGTACTCCGATACTCTCAAGTAACACAGATTATGCAGGCGGCCAAGGCTGGATCCCCGCTAAAATTTGAAGAGCACACTGTGGCTATTTTCCCAGACTTCAATAAACCCACTGTGGAGCGGTGCAAGCGGTTTCTTGCTTTGAGGCCTAGGCTTCAGGGTCTTCAGGCTCGATACGGTCTTTTCTTCCCTGCTCGGATGAGGGTCACTCTCTACAATCAAACTCGAACTTTTGAGGATCCATCGGCCCTTCAAGCGTTCCTTGATGAGAAAGAAGCTGAAGTGATGCGGTGAAATCCCCTCTCACTCGGGACTTTTTTCATGCGGGGAGCAGGTCTCTTAACTGTTAGGGCTTACAGCTCTAGCTGCCATGCTGTGTTGGAATTTTTGTCTGAGTTTTCTCTCGTCGCCCTTGATAACTCCCTAGCTCTGCTTTATTGTTGGAAATATCTGTGTATTGATTAAGTGCATACATGCTGGGCAAGAGGGAGGGAATATATGCTGTCGGGTCACATATGTTTCTCTGGGCCTGTTCTTTCCCCAAGGATGTCCAGTGTGGGTAAATTGCATATTGTGGGAGGTGCAAGGTCAGAGGGGCACTTTTCCTTTCATATGGTTTGTGAATCCAATCAGGATAATGTTATAATCATGATATATATTTACTAAGGGATGGGATAAATAGAGGGTAAAAACTCAAAACAAAAAACAAAAAAAACAAAAACAAAAAAAAGAGAGGGAGAAGTAGAAGCGGGTATCTCTATCTGTTTTTGCTCTTGATAGGGGGGGAGGGGTTTCTAGGGTTCTTTTACCTATTTTTTTTAATGTCAGCGGGGCTGGGCTGGGTGTCTGTTCTGTCCTTCCGGCTCTGGCTCACCCTTTTTCTTTTCCTTTGTGGGAGGTGTTCGTCACCTGGGTGTGTTTGGTGTTGTTTGTGGGGTTAAATTGGTTTAGGTTGGACCTTGTAAATATGATTGTGAGTTGTGGAATAATGGATGATGGCTGATATTTCTGGTAAACATACATCGAGACCTCTCAAATTTCTGTCTCTAAACGTGAAGGGCATTCTGAATCCGGCCAAACGGAAAAAAATCCTGCTTTATTGTAAGAAGGAAAGGGCGGATGTCGTTCTCCTTCAGGAGACTCATCTCTCGTCTGTTGAAACTATGAAATTGGGAGCAGGGCAATTTATGGTGGTGGGCCATTCTCCTGCTTGGAGGAAAAAAAATGGTGTAGCCACGTTGGTCCTCAAATCCTTGGCACCAGTGATTGAGCATGTCAAATCTGATTCGGAGGGTAGATGGACCAAGACCTTCATTCAGGTGGGAAGTCAGAAAATAGCTCTTATTAATGTCTATGGTCCCAATCATGAAGATGTGAATTTTTTCCGTACTTTAGATGAGGAGGTACAGGAGTGGGCTGCCTGGGATACAGTTATGGGTGGGGATTTTAACCTCACGTTGGATCCCTTGTTAGATCGGCAACCATGTAGATCCCTAAAACAGTCGAGAGCACACCTTGCTCTACTGTCTATAATTCAGTCTTGTGCGTTATCCGACATTTGGCGACTTCAGCACCCAAAAGATAAAGATTACACCTTTTATTCCATGCCGCACGGTTCGCACTCTCGCATTGATTTCTTTTTAATATCCAAATCTCTGGTTCCCTTGGTCTCACAATCTGAGATATGTAGCACCCACATATCAGATCATGCAGCTGTTACTTTTCATTTACAATTAGGTGTGCCTAATAATAGGAGCCCATCATGGTTTTTTCCGAGAGAACTATTAAAAGATTCGGGTTTCATTAAGACCATTAAGGCTGCAATTCAGGGATACTTTGAAATAAATCTTCCCCAAGATACATCTGGGTGGGCCTGGTGGGAGGCCTTCAAGGCATCTATGTGTGCTGAGTGCACTAGCTACAAAATTAAGCTTGATAAACAAAGGAAGGCATGTTTAGAGAGTTTAGATGCCCAAATCCATGCGGGGGAGAGACTACTGAGAGATAAGTCTGATCCCTGGATTCTCGTACGACTTCAGAAATTGAGATATCAATATAACTCTATTATCTCATCCGAAGCGGCGAGGATAACATTAGATCAACAGACTAAATACTATATTGAATCAAATAAAGCTGGGTCCCTCCTTGCGCGTACTCTTAGGCCTAGACCTCCCAAAAGAAGAATTGAGGCTTTATCCGATGACAATCAATTGTTGCGCACAAGCTCGGGAGAGATAACCGGGGCGTTCAAGTCCTTTTATGCTCAGTTGTACACCTCCGAAACTCAAGCGGACCCGGACGCCTTCCAAGCTTTGTTTGGGCAAATTCCGCACCCCTCTTTGTCTCCCTCCCAAAAGGAGGGTTTGGAGAACCCCATTAGTTTGGGGGAGATTAGGGAAACATTACTTGGGCAATCTCAAGGGAAGGCTGCTGGCCCAGATGGTTTGCCTTCTGAATTTTATCAGGCTTTTATGATAGAGCTGTTACCTTTTTTGCAACAATATTTTTTGATTTTAAGTTCACAATTGCCGGCCACTGGCTTCTTTAGTGAGGCGACAATTGTTGTATTAGAAAAACCTGGTAGGGATCCTCAGAAAGTGGGAAACTATCGTCCTATATCATTATTAAATGTGGATTATAAATTGTTCGCAGCTATTCTTGCTCGTCGATTAGAGAAGGTTGCCACTTATATTATACATCCGGATCAGTGTGGTTTCATTGCGGGGAGATCCTCTGCGGATAATGCCCGTCTTCTTTTGAACCTTTTGGCTGTGTCTGAGAGCTCAAACTTCCCTGTGGTTGGTCTCTCAGTTGATGCCGAAAAGGCTTTCGATCGATTAGAATGTTTTTTTTTGCAGCAGGCTATGAAATGGTTTGGGTTTGGAGAAGAGTTTCTGCGTTTTATACAGGTATTGTATGCACATCCCTCAGCTCGAATACTTGCAAACGGGTTATTATCTACCTCTTTTCCATTATTTAGGGGAACACGGCAGGGTTGTCCTCTCTCCCCCCTACTGTTTAATATTGCACTGGAGCCATTGGCCTTACTCCTCAGACACTCGAGTAGGGTTCAAGGTATCCACATTGGGGATAGCCATGTCAAGATATCTGCTTATGCGGACGATCTACTGTTGTTTGTCCAACCTGAGTCGGTAGGGGAGGTCTTAGGGTTAATAGATTCCTATTCAAGTTTGTCCGGATATAAAATAAATTGGAACAAATCGGTAGCCTTCCCCTTAAATAGACTGACTTTCTCTTCCATGTTGTCTCAGTTTCCATTCCAGTGGGAAGATAAAGCGATAAAATACCTGGGAGTAAAGTTTGCCTGCTCCTTGGAAGAAACGTTACAGTTAAATTGTAAAGATATGCTTGAAATGGTCACATCTTTTACCACCAAGTGGTCCCCTCTGCACCTATCTTGGTGGGGCAGGCTTGACTCCCTGAAAATGGTCCTGGTGCCAAAGATAAATTATGTTTTAGAAATGCTGCCTCTGCAATTGCCTATCAAATTTTATCGAAAATTGGAGAGACTGCTGGTGGATTTCTTATGGCAGGGTAAACCCCCTAGGATTGCGACCTCTAAATTAAAGGCGAGTAAACTTAACGGGGGTATCCAATTTCCTGATTTCCGTTGGTACCATATGGCTTTTAAGTTAAAGCAAGGTGTGGAATGGTGGTCCCCTAAGGAGGTTGGGATGAGGCTTACCTGGCTAGATGTGGAGGAACAATTGGGTTCTCCCATTCCTATGGCTCTGTGATTGGGTATGCGATTCGCGGACTCATTCAATCGCCTTCCGATAATTCAGGCCACTCAGGAGGCTTTTATTTTTGTAGACAGGCAAGTAGGGGTGGGGGGTTGCCTCTCCTTTCATCTACCGCTTTGGCATAATCCAAAGTTTAAAATCGGACAGAGGGTGATTGCATGGAAAGGATGGCTAGATAAAGGAATCTGGACGGTTGGTCAGCTTGTTCATCAGGGTAGATGGAAATCCTTTGAGGATTTGCATTTTGAGTTTGGTTTACCTAGAAGTTGGTATTTCCAATGGCTCCAGCTCAAGCATTGTATTGTACAGAGAGTGGGAGATCCTAGCTTATTGAGTGACAAGTGGGGGTTGGTACAGCTGCTGGAAAGTTGTCACTCTCTGAAGGGTACAGCTTCCAATTTTTATGCCATCATAAGGGATAATGCGGGACACTCTTTGGTAGGGTTGGAGAAAACCTGGGAGTCGGACTTGGGCTTATCTATATCTGCCTTGTCCTGGTGCCAACTATGGAGGCAGGTGAATAGAGTGTCGAGATCTGCAGCCCTCTCCCAATCGTTATTTTTTCTAATGCATAGGGCGTATTGTACGCCGGTTAGAGTCACTAGATGGCGTCCCACCACAAACAATAAATGTTGGTCCTGTGCAGGTGGACCCGCCACGTTGAAACATATGTTCTTTGAATGCCCGTTTGTCCAGCGGTTTTGGAGACAGGTCTGGGAGAGGATTCAAAGAGTGCTGTGTTTTCAAGCACCTTTGTTATGGAAGACTGTAATATTACGCTGTACAGTAGATGGAGCAGATATGCCAAAGACAAAGGCCTTTTTGTTTAATTTCATGCTGGCAATTGCTTTGAAACTTATTGTGTCCCATTGGAAGGATTCTTCCATGCTAAATGTATATCAGTGGTGGAATCTGATATGTCTTTACGCCAAGTATGAGAAAGCTCATGAGCAGATGCTTCGCCATGGTGGAAAGCACTTTTGTTTTGTTTCATCCATAAACAAATGGAAATACCTGGACGAATATGCTGCAGAGGCGGGATGTTCGGGGGTTTCTTTTTGTTTGTAGACTTAGAGCCATATCAGTGATGTTCTCTTTTATTTTCTTTCACTTTCTCTCGTTGTCTTTTCTTTTCCGTATTCTGCTTAGTCCAACCTAGGGAGGGAGGGAGGGGGGGGGGAGAGAGATTTAGTTTCGTTTTGTTTTTCTTTCTCCAGGGGTTGCAAGTTTTTTATAAGTGACAACTATATCTTTCTTTATGATGCACTGGGTGTCGCTGTTCTGCTCGGATGTTTTTCTGTTCAAATTGTTTTCACTGTATTACTGTTTGTGGGCTTTGTAGTGGTTAGGTGTGAAAATCAATAAATAAACGTATAAAAAAAAAGAAGTATTTCCACATATTATTCCTGAGTCTATTCCCTTTCACCCTCATCCTATGCATTTATGCTCTCCTGGGCATTTACAATATGCCACGGAGGTATTTAAATGTCTCAGTCATATCACCTCTGTCCCGCCTTTCCTCTAAAGCATACATATTAAGATCCTTAAGTCTGTCCTCATATGCTTTATAATGAAGACCATTAACCATTTTAGTAGCTACCCTCTGCACCGATTCCAACCTATTTATATCCTTTTGAAGGTGCGGTCTCCAGAATTGCACACAGTACTCCAAATGAGGTCGTACCAAAGACTTATACAGAGGCACTATCACCTCCTTTCTCCTGCTGGCCATTCCACTCTATGCACCCAAGCATCCTTCTAACTTTTGCCGTCACCTTTTCATCAGACACAATCACGCCTAGGTCCAGTTCTTCTTTCGTGGACAGAAGTATGTCACTAGCATGTACCCACTTCCTTGGATTGTTGCAGCCCAAATGCATGACCCTGCATTTTGTAGCATTAAATCTCAGCTGCAAAATTCTAGACCATTCTTAACCCTTTGCAGGCCAAGCCCAAAACTCTCGGGATCCAAAATTCTGACTAAATATTCCTATCAAATGGTATATAATACATGACCATAGCAGAAGGAAAATCACTATTAGAACATATTGAATAAGACGGGTACAATTTTCCTGAAATATGCAAAAATTAACCCGCCTGCAGAATGTGGATTAAAATTTTAAAGTAGGCCTTCAAAGGGTTAAAGCTTAGCTAGATTCCTCCTCATCTTATCTACACCGTCCTGGATGTCTACTCTGTTGTAGATTTTGGTATCATCCTCAAAGAGGCAGACTTTACCTGACAGCCCTTCTGCAATATCACTAACAAAGATGTTAAAAAGAATCAGACCAAGGAAAGATCCCTGCAACACTCCACTGGTAACCTCTTTCTCCTCAGAGTGAACTCCATTTACCTGTATCCTTTGTCACCTCCCACTCAACCAATTCTAACCCAAGCAGTAACTTTAGGGTCCATCCCAAGGGTGCTTAATTTGTTTATAAGTCGGCTGTGCGGAACAGTGTCAAATGTTTTACTGAAATCTAAATACACCACAAGGGCTCTCCCTCGGTCCATCTTCCGAGTCACCCAGTCAAAGAAATCAATCAGATTTGTCTGACAAGACCTGCCTCTGGTGAATCCATACTGCCTCAGATCCTGCAATCTATTGGACTCCAGAAACTTCACTAATTTCTCTTTCAGTAGCATTTCCAATAATTTACTCACCACCGAGGTTAAACTAAATGACCTGTAGTTTTCAACCACATCCTTACTTCCGCTTTTGTGTAAAGGGACCACATGTGCCTCTCTCCAGTCCTCTGGCACCCCCCGACTCCAAAGAGGCATTGAAAAAGTTAGTCAGTGGAGCTGCTAGAACATCCCCAAGTTCCTTCAGTATTCTCGGATGTATTCCATCTGGTCCCATCGCTTCGTCCACTTTTAGTTTCCTAGTTCCTCTTGAACACAATCTTCTGAAAATCATTTCAGATTCCCCTCGCTTTTGTTCCTGTTTTGGGGTGTTGTCTGAGGTCCTGCTCCCGGCCCTTCATCTGGATAATTTGAATAAATTGTTGAGTAAGAAGTTTCTTGAATGAAAAACATTTGGCTGTATATAGGGTTGTGCAATACTTGTGTTGGGATACAGCTATAAAATGTGCATAATTTGAATAAATTGTTGAGTGAAAAGATTCTTAAATGAAAAAACTTTTGGCCGTATATAGGGTTGTGCAATACTTATATATAATGTAATATGAAACTGAATGTAATACTATGATTGTTTTTTGTGATTTGTGTTTTGTGTTGGTATTTAGTGTTTTCCCCATTATTAAATTTTATTAATACTGAAGATAAATTATTAATTAATAAATGATTAAGCATATTTTGTATTGTATCATTTTGCTAAAATATGAGTTTATTATTTTCATGTATGATTGTTATTTGCTTTGAATTTGGTAATTAATTGCATTGTGTTATTCTTTGGTCCTGTGAAACCTAACATAGCATTCAATAGTTGAACAGTCTTCAGGAATGTTATAGACACTTAAATATTGTACTACATTTTAAAACTAATATTTTCTTCTTTTTTTAATCAGTGCTTATAACAAAATATGGGTGGATGCCCAAGAAGCCCTTGGTCATCTGCTCAATCAAGAGATACCAACAAGGCCCTCATATCCAGAGAAAGATCATCTGTTTGCATTTCAGACACTAGGCATCTTCTATGTAAAGTATGTCCAGATCTTCCGGAATCTGGAGTCTGCCTATGACCAGATAGTGCATCCACAGAAACGGCGAGTGATTCGGCAGGTGCTTGATGGGGTAATGGGGCGCATCCTGGAGCTGAAACATGAGATGGTGGAATTAGAGCTCTCTGAGTTTCAATATTTTGATGACATTCTGCAGGATTTCAAGCTGAACCCTGTAAGTACACACCTCTTACTGGGTGAGAGATTATGGGAAGATCATAGAATATGATGGTAGATAATACTACAAGTCTAATCTCATCTGCTGGTCTTCCTGCTGCAATAGCACAGACTCAAACAGATCTCTGTTTTCCCATGGTTAAGACTTCTCTGTGCTTACCTCTTGCTTTCTTTTTATTTTTTTTTTAGTTTTGAAACTTCATTTCCATTTTGAAATGATTATATAACATATGAAACACATTAGCGTTTCCTTGATTAGCCAACAAAAGAAAAAGCCCAAAAAAAGAACAATGATAATAGTGACCTCAGTCGATGTAGATACCCTTACAGTCAGAAACCCAAAGATTTCAACATTCATGCCTATAGTTATCCTTTCACCCAAGAACAGTTATCTAATAGGTCCCATGCTATGGTGAACTGAAAAAGCCAGCTGTGCTTTTTAGCTGCAAAGGCTTCTTATTTTTCTGTCAATCAAATGAAATTTCACTAGACATTCACCTCAATACCTTCATGATTTTCCAAGTATTCAAAACCACCTGAATGGCAAGAGACACAATAATATCCATTTGTTTCCTTATAGGAGAATATAGAATTTGAGCTATTGTTAGTGACATCCAAATAACAATTTGATAAAATAAAATCTCCTTGAACTTTAAAATATTTAGTAACTTGCTAACAATGATGCATGTTTACTATATATTTTAATGTATGTTAATTCAATTAATGTGCATAAGTATCCATAGCCCTTTATTTTCTTATGTTCTTATGCACTTAGGAGCCCTTTTACTAAATGTTTTAATGTGCATTAATGAGGTTAATGCATATTAAGTGATCACAGTCCTTTTATTTCAATGGATGCAGTAGCACTTAACATGCATTGACTTTATTAACATGTGCTAATTGTTAGTAGCCATGCCCCAATAAGTTTGTAACTGAGAATGCAAAAATATCATATGAGATATTATGCCTGGCTCTCCCATTGAAAATCAGGTGGAATAAGTCTTCTGTCTAACTGTGTGACTCCAGACGTACAGGGCCAACTTCAGGATTGGCCCTGTATGTCTGGGGTCACAGCCCTGCCTGCCGCTTGCCCTCGCTCCTCCCCTGGCCCAATCCCTCCTGCCCACAAACAGCTCCCTGCACAAGTGGCCTGTACATGCTCTGCTGCCGCCGGATGGCTCCAGCTGTTTAGCGGGTCTGGACGTCCGGAGTGGACATCCAGACACACTAAACGGAGAACAGAATATATTTGTGTACCTAGGAGGGTAAATTTATAACTGGATATGTGGATACAAAGTGGCCCCATTGGACTCCATTGCAGTTGGCAAGATCATTGCCAGGAAAGTATGGTACCAGAAGTCCGGGATGGAGGGTAGCAGTTGCAGTTAAGTCCCAAAAGGTTGCTGGAGGAAAGCCTAGACAGCATCTCGATGGGAGTCCCTGTCTAGGCAATAGTGTGCAGTGAAGGTATAAATGAGGACCAGATAGCTGCTCGACAGATTTCGTCAATGGAGACGGAAGGAAGGTTAGCAACTGAGGTTGCCATGGCTTGCACATTGTGAGCGGTGATGTGACCCTCAAGGGAGAGTCCCGCTTGAGCATAGGCAAAAGAAATGCAGTCCGCAATCCAATTGGATAGGGTGCATTTCGCTACTGGTAGGCCATGGTGACTTGGATTAAAGGAAATGAATAATCAAGAGGATTTCCTGTGATTCTTGATTCTGTCAAAATAGAAAGCCAGTGCACACTTGCAATCTAAAGTGTGTAGCACTGCTTTAGCCCTAGAGGCATGAGGTCTGGGGAAGAAGACTGGTAATATCTCCAATTGGTTGAGATGGAAGAGTGAGACCACCTTCAGAAGGAAGTGTGGATGAGTACGGAGAACCACCTTGTTATGGTGGAACCGGGTGTTCGGAGGATCCGACACTAAAACCTGCAGTTTGCTGATGCGGCGAGCGGGGGTTAGGATGACGAGGAAGCGACGAGGAGGATTATCTTCCAAGACAAGAATTTTAAAGAAGTGGTGGCTAAAGGCTCAAAAAAGGCTTTAGAATTTGCACCAGGACCACATTGAGGTCCCAGGCCACCGGTGGTGGTTTGATCGGTGGCTTCGACAGCAGGATACCCCACATAAAACGTTGCACCAAGGGATGCGAAGAAATAGGATGCCTGTAAACTAGCCTATGATAGGCTGAGATGGCACTAAAATGAACTTTGACTGAGTTGGTCTTGAGACCTGTCGAGGACAAGTGGAGGAGATCTTGTAAAAGGAATTCCACTGGGCAGGTAGAGGGGTCATTATGTTTCGGGGTACACCAGAGAGTGAACCTTCGCCATTTGAAGGCATAAAAACGTCTGAAAGACGGATTGTGCGATGCAAGTACGATGTCCTTGACCTGTTGTGGAAGGTCAAGGTCAGCAAAGATTATGCTTTCAGCAGTCATGCCATGATATAGAGAGCTTGTGGATTGGATGGAGAAGACTCCTGCATGTTCCAGGCTGAGAGGTGGAGTCTGCGCCAGACAAATCAGCAGAGGAAACCATAGCTGATGTGGCCAGTAAGGGGCTATTAGGATCATGAGCTCCTGTCAGCCTGCAGCTTGAACGGGGTCTTGGGTATTAAGGGGATGGGTGGGAATGCATACAGTAGGCCCTTTCCCCACTGGAGAAGGAAGGCATCTGTTGCTTGGCTGTGCAGGGAGGGAAGCCTTAAGCAAAAGTGCGGAAGGTGTGCATTCTCCTGGGAGGCAAACACATCTATTCTGGGGTCTCCCACATTTGGAATATCCAAGATACTGTTTCCTGATTTTTTTTATTTTTATTTTCATATTTATTGAGTATACAAATACATTCAAGAAAACATGAATGAAAGCAAAATAGCAAGCAAATATCATAGGTAACAAGCATAAGCTATAACAAGGAAAATAAACAAACATTAGCCTAAATTAGCCCACAAATTGTTAAAAGAGGAGGCACCAGGAAACCTTTTTCAGCCATTTCCTGATTTAAAGTCCACTCGTGTGGACATAGGATAAGGCTCAGTCTGTCCGCAAGGAGATTGAGTTCGCCCGGGAGATACATCACCCTGAGATGTATGTGGTGCGCAATGGAGAAGAACCAAAGATAGAGGGCTTCCTGGTAGAGGGGATAGGAACCCATTCCCCCCCCCCCCCCCCCGCTTGTTCACATAGAACATGGCCATCTAGTTGTCCATTTGGACTAAGACCTGTTTGCCCGAAAGTTGGGGTTGAAAAACCCGAAGGCATGAGTGAGAGCAAATAGCTCCAGGAGGTTGATCTGCAACTGAGATTCCTGTTGTGTCCACTGCCTCTGTACGGTGTGACTGTCTAGATGTACTCCCCACTCGCATTTGGAATCATCCATTGTCAAGGTGCATTGAGGTGGAGTCATCTAAAAAGGTGACCCTCCAAGTAGGTTTTGAAGGGAGCACCACCACTCAAGGGAGTTGACAAGTGGAGGACTGATGCAGATCTTGTCTGAGAGACGCCCGGTTGCTTGGGTCCATTGAGACGACAGAGTCCATTGGGCTTGCCGCATGTGAAGGCAGGCATAGGGGATGACATGGATTGTGGAGGCCATGTGCCCTAAAAGGTGCAGCATTTCTCGAGCTGTCATAGCACTGTGACCTCTTATACTGTTGGCCAGCTCGATGAGATGGGTAGAGCAGTTCTGGGAAAGGAAAGCTCAGGCCTGACAAATCTCCAGAAGTGCTCCAATGAATTTGAGTTGCTGGGATGGGACCAGGTATGATTTGGGAAAGTTTAAGATGAATCCCAGATCTTGGAACACAGTGATGGTGCGATGAAGAGATCATTTTACCTCTTGTGGGGATTCTCCCATGATTAGCCAGTCATGTAAGTAGGGGAAGATGAAGACCCCCAAAGTTCAAAGATAGGCGGCAACCACTGCCATGCATTTTGTGAACACTCGGGGTGCATAGGCTAACCAGAAGGGGAGCACCTGATATTGGTAGTAGATTTGCTGTAACCGAAAATGCAGACACTGTTTGTTTTGAGGGTGGATCAGCAAATGTGTGTATGCCTCCTTGGGGTCTAGAGAACATAGCTAGTCATTTCTCTGAAGGTATAGCAGAAGTGTACTGAGGGAAATAATTTTGAATTTTTCTTGAATGAGGAATTTGTTTAGGTGTCTTGGATCTAGAATGGGCATGAACCTTCCTGTCTTCTTGGGGATAAGAAAATAAGGAGAGTAGAAGCCCCTGCCCTCTTGGATGGGCAGAACTCTTTCTACGGCTCCCTGAGCTAACAGGGTGGACATCTCGACTGATAGAAGATTTCTCTGCAAGGGATTTGCGGGATAATCTCTTGTGGAGGTAAGCTTTTGAAATGAAGCAGATAGCCCTTTGGATGATGTTGAGAGTCCACTACTTTGATGTGATGAGGTGCTTACCTGTGGGCATAGGAGCAGAATCTGCCTGCTATGTGTAGGGGTGGGGGACCCTGCCGAGGCGGAGTAGCTAAGCTCTCTAGGAAGAAGTCAAAAATCAGGTGCTGGCTGTGTCTGTGCAGCTGGTTGTGGCTTAGGCATCTTAGACTTTTTGGGCTGGCGAGGGCCCTGCTGTCACTGCTGTTGCTGTTGAGGTTGGTAAGCAGCTGCAGGTGGATAAGAAGGATAATATCTTTTCTTCTTAGGATAGAAAGACTTCTTTTGATTAGTCTTTTTCCTAGACGAGTCTGAGGTCTTTCTGGAGAGGTGTTTGAGAGTGAAATCATCTGTTTCAATCTCTCTGGCCTTTTCTCTTCAATTTTTTCCAAAGAGATTCTCTCCAGAGCAGGGAATGTTGGCCAATTTATCCTGAACCCACTGCTCAAGGTCAGATGCCTGGAGCCAGGCTATTCTACAAGACCCTGTGCAGACTGCTGAAGCTCTGCTGGATGACTCAAAGGCATAGAAGATGCTTGGGTAAGAAATTTGGATGTATTCTGATTTTGCCTGATTAAGGTCTGGAATGCATCATGTTTGTCATCAGGAAGGATAGGAGCAAGGTTCTGAAGATCCCTGGAGATATCCTTGAGATACATGCCCATATAAATCATGTAGGAAGAAATCCTAGAAGTGAGCATGCATGCCTGAAAGCACCAAAGGCCAAAGGCATCGAGAGTTCTGGAGTCCTTGCCTGGAGGTATGGAAGAATGGTTTTTAGAACTCTTGATGCGATGCACTGTTGATTCCACCACCATCGAGTGGTGTGGTAGTTAAGGCTTTTGAAAGCCAGAGCATGGCGGAACTCGGTACATGGTATCAAGTCACTTGCTGATAGGTTGAACCGTTAGCGGGGCCTCCCACATATGTAGCATTAGATCCTGCAGGATGCGATGCACCAATAACGTTGCCGCCTCTTTTGGTGCCAAGGGATATTGGAGGATTTCCAATTCCTCTGCCCTCAGTTCCATTTCTGATACCATGGTAATCTGCAGGCCTACTGCCATGTCCTGAATGAAGTCTTGGAAATATATGCCTTCTGGCAGGGACCGATGCTACTCATGAGGAGGGGATGTATCGTAAGGGAGATTCCGGGTTCTCCTGGAGTCCTCCGATGCATCATCGGAATCGGAGGAGGTAGGATATGATTCTAATAGAAAGTCAAAGTATTGACGGTCTCATGCTGATGTTGAGGCACAATGCCGATATCAATGATCAGTCAGTGTGTCACTGGGAACCTGTTGGCTACCAACGATGTCTGTCGATTCCAAAGGAGGCATTGGAGAGAGAAGATCCCCAATGCAGATTCGAGATCCGGCTGGATGCTGTTGTCTGAACTGCTGGAGCTGTCGATATAGTCGGTACCGAAGCTGCCAGGAGTTCTGCCAAACTCCTCTCAATAGCCAGGATGCACTGGTCAAGGGAGGAGGCCGATGCCTGGGTGGAATCCTGCATGGGGCTCTAAGCCACTATCCAAGAGCATGGAACCAGTAGCTCTCCAAAGGTCGAGGCCTCGGGAGCATCCTGGAGCCCCTGTTGTGCTTTGGAGGGCTGGTCCTCCCACCAGTGCTGTTTGGCAGGCCGGTCTGCATCGGATGCCCATTTCGGTGAATCCTGATGATGATGAAGGGACTTACCTTGAGGATCGGTATTGATTTTCTATGCCGATGACTTAGACTTAGTCTTATGTTTGGACTTTGAGGAGACCTGAGAACCAAGAGAGGAGGCCGATGTCCTTGACGATGTGGAAGCCACTGAAATCGAATCCGGGGCAGAGAACCATACTCCATACTGTTTGGCTCTGTTCTTTATGCCTCTTTTTGTCATTTCTTGGCGCAAAGGACAATCAGTCGGTAAATGGTCTGGACCCAAACATTTTAAACACCAGTCATGTTTATCGGTGACTGATATTAAATCAGAACACTTGGTACATTTTTTGAAAATGCCTTTGTGTTTTTCCATTGTGGCAGAACGAAGTAGGCCAAGGCTTAATTTGGCGGTTGAATCCACCAAAATTGGAAAAAATGAAAAATGAAAGAAAAAATATTTTGAAAAGAAAAGAAATATTGGGGCCGGTATCAGGGAAGGTACCGGTGTCGATGGAAAGGCAGAGCACAGATTTAAACCAAAAAATGACGTTTTTCAGCGGTAACAGGAAGAAAACAACCTGTGGCTCAATGGAAAACGAAGAACTGGTGAGTAGGAAAGGTGGGAAGGCAGATGCACAGATACAGTAGATTGCTCCCAAACGCTTTTGAATTGGACGCTGGGGAGCGTTCCTGCGCGGGCTTCATCGGTGCCGACGATACCCATATATGTAGACTGCATGCCTGCTTGTTCCTGGAGATTAAGCATATATCATTTGTGCTCCTAGGAGGGTAAATGTATAACCGGATGCCTAGTTTAGGCACCTGGAATGAGCCTATATTAAGCCTATTCTATAAAGAAAAGTGGGTGCTTATTTTTTTTTAGAAAATGGGAATGTAAGTGATCGAAAACGTGCATTTAAATCTAGGCACGAGCACTTACATCATTCCTAGGGCTGGTGTAAATGCTGACACTTAATTTTTTAAAGAACACGTGTAAGTTATAGTATTGTATAACTTATGCACATAAATTTGCATTCTGCTGGGCGGACTGGATGGACCATGCTGGTCTTTATCTGCCATCATTTACTATGTTACTATGCTCCTGTGCATGCCCACAGCAAAAGTACGCACCAGTGGCCTGATACAGGTAGCAATAAAAGAGGGATCCACTAAGTTGCGCATGTAAAGGACCATCCACACATGTAAGTCACCGAAAATACATGACTTACATGTGTTAATGACACGTAACTCTGCACAGCTGCTTATAAAATTACCTTCTTGATGTCTTAGATACTTCATTGGTGGTCTACAGTTCACTATGTGCTCCAGAAAAGTCTCTGTAAGGGAAGCAGAGATTGGGAGCTATAGGGACTTTTCACAAAAAAACTACACAGGATCTGGGGCCCAGAGTATCCTCAAACTGTTGTTACCATACTTTTTTTTGCCCCACTGCATCTTTTATCCTATTAACTGAAAAGCTGCGTTTGGAGAAGACAAAGTGGAGGTTATTTTAGAAATCGTATTCACAATTTTCACATGGAAAATTCAGCATTTAGACCTAGAAATGATATCCACTTGTAAATGGCATTTTTAGAAAAGGATTTATTTATACATGAATGTCCATAATACATAGATAAGACACTTTCAAATGCGCTATTTATTTATTTAGTTGTGCTTATATACCGCTTTTCACCAGGTCAAAGCTGTTTGCAGATATATGCTAACAGGCACTTTTTATTCCCTTGTCCTCGAAGGGCTCACAATCTAAGTGTACCTGGGGGCAATGGAGGGTTAAGTGGCTTGCCCAAGGCCACAAGGAGTGGCCATGGGACTAGAGACCCCAGTCCCTCCAGCCTGAGGTTACTTGTCCCTACGTGGGAATTGAACCCCTGGCCCTCCAGCCTGAGGTAATCTGTCCCAACCACTAGACAGGACAACAAAAATCCAGGCCTTTTCTCACATTATAAACCATATTTTTTTTACAGCTTTGTCACCTTCTGATCACCCATCTATCTCTCCCACTGTTTCCCACTCCCCTCATCTTCTTTCCCTGAGGCTATCACTGGACTGCTTTTGTGATTCATTTATATATTATGATATTGCCATCATTTGCTTATACTGTCCTGACCCAAGACGAAGTTTCTAACCTTTGAAAGTTAGTCCAAAGATATATTAAGTTAATCCAATAAAGGAGTGGAGGAGTAGCCTAGTGGTTAGAACACTGGCTTGGTAACCAAGCAACCAGGATTCAAATCCCACTAGCACTCCTTGTGGCCTTGGGCAAGTCACTTAACCCTCCATTGCCTCGGAAGAAAGGCCTGGCAATCTACTTCCGGTGACACTGCCAAGAAAACCCAGGAGCTTCTGGGTCGCCAGGAGTCAGGACTGACTCGAAGGCACAAATTGCAATTTGCAATCCAATAAAAGGATATCCCCTTATTTTCTTTTTTTCTATTTCTTTCTCTGGGAACAAGAAGGAAGTCAGTCCTCACATATGGGTGATGTCCACGCCAACGGAGCCCTCTCGGAAGCATCTCCCCAGCTTTCAAAGAAGGCCTTTGGGAGATGCTACCAGGCATCTATCTGGTTTCCCCTGGAAAAAGTTGATTTTTTTTCTCGATCTGAGTTTCATACTCTCTCTGGTTGTGCACCAGTACTCTTCCCACTACCTGAGCCTGCTGTTCCAGCATTGAGTCTCGGGTTTGTACATTTTTTCCTTTTTGGTGCCTTCACGCCCTTTTTTCCAGCTGGCAGCACCGCGGATCTTTGACCTCGCTGGGGTACTTTTCTTCCCCTGTGGCTACCAGTGGGTTCAAGAAGTGTGATGCGTTGAAAAATGGCCCACATATATGTATAAGTTGCAAAATACCATTTTTCATGTGTAGGTGCTGGCACTTACACGTGTAAGTTGCCAAGTTACCTCTGTTAATTTTTCCCATATGTAGATTGGTAAAATGGGTCCACTAGCTCTATGGGTTGGAAAATATACATGCGTTCATGCATATCCTCATACATATTTTAGAAAAAGCACCACATTTGGCAAAGCCTTCTCTAAAATACTACTAGAATTGTTTATGTCCTAACCCTGATGTATTAATTCCAATCCAAAATAAAATTTGCCTTCCTGCATTTGACCACCTGTATGAAATCAGGCTCCTTCTTCAAAGACATCGGTGAGGTGCAGTGAACAAGAAAGCATGCTTAAGTTGGAACTATTTAAAATATTGACTAGGATGCATATTAAACTGGTGGGCTAAACTAGAAAGTCCATCTTTTTTCCATTTATTAAGATTTGCAGTAAAGATCATAAACTTTTTAAATTGTCATTCTGACCAGGTAATCATCTTCTAAAGAGAGGATTATAACAAATAGTCATCAAGAGGATTCTGAGGATTACCTACAACTACCTACTATGCTTTTAAGGCCCTAAAGGTAGATTGAAGTATCCATCCATTGCATCAAAGCACCCCCACAAAGAGGACTGCTTATCCATATCATTAGAGGGCATTTATGTATTTAAACATGTTTTTATACCGCCTTTCTACCATTCAAAGTGGTTTATATTTAACAAAAATTTAGCAGGGCTGTGTTGGGTGGGCCTTAGCTGTACATAGAACTAAACATTGTAACAGTAGAAAAAGGTAACATAGAATAATCATGCTAACAGTAGAACAGTATATACAGTAAAACAGTATGTAAAGAGTATATACTGTTCTCAACTATTTACAGTATATTAAGACTGAATAATAGTATTCATTTGACAGTCTTCTAAGGTTTGGGGTCCAGCCATTGATCCATTCCAGGATTCTCCCAAAGATGTCACCTCTCTTCCTGCATTCCAGTCACGCCTGGCAGTGGCAATTTACTGAAGGATACTGACAGCAGGATGCAGGAGGCATTTGTGAAAGAGATGCATTGGTAACTCACACCAGCCCTGCCTGTCCTGCAAACCATGAAGTTTCTTGAAGGCATGACACTGATACTGAGACATCAAAAGGCCTCAGATATGGTGCCAGTCATGCTGATGCCAGTATCGCTTCATGGTTGCACAGTAACTTCCTTTATGTCAACCCTTCTAAGTCAGCTGTTCTGTGGTTTTCATTCAGCACTCTCCCTCCTACCTGCTCCCCTCTTTTCCTCTCTACCCCAATTCCCCTGGTTTCTTCTCTCCGTTACCTTGGGGTTATCCTAGACTCCTCACTCTCTTTTCACTACCACATTACCATGCTTGTCTGTCGCTCTTCCTTTTTTTGCGCCAAATTTGTGATGTCCGCTCCTTCCTTCCTTCCTCCTCCCTCACCTCTCTGGTTCTTTCCCTTGTTATTTCCAGGCTGGACTATTGTAACACAGTTCTGGCTTGTCTCACACAATTCAAGCTTCGGTGCCTTCAGTTGGTTCAAAATACTGCTGCACGTATGCTCACTCACTCCTCCCCCAGGAATCATGTCACTCCCCTCCTTTTCAGTTTACACTGGCTTCCACTTAGCTCTCGTTTCATCTACAAACTCCTCATTCTCACCCACAAAGCACTACACACTGGCACCCCCCAATATCTAGCCGACTCCATCCGTTTGCAGCTTTCCCCCCGCCTTCTCCGCTTGGTTCACGGCACACGCCTCTTTCTTCCTTTTCCCTCCTCGGCCCACCTGGAATCCACCCGTCGCTCTGCATTCTATTTCTTAGCCCTTGCACTTTGGAATTCCCTCCCTCCCACCCGCCGCACTGAACTGTCCTATCAACGTTTTAAGGGCCAACTCAAAACTCACCTTTTTCAGCAGGCTTTTGACCTTCCGGACCCCTGATGCCCGCCCTCCTCGCCAGTCTCCCTCCCCCCCAGCCCCCTCCTCTTTACCCTCTTCTTTTTCCTTATGACTATTTCTATTCTGTTCTGTCCTCTCTCTTTCCTGTTTGATGACTGGCGTTCCTTTCCTTTCTAAATTTCAATTTGTTTTTATTGTATACCGCTCTGATGCACATGCTTGAGCGGTATATCAAGCGACAAAATAAAGATAAAGATTTAGCTCAAGCCTTTCCAGTAGTTCAAAGTGGTTTACATTCATGTACAGAAATTATTTCTCTGTCCTTGAAGGACTTATAATCTAAATAAAATATTGAGTACATCAGGGGAGGAATATGTACCAAGGCATAATTCATCATCAAGGTCTAAATCCAAATGGGCAACTGAGGTCCTCACTGAGCCTTTGCTTGCTAGCTAGATACAAACTCATGCTTTCCTAGTTTAGTACTCTTTTGGCATGCAGTTTGAAAAGTCCTAAAGTCAGGTTGCTGGATAAGGATAGTCCTCCAAAGAGGAGAGGTTCACTGGTCCACCTCTGACCTCTTTCCATCATAGAAAAAGAGAAAGTATGATCTCGTCCACTTGATGGCTAAAGATATTGCTTTCAATGATGATGTGACACTGGTTGTGACTTCACTGCTGGGCAGCAGACCTGGCCTCCAAGTCCCAGTTGTCCCAGCTTTTACATTTATTTACCTTTAAGGGAAAGCAATTGTTTAGAGAGGACTTGGAGAAGCTGGTTAAGGATATGGTGTGTCCAAACCTCATCGCCTCCCAGAGGCTAGGCCAAAGGGGCCTGGGAAGCATACAAGTGCACCGTCCTTATAATTGTCCGCTCGATTACCTTGTTTCCGATACCTGGAACTCTGGAATTCCCAGGACTTGCATAGGTATCGCCCTGGAAAGCCCACCTTCTCTTCCTCTTCTAGATTTTCGGTTCCGGCCTGTCCTTTTGTAGAGTTCATGGACCCCGGGAATCTACTACCTCCAGAAGTGCCACTCCCTGTCCAGCACTGTGATACCTCCAGTGGGTGGTAGGCTGTGCTTTTTCTACTAGGAGTGGGCCTAGATTACTGAGGATTGCTGAGTGTTCAATGCTATTTAGCATGACTATTTTCTGGAATGCAGGGAGCCTATCCCAGATGCCTTCATCACCTCCCCATATAGTTCTGTGGCCAAAAGAGCTGATCCAATGAAACGCTCGCAGTACAAAAGATTGAGATAAGTGATGGAGATGGACCCATTTCACGAAGAAGAATGCAGATAAATAAAAATGGCTAATAGCTTAAAATTACTCACCTTAAATGTAAAAGGGATTACAAGCCCAATAAAGCGTAAAAAATTCATATCATACTGTCAACAGAAGAAAGCAGATATAGTATATTTACAAGAAACGCATCTGAATGAAAAAGAATCCCAGAAAACAACATCGAAATTATATCAAGTTGTCCTAGCAGCTCCAGCCATGGGAAAAAAAGGTGGAGTTCTGATACTGGTACGGAAAATGCTTATGCCGAAGACAAAATATTTGACTCAACATATAATCAAACTCTGGAATTCATTACCGAAGGATATAGTAAAAGTTGTTAGTGTAGATGGGTATAAAAAAGGTTTGGACAAGCTTCTGGAGAAAAGGTCCATAAACAATTATTAAAGAGGACACAGGAAATCTACTTCTTGCCCCAGGACAAGTAGTATGGAACCTGTGTGTCTTTTTGGGAACCTGCCAGGTAATTGTGACCTGGATTGGCCACTGATGGACATTGGTCTGATCACAGTATGGCATTTCTTATGTTCTTAATACATTTATAGGGGAATAAATGAAGCTTATAAGGAACGCCGCCCCCCCCCCCCAACAGTTAAATATGGTGGAGGTTCCATAATGTTGTGAGGCTGTTTTGTTGTCTCAGGAAATGGAGGCCTGGGATGTAATAAAGGAATCATGAAGTCAGAAGACTACCAAGGTATTTTGAAGTGAAAGCTAGGTCTGGGTCAAAGGTCATGGGTCCTCCAGCAGGACAGTGACCCAAAACATGCATCCAAAAGTAGAAATAATGGTTAAAAAGGGAAAATGGACTGTTTTAAAGTGGACAGCAATGAGTCCTGATTTCAATCCAATCGAGAACCTTTGGAAAGAGCTGAAATCTGCTTTAGTAAAAGGAATCCTGGAAACATTCATGAGTTAGAACAAATCTCATTTGAAGAATGGAAGAGCCTACCAGTAGACAGATGAACAAAACTTATAGATTGCTACAAGAAATGTTTGGAGGCTGTCATCACTGCAAACAAATATTAGTGAAGGGTGCTATTAATGCAGTCCAGGTCATATTTTTTTTCTCTGAAATTACCATGTCTAAGTCACACAGGCATCTCTTTTTTGTTGTATACCTTTGAACATGCTATTAAAATATTATAATGACATACATTTGGAATATTTCCATTTATTTCTCAAGATATTTTAAACAACATATCTAAAATGCAAGGATGCCAATAATATTGACCACAACTGTATGTCTGTAAAGATAACAAGGCTGAATAGCAAAAGAACTACAGTTGTGGTCAACATTATTGGTGCCCTTGCAGTTCAACCCCTTAATGTTCAATATCTCCTTAAAAAAAGGAGCCAGTGAAATAGCTTTGGGCTACCATATTTTCAAGCAAATAATGCATGCGTTATATGTTATTCTACTGAACCGCGCAGCCCTTGCACATGATGTGTGTCGACACATTATATACGTGTCATGGATATCACAAGACAGACTAAAAAGGCAATCATTTTTAATTTTTTATAACTTTATTATTTCCTAAATCCTGAATGTTAATAAGGGTTATTTCTGTGCATTCTTTGTTATTTATTCTAAATTAGACTAGGCAAATTCCAGTTCAATCAACACCATCATCATCATCTGACTCCTCAAACCCTTCTAAGTCCATTCTCTCTGCACTGTCATCGTTGAAATATCTAAGAGCCACCTGCAGACGCTCTTCTGTAATTTCTGAAGTGATGTCACCATCACTGCTATTGGCATCTTCACCTTTGTTGTCGATATGTGAATGTGTCTTATTCTGCTGGTGGACAATCCCAGCCTTTCTGAAGCCATTGCGGATAGTTTGTGGCGTTATTTTCCCCAAGCAGATGCCATTCACTTGCAGACTTCTGAAAACCATGCCTGCTTCAGTCTTCCTGATGGTGTGGATTCATGAATCCCAGACTGCATCCATGCATCCTACTCTCTTCTCACGAACATCTTGAATGGATGGTTAACTGCTATGGGCCCAATTCTGGGATGCGGGTTGTGGGACTGTACATCTCAGTGGGACATGCACCCCGCAAGCTGTCTGGGCCCGATTCCCCTTCTGGCTCTCCCCATATGTCTTGAGCATCAGGACAGAGAGAGCCAGCAGGAGGCTTCAGGGGGCGGGATCAGGGTGGAGCGGAGCAGCAGCGGGCCAACCCAGCAGGACATACAGGGCAGATTCAGGTCACAGACCTGTATGCATTGCCAGGCCCATGGAGATGTGCTGCTCATTTCACCTCAGAAGTCAATCATCTTTTGCTCCCAGTCTCCCGGAGGTCACTGGCCTACAGTGGCTCTCATTCTCACAGAAAGTCCATTTCTTTTCATGAATCTAGAAATCCAAGTGAAACCTGCTTTGAAATCCGTAATTCCTGTTTCATTTGCCAGAAGCTTTGCTTTTATCTGAATTTTTTTTACAAACTGGGGTTTTTCTATCAACCTGTCTCACTGCTGTATCCCTATCCTCCACCGCTTTATCACCTCCACTCTTGACGCCTTGGTGGAACGCAAGGCGGCTGCCTCTGTCATGGCCCTAACCCCATATACCCCTCTGCGGCCTGCCCCTAGTAATACTGCCCTCTACCGCTCCTAGCGGTTGAGGTCATACTCGAAAAAGGGGGGAGTGAGGTAGCCGGAAAGGCAGCTGTGAGAGAAAGCCCCCCCCCTCTCCCCCGCTTGGGCTGCAGCGAGACAACACTTACACATACCCTTTCGCCCAGAAAACCAGGAGACCAGAGCATACCAGTCTAAACAGGTCACTCGGGAATGCTTTATGAGAGCCCACTGTCCCCCCCCTTCAGGGGCTACCGATTGGTGAAGAAGAGATACCTGGGGCGAATGGGAAGGTAGCAAGGGGGTTTGAGAATGTACTGTATATAAGACAACGTGGGACGTCATTTAGGCGCTCAGATCTTTTGTCCAGGGTGCCGGCTCTGTCTCTGAGTCCTGTGTACACAATAAAAGATTCTGTTTGCATTCTAGTCTGTCTGTGTGTTCCTTCTGAGGGTGTGGGAGACAGGGTTCCTGCTTCACTATCTGCTATCATTCACAGTTTGAGTTGCCCATGGCTGTTTTGTAACCTATAGCTTGGGAATCCCATATGTGAGGACTGACTTCCTGTTTGTTCCCGGAGAAAGCGTAGTTACTCACCTGTAAAAGGTGTTCTCTGTGGCCAACAAGAATCAGTTCTCACAAACCTCCCTTCTCCCCGTGGAGTTTGTTTTCTTTTTTTGGCTTGATAAGGCTATGCCATCATACTGAGGTAAGATGGTACCCTTGAGTGGGAAGGGGACTGCACATGCGTGGTCTAACTCCCAAAGGATGTCTGTGAAAACTGGGAAGTGTTCACCACTCAGGCTCCATTGGTGCCAATGTCATCCATATGTGAGGACTGATTCCTGCTGTTCCTGGAGAACACCTGTTACAGGTGGGTAACTACACTTTCTATTTGCTTTCCTGATTGTATCTCCAGTCTAGTCCCGGACCTCTGGGTTGTCCACCTTATTCAGCAGCTTGGAGACTGAGGAACCTACTTTTTATGACATCACCAGTATATCCTGCCGGTAACCACCTCCATTTGCCAGTTACCTCAGTCTCCAAGCAGCTGGGAGGTCCGGGCTCACAGGAGGAACAATTGAGTATAGTTTTAAGTGTAGTTGGAAAGATTTGGATTAAAAAAAAAAAAAAAGAGAGAAATAAAGAAAGATAAGGTGAAAGCTGGTTTTTCAGGGGCTGTACCTTTAAGCCGAGATTGAAGGCTCTCCCCCCCTCCTGGAGGAGTTTTTCTGCCTCCGGTGTGTTGGAGGATCCCACTTAACGGGGCAGAAGTTGCCTCCGGTAAAGGCAGTGGGGAAGTCCATTTTCTTAGCACAGCAGCTGCAGATGGACCTGCAGCCAGCGTTACACAGAAGTCCTGCCTGTTAGTACACCATGGCTGAGCGCTCTCTTCCCCCCTCCCCCCCCTCTCCCCGGTGCAGTTCCAGGCAATAGCTCGGGTTCGGCGACGGGGCAGGAGCAGAAATTTCACTTGCAACTGTGTCTGGGTACAGGAGACCTGCAAAAGGTAAGAGGACCCGATTGCTTAATTTCCTGTCAGCGCGTTTGAATGCAAAACGGACAGCGGACCCAGCCGCGTGGTGGCAGCGCGGGAAGTCTCGGAGCAGCGTCGAGTGCATGGAGAGAACCTGGTGAGCGCGTTACAAGCCAATTTCTTAATTTGAAGGGGCTCAGCCTTTTGTAGCTCATCGAGTCTTGCTATTTTCAATAGACTTTTGTGTGGGTGTTTTAGTTCGCCAGTTTTGGTTCCCCCGGGCCTTGCTTAACTCGAGGCAGCTAGTTCAGTGTGGGGATGCCCGCTAGGTCCCAGTGTTTTGTTTGTGGGGCTAGAAGGGGCTCGGCAGCAGATTCAGGGGTGTGCAAAAGTTGCTTGAAAGAAGCCTCTACCATGGACAACATTGCAGAGGGCAAAGGAGGATCGCCTGGAGACAGAAGCAGGACTTTCAGTCGCTCAAGCAGCCAGCTTGCCCCATGGGGAACCGGTAGCGGGTCCCTCCTCTGCACCAGATGTTTCTCCCTCCCTGGCATCCTGGCCCAAGGGGCTGGAGTCTATCTTTTCTAGGGACTTTGTAATGCTCCTGCAACAGGCAGTATGTAGCATCTCGCAAGGGCAGGCTGGGGAAAAAGCCCAGGGACGCGAAGGACAGAGACCTGCGACCTCTCTGCTTACTGATGAGTTGCAGGATGGAGCAAAGAGATCGAGGATGGCTGAGGACCTTCAGGTTCCCTCTGTTGTTTCGGAGGGGCAACTGTCAGATGAGGAAGGCCGAAGTCTGGACATGGAAGAGTATTTGGAGGAAGGTGAGCTCGCTAATAAGGAGGACCAAGCTAGAGTAGTGCGGGTCTTCCGCAGAGAGGAGCTGCCAGTTCTCATTGGGGAAGCGCTAAAGGCGCTAAACATGCCGGTCCTGGGGTCAGGGGAAGATGAGACCCTAGAGGATCCGTTATTACAAGGTTTTAGGAAGAATCAAAGGGCGTTTCCAGTGCATAGGGTTTTCCAGGAGATAATTCAGGAAGAGTGGAATATTCCAGAGGCGCCCCTTAAGGGTTCTAGAGTGATGAGTCGCCTTTACCCTCTCGTGGAACAAGATAGAGAGGTATTTAGGGCTCCCAAGGTGGATGCGGCAGTAGCGGCAGTAACGAAGAAGACCACAATCCCGGTTGAGGGCAGTGCGGCTCTAAAGGATTCCCAGGACAGAAAGCTGGATGTTCTACTGAGACAGATTTTTGATGTGAATGCCGTGTCACTCCAGGCAGCTATCTGCGGCGCCTGGGTGGCCAGGGCCTGCCTGCGGTGGGCACAGAGGGTCCCCGGAGGTCAGGAGGGCGACAACAACGGGGAAGCGTCCAGGCTGGAGTCTTGGGCGGCCTACCTGGCAGATCTTCATTATGATATGATGCGAGCACTGTCGAGGAGCATGGCATCCGCAGTAGCTGTGAGGCGTTACTTGTGGCTTCGTAATTGGGCGGCGGATAACTCTTCTAAGTCAAGGCTCAGTAAGCTTCCCTTTAAGGGGAGGCTCTTAGTGGTGAAGATTTGGAGAAGTTGGTCAGGGATCTCGGGGAATCTAAAGGGGGCAGATTACCTGAAGACAAGCCCAAGCTTGAGAGGACGACACCCGGGAGCAAGGGGCAACAGTGGGATTTTTGTCGTTTCTTTTTCCAAAAGTTTAATCCCAGTCAGAGAGGCAGGTTCCCCAGCAGAAATCAGGGTTATTTCGGGGATTTCGAGGGGCAGGAAGAGGTTTTGGGGCTGCCGCCTCCTCCTCTACCTCCAGTGTTAGGAAATCGCAATGAAGTCAGGGGGACCCAGGTGCCCCTAGTCCACGTAGGGGGGCGGTTGCAAGACTTCTACAACACCTGGATCCATGTCACGTCAAATCAGTGGGTACTGGAGGTTATTTGAGAAGGGTACGCGCTGGAGCTGCAGTGTCTGGTGCGGGATGCCTTTGTGAGGTCCCCCTGCAAGTCCTCGAGCAAGTGCGAGGCGGTGCAGGGGACTGTACAGAGGCTCCTGGATCTCGGGGCAATAGTTCTGGTACCCTCAGACCAATGCGGCTGCGGTCGATTCTCCATTTACTTCGTGGTCCCAAAGAAGGACGGAGGGGTTCGGCCAATTTTGGATCTCAAGGGAGTGAATCGTTGTCTTCGAGTTTCGCATTTTCACATGGAGACTCTGCGCTCGGTCATTGTAGCGGTTCGGGCGGGAGAGTTCCTTACCTCTCTAGATCTGTCGGAAGTGTATCTTCATATTCCCATACGGCCGGACCATCAAATGTACCTCAGGTTTGTGATGCCTTTTGGGCAGTTTCAGTTCCGAGCTTTGCCGTTTGGCCTGGCAACGGCCCCTTGCACGTTTACCAAGATCATGGTAGTGGTCGCGGCGGCTTTTCGAAGGGAAGGGGTTCTGGTGCACCCTTACCTAGACGATTGGCTGATCCGGGCATAGTCGAGAGCGGAGAGCAGAGAGCGAAGAGGCGACGGCCAGGGTGGTTTCCTTCCTGGAGAGTCTAGGTTGGGTGGTCAATATGTCAAAGAGTCAGTTGGTCCCTTCCCAGTGCCTGGAGTACTTAGGAGCTCGGTTCGACACGAAGAAGGGGCAAGTGTTTCTGCCTCAGCTAAGAGCGCAGGGCTTGCGGAAGCTGGTTCGAAGATTCTTGAGCAGTGCGGCTCCCACAGCATGGCAGTACCTTCAACTGTTGGGCACAATGGCGTCCACGATTGAGTTGGTACCCTGGGCGAGAGCGCACATGAGGCCGTTGCAGAGGGTGTTGCTCAGGCGCTGGTCGCACCAACGCGACCCGTTGTCACGGAGGCTCGTTCGCCCGGTGGAGATGCGGAAGGCCCTGCATTGGTGATTAATTCCCGCGTCTCTGAGGAAGGGAAAGCCGTTGGAAGCTCCAGTCTGGGTGCCTGTGACGACGGACACCAGCCTCTGGGGCTGGGGAGCGCACTTCCAGGGCAAATTCACTCAGGGGTAATGGAGTCCTCTGGAGAAATCGTGGTCGATCAACAGGTTAGAGTTGCGAGCAGTGTTGTTCTCCCTGCAGAATTTTCAGGCCTATCTCGGAGGAAAGGCGGTTCGGGTGTTCTCCGACAACGCAACCGCGGTGGGTTATGTCAGTCGACAAGGGGGCACCAGCAGTGTAACCCTGGAGTCCGAGGCAGAGGACTTGTGCAGATGGGCCGAGGAGAATCTTTTAGACCTGTTGGTGGCGCATGTCGCAGGGGTGGACAACGTCGAAGCCGATTTTCTCAGTCAAGTGAAGGTGGATCCTGGAGAGAGGACCCTTCATCCAGAGGTGTTCCACATGTTAGTACGTTGATGGGGCACGCCGGTCATGGACCTCATGGCAACGTTTCAGTCAGCAAAGGTCAATCGGTTTTACAGCAGAAGAAGAGAAAGGATGTCGGAAGGTCTGGATGCTCTCATTCAGAACTGGCCACAGGAGCAGCTCCTGTACATTTTTCCACCGTGGGTCCTGATAGGCAGGGTGCTTCAGCGGATCAAAAAGTACAGAAGATAGGTGAGTCTGATAGCTCCGGATTGGCCGCACCGGCCTTGGAACGTGGATATGATAAGGCTTCTGGCAGCAAGGCCGTGGTGTCTTCCGGCCAGGATGGATCTGTTATCCCAGGGGCCTCTGCTCATGCCGCACGTGGATCGCTTCTTGCTTACGGCCTGGCTACTGAAAGGGTTAGGTTAACGACTAGAGGTTATTCCACCACAGTAATTTCCACTTTGCTGAAGGCCAGGAGACGATTGATGTCCTTAGCGTATGTTCGCATCTGGAGAGTGTTCGAAGGATGGTGCAGCGACAGGGCGTCTGAGGCATTGAGAGCGACCATTCCCCAGATATTGGAGTTTCTGCAGGATGGGTTCGTCAAGGGGTTGGCGGCCGCATCGCTTAGGGTGCAGGTCACGGCTCTGGCGTGTTACCGGGGTAAGGTAGGTGGTCGGCCACTTGGGGAACATGTGGATATTAAGTGGTTTTTACGAGTGGTGTCTCTATTAAGGCCACCAGCTAGGCAGATAGTACCTAAGTGGCATCTTCCGTTCGTTCTAGAGGTGTTGGAACGGGAGCCGTTTGAGCCCCTGTCTCAGGCGTCGTTGAAGGATCTTACGTTAAAAGTGGTGTTTTTGGTGGCAATCTGTTCAGCAAGACGGGTCTCCGAATTACAGGCGTTGTCCTGTAAGGAGCCCTACCTTTCATTCTTTGACTCAAGCCGGTGTTTAGGAACGGCACTGGGGGTTCAGACCCACAGAGGCTGAATCGTTTAGATGTCTAGTTAAAAAAGTACCTGTGTTGGACGTCAGAGTTTCGTAAGTCGGAGAGGCTTTTTGTTCTCTTCGCTGGGCCAAGGAAGGGTAAGTCGGCTTCAAAGGCCTCCATTGCCCGATGGATCAAAGAGGCAATTGCATCCGCATACGTGTTGAAGGGTAGACCGGTGCCTGAGGGGCTTCGGGCTCACTCTACTAGGGCATATGCTGCATCCTGGGTGGAAGCTAGATTAGTGCCGCCGCTGGAAATCTGTAAGGCGGCAACCTGGTCGACATTGAATTCCTTTGTGAAGCATTATCGATTGGACATTCAAGCAAACCGGGATGCTTGTTTTGGAGCAGAGGTCCTTCAGGCTGGAAAGGGTGATCCCTCCCGTTAGTTTACTGCTCTGATACAGACCCAGAGGTCCGGGACTAGGCTGGAGATACGATCAGGAAGGTTAAATTAGACTTACCTGCTAATTGTTGTTCCTGGAGTAGATACAGTCTAGTCCCGTAGCCCTCCACAGTACGGTTTTGATACGGATTACAGCCTGAAGGTCTGACAGCGGAAGGTCTGGGACTTTTACAGGTAAGAAAATTGTTTTCATAGGGGTTAGCTGACCCCGGGCGGGGAGGGTAATACCTAGAGGTAGACCCTCCTAACAGGTATGGGGGGGGGGGCTCAGCTGGTTTAAAAGGTTGACGTTAAAGTTTTCCTTGGGGGGGGGGGGGGAAGTCTCCCATCTCTGTTTTAAGCTAGTTCAGTAAGTGACAGTTTACAGCTGTTATTTACGGTTCATGCTTACTTGTTGCTCCGGTGAGTCTGCTTTGTCAATAGGAAACTGGCAAATGGAGGTGGTTACCGGCAGGATATACTGGTGATGTCATAAAAGAAGGAGGTTCCTCAGTCTCCAAGCTGCTGAATAAGGTGGACTAGACTGTATCTACTCCAGGAACAACAATTAGCAGGTAAGTCTAATTTAACCTTCTTGGCCACTGCTGTACACTGGGTGGAGAATTTCAATGTTTTATCCACAATGATGCCTAAATCCTTATCTCCAGGAACAAGCAGGAATGAATCTTCACATATGGGTACGTCCGTACCGACGGAGCCCGTGTGGGAACGCTCCCCAGCGTCCAATCAGAAAGCTTTTGGGAGCATCCCACAGCACCTGTGTGCTGCCTTCCCGCCTTTCCAACTGTCTCTCCTCAGTTTTCGTTTTTCCGCGGAGCCAACAGGACGTCCTCCTGTCACTGCAGAAACTTTTTTCTTTAATTCTTGTTTCCTTGTGGTCGCGGCTGTTTTCCCGCTGCCACCGGTACCGCCGGTGGGTTTTTTCTTTTCTTTTTCTCAAACTCAGGAGGAGTTTTCCCTCAGTTTCTGTCTTTAAATTTTTTGGGCAAGGCCTCTCCATCATGGAGCCTTCTTCTCCTAAGAAGTGCCTTAACTGTGGAAACACAGTTTTCTTTTTGGACTCCAACCACTGGTGTCTAACCTATTCGGGTCCTGTCCCTTTTTCCCCTGAACAATCAGGCTACAATACTGTGAGAAGTTCCCTATTTCGAGTTTCCCTCGATACCATTTTCCCTCCCTCGGTGAGGGCACCGGCCATTTCTTCTCTACAGGATCAGGTAACCCACAAACAGTCTATTAAGACTAGCCAATCCTTGAGTGGTAGGTCTCATGCCAAGCATGCTGACGGCCCCGGCCTTACCCTCAAGACCCCATTGGCATTAAAACCCCGGCGGGAGTCTTCGGGCTCCAAAGCTTTTCAGGGGTTTCAGGTTGTTCCTGGGGCTCACCCCTCACAGAACATACCTGAGCCATGCTCGGTGGTGGCATCCGCTTTGAGCGGTACTGATACCCCAGCATCGGCACCGGTGTTGAGTGATCCACTCTTCAACAGGGATCGTCATCTGGCGTCCTCGGTACCTTCGGGACCGATCGCTACGTCCCAGATTGACTTTCCCGACTCTGAGCCATGCTCGGGGGTGGCATCCGCTTCGAGCGGTACCGATACCCCGGCATCGGCACCGGTGTTGAGTGATTCACTCTTCGCCAAGGATCGTCATCTGGCATCCTCGGTACCTTTGGGACCAATCGATACGTCCCAGATTGACTTTCCAGTATCGACAGCATCGCCGATACCACCACCGATGTCGGTACCCTCCAGGCATGCATCGATAGACTCGCTCCCTTCGATGCCGAGTCTGGAATCCATATCTAGTCTAGAGGACTGGGTACCAACGCGTCTCGGAACCCGACGCTTCTCGATTCAGGTTTCTGGTTCCCTCGGTACCGTTTGAGCAGCCTCCGATGACTGCTTCGATGGCGTTATTGCCTCCGATTCCGGCACAGCTACCGGTGTCGGTATCGATGTCGGTTCCTGCAGTTACATCGAGTCCAGCCACTTCCATGCTTTTTTCTCCATCGCTCCTTTCTATGCCTAGTTTGGAGTCGATACCTGGCATGGACGATGCAATACTGACTGTCTCAAATCGTGACTGCCAGTACCACTATCCCTCTAGTGGGGATCTTTTTCTGCACCAGACCAGTACATCCTCTGGTGCCCAGGCTGCTACTTCTACTTCAGCCTATCCAGGGATGGTTCCCATTGGAGATCCTTCTTTTCAGAAATTTCTCCTTGACATGGCAACATTCCTTGCTATTCCTATCCCTGGCTGTGTTCCTACTCCAGGCTCTCCTGCAGAAAAGGAAAATATAATGCTTCCTTTACATCATTCTTTGCAGGATCTTCTTCTCAGAATATGGGAAACACCTTTGAGGGTTTCCTCACCTTCTACAGCAACTGATGTTCTGTATCAGGTGCCCCCCTCTCCAGGGTTTCAAAAGACTCAACTTCCCCATCATTCCATTGTAGTGGAATCAGCAATGAGGAAGGTGAAAAGCAAGAAAAAGCATTCTTCTTATCCGCCAGGTCGTGCATCTAGAGCACTGGATGCCTTTGGACGTCAAGCCTTCCAAACATCCATGCTGGCAACAAGGATTCTCTCTTATATTTTCTATATGAGTCTATCTCTCCAGGAGGTCACAAAGAAATTATCTCTTTTGACTCCTTTTCTGTCAGAGCCTAAGGCTGCAGACTATTCCTTACTTCTTAGTCATAGCCAGAATCTCTATTGGTTTCTTTCTCGTGCTTCTCTAGACTCTTTTGAGTCTGTTAGCAGAACCTCTGCTATAGCCATAGGAGCACGACGTAGAGCCTGGCTCCAGGCTTCAGACTTGAGCAGATGGGCACAACATACACTGGGTAATTCTCCTTGTACTGGAGAAAATCTCTTCAATAGGGAGGCTTTACGTCAGGTTGCTCATTGCTCCACTGACTTCCCTGGTTCTGGGGACCATCCTAAGCCTTCTTCTTCCCCAGGAGGTAGGAAATGTCCTACCAAACCTTCTTTCCCTAAGAAAAGAAGGTTTCACTCTTCTCCTGCCCATCATCCAGATGTACCCAAGCAGGGGACACCTCCTCCTAGTCTGAAGAATCCAAACTCTACTCAGACTGAGCAAACCCAGCAACCATAGGTTCCTGAAGGTTGCAACCTACAGTTAACTTCTTAGCAGACGTTTATTCACTGTTTTTTTCTTTAAAGCTCTACACATGGTTTCCTTTCTTCAGGACATCTTTTTCCTCCTAGATATGCTGAGCTGTCAGGATATTCATGTCTATGGGTTACAGATTTCTCCTCTTCATCCTACCAAGAAGAGAAGTTAACAACTATCCCATGATAGTTTTCTGTCCCAACATGAACATTTTTTCCTTCAGCTGACTTACCATATGGGAAGTCACCCTTCAGCTCCTGTTTCTCTACCCTCTCATCCAGGGTTTCCCCTGAATGAGTGGTACCATACTGCAGAGTTTCTCTAGCCTTTCATTCCAGTGTAGAGTTTTTTCCTTGAATAAATTCTCTGGACAGCTTATCAGACAGGGACAGGAATATTTCCTCTCCCTTTGTCTGTTCTCTCTGTTTTACACAGGAAGATTCTCTCTGCTGTCTCTTTCAGCTGCTGCTCATGCAGGAGTTCCAGTGATTGAACTACTGGTACTTTCCTACAAGTTTCCAGTCTGTCTTCCACTACTTTCTGTCTAGCCTTAGTAGTGATTCCAAGATAGTGCTTCATCTATCTTGGATAATCCTACTCACTTCAGGCTTCTCACATTCTCTTCTTTTCTTGCCATCTCCATTTTCTTGGATTTGGCAGCACAGCTGACCTACAGTCAGTTTTATCTCCTAATTCTCCTGCATAATGCTCTCTGCAATCTTCAGAGAAGCTTTCTACTATGGGCCCTTGCTAGAGAGCATTGGACTTTGTCTCTGATGGCTATTCTATATGGTAGAAAAGGCTTATCAGTCATTTTCCATGACTGTGAGGGTTCTCCACACCCTCTTGTCTCCTGTTATAATACAGGATATAAGCCTTTTTCTGCGTGAATGTCCAAAGAGTTTTTCCAATCCTGCAGTAATATGCTCTTTTTTCTTACAGCTTGTCCTCATGCTATCCTACTCCTTATGGACAGCACTTATTCTACTAGTAACGCATGATACCCCTGTGTCCCTCCAGTGAGTCATCCTGGTATCTCCTCCTATGCGTTTTCTGTCCATTTACCATGTCAGAGTTCTGCAGAACTCACGACTTGCTGTTTACAGACTGATATTATCCTCTGTTTTTTCACGCAACCATCCTGGTTATTTCACTGGATAGCATTCCTGCACCCTCTTAGCCCGGAGGAATAGATTCTCTATATATCTTCTCAAGTAGGTTCCAACTTCTTGTTATTAGATGAATCTTTCTCCTTCACATCTCTCATGTGAATGTTCTTATGGGGCTTAGTTGCAGACATGTATCTTCAGACATACATATTCATGTATGTATATATCTCTATATATTTCTATAGATACATATGTCTGTAAGCTGTGTGTGCATAGGTTATGCCCCCATATATATGTATATATCCATATATATATATATATATATATCCCTATATATGTGCATCTGTCGAGATGCTTCTTATAAGTAGATATGTATTTATATACTATCTCCCTAACTGTCTATGCTATAAAGGTTTTTACCTTCTTAGAGGTTCCAGACAGTGGACTTGCATATGTTCATACTGTCCCTCAGTATGTTGGGGGTGTTATGCACACAACCACTACTGTGGTACTGACAGCTTCCACTTTACTTTAGGTCTCGCTATCCCTGAAGCATCATGCTTCAATATCTTTCCTATCTCTCACCAGCTAGGAAAGACAATGTAGATCTTCAGTAGTTCTGAAGTTTCAGCCCTTCACACATCTGTCCTCCTTGGGAGTTCGGGCTTTTTTCCATACCCCTTCTTCCCTCCAGGACTGGGCTAGTTGCCAAATCGGTCAGTCTTCCTCTTTTACTCCTAAATGTTAATGACTCTGTAGCTAAAAGAGTTTTCAGCTTTTTCCCATAAAGCTTTCCACTGAAGACCTGCCGTACTTATACTACCCCAGTTGACAATTGAGTCACCTGCCAAGTCTAGATTTGGACCTTCACCTTCACTGCCGTGGTCACCTTGAGGATTCCTCTACTGAATCTCCAGTAGACTCCATCAGCCTCTCTACTTCCTGCAATCCAGTAGGTAAGATCAATATTGTGATTGCTCTTTCAATATTTTTTTTAATAGTAATTATCATATATACCAAGGACTCCTCCCCTGTAGTCCTTAGGTTAGCTGTTTTTCCTACAGCTCCTCTCTTTTCAACTCCTACCCACCATCCCTCATGGGATGCCAGAGATCCATGTGTGGGAAGTGCAGTCCTGTTCCACAGACACGCTTTTTATGGGATCTCCCCCTGGCATCTATAGCTAGGGAGTCCCCATATGTGAAGACTCATTCCTGCTTGTTCCTGGAGATAGCACAGTTACTTACCTGTAACAGGTGATCTCTGGGAACAGCAGGAATAAGTCTTCACAACCCACCCACCTCCCCTAGGAGTTGTATCTCTCTATCTATCTTCCTTTCCTCTTTCTCTCTCTCTTTGTCTCAGCTATGAAACTCAACTGAGGAGAGACAGTTGGAAAGGCAGGAAGGCAGCACGCAGGCGCTGTGGGATGCTCCCAAAAGCTTTCTGATTGGACGCTGGGGAGCGTTCCCGCGTGGGCTCCGTCGGTACCGACGTACCCATATGTGAAGACTTATTCCTGCTGTTCCCAGAGATCACCTGTTACAGGTAAGTAACTGTGCTTTCCTGGGTGGTAGTTCCTAATGTGGAACCCTGCATCATGGAACCGTAGTTTGGGTTGTTCTTTCCTAGATGCATAACTTTGCACTTGTCCGCTTTAAATTTCATCTGCCATTTGGACGCCCAGTCTTCCAATTTATCAAGTTCCTCTTGCAATTTTTCACAATCCTCTGTGTTTTCACAACTTTGAATAATTTTGTGTCATCTGCAAATTTGATTACCTCACTTGTTGTTCCCATTTCCAGGTCATTTATGAATATGTTAAAAAGCAGAGGTCTCTGCACAGATCCCTGGTGTACTCCACTATTCACCTTTCTCCTTGGCTAAATCCATTAAACCATGACTATCTACATGTTCAGTAATTTTATTCTTTATAATGTTTTCTACTGACATCAGGCTCACCGGTTTGTAGTTTCCCAGATCACCCCTGAAACCCTTTTTAAAAATTGGCGCTACATTGGCCATTTTCCAGTCTTCAAGTACAACAGATGATTTTAATGATATTTCCCGGATCACTAATAGTTTAGGTTTGCAATCTCATATTTCAGTTCTTTCAGCACCTTTTGATGTATAGCATTCGGTCCAGGTGATTTGCTACTCTTTAGTTTATCAAATATTTGTAATACATCTTCCCGGTTTATCTAAATTTGTTTCATTTCTTCTGATACATCACTTTTAAATTCCATTTCAGGCATGGGTAATTTCCCTATAGCTTCTTCAGTAAAGACCGAAGCAAAGAATTAATTCAGTCTCTCTGCTATGGTCTTGTCCACCCTTAGCACCCTTTTATCCCTCTTTGTGTCCAGCATCTGCCCTCCACCTCTACCCTATGTCCAGCCTCTGCCCCCTATTCCCCTATACCTCATATCGTGTCCAACCCATGTATTTTCCTATATGTTCTGCAGAAGCAACCATTCTATAAAAGTACACATTCAGAAAAATAAAAACATCACATGGCAGCTTCCATGTATAAGTGCTGCCAGTTTTTGCTACTTCCAAGTGTAAGTGCCAATGATTATACATCTAAGAGCAATATTCTAGAAAATCATATGTATAAGTGCAGCCAATAAAGGAGTGATATCCCAAAAGGCAAGTGTTTACAATTTAAAGGCTATATAAAGTACCATAGGGTGAAGAATAATTGCCCACTCAGTCACTCATTTCAAGCCCTGGCTGAAATTAGCACTTTACTGAAACTTATGTGTGCCTTGAAGGATGTGCAAAAGCTAAATGCTGACATTTTTTTGAATAGTAAAATTGAAATGCACATATAATTTTTTGGATTGCCCAACACACACCAAAAAAATGCCCCCTTTATTCTGTACTTCCTAGGACATCTATACATGTAAATAGCAGCATTCTAAAATTGCCATTTATACATGTAGATGCCGAACAGGGCTTTTAAAATGGCCCTCAGTTCATCTACTGACTTTTTCAGAAAGAGTTTAATGAAACCTCATTGTGGCATAGTAAAGCTTTTTTTTTTTCCTAAAATCAAATTTGTGAAGGTTTTGTTTGTGGGTAGTTTAATTATGCCTTGGTGAGTTTGTTGCATAATTTTGCATTGCTGTGAATCATCTAAAAATTCATTTGAATGAAATTTCATAGTCAAAAAACAATGCTTCAAAAATAACTATTTGTGAAGCAAATGATATAAAATTTAATTATCCTCCTCTTATCAACAATCATCAATGTGAGGTATAGTACAATGTTGTTAAGTGCTGTCGAGTCGGTGTCGAGTTGTCCTAAATTGTGTTTGGTCTTCAGTTAGGCGGCTCATTGTTGACAGACTGGTACCTGTAGCTGCTGTTATTGTATCAATCCATCTCATTACTGGCCTTCCTCTTTTGCATTGACTTTCTATCTTGCCAAGCATGATGACTTTCTTTAATGATCTCTCTCTTCGCATGATGTGTCCAAAATATGAAAGCTGAAGTCTTGTCATCCGAGCTTCTAAAGAAAGATTTTAGGTTTGATCTCTTGTAGTACTGACTGGTTTGTTCTTCGGGAAGTCTATGGAATATGCAGTATTCAACGCCAGCATCATAATTCAAAGGCATCAATTTTCTTCCTGTCTATCTTTTTCACTGTCCAGCTTTCTCATCCATATGATGTTATTGAAAAGACCATGGCTTGAACAAGTCGAATCTTTGTATGGAGAGAGACATCTCTGCTCTTGAGAATCTTATCTAGGTCTTTCATAGCCATTCTGCCAAGAGCGATGCGTCGTCTGATTTCTTGACTGCTTGTTGCTTCTTTATTGATAGTTGATCCAAGTAGGTTAAAGTTGTTCACAATTTCAATTTCTTCTCCTTCAACGATGAACCTGTTGATTATGCCAGTTGTCATGATCTTTGTCTTCTTTACATTAAGGTGCAGGCCCATTTTGAGACTATGTTCTTTGATTGTGAGAAGCAAATGTTTCAGATCATCTTCACTTTCAGCCAGTAATGTGGTTTCATCAGCATAGCGAAGGTTGTTGATGAGTCTTCCACCAATCTTCACACCTCTGTTGTCTTCATACAATCCTGCTTCTCTGATGATTTGTTCTGCATATAAATTAAACAGGTAGGGGAAAAGTATGCAGCCTTGTCTTACACCTTTGCTTATTTTAAACCATTCTGTTTCTCTTTGTTCCGTTCAAACTGTTGCTTCTTGATCAATATACAGATTGCGCAAGAGAACGATTAGGTGTTCTGGTATACCCATGCTTCTTAATGTGGCCCAGAGTTTCTCATGGTTTACACAGTCAAAAGCCTTGCTATAGTCGATAATGCACAAATAGATATCCTTTTGGTATTCTTTAGTCTTTTCAAGGATCCATCTCACATCCGCAATGATGCCTCTCGTTCCTCGCCCTTTCCTGAACCCTGCTTGCACTTCAGGTAGTTCTTGTTCCAGGTATGGTTGTAGTCTCTTTTGAATAATCTTCAGTAGAATCTTGCTGGCATGTGGGATCAGAGCGATTGTGCGATAATTTCCACAGTCAGTTGGATCACCTTTCTTTAGTATTGGTATAAACACAGATCTTTTCCAGTCAGTTGGCCATGATGTTGTCTTCCATATTTTTTGGCAGAGCCTTGTAAGTACGGTAACAGCTGCATCAGATTGCTGCAATACTTCTATGGGAATGCTATCAATGCCTGGCGTTTTTTTCTTTGATAAGGCTTTCAATGCTGCTTCAACTTCTTCTTTCATCACCAATGGTTCCCGATCATAAGGTACAGGTTGAAACGGCTGTTGGTCCACTTGATCTTTATCATATAAAAACTCTGTATATTCCTTCCACCTTTTCTTGATCTTCTCAGCATCATTCAACATAGAACCTTGAGCATCTTGTAACATTCCAATTCAAGGCTGGAACTTTTTCTTTAACTCTCGTAGCTTTAGGAAAGCCGATCTTGTTCTTCCTCTAATATTTTCTGCTTCTATTTCCTTGCAAGTGTCATTGTAGTACTTTTCCTTGTCCTATTTTGCTGCACGTTGGAAATCTCTGTTGAGTTCTGCGATTGTCTTTCTTTCTCCTCTGGCTTTAGCTTCTCTGCGTTTCTGGGCAATTTTCAGAGTTTCTTCCGTCATCCATTTTGGCCGTTTTTGCTTTTTCACCTTTTGTAGAGACTTCTCGCTTTCTTCCAGCACAACCTTCTTGATGTCATTCTATAACTCTTCCAGAGCTCTGTCATTTGTATCTAAAGCAGCAAATCGATTTTGCAGGCAGTCTTTAAATTCCAGTGGTATATTCTCAAGGTCATATTTTGCTGCATTCATGAGTGGTTTGCTCTTTTTCATCTTTAGCTTGAGGTTGCATACTAGTAGTTGATGATCTGTACCACAGTCAGCTCCAGGTTTTGTCTTTGTTGATGTTATAGAGCTTTTCCATTGTTGACTTCCACAGATGTAGTCAATTTGATTTTTATACAATCCATTGGGTGAAGTCCATGTGTACAGTCGCCGCTTGTGTTGCTGGAAGAAGGTGTTTGAGATGAATAGATCATTGGTCTTGCAGAATTCTATCAGTCTTTCTCCAGCTTCATTTCTGTTGCCAAGTCCATATTTTCCAACTAATTTTCTATGAACAAGTACAAGCTGAAATAGACAGAATATGCAAACAGGATATCCTGATAGTCATGGGTGACTGGAACGCAAATGTTGGCAACAAAGAAGAAGGCAAATGTGCATGTAGGTGTGTATTTTATATTTGCTCTTGCATTTTCAGGATGTCTATTCTTCCTTTGCTTTTGCTATTTCTCATGTCCCTCACTAGTGGCAGAATACTAGCTGTGAGTCTGTATTCTTCTTTGGCCCATTAGGATAAGCTCTGTGGTGCTGCCTCAATAGTACTCCTCTGCCAGAAATCAGGGCCCAGGCTGGAGGAGGCATAAGTATTTTAGTTCTTGTCTTTGCTGTGTGCAGTGCTGTCTTTGGTAGCAGCAGTTAGATTATGAAAGGGGGTTCTTTGGCTTCAATTCACAGGTTTGCGACTAAAAAGCTGTTTGATTATTTTCATCTTATTTCCATGTATTTTGGTGTGCTGAAAACAAATAAAATATTGAAAAAACTCCTAGACGTCATGATTTGCCACAACATGCAAAATTGTCTTCAAATTTATCAATTTTTTTCAAATTACTATTAATTAATTCACATAAGTGCATTTAAGATATAAAATGTCAAAAAAAAGGGGTTGTCAGAGTTATGTAAAAAAATATATAGCACTGTAAATCTGATGGTCAGCAATATATACATAAGCTAAGCAAGTTTTAAGTCTGTGCTTCTAATGGTAGAAGGGGTTAATTTTTCCTGAAGAATCCAGTGGAAGGGAGACACAGGGCAGATAGCAGCAGCTCCAGTCAGTGCAGGGGGACGTGGCCAGCACTGTGAGGTCTCGTGTACAGACACAGAGCTGCTCTCTCCTGCATGCCACACTTGTGCACGAATCATCATCATGTTCTTGGTTCTAGGCTGTTCACACTTTTTTTCATCGCAATTCGTGTTAGCTCATCATTCTTCAACCGTTATGTTATGGCTCCGTTGAAGTGTATTAATTCGCCAGACAGTTTCTGTTTCATCTGTGGTGAAGTGTTGAAGCAACAGCAGAATATTACAGACTTTGTGAAAAAAGTATACTTTGCATATTTTGGACTAAAAATTGGAGATCAAGATAAAGTCTGGGCGCCTTATAAAGTGTGCAAATGGTGTGTTGAGGACCTCTGAAACTGGTTCAAGGGTAAGAAAAAATCTTTCCGTTATGGGATTCCTATGGTATGGCGAGAGCAAAAGAACCATAGTGACGACTGTTACTTTTGTTCATGCCATGTGAAAGGGTTTAATTCCAAACGGAAGCATTCCATTTCATACCCCAATCTTCACTCAGCAATTCGTCCCATCCCCCATGGCACAGATATACCAGTACCCAAGCCCCCTGCTACCTTGGAAGAGATACCTAGCTCCGATGAAGGTGAAGTCATACCTGAACCAGATGATGAATCAAGTTCTGACTTTGAAGATGATACAAGACCAAAATTGTTTTCTCAGGAGGAGATGAATGATTTGGTAAGAGACTTGAATCTTCCCAAAGATGCCGCTCAGTTACTCAGATCAAGGCTGAAAAGCAGGAATTTATTGTTGCCAGGAGTGTCATCTTCATGGTTCAGACATCGTGAAAAGGAGTTCGTTCCTTACTTACTTCGCCCAGGAAGACAAGTTGGTTTATTGCATCGATGTCGAAGGTCTGATGGGTCAATTTAAAATCCAATATGATTCAGAGCAATGGCGTCTTTTTATAGATTCTTCAAAAAGAAGTCTCAAAGCAGTTTTACTCCACAATGGTTTTTACGCTTCCATACCTGTAGGTCATTCCGTACACTTGAAGGAAACCTACGAGAACTTGGAATTGGTTCTTCGTAAACTTAAATATGAAAACCATGGTTGGCAAGTGTGTGGGGACTTGAAGGTCTTGTGCATGCTGCTCGGGCAACAAACTGGGTATACCAAATACCCTTGTTTTCTGTGTCTATGGGACAGTCGAGACCGACAAAATCACTGGACCAAGAAGAGTTGGCAGCCGAGGTTGCTAACAGTCGGTGAAAAATATGTCCTCCAAGAAACTTTGGTACCTTCCCATAAAGTTCTTCTACCACCTCTCCACATAAAATTGGGATTGATGAAGCAATTCGTAAAATCACTTCCAAGAGATGGAGACTGCTTCAAATACTTGGTCACCAAGTTTCCAGGCCTGTCGGAGGCAAAATTGAAGGAAGGTGTGTTCGTCGGACCAGACATTAGAAGGCTTATAGTTGATCAAGAGTTTGTCAATACCATGACGGATCCTCAAAAAGAAGGGTGGATTGCATTTAAAGAAGTCGTACAGAAATTTTTAGGTAATAACAAATGTCCTCACTACAAAAAGATCGTCGGACGAATGCTGAAAGCATTTCAAGATTTAGGTTGCCTGATGAGTTTGAAAGTGCATTTTCTCCAGTCCCACCTTGACTACTTTCCTGAAAATTTGGGAGCTGTGAGTGAGGAACAAGATGAATGATTCCACCAAGACATTAAAGAGATGGAAAGGAGATACCAGGGAGAATGGAGCATTACAATGATGGCAGACTACTGTTGGATGCTTCAGAGAGACATTCCAGATGCTACTCACAAGCGTAAATGTACCAAGAGGAGCCTCACAAGGAAGAAGAATCGAGTTTAGTGTGTGTAGGTAAGCTCATTTCAGTTCAAAAAAGGATTTTCATGAAAATATTGTAATAAAACTTTAATTTTATAAGTCTATTTCCATTTTTTTTTAATTTTTTTTTTATTATTTATTTATGCAAAATTTTAACAAAAAACACAAGTATATCTTGCTATTGGAAAATAGAGTACTGTCAGACGGCTGCCTGGGTGAGAATCTTCACAGTCTTGGCAAGTGCATATATCTATATGGTTTGCAAGGGATTGTGGGCAATGCAGTTCATTCACACCAGACACAGCTGCTCACAATAATTAGTTGTGCTTTTGGGTAAAGCCAATAAGATATTTATTTATGGGGTTATTTCTCCCAACACAGATATGCTTGGTAGCACATAAATCAGGTTACTTGCTTTCAGTGTTAAACTTGGAAAAACAAAATCATGAAACATTTGAACTTGTCAGGCAATCAAAGCAAAAGAAATAAGACCTGGTTGATAACAAACTGGTCTTTTCTGTAGGCTTAGCTAATATTTTCTTAGCATGTATCAAACAACAAACCAAAAGCTACAAAGAAAGAAAAAAACTGTTCTTTTCAGGTTAACTTCTTATATCTTCCCACATAGATTCAGAAGTGATTCTCTTAGAGCTCACAAGCAATTAGGTAAGGCTCAATTGCTAGCAGTTATCCAGCTGAAACCCCTTAGCTGGCTTGCTTTCTACTGCGTGGCTAGAAATCTTACTCAGGAGCTTTTCTGAGTAGATTAAAGAACAAGTTTGTATTTCTTTGTGATGGTTGCTGTACTTTATAACAGAAAATCACCAAAGGAGTTTAGACAGAGAGCAGTCCATGTAAACAGATTCTTCATCTGCTATCACCCCCTCTTCTTCAACAAGCATGGGTTCAATATCATGGATTGGCAGAGATGAATCTCCCAATGGAGCACTTTCAGGAGAATACTTGTTTCCCTGCTGTCTTTCAAGGTTATAGCTAGGGCATAGATCAGTGTTCATACCTGAGCTTCCATTGCTGTTAGAGTTCCTCTCTATATAGCCTGGCCAGTATGTAGTCCAGTTCTTATGTCCAGCCTTCCAATCCAGATCCCTGGACACTGGATCTCTCTTCACATACCTTCTGGCACGGGTCTTAGGGTCCCTTCCACGTGCAGCCGTCTCTCTCACAGGTACTGTCTGGAGATTCCTAGCTCTGCAGCACCATTCCTCTGGCTTTCCCCAGTCCAATGGTGTATGCTGGCCCTTGGAATGCCTCCCAGTATACGTACTGCTCTGGACTCTTCTAGACCTCTCAAAGGCTTTTCTCCTCTTTCTTCCAAAGGGTTTCTTCCCCTCTCTGTCCGTCCGGTTTGGCTTCTGCTTCTGATGATCCTCCTGATGATGAAGATGATCAAGCTCCAGCTGATTCTCTGTAGAATAAACTCTACCTTTATTCTGCTTAGATGAGTGCTCCTCCCTAACACAGCGCAGCTGTGCTGAATCAGGCCCTGCCCTTTGAGATGAGTGCTTAGGGATTACCTCATAGCCCTCCTGATTGAACACACGTTTCCCCACTTCAGCTCCTCTAATGGCTGTTGGAAACCTGGTGCATTCTGGGACTGGTAGTCTTTTATGGGAAAATTCTGTTTTCTTATTTCTACCAGAACTGATAGGTTGCTTGTTCAGAGTCACTTCACCTTTTCTATAGCTCCTTCCTGAGCTATGATAAGCTTCCTTATCACAGTACATATTGAACAATTTACAATGACATCCAAAAGAAATACACAATCAAATATGGCTCTATGTAGTCCACATCATGGAGGAAGGAGTATAAGAAAAACTCCCCAGGGCGGGAGTGCCCTAGGAGAAAAAAAGCAATTAAACATAAGAAATCCGACAGCGTTGGGCTACCCCAGATATAGCAACTAAACCTAAGGAGGGTTTGAACTTCAATCTAGAGGAGACTCGGGTAGAAGTCTAGAATTAATGAACTTAGACAAAACCTGTGGGTCAGAAAATACATATCTAGCAGCATTGATAATCACAACACATTGACACGGGAACCTAAGGAAGAAAGTACCCCCTAACTGAGAGACACCAGGTTTATACAGCAAAAACTGTTTCCTCCTCTTTTGGGTTTCTTTGGTCAAATCTGGAAACATAGAAATTTTGAGGCCATGAAAAGTTTCCAAACGCTTTTTAAAAAAATAATTTCAAAAGCCAATCTTTATCGGAAACAAGTGCACACTGAACTAACAGTGTTGAGGGAATACAAGATCCCTTCCCGCCCCCCAAGTCCTCGAGCAAGGCAGTCACATTCAGAATATTAAAGTCTACTCCAGATATATTCTCCGATCTCTCAGCATTCTTCTTCCCAGAAGGTAGATAGTAAACCTTACTTAAAGGTGGAAGCAAGTCAGGTGGAACCATTAAAACTTCATGCAAATATTTCTTAAACATATCCAGCGCTGTTATCCCGGCAACCCGTGGAAAATTAATAAGACGAAGATTAGATGCCCAGGAAGCATTCTCCAATGACTCCAATTAATATCGAATAGAACCATTTTCTTTGGATATAGCCGCAGAAAATGCAGATACTTGCTCCAGCTGAGAGCCTAGATCAGTAACCTGAATCTTCATCTGTGTACAAGCAGAAGAAACCACATCCAAGCTATCAAGATTCTTCTGAATAGCAGCTGCATTTACCTGGACCCGGGAGGACAGTGAAGAGGTCTGCGAATTAATAGAAATCGACAGCGCAGCAATAGCCTCCCAAATGGATTCTAAGGTGAACACCTTAGGCCGAACCAAGGAAAAAGAACCCGCCAATGGAGTTGAGACAGATAAAGGGGATAATCCCTTTCCCTCCAATATCGCCTCCAGATCCGCCGCAGATGAACTCCCGCTCAGATCCTCCCTCAATTGTTCAGGGGACAGCAGAGCACGTATCCCGGCAGAAGCTCCCTCTGTAACGCCCAACGCCTCCACTTTGGGAGACAACTGCGTTGAAACTACCGGCACATGCTCTGGAGCAGCTGGGCGCAGCGGCGGAGCCCTCACTTCCGAAGAGAGAGATGTTTCTACATCCAGCGAAGGCGGCAAAGTCTCCCCACTCGCCGATTTCAAGCCGGCTCGAATCTCCAGCTTCTGATCCGAGGTAAGATGGACAAATCGGCCCATTGGACCAGAACTGGGTGGCTGGGGCTCAGAGGGAACAGCCCGCAACTTTCCCTTACGTTTAGGCATCGAGTCACAACGCACACACCGCGGCCATCTTAGAAAGACTCCTCCTCCCGGGATCATCTATTTCCATTTATTTTGAGGTATTGCCTTATTTAACATAGTTACCTAAATTGTCAGGCAATGCGATGTCCTGTGACAAAATGGAGGTTATTTTCGGATTCAGCGCACCAAAAAACATAAAGATTACGTGGAATAACCAAAACAGCTCTCGAAAAAAACTTTTTTGCAGACCTGTGTTATAAGGTGAGGTGGATTTTGGGCATGCAAAATAAAGTCTTTGGGCTAGTACTGTACATACAGAGTACTGCTTTCTTTTAGAATAGATTTTCAATATTGTTTATCAGCTATAAAAAATATACTATAATCAGGGCTGGCACATCCATTGAGCAAGAATGTTGTTGGCACAGGGCCTCGTTCTTCAGGGAGCCCTGCACCAATAACATTCTGCACGCTGTCAGCTCACATCCTTAAGCGGCTCGCGGCAGGCTTAGCAACAGCTCGTTACAACCGCCGAAGTGAAGAGCGTTGTTTCCTTCACTTCGGCAGCTGTATTGTAATGAAGATCACAGGCGCGCTGAGAGCCGGGACATAGGAAATGTCCTTTGACCTCCAGTGTGCCTGCAATCTTCATTACAATACAGCTGCCGAAGTGAAGGAGACAACTCTCTTCACTTCGGCTGCTGTAACGAGCTGTTGCTGAGGCTGCCGCGAGCCGCGAGCCGGGGCCTCTAAAGCCTGCCATGGGGCTCTTTGGGGAGGGGGGGGCTTGGGCTTGGGCTTGGGCTTGAAATGGGCAGAGTCAGGGTAGGGGGCTAAGATTCAAAATGGGCTGGGGGGGCTAGGATTGTAAATGGGCTGAGTGGGGGGGGGGCTAGATTGGCAAATGAGCTGATGCGGAGGACTAGGACTGGAAATGGGCTTTTGGGGGGGTAGGATTGAAAATGGACTGATATGGTTCTGGAATAGGATTGAAAATGGCTGATGGGGGCTAGGATTGCAAATGGGCTGATGGGGCAGCTTGGACTGGAAATGAGTTTATTGGGGGCTGGAATAGGACTGGAAATGAGCTGATGGGGGGCTCAGACTGGAAATGGACTGAGTGTGGGGGAGCATCGACTGGAAATGGGCTGAAGCTCCCCCACATTTGGCCATATTTCCAGTCCAAGCCCCCCCCCCCCATTAGCTCATTGGAATAGGATTGGAACTGGTTTATGGGGGGGGGCTAGTATTGGAAATGGCAGAATGGGGGGCTAGGATTGCAAATGGGCTGAAGGTGGGAGCTTGGACTGGAAATGGGCTGATGGGGAGTGGAATAGGACTGGAAATGAGCTGATTGGGGGGGCTAGGACTGGAAATGGGCTGATGCGGGGGGGGGGGAGAATGCAATTAGAAGGGAACGGATACTGAGTAGGGCTGGAACTAGAAGGGAGCTTATTTTGGGGGAGGACTAGAAGGGGATGAGGCTGGGGGAATGAGGATGGAGGGGGAAAGATATTTTGTGTGGGAGGGAAGGTATATCTATGAGTTGCTGGGTATTGGCAGAGTATGTGGGGACTGAGGATGGAAGGGTGAAATTTGAGTGGATGATAAAGGAATAAAAAAGAAATTGGGGAAGGAGCAAAAGGGGAAATATGAGTATGTTAAAGCAGATGTAGAAGACAGAATGGAAAAAATCTAAAAGAGAGAAGAAAAAACAAATGGACAGCAGACAATGGAGAATTAGCAGAAGACAGAAGAAACCAGAAGAAAGTGACTGGAGCAATTGCAATTGAAAAATAAAATGCCCAAAATACAAAAGGTAGAAAATTACTTTTTTATTTTGAATTTATTAACTGGAATATGTCAGCTCTGGGAAATGTGTATCACTAACGTCTTTGCATTTTTGTTTAGTACAAAAGGAAGTTAATTTATAGTGTTGCTGTACATTCCAAGTTTGGCTTTAGGGGTTCCCAATTTAATTATTGTCTTCCAATTTCTAAATTGTGATTCCTTGTTCTTTGTTTGATGATGGTCTATGTTCTGCATGTGTAACCGAGCTGAGGTATTCTATTCTTGTAGTTTGTTTGACAGTGCCACTTGTTTTCTTTCCCCAGTAGGAGATGACTTGGTATTCTCTGAGATGTATTGATTTAATATTTGCAGTGTTGCCTTTTTAATAGGTAGGGTTTGATGCGTTATAAGTCCTGGTAGTGCTGTTATGATTCAATGGGTTTGCTATGGGTTCTAAATGGGCAGTGTTTGTAGTTCTTCCTAATGTGCCTGGCGGTTGGCACTGGAGTATAGTAATGTAAAAATCTAGTAGTCTTTCTTTATCAAGACACTTATTAAGAGGCATGTTAATATTATGCTGATTTTTATGCAAATGAGGCCTCGCAATGAGCCTCCGCACATGGCCCCGTACCTCCCTTGGGCCGCCCCTCACTATAATGTTTTGTTTTTCATTTTCAGGAAGATCTTGAGATACCTATTCCCAAATATTTTTTAAAGGAGAAGATGAAAGTGCTGAAGGAGCGAGAGAAAATCCTTGCAGAAATTTTATCAACAACTGGCTTCCAGATGACTGATCTGGTTAGTACAGCATAGAAAATGTTTAACCTCTATTCATAGTATTAACCTAAATTATACAGTATAAGCCTAACTATAGCAGTGTTTCCCATTTTTTTCAAGCACAGAACAAACCTATATTAGCAAAAATATTGCATGGCATTCTAACCTCCAAGGAGTTGGCAGTGCAGCCAGTGAGAGGCTGCACTAAAAACCCTACTAGTATCTCCTCCAAATTTTAAAAGGAGGGGGGAGGGGAGCAGAGACACACCTAAATCTCTCACAATGAACCAGCTTCCTCTGTATACAAAGACAGGAGAACTAAGTCATTGTGCTGCAAGCAATCCTATGCCAGAACACCTCCACCGCTGCTTAGGGTTGCCAACTTTTTGAAACAGAAAAACCTGCCACCTGTGGCAGGTCATGCTCCGCCCATGCCCACCCCACCTTGCCCATTCCCTGCCCCGCCCCCACCCCACTCTTGCTCCACCCCCTGTTCCCAAAAAAATTGCAGAGTACAATGTGCAAACTGAACAAGCAAGATTGCTCCACATTCTTAAACTGAAATTCTATACTGACAGAATACGCAGCATTGGTTGTATACACACACACACACAATACAGACAGGCCTTCATCAATAAATGAGCACAAAACAAAAAGAGAAATATATAGACAAAAATTAAACTGAAACCCCAAGAAGACAGACTCTGCATGCAGTGCAATATCAAGAGATGCAGTTCCCCATACTGTGTAAAATATAAAGGTAGTACAAAGTCCATTCATTAAATTGAAAATAAAATGATTTTTTCTAGTTTTGTTGTCTGACCATTTTATTCTCTGATCATGCTGATTCCAATCTGAGGCTTCCGTTTTCCCATCTTCTCTTAGCTTGTTTTCTATGGTCTATACTCCATCTGCCATTTCTTTTCTCTTCTTTTCTTTTTTTCACTTCCTTCCATCAGCCTATTTCCAGTCCCAGTAACTGTCTCCAGTATCAGCCCCCTTTCCAGTCCTTCCCTCCCATTACATTCCAATGTCAATCCCCTTGTGTTCCCAGGATGGCCAGTGGTGCCATTCCCTTCTAGTCCTCCTCCTTCCTCACTGTCCAGCCCCTTCAAGTCCAAATACCATTCCAGGTATCAGCTCACTTCCACTCCCAGTGCCTTCCCCATATCAGCTCCCTTCCAGTCACCCTACCCTCTGTCCATCCCCCTTCCAGTGCCATCCCCACGTTTCTGCTCCCTTCCAGTCCCAGTGCCCCCTCCCTTCCAGCCTCCTCTCCATTACCCAGTCACTTACCAATACCATCCCCAGGTGTCAGCTCCCTTCCAGCCACCTCCTTCCCCGTCCTGTCAGCTCCCTTCTTGGGAGCGGCCAGAGCAGAAAACCAGCTTTGCATCAGCGGTCCACGGCCTCCCCTTGCAGCCGCTGCTTCTGCTTCTTACAGAGCAGAGACTGCAATAAAGCTAAATTAAAAAGAAAAGAAAACCTGTGTGGAGCCCTCCGGTCCTATGAAACTCCTGCTGCAGCGCCCGGGCTGAAAAGGAAGTGATGTTAAAGGGGGGAGGGTGCTGCAGCAGGAGTTTCATAGGGCCGGAGAGCTCCGCACATGTTTTCTTTCTTTTTAAATTAGCTTTATTGCAGCTTCTGCTCTGTAAGAAGCGGAAGCAGCTGCTGCAAGGGGAGTCCGTGAACCGCTGATGCAAACTGTTTTTTTGCTCTGGACGCTCCCAATCTCGCAGCCAGAGCAAAAAAAATGACTTTTCAAGGGCCGGTTTTGGATCTCTGCCGGCGGCCGGCCTGGCCACAGAAAAACCGGCCAGGCTGGCTGAAAACTGGCCGGTTGGCAACCCTACTGCTGCTGCTCCCAGAATTCAAAGAGAGTAAAATCTAGGGTTAGCTTAACCATTTGGCAAACTAGGTGGTCGCCAAGGGCAGCAGTTTCTAGGGAGTGGCAAAAAACACTTGCTATGAAGGCAAGACAATAGGTCCTGACGGTCATATTAATCAAAGAACCATCAGCACATAATTTGTCCATTGTTGTTTTATCGTGCTTTTTTTGCCATATTTTTAAACACCAGAAGGGTGAGCAATTTCATATGTGTTTGTGTGTGCAAGAGTATATGTATGTGTGTATTGTGGTACCAAAGGTTCCCTTAGGTAGTCAGATAACCATTCCCAATTTAAAACTCATACATATCTCGGGGGAGGGGGGTGGAAGAGTTCAGAGATGATAAAGTTATGGTAGCAGGGGCTGGTGATCAAAAAGTATCAAGATTTGTTGTGTAGCACCACAATGCTATTAAGCATGCAATGACCTACAGTAGTTATGTGCTCTTCATGTGTAAAGTGTAGAATGGTTGCAGCAGACCTCTACTTTTTTTAATCACATTATGTTTATCGTGTAAAAGCAGTTTGTCAGATTTACAATGAGTGAAAAATTGAATAGCGAATTTGCATTAAATTCTGCCAAAAACTTGGAGATTTGTGCAAGGAGACTTATGACAAGTTATAACAAGTATATTGGCGATGAATGCATAAGTCATGAACATAAGAACATAAGATAAGCCATACTGGGTCAGACCAAGGTCCATCACACCCACTATCCTGTTTCCAACAGTGGCCAATCTAGGTCTTATGTACCTAGCAGTCTCCACAAAAGACACAGGTTGTGTTGGGTCAAGCAGTGATATCCTGGGTCCCTTTTAATAATGGTTTATGGACCTTTCCTCCAGGAACTTGTCCAAACCTTTTTTAAACCCAGCTACACTAGCAGTTTTTACTACATCCTCCAGTAACAAATTCCAGAGTTTGATTACACGTTGAGTGGAAAAATATTTTCTTTTATTAGTCTTAATAGCTTCATTGCAAGTCCCCTAGTCTTTTTATATTCTGACGACGTCAGCAATCGATCTACGTTTACCCGTTCCACTCCATTCATTAATTTATAGACCTCTATCATATCTCCCCTCAGGCGTCTCTTTTCCAGGTTGAAGAGCTCCAACCTTCTTAGACTCTCTTCATAGGAGTATCCTTCCATCCCCTTTACCATTTTGGTGGCTCTTCTCTTCACCTTTTCTAATAACGCTATATCCTTTTTAAGATATGGCGACCAGAATTGCACACAATATTCAAGGTGCGGTCATACCATGGAACGATACAGAGGCATTATAATATCCTTTGTTTTATTTTCCATTCCTTTCCTTATGATACCTAGCATTTTATGTGCTATCTTTGCTGCCGCTGCACACTGGGCGGAGAGTTTCAACATGTTATCCACAATGACGCCTAAATCGTTTTCCTAGGTAGTGGTTCCCAATGTGGAACCTTGCATCGTGTAACCATAGTTTGGGTTGTTCTTTCCTAGGTGCATAACTTTGCACTTGTCCACATTAAATTTCATCTGCCATTTGGATGCTCAGTCTTCCAATTCATCAAGATCCTCTTGCAATTTTCAACAATCCTCTTGGGTTTTAACAACTTTAAATAGTTGTGTATCATCTACAAATTTGATAACATCACTCGTTACTCCCTTTTCCAGGTCATTTATGAATATGTCAAAAAGCAGCGGACCCAGCACAGATTCCTGGGGTACTCCACTATTCAACTTTTGCCATTGGAAAAATTGGCCATTTAGCCCTACCCTCTGCTTTCTATCTTTTAACCAGTTCCTGATCCACAATAGTACACTGCCTCCTATCCCATGACTTTTTAGTTTTGCCAAAAGTCTCTGATGAGGGACCTTGTCAAAGGCTTTCTGAAAGTCCAGATACACTATATCATCTAACTCACCTTTGTCTACCTGTTTATTCACACCTTCAAAAAAACGTAACAGATTTTTAAGACAAGATCTTTCTTGTCTAAAGCCATGTTGGCTGTCTCCCATTAAGCATGACTATCTACATGATGAGTAAAATTGTTCTTTATAATGGTTTCTACCATTTTTCCCGGTACTGACGTCAGGCTCATCGGTCTGTAATTTCCTGGATCACCCCTGGAACCCTTTTTAAAAATTGGCGTTACATTGGCGATCCTCCAATCTTCAGGTATTACAGATGATTTTAATGATAGTTCACAGATTACTAATAGCAGGTCTTCAATCTCTTATTTCAGTTCTTTCAACACCCTTGGATGTATACCATCCGGTCCAGGTGATTTGCTACTCTTCAGTTTATCAAATAGTTGTAATTCATCTTCCTGGTATATCAATATTATTTTCAATTCCTCTGCAGTATCACCTTTAAATTACCACTTCAGTCATGGGTAACATCCCTACATCTTCCTCCATAAAGACCGAAGCAAAGAATTCATTCAGTCTCTCTGCTATAGCCTTGTACCCTCTTACTGCCCCTTTTACCCCTCTATCATCTAATGGTCCAACTGACTCTTTCACAAGTTTTTTGTTATGAATGTACTTTAAAAGTCTTTATTATGCATTTTTGCTTCCACAGCAAGTTTCTTCTCAAATTCTCTTTGACTGCCTTATCAATGCCTTGCATTTAACTTGCAAGTGCTTGTGCTGTTTCCAGTTATCGTCATTTGGCTCTTTTTTCCATTTCCCGAAAGATGCTTTTTTGGCAACAATAGCCTCTCTGACCTCACCTTTAAACCATGCTGGTAGTTTTTTGGACTTCCTTCCACTTTTCTTAAAGTGTGGAATACAGCTGGTCTGGGCTTCCAAGATAGTATTTTTCAACAACACCCAAGCTTGATGTAAGTCTTTGACCTTTGCAACTGCTCCTTTTAGTTTTTTCTTAACTATTTTCCTCATTTTATCATAGTCTTCCTTTTGAAAGTTAAAAGGTAGTACTGTGGATTTCCTTACAAGCCCTCCTCCATTAATTAAATCAAACACGATCATGCAATGATCACTATTGCCAAGTGGCCCCAACACCCTTATCTCTTGCACCAGATCTGGTGTTCCACTAATAACTAAGTCCAAAATGGCTTCCCCTCTGGTCAGTTCATGAACCAACTCTCCAAGAAGCAGTCATTTATTTCATCTAGATACGTTATCTCCCTAGCATGTCCTGCCATGACACTGACCTAGTCAATACCGAGGTAATTGAAATCACCCATTATTATTACTGTTCTGTAACTTTTGTTAACGTCCCTGATTTCTTTGAGCATTTCATTATCCATTTGTTCATTCTGGCCAGGCAGTCAGTAGTAAACCCCCACTGTCATCGCCTTGCCCTTTTTACATGGGATTTCAATCCATAGAGATTCTACAGAAAATTTTGTTCCCTGCAAAACTTTAATCCTTTGTGACTCAATGCCCTCTCTGAAATAGAGCGCAACCCCTCCACGAATTTGATCAGATCTATCATTATGATATAGTTTGTACCCAGGTATCACAGTGTCCCACTGGTTGTCCTCCTTTCACCATGTCTCTGAGATACCAATCATATCTATCTTCTTATTTAGTGCTATATATTCTAACTCTCCCATCTTATTTTTTAGACTTCTAGCATTTGCATACAAGCATTTTAGAGACTGTATTTTATTCATATTAATCTGTTTATCGGTAGACAGGGGCAATTTGGAATCTTTAAGCTCTGTCTTCTCTGTACTCAAGGGCATTTGGGCTACCTTTGTCTTTATTGGAATCTCTCTGCTGATGTGCCCAAACTTCATTTTTTTGGTAGTATCCTTCAATGATACATTGTTCTGAACCATGCGCTTTTGGGTGACTGTTGGCTTTCCCCTACTATCTCATTTAAAAGCTGCTCTATCTCCTTTTTAAAGGTTAATGCCACCAGCCTGATTCCATCCCAGTTAAGGTGAAGCCTATCCCTTCGGAAGAGCCCCTCCTTTCCCCAGAATGTTCCCCAGTTCCTAACAAATCCAAAACCCTAATCCTTGCACCATTGTCTCATCCACGCATTGAGACTCCAGAGCTCTGCCTGCCTTTTGGTTCCTGCGTGTGGAATGGGAAGCATTTCAGAAAACGCTACCCTGGAGGTTCTGGATTTCAACTTCCTACCTAAAAGCCTTAATTTAGCCTCCAGAACCTCCCTACCACATTTTCCTATGTTATTGGTACCGACGTGTACCAAGACAGCAGACTCCTCCCCAGCACTATCTAAGACCTTGTCTAGGTGGCGCGTGAGGTCCGCTACCTTCGCACCAGGCAGGTATGTTACCAGGCGATCCTCATGTCCACCAGCCACCCAGCTATCTACATGCCTAAAGATAGAATCACCAACTATAATGGCTGTCCTAACCCTTCCCTCATGGGCACATGGCCCTGGAGAAACTTCCTCGGTGCGAGAAAGTTTTACATCACCTGGAGGAGAGGTCCTAGCTACACGATCACTCCCTGCCACACCAGGGTGATGCTCTTCTGTCACATGTCCTCTCTCCTCCATTGCAACAGGGATGCTGCCAGACTGGAGGTGGGACCTCAGGACTATATCCCTGTAGGTCTCGTCTATGTACCTCTCTGTCTTCCTTATGGCTTCCAAGTCTGCTACTCTTGCCTCAAGAGATTGGACTCATTCCCTGAGAGCAAAGAGCTCCTTGCACCTTGTGCACATGTAAGACCCCTCACCAACTGGGAGAAAATCATACATATGACACTCAGTGCAAAAGACTGGAAAGCCCTCATCTCGCTGCTGGACTGCTGTCTGCATCTTCGCTTTAAGGTTGTGTTTAGATATTTAAGTTCTTTACTTACTAAGGGTTGTTGGGGATACTTATACTAATAAAACTATACCTAATACGCTTAATGTATTTTTTTCACCTGAAGTTTAATTAATCTCAGGTCCTTAATGTATGCTGATGAGAATAAACTGCTGCACCTGAGAGTGAATATGGCACCTCCTTTCCTTAAAGAGGTTTAAGCACCTATAAAGCTACGATTATCCAAGGGTTGGGTGGGTGTCGGGGAGGGAGGTAGGGAAAGAAGACTTATTAAAAGCTGGCTGCTACACAGTACCCTGTCCTGTGCTTCTATGGTAATCTCTGACCAATCTCCAAGGGGAGTCCCAAAGCCCTTGCTTTGATAGAGGGAGTCTTGGGTTCTAAATTTAACCAGAAAGCTCTCTGCTGTGTTTTAAATTTAAACTGCAAACTGTTGCTGCTACTAGGCTCTGACTGATTTAACAATTACACTAGGTTCACAGATTAATCATCTTTAATCTAAAGAATTATTTTTTCCCCAAGATTTAGAAAAATTCCCTGAAGTAAATACTTACAATTGTAGATCTCTCTCCAAATGTATCAGTCCCCTTTTGTAGTCCTTCATGCTTGAGTTTATGACTGGTACAAATATTTCCAAGAGGGCCGCGAAAGTGTTGACGGTGATGAACATTCTGGAAAGCCATCCACGCACAGGAATGAAGACAGAGTTGATGTAGTGCGTGCCACAATACGCTGAAATTGTCAATTTACTATTAGGGAGCTTGCTGAGGATATGAACATCAGTTTCAGGTTGGTACAGTCCATTCTTACTGTCAATTTAGAGATAAGACGTGTGTCTGCAAAATTCGTGCCGAAACTCAGAAAACTGTGAGCATGACCTTGACATCACTCCTCATCTGACGGACTTTCTTGGTTCTGGGAAAGTTTGGAGTCTTCCATTGTGAGGATTGAGCCTTAGTTTCCAGGTCATAACCATAAATCCATGATTCATCACCACTAATAATCTTTTTATGAAATCGGAGTCATTTTCAATGCATTCCAACAACTTCCTGGCTGCAGACAGTCGATTTTCTTTGTGGTCAGGGGACAAGAGTTTCGGCACGAATTTTGCAGACACACGTTTTATCTCTAAATTGACAGTAAGAATGGACTGTACCAACCTGAAACTGATGTTCATATCCTCAGCAAGCTCCCTAATAGTAAATTGACAATTTATGGTTATGACCTGGAAACTAAGGCTCAATCCTCACAATGGAAGACTCCAAACTTTCCCAGAACCAAGAAATTCCGTCAGATGAGGAGTGATGTCAAGGTCATGCTCACAGTTTTCTTTGATTACCAGGATATTGTTCATCATGAATATGCTCTAAAAGGGCAAACCATCAATAAGGGGTAATACATCCAATTTCTGACTCGTTTGAGAGATGCAATTTGTCATAAGAGACCAGAGTTGCACAGGAATGGTGAATGGTTGCTTCAAAATGATAATGCTCCAGCTCACGCATCACTTCTTGTCCAGCAGTTCTTGGTCAAACACCAAATCGAACAAGTCTGTTAGCCTCTGTACTCACCTGACCCAACAGCCTGAGGTGTTTTCTTGTTTCCAAAACTGTAATTACCACTGAAAGGAAGGAGATCCGATGACCTGGAGACTATTAAACAAAATTCAACACAGCAGCTTCACAGCATAACAAAAAAGGCATTTCAAAATTGTTTCCAGCAGTGGCAGGAATGCTGGAGGAAGTGTGTTTTATCAGAAGAGGCCTACTTTGAAGGAGACTGAGTGCAGTAACTGTCAGTGTTATACTTCTTGTGTTATTGCACAAGTCTTGATACTTTTTTGATCTTACCTCGTATGAGCAATCTTTAGAAAGGAATATATAGATAACAAGTGTGTGTGTGGTATAATGGTGGTATGCCTGTCAGTGCATAGAGTGTGCTGGTGAGTGACATTTTGTTGGTGGAGGGTGGGGCTACTGTGCGTGTGTGTATGTGTGTTGCCAAGATGGGGAGCGTGTGTGTGTGTGGTGCAGAGGTATGGTGCCTATGTGTATGTAAGTGTGTGTGGGTGTGTGGTGCCTGTGTGTGTTAGGTAGGCAGGGTGTTTGTATGTCTCTTCCCCCAAAATATCAAGCTTTTGCCTCTTGTCTTACAGTCCTATAAACACCATACTTACAGTTGTGGGTTGAACTTAGCTGCGGCTTTATTAGCATATAACCATACTTCAATGTACAGTTTTGGTTAACATTATTGGCATCCTTGCATTTTAGGTATGTTATGTACGATCTTGAGAAATAATTGGAAATATTCCAACTGTATAACATCATAATATTTTAATAGTATGTTCATAGGTATACAACCAGAAAAAAGGTCTGTGCAACTTACATGTAGTAATTCATGTAGTCAAAAAAAATAAATTATAACCTGGACAGTATTAATGACACCCTTCATTAATATTTGGTTGCACAACCCTGGGCAGTGATGATAGCCTCCAAATGTTTCTTGTAGCCATCTATAAGTTTCATACATCTGTCTGCTGGTAGTTAGTTTCTCACACTCTTCAACTGCGATTTGTTGCAGCTCATGAATATTTCCAGGATTCTGTTTAACAATGGCAGATTTCAGCTCTTTCCAAAGGTTCTCAGTTGGATTGAGATCAGGACTCATAGCTGGCCAGTTTAAATAGTCCATTTGTTCCTTTTCAACCATTCTTTTGTACTTTTGGATTTATGTTTTGGGTCATTGTCTTGCTGGGTCCCTTTGACCCAGACTAACTTTCTGACACTAGGTAGCACATTTTTATTTATCATTTATTTTTATTTACAATTCTTTTTTTTTTTTAATTAGATATATTTAAGTTTTATACCACACTACAATACAAACAGAAGACAGAACACAAACCAACCCCTTACCCTAATACCTTTACAATGCGGGGCATGCCCTAACCTTGGACAACCCCTATTAATCTTACATCATCATCCACCTCCCTCCCCTGACACCTTGCAAGTTCAAAACACCCCTCCTGCTCAGTTCATAGCCAGATTTGTAAACGTATCCAGCGCAGACCACTTTTTACTTTCTACCTCAAGGCCCCTAGAGACAAAAAACTTGTCATAGGCTTTCTCGTAGCGGCTATATAAGCAGACTAAATTCCACCAGTGCAGCCAGCTTAACTTCCCAGCATCCTTCAAGCGCAGAAGAATTACTTTTATAGCAAGCGCCAACATGTAGTTCAGCGCAAAATAATTTTCCTTAGCAGCATTGGGGATTCCTGCAGCTGATCTCAGCACAACTATCTTCCATGTCAGTGGACTAGTGAAACTTAAGACTGCTGGATCTTCCCCTAGACATCCCTCCAATACTTTTGGATATTGGGACATTCCAAGATCATATGTCGAAGCGTTCCCGGTTTTTCACAACAGGTCCAACAATTCTGGGATGTGCTCTTGTCCCACTTGGCTAATCTGACCGGAGTGCAAAACGCCCTATGTGCAAGGAAATACATTGATTGAGTAAGAGAGGCCGATCTAGAAGACCGCACCAATGGCCCCCAGCGAGCAAAACATGAATCTTGAGGAAGACACATGCCCAAATCTTCTTCCCAGGCTGTTCGCAGGCCCAACATCTGCGACGACATCCTATTTCTGAGGAAGCCATATACGCTTGATATACGGCCTTTCTTTGAAACAAGTTCAACGACAAAGTCTTCCAATCCCCATTTGTCCATTGACAAGCTGCGACTCTGCATTGCGTGCCTCACACAGTGTCTTAATTGTAACCACTGATAAGAGCAAGAATTTGGCAAGGAAAACTCCTCTTGCAAATCTGGAAAGGACTTCCAGCCCGCAGCCCCCAATAATTGACTCACTCGCCAGATTCCACAGTGCTGCCATACTTTCCAGGCAACTGTCCGCTTGTTAATTTTAAAAGCAGGATTATTCCAGATAGGCATCCCTCCAGATATAAGCTTGTTATTCTCGAGGCGGAGGGATAGACTCTGAAACGCTCTTTGCGTATTTAATATTATATTCCCCATTTTGGAAGGTTCCGGCAGAATCATCCCCATGATCACATTGATTGGACACGGAGAGACCAACTGTTCCTCCAGCTCCAACCACACAGGTCGCTGTACACCTCCAGACTCAGCTGCCCATAAGGCACCCTGACTTGCTATAGCTGCCAAGTGATAGCAGTAAAAGTCCGGGAATTGCACCCCTCCGTTTTCTTTGGAGGCTTTCAACTTCTTCAGCGAAATCCTGGGGGTCTTTCCATTCCAGAGGAAGCGGCTCAAAATCCTCTCAAGCTCTACATATAAGGACTCTCGAAATAACACGGGGATCATCCCCAGCACATAGTTAATCTTCGATACCAGAACCATTTTGATGGAATCTAGCCTACCCCACCACGTAATATGTAGGGGTGACCATTTCATTGTGAAAACACGAATAGTTTCCTTCATTCGCTCACCATTTATTCAGATGATTTCTTCCATTGGGGTGCCGAACTGAACCCCCAAATACTTAATTGTCATTGGCTCCCACTGAAAATCAAATTGCTGCACCATCATCCTGGTCCCAAACTTATTGAGAGGAAAGGCCACTGACTTTGTCCAGTTAACCTTATAACCAGACAATTCAGAATAGCGCCCAATATGATGCATTACTGGCGAAATAGATTCTGGTCTGAGGAACAACAGGAGATCATCTGCATATGCAGAAGCTTTCACATGCAGGTCTTTGACTTCTACACCTCTTATCTCTGCTGTCTGTCGTATTAACAACATCAATGGTTCTAGTGCCAAATTAAATAATAGAGGAGACATTGGGCAACCCTGTCGCGTGCCCCTATGTAGGGTAAGATATTGAGACAGTACTCCATTAGCGAGGATCCGAGCTTTAGGATTGGTATATAGCAACTTTACCATATCAACAAATTGGAGGGGAAACCCAAACCAGTCTAGTACTTGGAATAAGAAAGGCCACTCCACTCTATCAAAGGCTTTCTCAGCATCCAGAGAGAGGCCAATGTAAGGATCATCCAGGGACTCGGTAATTCCCACAATGTTACAAAGCAACCGAGCATTATCAGTAGTGGATCTTCCAGCTACAAACCCGCATTGATCTGGATGGATCAGCGATTCCAGAACTCCCTTTAATCGGGCCGCAAGAATAGAGGAGTATAGCTTGTAGTCAGCATTTAATAATGAGATGGGCCTATAGTTACCCACCTGCCCGGGTCTCTTCCAGGCTTGGGGAGTACTACTATAGTAGCCTCTGCACCAATTTACAATTCTTATATACCGCACTATTTGACATCAGCGCGGTTTGCATCGAACACAAAATTCAGCACAAAAACAAGCGTCTGAGTTACATTAAACAGGGTCAATAAACTTGGATAACAAGGTAATTATGAATCACAGGACAGTAAACTTGGATTGCAAGGTAAACTATTGACATCTTTAAATTATAGCACAAAAGAGACGTAATGGTCAGTGGAACCTTATACTTAATGGTCAGTGGACATTACTATGTGGGGAATTCTGACTCACTAGGTGATTCGGAGTTCCTATAACTAACGGAGAGGGGACGTGCTTCTGCACTCACCGAGAAGTATTTAAGGAATAAGTAATGTTTGAGGGCCTTTCTAAATTGAAGTAGGTTGGTGGTTGCTCTAATATCTGGTGGCAATGTATTCCAGAGTTTTGGGGCACGAAGACTGAAAGCCCTGTTTGCTGTTGATGAGGTGCTTCTTGTAAGTTCACGAGGAACCATTAGCATATTTAATGCAATTGATCTTCTTGATCTATTCGGGGTTATGTGTTTGATGAGATCAGTTAAAGAAGTGGAGGAGAGACTATTTACCGCTTTGAAGGTAAGTAGTAATGTCTTGAAAATGATCCTGGCCTGTATAGGAAGCCAGTGTAACTGCTTCAGAAGGAGCGACACATGCTCACTCCTAGATGCCCCATAGAGAACCCTCACAGCGCTATTCATTGCAAGCTGTAAGGGGTTCAAGTTGGATTGAGGGAGGCCTAGCAAAATGACATTAGCATAGTCAAAGTGAGGCATGATCAGAGCCTGGTAGATGGTACGGAAATCCTCAGGTTCAAGCAGGGGGCGAAGATGTCTTAGTGACTGGATTTTGTAGTATATGGCTCTTACAGTGTTGGCTATATGTGCCTTCATGTCCAGGTTCTGATCGAGTGTAACACCCAGATAACGCATTTCACTCCAAAATATCTTGGTAGTCCTTTGACTTTATGATGCCTTTAACACATTCCATGTCTCCAGTTCGAGACAGCAAAACATCCCCACAACATTATGGAACCTCCACCATATTTAATTATAGGAAGGGTGTTTTTTCCTTAAGCTTCATTTCTTCACCTGTAAATGCATCGCTGGTCTGCATTCCAAAAATCTCAAGTTTGGTTTCATTTGTCCACAAAATGTTTTCCCTGAAGGATTGTGGTTTCTAAAGGTGGGTTTAGACAAAGATCAGGCATGCCTTTTTATGTTTGTCTTTGAGCAGTGGGGTCCTCCTTGGCCTTTGCCCATGAAGTCCTTCTTTGTTTAGTTGCGGCAGTGTATGGTTCGGGTTGAAACCACCACTCCAGATTGAACATAAGAATATAAGATATACCATACTGGGTCAGACCAAGGTCCATCAAGCCCAGCATCCTGTTTCCAACAGTGGCCAATCTAGGTCATAAGTACCTAGCAGTCTCCCCAAAAGACACAGGTTCCTCAGTGCTTGTATTGGGTCAAGCAGTGATATCCTGGGTCCCTTTTAATAATGGTTTATGGACCTTTTCTCCAGGAACTTGTCCAAACCTTTTTTAAACCCAGCTACACTAAGAGCTTTTAATACATCCTCCAGTAACAAATTCCAGTGTTTTGATTACACGTTGAGTGAAAAAATATTTTCTTTTATTAGTCTTAAATAGCTTCATTGTCCTCTAGTCTTTTTATATTCTGATGATGTAAACAATTGATCTACGTTTACCCGTTCCACTCCATTCATTAATTTATAGACCTCTATCATATCTCCCCTCAGCCGCCTCTTTTCCAGGTTGAAGAGCCCTAACCTTTTTAGCCTCTCTTCATAGGAGTATCCTTCCATTCCCTTTACCATTTTGTTAGCTCTTCTCTATACCTTTTCTAATAACGTTATATCCTTTTTAAGATACGGCGACCAGAATTGCACACAATATTCAAGGTGCGGTCGCACCATGGAAGAATACAGAGACATTATAATATCCTTTGTTTTATTTTCCATTCCTTTCCATATGATACCTAGCATTCTATTTGCTCTCTTTGCTGCCGCTGCACACTGGGCAGAGGATTTTAACATGTTATCCACAATGATGTCTAAATCTTCTTCCTGGGTAGTGGTTCCCAATGTGGAACCTTGCATCGTGTAACTATAGTTTGGGTTGTTCTTTCCTAGGTGCGTAACTTTGCACTTGTCCACATTAAATTTCATTTGCCTTTTGGATGCCCAGTCTTCCAATTTATCAAGATCCTCTTGCAATTTTCAACAATCCTCTTGGGTTTTAACAACTTTAAATAGTTGTGTATCATCTGCAAATTTGATAACCTCACTCGTTACTCCCTTTTCCAGGTCATTTATGAATATGTCAAAAAGCAGCGGACCCAGCACAGATCCCTGGGGTACACCACTATTCAACTTTTTCCATTGGAAAAATTGGCCATTTAGCCCTACCCTCTGCTTTCTATCTTTTAACCAGTTCCTGATCCACAATAGTACACTGCCTCCTATCCCATGACTTTTTAGTTTTGCCAAAAGTCTCTGATGAGGGACCTTGTCAAAGGCTTTCTGAAAATCCAGATACACTATATCAACTGACTCACCTTTGTCTACCTGTTTATTCACACCTTCAAAAAAACATAACAGATCAGTAAGACAACATCTTCCTTGTCTAAAGCCATGTTGACTGTCTCCCATTAAGTCATGATTAACTACATGATGAGTAATTTTGCTCTTTATGATGGTTTCTACTATTTTTCCCGGTACTGACGTCAGGCTCACCGGTCAGCCTCAAGTTCTTTGGATGTTGTACGTGGTGCTTTTCCAATAGTTTGCACTAACCTTCAAAGACTTCTTGTGAATACTTACAATTGATCACAGATAGGTCTAATTTTACTGCAATGGGAATGTGGTTCTTCTGCTCAAACTGATTTCATTTGTTTATAAGAGTGCCTTAATTATGTCAGGGCAATGTTCCAGTTTTTATACTGTTTCTTACTGTTTCATTTTTTAATTGGTCTGGTTTTATTTGATTCTTTTTTGTGTCAAATATATGTGCGTATATAGTCCAAAGGCATTTCAATGGCCACTTTTTTTAGGAGCTATTGGACATTAAAAGGTTGAACTGAAAGGGTGCCAATAATGTTGACCACAACTGTATCCCAACATTGTTGGTGCCGCATGACGTCTTGGGCCTCACATCCATCTTATCTCAGAAATGCTCGTCGTATAACAGCCAAGATATACAATTGTATCGAGGTATGCCAACAAGTGTCCGAGATGTGAGGAGGTCTTGCGACAAGTGATGCTGATCATATGAGCATTTGCTAAGGCCAGGTGGTGGTGATACGTGGATATGGTGATCCCCTATTAAAGTATCAAAGATCCCACAGGTGCTCCTTGTGGTCTTGGGCAAGCCACTTAACCCTCCATAGCCCATGTTCCCTGTAAAATAGTTATCTCCAAGTTATAATGCCCTGTTCAATGTAATTTCAGTTTGTTCAATGTAAACCGCACTGATGCAGAATAGCGTGGTCTATAAGAGAATGTAAATAAATAAATAAATTCTGTGCACTGGACGGCAAGGATTCATGTGCGCTAGCAGTCCTGGCCCTCTCCGACTCGAGGGAGGAAGAGGAGAAAGAAGATGATGAAGAGGAGCTGGATGAAGAAAATGATCATGACCACCTGCACCTCTTCCTTCTTTTGTGTGAGGGTTTTGAGGCAGGGGTTGTGGGAGCAGACTGGACAGTAGAGTCACCTGCCAGGGGAATAGAGGGGAGTAGTAATGGAATGGTTCTCACCTGCCATCTCTGATTCCCAGGTCCTAGTGCCCTTGTAGCAGCTGTTGCAAGCGTGTCACCCTGCTGTAGTGATTGCAGAGTCTCCATGGGCTTGGAGCTGGTCGCAGGAGATGCTGTTGCCTCGCTGATGTGTGATGTGTTTTCAGATGTGGGTTGGCGTTGAACTACGTTGCGGGAATACCTTCTCTTCCAAGATGTGTGTTGAAGGTGATGTCTTCATTGTTGAGGGCTGCTTGAGGCAGATTGACTTGAAAAACTGCTGGGTAGGGAGTGGCATCCCTTTCTTTGTTGACAGCAATGCGAATGGCGCCCACGCCTGCGTGACTATTTATTTATGTGCACTTATATACCGCCTTTCCAAAATCAAAGCGGTTTGCAGAGAACTCGGTTACAGTAACACTAACAGTTTACATCTACCATAGCTTACATTGAACTTTGCTTAGATGGTGCCGGGATGTTAGATGAACATAATAACTTTACCATAACGCCGTGCTGCTGCTCCCACTTGAGGACGTAGAGTGGTGTCTTCTCCGCTGGGATGGGTGTCTGGGGAGTACTTCTATGTCGAGCGCTTTCAGGATGCCCTGGGAGCATGCAGGTCTGAGAAATGGTGACACCCCAGAGGTGTAGTCAGGGCATGCAGTCCAGTGATAGGTGATACGTGTCACGATGCTGCCCTGTTTGCTGGTGCTACGTGGAAGGTCACTTGGGGGTCTTTGCTGGTGTCTGCGTTTGAGTGGATGCGGGTTTGTGCGGGCGGTTCATCCAGGCCTGTGGCGTCTGAGCTTTTCCTGGGAGTCAAGCGCATTAGGGAGATGGTCAGGAATATCTTTCTTGCAGTGGACACTCCCCTCCTAGTCACTGGAGTCTCAGGGATGCCAGCATATCTTGCCAAGAGCTTCCTGGGTCTTTGCTGGTGACTAGGTGCTCCACCCACTGACCCCAGGTCCTCAAGGGGTCATGGGAACCTCCCTTTCATGGCATCCAGGGGTGTGGGGTTGTCGGGCTCAATAGAGTGCTTCCTACTATGTGGGTGTCCTGCAGGCATGGTGCTGCCCTTCCCACATGATTCTGGTCCCAGGAATCAATATGCAGCACACAGCCTCTCCCTGGCAGGCTGGGAGAATTACCTTAATCTGCTGCCCCTTGCTTGCTGCAGGCATGAAGGCTCGGCAGCGGCAAGGCAGATGGCTGAGGAGACTCACAGGCAAGGAAACTCAGTCACGGTAAGGAGGACGGCTGCAGGCATGGGAGACTCAACAGCGGCAAACCAGAAAACACAAATTCCAGCTATCACCGCAGTCAGTGGGCCAGGCAGCAACAGCATCCATCTCCTGGCTAAAGAAATTTTATCTCCAAGTTCCGGCAGACCGTAGTGATCCGAGGTGCAGAGAAGAGCTGATCCAAAGTAGCTGAGCAGGAAATGCAGGCGATCCCAAAAGAGGATTGCTCTTTTCTGCTCACCTTATATTGGGAGTTGCGATCTCGTCTGGGGTGATGTCATGCCACGACAAATGTCACAATGCTCCAGCCATCGCGGGAAATTTTCCCACCAAGGCTCCAGCGAGATTCCATCCCCTGATTGGCAGATGGGCCTGCCGCCATGTTAAGCAGCTAGCTCATCACACACATGCTCTGTCCCCTGAATATGCAGTGCAGAGCTGAATTGTATGTGTGTTTGTGTCTGTCATGGGGTGCCTGTATGTAGTGGTGGGGTGGGGTGCTTGTGCATGTCTTCTGGGGGATGCATCTCACAGTGTGCCCTTTCGTCCTCATGCATACATCCCTTTAACCTCCAATACCTTGTACTCTTCCTTACCCCCCCCCCCCCCAACCTCTCTCCTGCTGGTCCCCTTCACTCTCTGTTCCTTTCAATACTCTCAGTTTTGCTTTCCCACCTAGAACTTCATGTTCCCTGGTCCACTCCCCCTCCCCCCAATCCTACTTCATTTCTAAGCCCACTGCCTCTTTAAATTTTCCCTGCCTTCTCTACCTCACTCCCCCCCCCCCCAGCCTTTTTGTTACTGCAGGCTTCTCTTCTGCTTGCCAAAAATCAGAACCTTACGGGCAGCCAGAAGGGATCTTCTCTTCTGTCCATGGACGATGGGATCCCCTTGGGCAAACAGCTAATGAAATGTGTTAAAAAAAGAAAGAGAGGGCATGAAAATCCCAAGTGTCAGATTTGTCGAGCTCTGATATATTTAACTCTTCTGGTCCAAATGCCTTTTAAGAGGGTTATTTTAGAAACCCTTTTCATGATTTACATGTGTATCATCAGGCATATTCATTAGGGTTGCCAACTTTTTGAAAGAGGAAAAACCTGTCACCTGTGGCTAGCTCATGCCCACCACCTGTCCCATCCTTGCCCTGTCCCTCTCCTGCCCCAAATAAATAACTGCAGAGAGGGCAATATGCAAGCCAAACAAGCAAGATTGTAATTTCTGTTTAAGAATGTGTGGCATACTAACAGAATACCCAGCATTGGTCGCACAAGCCTTCACCATAAGTGACCACAAAATGAAAAGAGAAATATGTAGACAAAAATTAAACTAAAACCCCAGAGAGCCAGATGCTGCATGCAGTGCAACACGAGAGAAATAGCAATTCATTTCCCCCTATATTGTATAAAATAATAGATAGCAGATGTCAGGATTGTCATTAGGAGGGATACAACCTGGCCAAGTCAGAGAGGGCCTCAGATCTGTTTGAGAATGAAAAAAAGGCACAGCTTGTTAGGGAGCTTTAAGGTCCCCTTATTTTTTGCCCTAGGAGAGGCCCCAGGCATGCCCAACACCATTCTTGACTCCTAGCAGATGTACTTTCCAAACACCATTTTCCAATCACAAATTAGAAAATGAGATTATTTTTTCTACTTTCATTGTTGGTCATTTTATGTTTCTGAGTTGGTCCCAGTCTCTGTTTTTTATTTTCCTCTGTCTTCTCTTAGCTCTTTTTCATGGTCTCCTCTCCATTTGCCATTCTTCTCTCTCATCCTGTCTTCATTTCCTCCCTTATATCACTTTTTAAAACTGATCTCTTCCATTTATTTTTCTGCTTCTCTATCCAGATTTCACTACTCCTCCTTACTAACCACTCCTCAATTTCACTCTTTTCCTCACCCCAACCCTCCAGTTTCCTAGCTTTTTCCATTCCCAGTCTCTTATTTCCTAGTCTTTCACTAACCACTCCCATCTCTTCCTCGGGTACAGTATCTCTCCTCTCCATGTTCTGTTTCCCTTCCTTAATCCAGTATTTTCCTATCCCTTCCTCCATGCCCACTAAATATTTCCTCTCTTTCTCTGTTCCCCGTGTCCATCTCTTCTTTTGTCCCTATCCCCCCATGCCCAACATGACCTCCCCCCACCCCTGTGTCCCTGATCCCAGCCCCAACATCTGACTTTACCCAGTCCTAGCATCGGACTCCTTCTATCCCCATCCCTTAGCATCTTCCCTCTTCTCCCATCTCCAGCCCCCATGTCAGTCATCAGTCCACATTTTCCAGTTCTAGACCCTATATTATACCTGAGACTCTTTCTCCCAGCATTAGCTCCCAGACCCCATTTTCCACCCCCCCCCCCCAGCTCCTGCATTAGCTCCCAGCACCAGCCCCAGCATTAGCATTATTTCTGGAGTTGGTCCCCGATCCTCAGCCCCCTTGAAGCATCAGCATCCCAAAGCATCTACCCTCTTCTCCCACTCCCATGTCCAGCATATCTTCCACCTTCCCTATCCAGCACAATGCATCCCTCTTCTTTCTGTCTCCCCCAACCCTCATCCAGCATCCCCCTTCCTATTTCTCCCTTGCCAGTGCCTCTTCTCCCCTCAAACCTTATTTTTTCCGTGGCAGGGACAATTAAAAAAACAACAACCCCCCCCCCCCCCAAAACGATAAAGCATGGCTGCGGTGTCTGCGGAGCCTCCCAGCCCATGCGATCTTGAAACCTCTTCCGCATCCCGCCCCCTCTGACACACACTTCCTGCTGCCAAGGGGACAGAATGCAGAAGAAGTTTCAAGATAGCATGGGCTGGGAGGTCCATGGACGCCACAACCATGCTTTATGTTTAAATTTGTTTATTCAGTTGCACCCAACAATAACAACAAAAAAAAACAAATTAAAGAAACATCAAATTACAGATACAGCAAATTACAGATACCAACACAGAGTTCCTGCATTGACTTCTAAAACGTCAATTAATCCCGCATAACCAGTGTCTATGCATTATCCCCAGAAAAAAAACATAGCTGTATACTCCTAAGCGTGGGCCATAGCCCCCAACGATAAGGTCAGTCTACTCGACATAAGGCTGTCCTGACCCATTAAATGTAATACAACCAAAAAGGTGTTTTAACTTTTCACCCCCCTCCCCTCTACCAAAGCGCACCCCATCCCCCCCTCCAACCTCTCTAAATGTGTCCTATGCTTAATCCCAATCCTAATCCTAACCCCATAACCCCCCCCCCCGCACAGTACCCACCCCCTGCGGCCCCCCCACACCCACCTCTCCTTTCCCTTCCCCACCCCTCCCCTCCAGAAACCCTATCCCCCCTCTACTGCGAGCAGTACCAGTCAGCTGAGTAGGCATATAAACCACCAGAGTACCAAGCTACCCACTAATCCCCCCCAGAATCCGATGGCGTGCCCGAGCAGGCAGCAGCTGAAGATGTGGGCCCCAGCATCTCAAAAAACGGTGCCATTGGATCGGGTAACCATGGGCCCTAGTCCGTTCAAACAATAAGAGGTTGTGCAGCCTTATCCTTCACTGCCCATACTTTGGGCCTCCCTTTTCCAACCAAGCATGTAGAATAGTCATACGCGCAGCTACCAATACCAATCGTATCCACCTCCATTCATGGCAATGCAGACGCTCTTCCCACCCGCCATCCCAAATATCCAACACCAAATTAGCCGCTGTAAAAGTCAGCCCAGCCCCCATGCAACTCCACAAATGCCTTTGAACTCCCCCCCAGAAACTCCCCAGAATGGGGCAAGACCAAAACATATGTCCCAACATGGCCGCTTCTGCCCCACATCTCGGACATTTATTCGTCGTACTAAGTCCCGCTTTCCATGCTCTATTAGGGGCATAGTACAACCGTCTGATCAACTTATATTGCATGTCTCGATGAGCAACCACCCAACTTAGCTCCGGGATGGTAGCTATATTTTGCGCAATCCCCTCACCCGTGATCTCTGCCCCCAACTCCCTAGCCCACACATCCGCTAATCCAGTTTCATCCTCCCCCACCTCCAATTCCTCCAAGGTTTTACGCAAAAATGCCACTCTCGCCCCCTGCTCCCCTCCCAGTAACACCTCTTCTACCTTCGAGTTTACCGCACCCAGCAACGACACCCGTGGGATGCTGCCTACATAACTACGGAGCTGGACGTAGGGAAACATATCTATGCTGGTCATCCCGTAACGATCCCCCAACCGTGGAAAGGACTCAAGACTACCATCTTCCCTAAGCACATGCTCTAACGTCGTGATCCCATCCTCTTCCAACGCAGAAAATCCTTCCCTATAATCCCTGGCACAAAGTCCTTATTCCCTTGAAGTGAGAGAAAGGGCGAATGCAGGGGCGACACCCCGACTTTCCCACATAGATATCTCCACCCCTTCTGCACTGGATCCAGCAACACCGCTCTAGTCACCGAATCAACACCAGCGATTGACTGAGTATGCAGAAGGGCTCAAGGGCTGCACCAACGCCTCTACCATGTCTAACGGTGTATAGTCCCCTATCCTCCAAACCCAATCCCGTACATGATGAAGTAAGCAGGCCATATTATACTGCTGGACATCCGGAAGACCCATCCCTCCCCGCCCCCATGCCCTCTGCAACCTACCTATGCGGAGCCTGGGCTTGCGCCCCCTCCAAAGCAATGTGTTGAGCACCTTATCGAATGGCGCAGATCCTGACTCTTCAATAGTAGTGGGAGCGTTTGCAGTAGATACAGCAGCTTCGGAAATAAAGTCATCTTGAACAAAGCAATCCGACCTCCCAATGACAAAGGAAGGTCCCTCCATTTCTGCGCCTTATCCGCCACTTCATTAAGTACTTTCCGTATGTTAACGCAATATAGGTCGTTTAGATCCGCAGGTATATAGACCCCCAAGTACTTAAATTTCCCGGCCGCCCATTTTAAGGGAAACCCCCCTCCCCACCTAGTGACCAACTCGGGATCCAACGGGAGCGCCTCTGATTTGTCTAAGTTTAACCGAAATCCTGATACTCCCCCATATTCCTGCATTAACGCCAACAGGGCTGGCAGCCCTACCTGCGGCTCATCTAGGTGGATCAACAAGTCATCCGCAAAAGTGGCTACTTGGAACTCAGATGTCTCAATAGAGATCCCCCGAAAAGCAGTTGAGGATCGAATCCTATGCAGTAAGGGCTCCAGTGTCAACACGAATAGCAGCGGCGACAGAGGAGACCCCTGTCTTGTGCCTTTCTGAATCCGAAAGTCAGAGGACATATTGCCATTTACCATAATAGCCCCTATAGGATCCGCATAGAGTACTCTAATCACATCAACAAAGAAGCCACGCACACCCATAACCTCCAGTACTTGGTACATAAATTCCCAATCCACTCTATCAAACGCTTTTTCAGCGTCAAAACTGATAAGCAGAGATGATCTATGGTCCTTACGGCTCGCACACTTTGAAGCCAGGAGTCGGTGCACCCCGTACATGGCATGCCTCCCCTTCACAAATCCCATCTGATCCCCATGGACCAGAGCCGGAAGAAATTCCGCAAGACGATTGCCATGATTTTCGCCAATATTTTGATATCGACGTTTAACAGAGAAATTGGCCTATAAGAACCCGGGGCAAGGGGGTCCCTCCCGGGTTTAAGCAAAATTGTAACTAAGGCCTTATTCTTCTCATATGGGAACCGCCCAACCTTTATTAAACCTTCAAAGTATTCTCCCAAGGGACATCACCCCATCCCCCAATATCCTATAGAGGGAGTGGAAGGTATATTCCTGCACTTCTTATGAATACGAGTAGAGACGCGGGCAGCATCTTTGATGTATCTTACGGTCCCCTGAAGAAACAGTTGTGTGAAACGTCTAGAGGTGCCGGGGATTGACGTTGGGATCAGAAGCACTATAATAGAAGGAGGAATTGTGCAGACCCCTAGTGTTTTGGAAAACAATCTAATTATCTTCTCTGTTGGAGTTATTACTACCCAATGGAAGAGTGTTCACGCTTGAGGAGATTTAACAAATACCTTTGTAGTGATCTAAGGTTCTGACTTTCTGTTTAATGAGGTCATTGATGTGAACCAGCAAGTTGCTTCGTGTGGATGCGAGTCTACAGAACCTTGCTACAGTTTTTACTGAGACCTCTAAGAAATTCAGTGTTTAGATTGATTTCTCTAGTCCGAGATTAAAATTTACAGTGGTAGTACATCAGCAACTTCCGCGCTCGTTGGTGTAACAAAGCATCCAGCTCTGCCTGCACCTCCTGAAAGTAGAATTTATAAGCCCCCCTCTTGTGTTGTGAGTACACGTGCCGTGCCTTGGCTAATTCTCTTTCTAATTGTAAAATTCTACGATTCATCTTCTGTCGCTTAGAACTGTGATAGTTGATGATTTCCCCCCGAAGGACCGCCTTCCCAGCTTCCCAGAATAACACGGGATTGTCCCTATGTTGGGCATTTGTAGCTAGGTAGTCCGCCCATTTAGCCCGAAGGTGGGCCTCGAATAAAGCATCCCCTTCTAAATCTAAAGGATACCGCCATACCCGAATGCGGCCTGAGTCTTTGGACCTCATCTCCAGCATCACCAGCGCATGATCAGAAATGACCGACGGACCGATCTCTACCCTCGGAATTCAGCTGAACAGCTCTTCCGAAACCAAAAAGTAGTCCAATCGTGACCAAGTCCCATGCCCCCTCAACAAATGAGTATATTCCCTTTCGCCCGGGTGCAGAGTCCTCCAAATATCCAGCAGATTATTCCCCTCACAGATGCCCAGTATCCGCCGCGCTCCCCTTTGATCTCGAGGTCCTAATCTTCCCGAACGATCCCAATCGTCGTCCATCACCGAGTTGAAATCACCGTCCAGAATCAAACTATAGCCTGTTATACTAGAGATAAGAGAGGTAAGTCGCTGATAAAAGGAGGCTTCATACGTATTGGGTCCATGCTTTATAGTTCACGGGTCTTTTCTTGGGGTTTTTTTGTAATTATCCTTGACACGGAAAAAATAAAGTTTGAGGGGAAAAGAGGTCTGGCAAGGGAGAAATAGGGAGAGGGGTTAAATGCTGAATGGAGGTGGGGGGAAATGTCATGCGGTGAAAGGCATCTAGGAGAGAGAGATAGAGATGGGGGGGAGGTGCAGGACAAGGAGAGAGAGAGAGAAATAAAGAGCAAAAAAACAGCTTTTCCACCGCTGGTTTTAACCCTCTGCTAGCAATCAGCCTGGCCATATAAAAAATGGCCAGGCCGGCTGAAAACAGGCCAGTTGGCAACCCTAATATACATATGTAAATCACATCCACCTCTAAACGGCTATTTTAGAAGGGGCCCAATTTACATGCAGATGTCAGTTTGTGGAAGTTTTGCGGGGATGTGTCAGGGCGTGACTGGGTGTGACCTGGGCAGAACAAAAATCTACACATGTATTCCTCATGTTATATATGGAATGTATGTGTAAGTCCAAAATTATTCACATCTGGATTTACACCTACTCCCTGGCACATGTAATTTTCTTAAAAGTATGGGGGGAGGATATTTAAAGACATTTACATGGTTTGCAAATCTGCAAACCATGTAAATGCCATTCTGTGGGATATTCAGCGGCACTAACATGGTTAGTGCCATTGAATATCCCCGGGTGCTGCTCCTACATGCTCTGATGCTAACCTGTTAGCATCGGGGTGTGCTGGGGCATTCAGGGGCATCACTCGTTGCTACCTGGGCAGCAGCGATACTGAGCCACTATCCGGTTAGTGATACATGGTAAAAGTCAGGCACAGGAAACTCTGGCCTAAGCTTTTCCACAAAAGCTAATCGGGCAGTGGCTAAATATCACCGCTGCCTGGTTAACTTCACAGTAATCTGGGCAGCCCATATATTCAATGCTGGAACCCTGATTTGGCCCCGGTATTGAATATCCAGGGTAAAGTTCAGCACTTATGGACTGTTTCGGACAGTCTTGTAGAGGAGAAATTAGGGGGTCATACTCCATAGTCCCCCATCCACTAGCTTATTTTCCCTTTCAAACTGAAATGAGTTCAAGATGACATCCTTTGTAGTGAACTAGCAGTAGCTACACATCTAAATTTGTAAAATGGCTCAAATGCATGTGCAAGTGCTGACATTTACACCTGCAAGTTGTGAAACTCCAGCACTTACATGTATAAGCTGCTGGGCTTCCTCCATTGATTTTTCCCATGTGTAAATTTTAAAATGTCGCCTCCTACAGCATATAGATACAAGTCCATGTGCGTTCCTGCACTTCTTTCCATTTAATTTAGAAACAGCTTCTCATTGGAATTGAGTGCTCTCGCCACCAGGGGATGCTGTGCATCTGGATCTCCAGGTAGGCATATGATCTCACAGTGCTGGTGGCTAAGCATGGCCCACCGGCTCATCTTACACCAGTTAAAGTTAGTGAATGAGAATTGCTTTATTGAATAGAAAAAAAAACTACCAAAGAGAAAAAGAAACAAGAAAGAAAAACACATTCAGCAGTCCAGCTTTCTTTCAGTCCAGGCTTGCAGCCCCAAAAAGAATGGTACAGCATCAATAAAAGTTCCAACGGGGAAAACAGGAAAAAAAAAAAAAACATGGCTGGAATGGATTTTCTTAGAAAAATGCCTGGCCCAATATTTTGGAGCATGTTTGCTAAAGTGCTGTGAGCAGCCAGGGGCTAATGCTTGAATAGCATGTGTTTTTACTGTGCCAGGGCATAGCGGCTGTGCTAAATGCAGAGGGTGTGGCCATGGTACACAACTACTATTGTACTAGTTGAATCACTAGCGAGGTAGTAGCGATTGTGTGGCTGTAGCGGATGTTCATAATGCACAGTTGCAGTGTGTGTCGTGGAAGAAGAAAGCTACAAGCATGATATTAGGGATGATGTGGGCTTCGGTTCCACTGTGGGACAGTAAGCAATGTGCCCTAAGTACACATATGGGACTGTATCAACTGGCCAGTTCAGGATACAGAGGGATGACCAGGAATAGGCTTAACTGCCTGCACAGCTCAGAGCATAGGGACTAAGTAGAAGAAAGCGGTATGTAAGTACTTTTAGACGGTATGTGCTGGGTCTCACACTGTACGTGATAGGGTACAAATGTGGCAACTGGAGAGGGACCCTGTATCAGGCAGGGTGTCCACAGTATACAACATGGGGGACAGGGATATGATGTCCCCTTACCCTGAGGTGATAAGTGTGCCTGTTCACGAAGGCTGCAGGGAACACAGTACAAGGCCTTTTGGATGTTTGGCTGCATGGCTCTTTCCCACCTCTGATTATGACTTAGGCAGCAGCATAACTAGTGTGGAGTATGTTCCCCCCGATGTTGGTGGCAGGTGGTGCAAGTGCAGGAGACCACAATGAACACACCTGTTCAGGGAAGCCTGCACATGGGGGCCATAGGGGCAACCTCCCATGGGCTAACATATAGAACAACACTCTGTGATCCAACCTATACTGAAGAGGGGTGGACCTACATGCTCTCTCCTACCCAAAGGACCTCTGGGAGAACACCAGGGAGGTAGTGAATTCCAAACAGTCTTCAGGCTGAGCACCCCAGTTGCCATGGAAACAGTGGACCACCGGACTGGCGATGATCAAAAGAGCTCCCCAGATCCATCGATAGCAAGGGGATACCAATCAGGGAGCTTCAACACTGGAGGCCCCTGTTCAGTGATAGAACTCTTCCTTATCGTCCCTCCAGTCCAGTCCTGCACCTCTGGGTAGTCAACCTCCTCTAGCAGCTTGGAGATGAGCATGCCATCTTTTTATGACATCAGTGTATTTAGACAGCTGACTCCTTCTTCCAGGCCCAGTAAGCTCATTCTCCAAGCAGCTGGAGGAGTGATCCAGAGTGACTGGACTCACTGCAGGGACAAATAAGGGCTTTAGTTAGGACAGAACTAGTGTTAGATTGACTGACTGGTCCTGGTCTGCATTGGCTCAATAAAAAGATAGGAAAAAAGGGAACAGTGCCTTTGGATAGAGCAGAGGTAGGCAGAGTTAGGCTAAAGGGGGACCTCCCTCTCCCTCTGCTAGAGGAGAACAGGTGAAGTGGGCCAGGCACCATAGCGGCTCATGATCCCGTGAGCGGATGAGGAGCCGTGGCTCAGGCAGAAGGACTGCAACAGTAAGAACGCTCCCACACTCCCGCCTCGACGCCAAAGCCCTCAGGAGCAGCTGAGCACGAGGGACGAGAAGTGCAGCAGCAGGAGGCATTTGCTTTCATTTTTTTCTTTGCCCTTCCTTGCTGGTGAGTAGATTTAAGCTGTGGGGAGGTCGGCGGCAGTTAGCCCTGGAGGGGGGGACAGTATTAGTTTTGGAGTGCTTTTTTGAACGTCCCTTCTCCTTCGGACCAAGTGGCTTTTTGGCAGCGTGCTCGCGGCAGCGCGGGAATGTGCTATTTTGTGGAAAAGATGCTCTTCTGCAAGGGAAGACTGGTGGAGCGTTGGGGGTCGGCTCCCACCGTTTTTTTCCTGGGGGGGGGGGATTTTTTGCACAGGAGCCTAGTTCTTTGATTAAAAAAAAAGAAACTTCTGCAGAATCACCATAGAGGAGAGCATTGGTGAAATTAGAGCCGTCACGTTTTAACGGCTGGGAATTAGGCTTTGATCACAAGGTGGCCATGCCTACAAGTCCCCAATTTAAGGCCTGTGAAACCTGCAGGGGGTTGGTCTCAGAGACTGGCTTTTGCCGCAGCTGCTACAAGGAGACCGAGGCGAGAGAGCAGGACCTCCAAGAGAGCGCGGAGGAGGGCTCGAGATGCATGGTCTCTTCAAGTAGTGCAAAGGGTGTTCCACAGGCCCAGGACAGCAGGGTTTCAGCACGGGCAGAGGTCAGAGTGGGCAGGACAGATCCACTGCTGCTGGAACCTTACGGGAAGGACCCAGGTCGCCATGTTCTACATTCAAAAGCAGGCAGGTGTGGGCTCCTCTTCCTCTGCAGAGAGGCCCAAAAGACATGAGCGTTCGCCCTAGCCAAGGGATGCTTCCTGCAGGTCATCTATCTGCCTGGCGAACACAACCAGCTAGCAGACCAACTCAGCTGCCAGCTCGACCCATGCAAATAGTTGCTCAATAACAAGATCACCACATCACTCTTTCACCCACCCCACTCATCTCCAAGACCATCCAGAAGGTCATCGGAGACTGAGCGATGGTCATACTGATCACCCCCCACTGGCCGCAACAGATCTAGTTCCTCTATCCGCTTGGCCGATTGCCTGTCTGTCCGTCTTCCCTCTCATCACCCAGGATGGAGGGACAACTCTCCACCCCATCCTGGCGACCCTCGCCTTATCAGCCTGGAAGTTGAGAGGGTGAGTCTTTCCTCGCTATGCCTTACGACCGAGGTAGAGCAGGTCATCGTGACATCCAGGCATGACTCCACAAGGAAGTCCTATGGGCTCAAATTGAAATGCTTCAGCACCTGGTGAAACGCAGTAGGACAGGGCCCTTGCCCCATCCCCTCTGTACTCCGGTACCTGGTCACTCTCGCCCAGACAGGACTCCAGACCACCTCCATCAGAGTCCACATATCAGCCATATCAGTGTTCCATGGCCAGATCGAGGACCGATCCATTGCCACGCTCTCCCTGGTGTCACACTTCATGAAGGACCTCGCCAACCTCAGGCCTTCCATCTGACAGTCTGTGCCACTCTGGGACCTAACATCATCCTGCACCAACTCAGACAGCCCCCCCCTTCGAACCCATGGGGGATGCCACATTCAAGTATGCCACCTGCCAGACGAGTGAATGAGCTGGAAGTGCTGGTGGCACACCCACCCTACATCCTGCCTCGCTCTGGACCCACTTCATGTTCTTGCCCAAGGTGACATCGTTATTCCACCTGAATCAGACTATTGAACTGCCCAACTTCTATCCTGAACCTCACAACATCCCAGAGGAGCAGTGCCTGCATACCCTCATCTCTGTTCGTGCCCTGCACATCTACCTCCAAAGGTCTGTGCCCCAAAAAGCCAGCACTCAGCTATTTGTCTCCTTCAACACCAACAGACCTGGGTGTCCAGTAATGAAAAGGACCCTCTCGCAATGGCTGACTACCTGCATTTTCTTCTGCTTCACCTAGGCTGGCACCTAACCCCCCAGACCTGTCTGGGCACACCAACTCTGAGCCGGGCAGCCACACTGGTGAACCTCAGTGTGATTCCAGTGAAAGACATCTGCAAAGTGGCGATGTGGGCCAGCATGCAAACATGCCAGCGACACTACTGCCTGGACCAGCTCACAATTTTCGGACAGCGCTTTCGGCTGCTCCATCCTAGCCGGGGCCATACCAGAGAGACAACCATCCCCGGGACTGCCCGTGGACCACGTCACCTAACAGTCAACACTTGGGACTCTTGGTCATTGCCTACTGTTCTATGCCCCTTCTAGGAGTATGATATATCTTTGTAGCAATGTTGCATTGTTAACATTCTTGTTGTAGACCTCACCACCCATGATATACCTCTGTAGCAATGTTACACTGTTACCACTGTCATTGTAGAGTTCTCTACTTGTCCATTAATTGGCAGTTGCTATGTTATGTGCCTTTGTTGCATGCTTCAAGGACCTCAATTCATGCTCAAGATCCCTTTTGTAAGATCATGACCTCCTTTGTAAGCTCGCGGTCCACTTGGCCACGGTGTCTTATCTCTACGTGTTCTTCCAAATAAACACCCTTTTGTCACCAGACACAGTGTTTAAGTGCCTCCTTCCTTCCTTCATCCTGACACATCCTGTTTGTCCAGGGAGAAAGTGAGGTTACTTACCTGTAACGAGGGTTCTCCGTGGACAGCAGAATAAATCAGCCATGCATTCCCACCCACTTCCCCTGCAAATGTAGAGGCACGACACTCTAACAGGATACAGCGAGTGCACCACAGACCTGCCTTGCCTACCTGGGGGACCTGGCTGTGGTGGGTCAGAGGACAGGAGCACCTTGGCACATGCTCAGAATGCAAAGCTCTAGGAGAGCAATTCCATCCAATTGCTGCCATCAGATGACGTCACCAGGTGCGGCTGACTTATCCTGCTGTCCATGGTGAACCCCTGTTACAGGTAAGTAACCTCACTTCCTCTGTATCCTTTGGATGTTTTAAAGCCAAAACAAGCACTTTCCTGATGCCTTTTCATGCCTGCAGATGTCCCCATCATCCTTGAAATCGAACGGAGATATGTAAGTTCACTGCACTTCCCCAGACATGCCTCCATTACACCCCCTTGCCTACTTGGACATCCCTGCACCGGAGACATCTGTAAATTTCATTTGTGGAATGGCTTTGGAGATGTTTCTGTGATTTCGACATCTTCAGATGTCCTAAATCACAACTAAGCCCTTTATGTTTAAATCATGTTTATTAACAGATAACTAAACACTCCCAGTCTGTGGGGACACTGACACAGCACCAGGAATTTGAACACGATACAAATAAACAGTATGCATTTTTGTATTTATCCCCATTTCTCCCTCTTCCCATCCCCACTCCCCCCCTCCACCCCCAATTTACCCCTTTCAGATAGGACAGTTAACAAATAAGGATGTTTTATACATCCATCTCAGATCTAATTTGGATTCCAGTTATATGCAATCTCATAAGAACATAAGAAATGTCATCCTGGGTTAGACCAAGGTCCATCAATCCCAGTATCCTGTTTCCCAGTAGCCAATCTAGGTCATAAGTACCTAGCAGTTTCCCCAAAAGACAGGTTCCACAATGCTTGTGGGTCAAGCAGTGATATCCCGAGTCCCTTTTAATAATGCTTTATGGACCTTTCCTCCAGGAACTTGTCCAAACCTTTTTTAAACCCTACTACGCTAACAGCTTTTATTACATCCTTCGGTAGCAAATTCCAGAGTTTGAGTACACATTGAGTGAAAAAATATTTTCTCTTATTAGTCTTAAATAGGTTACCCTGCAGCTTCATTGCATGTCCCCTAGTCCAGTGATGGCTAACCTTTTTGAGCCCGAGTGCCCAAACTGCCGCACAAAACCAAAGAATTTCCTCAAAGTGCCAGCACGTCAATTAAAGCTCCATTTGCATAAGGTGCTTCATTTGCATAAATATTTGCATAATGTTACCATACACTAACTTTTAGTAAACATGCCTCTTAATGAGTATATGGATAAAGAAAGACTAAAAGGTTTCTACATTACTATAATCCAGTACCAACCGCCAGGCACATTAGGAACTACTACAAACGCTGCCCATTTAGAACCCATAGCAAACCCGCCGTATCCTAACAGCACTACCAGGACTCACAAAGCACCATACTCTACCTATCAAAAGGCAACACTGCAAATATTAAACCAATACATCTCAGAGAACAACAATACATGACCTACTGGGGAAAGAACAAGTGGCAATGTCAAATAGGAATTATATAAACAGAATACCTCAGCTCAGTTACACATGCAGAACAGACCATTACCAAACAAGGAATCACAATTTAGAAACAGGAAGACAATAATTAAACTGGGAACCCCAAAAGCCAAACTTGGAATATACAACAACACTGTAGAAATAAAACTATATATTAATTTCCTCTTGTACTAAACAAAGCGCAAAAATTAATGATGCACATTTCCCAGAGCTGACATATTCCAATTAATAAATTCAAAATAAAGAGATATTTTTCTACCTTTTGTGCATTTTTTTTCAGTTGCAATTGTTCCAGCCACTTTCTTCTGGTTTCTTCGTGTCTTCTGCTAACTCTCCATCTGCTGTCCATTTGTCCTTTCTTCTGTCTTCTTGGGTTTTTTTTTCCATTCTCTCTCTACATCTGCTTTAACATACTAATCTTTCTCCTTTTGCTCTTTCCTCATTCCTATTTCATCTACTCAAAATTTACCCCTCCATCCTCAATCCCCACTTACTCTCCCAATACCCGGCCAATTGTAGATTTTTTATCCCTCCCACACAAATATTTTTCCCCTCTCCATTTTACTCTCCCAGCCCCATCCCATTCTAATCCTCCCCCAACACCAGCTCCCTTCTAGTTCCAGCCTCACCCAGCATCCATTCCCTTCTAGTCCCTGCATCAGCCCATTTCCAGTCCTAGCAGCCCCCCAACCCATTTCCAGTCCTAGCAACCCCCCCAACCCAATACCAGTCCTATCCCCCCCTCATCAACCCACTTCCAGTCCTAACCCCCCATCACCCCATTTTCAGTTTAAGCCCCCCCCCTATAACCCATTACCAGTCCTAACCCCCCATCAGCCCACTTCCAGTCCTAACCCCCCATAGCCCATTGCCAGTCCTAACCCCCCCCCCATCAGCCCACAGTCCATTACCAGTCCTAACCCCATCAGCCCACCTCAAGTCCTAACCCCTCCCCATCAGCCCATTTCTTGTCCCAGCCCCCCATAGCCCATTATCAGTCCTAAACCCCCCCATAGCCCATTACCAGTCCTAACCCCATCAGACCACCTCCAGTGTTAACCCCCCATCAGCCCATTTCCAGTCCTAACCCCACCCAACAGCCCACCTCAAGTCCTAACCCCTCCCCATCAGCAGTCCTAACCCCCCCTAGCCCATTAGCAGTCCTAACCCCCCCTCTCTAGCCCATTACCAGTCCTAACCCCCCCCCCATAGCCCATTACCAGTCCTAACCCCCCATCACCCCATTTCCAGACAGCGCCCATCAGCCCACAGCCCATTAGCAGTCCTACCCCCCCAGCCCATTAGCAGTCCTAACCCCCCCTAGCCCATTAGCAGTCCTAACCCCCCCCCCTAGCCCATTAGCAGTCCTAACCCACCCCCCATGGCAAATTAAAAAAAAAAAAAAAAGCAGCTGGCTCTGGCTTCTGCCGCGGCAGCGGCAGAATGCAATGTCCCGTGGGGCACCCTCCGCCCGCTAAGCCCCTCTGCAAGGGCTTTCAGATTCGCGAGGGAGAGCGTCTCCCTCGCGTCTCTGTTAAGCCCGCAGGGGCTAATGGGAAATTTCCCATCAGTCCCTCGCGTCTAAAGGGGCTGATGGGAAATTTCCCATTAGCCCCTGCGGGCTTAACAGAGACGCGAGGGAGACGCTGTCTCCCTCGCGAATCTGAAAGCCCTTGCAGAGGGGCTTAGCGGGCGGAGGGGGCCCCGCGGGACACTGCATGCTGCCGCGTCCGCGTCCGCGGCAGCAGCCAGAGCCCGCTTTTTCTTTTTCTGCGGACCTTCACGCGTGCCAGCTGCAAGGCCTTCGCGTGCCACAGCTGGCACGCGTGCCATAGGTTCGCCATCGCTGCCCTAGTCTTTCTATATTCTGATGACATAAACAATCGATCTATGTTTACCCGTTCCACTCCATTCATTAATTTATAGACCTATCATATCTCCCCTCAGCCGTCTCTTTTCCAGGTTGAAAAGCCCTAACTTTTTTAGCTTCTCTTCATAGGGGTATCCTTCCATCCCCTTTACCATTTTGGTGGCTCTTCTCTGTACCTTTTCTAATAATGCTTTTTAAGATATGGTGACCAGAACTGCATACAATATTCAAGGTGCGGTTTTACCATGGAACGATACAGAGGCATTATACTATCCTTTGTTTTATTTTCCATGACCGCAGTGCTCACCCCCTATGTCCTTTCTCCAAGGTCTGTCTATCCCACCTCTCCTCATCCCCCTCCCTCGGGACATGTTGGAGAAGTTGTTTAATGAACACACAATTGAGAGTCATATTTTGACCCCTGGGAGATAATGATTGTATATAGAGTTCCCAAATTTCCATAAATTTTGCATGTCGGGGTACAGAACTCTGGACAGCAATATTTTCTATCTGCATTAAATGATACAGTATGTTACACCCTAAAAACTCAAGGGGTCATTTAACATGATTCTCATGGGGCTAAACTCCACCTTCCAGTGTAACACCGTATCTAGATATCCACGTATCATAGTCCAAAAACTTTGAATATAGGGACAGAGCCACAATATGTGGGACCAAGTACCCCATGGGGTTGCCCCTAAGGAGCAGGAAACCTGATATTACTGGATTTTGGCCAAACAAGTAACAAAGGGATCTCCAGGCCACTTGCAACCTGCGTATGATGTGACTTTGCCGCAGGTATCAGCAGAGTGGCTTGCGGTCTCACGTGGAGTACATATAACCGGTTTAGAGGGTTTACCAATCCCTGTTCCATTTCCAAAGGTGTCCAGATGGTTGACTATGTAGAGCCAATCATGCAAGTGTCTGGGAACACATCCTAAGTTGTAGCGCTCCTGGTCTGAAACCCCCAGACCTTTCCGATCTTGACCTCCTGCAACTGGATGAACGAGATACATGGTTTGTGACCCCCTCCAGAGGAACTGAGCTAGTTGTTATCACCACACTCGCAAGTCACATTTTAATAGCCACAACAGCAAGACAAAGTAAATATAACCAACAGGGCAGAAGTGTCATTTTGTATAAATCAATACACACTAAGGGACTTGTTTACAAAGCCGCGGTAGCGGTTCGCGATCGTTATCGGAGCCACGGCCCCATTGAAATCAATGGGGACGTGGCTCCGATAACGATCACGAACCACTACCGCGGCTTTGTAAACAAGCCCCTAAGAGTGACAAAGGCAGGTTCTCCCAGCATTGGAGCTACTCCCATTTGAGCTCAGTAATGGTGGGATATTTAGGCTACAACAAGGATAAGTCCGCGAGTTGTTGCACACCTAGATACATTGCAGGGAAAAGGGTCCCTGCTGTTGCTCTTGTACCCTCGAGTCCACAGGCAATACCTCTGACTTTTCACTATTCAGTTTCAGACCTGACTGAGACCCAAAGTGCTAAAACTCTGCCATCAGATATGTCAAGGAAGTCTGTGGGTTAGCCAGGTGCACCAGAATGTCATCTGCAAATGCTGCAGTTTTAAATGTAGTGCTGCCCACATGGACTCCTTCAATATGAGTATTGGCTCAAACTGACCACAAAAACGGTTCCAAGAATAAAAGAAACAAGGGAGAGAGTAGGCATCCCTGCCTCCTACCTCTACCTAAGGAGAACTCTGAAACTTTGCCATTGACAACCATGGTCACCTGAGGGTCAGTGTACAGTAGTCGAACCATTTGGAGGCATCGTCTTTCAAACCCCAGGCATTCTGCAAATAATCCCCCCCCCCCAAGTCATTAGATCAAAAGCCTTTTCAAACAGGGAGGCCTGGTTCCATCCCTTGTCAGCCTCCAAAGATGCTATTATCCTCCTTAAGTTTAGTACGGGGTGGTAGTCCCTCACAAAGCCAACTTGACTATCCTGAATTAAAGCTGGCATTATCAAAACCAAATGACTGGCTAGTATTTTGATTAGTAATTTATTGTCACAATTCAATAATGAAATCAGGCAATAGGAAGAAACCAGCAAGGGATCGCAACCCAGCTTATGGAGCACAATTATATGTGCACAGTTAGAAAGATGAGGAAAAAATTGGTACGCGACAAGAGCAGCAAACAGTTGTTGCAAGGAGGCTACCATGCAGTTTCACATCATCTTGTACCATTCATTACCGAAACTATCTGGGCCAGAGGTCTTGTGCAATTTAGAATGAGAGAGAAATCTATCAATTTTTTTCCTCACTAAAGGGCTTATTCAAAAGGGTATGTTTACTAAACAGCGCTAACGTCGCAGCGGCAACGTTATCGCGCGATAATGGTGTGTTACCGTGCGATAACGTCTCCGGTGGCGTTAAGGTGCGCAGAGGGTGGAGTAAGGCTCCCCAGAGGGTGGAGATAAGGGGTCAATGGGCGGAGAGTGGGCAGGGAGAGGCCCCAGGCACACTAACGCTGTGAAATCAGGGTCTGAAAATTAACACCACTGAAAACCTTGCATTAGAGGCACATTTGCAGGACAGAGAAACCAGTTCAGTCAGCAATGTACAGCAAAGGCAGGGAGACCCAGATAAGTGATAGTAGTGATACATGTGCAGTAACAAAACATGCAAAAACCAGAGAGATAATGACCAGAACCAAAACAGAAATACAAAACACTGAGCTGGCCAATAGAAAAAACATTGATAAATGGTAATCAACACTACCCATAAACAAGAAAAAGGAAGATGTCACTTTTGGAAGGGTCAATTCTGATTCCCCCTACAAAGTGAATGTTCCAACATTGATAGTGTTGATGAGGGTTTGCTGTGGTGTATAGTGGGCAGCTTGCCTATGTGGCGTTCACATGTGCAGCAACAGCAGAGTAGCCACGTAGGAAAGGGCACTATGGTGATGGTGTAAATAGGGTACAGGGGGCTGCAGGCAGGACATGCAGTAGGGCAGCTGGGGCACAGGGTGGACTAGGCAGACACCTAGGTGACATATAGGAATGTAGAAATGGAAAACCAGCAAGACAGCAACTGACCAAGGGCAAAAATGTCCACGAGCGTGTGTCCCACAGTGTCCCAGGGGACAGTACCCAGCAAGTACCCCAAAGGGCACATAACATTGGCAGGCGGTGCCAGGGGGAAGCGTGGATGTCTATGCAGGCACCCCTACCCCATATCACACACCATAGGCAGCCGCCTACTGGCACACTGGATGGCCTGGGACTGCGCACCACCAGCACCACTGGCACAAGGGCATGTCAGCATGGTGGCGGAGGGGTGCTGGTGGTGGAGGGGGCAGTGGCATCTGCCCACAGCAGACCAACGCCAAGCCCTGTTTAGGTGGGTGCCGTGCACTGCAACAGACAAGGTCTGTCTGACGAACAGTCATGTTATCCCCAGGGAATGATCTGCCTCTGTGACACAGCCAGTATATTCAGGGGCAGAAGGTCACAGGTTCAAGTCCCAGCTGTGGCTCCTGCAGACCATGTCCCTATATTTTACCCAATACTAAACCATGGTAATAAAGATGGAACCTTTATTGCAGATAAAATAAACACGCCATAAACGCCTATACTTTACCCTACAGAGCACATACACCATAAACATGTGCAATCCCTAGAGCAGAGTTTCCCAACTGCAGTCCTGGAGGGCCAAACACCATTCAGGTTTCATGCTGTCCCTAATAAATATTCCTGTGATGCATTTGCATGCACCGCCCCCATTGTATGCAAATGTATCTCATGCATATTCATTAGGGACAGCATGAAAACCTGAACCGTGTTTGGCCCACCAGGACCGGAGTTGGGAACCTCTGCCCTAGAGCAGCGGCCAACAGGGGCACAAACACCCACACCCACAGGCTCCACTATACAAAGCCTCATGGAGAGTCAGGCTGTTGGGCCCTGCGCGGAGCAGCATCTACCAGTACTAGCACCTGCATACCTAAGCAATGCCGTCTTAAACTTGGACACACGTTCCACAAACATCAAAAGGTTGCTATGATTAATGTCAGATAACAAATCATAAGTTAAACACAATTTGTTGACAGAGATTCATCATAGCAACCTTTCTGATATTTGTGGAGTGTGTTTCAGTGTTTGTGCCTGACAGTGTTTACCACCCCGGGGAGTGACCCTAACAGTACTGAGTACCATAGCAATGCATGCACTGTGCCCAGGACTGGTGTGGCGGCCAGGGCTGTCAACCACCTCTATCTTTGCACAATGCTGAAATAGGTGTGGGAGTGTGTGTATGTCTACCCAGTGTTTTGTGGCTGCCTACACCATACTGAGCCCATAATGCTTGCACTGTTTCCAGTGTTAGCCTGCCAATGTGCATAATGAGAAGCAAGGTACTGTGGATATGGCCTGGACAGGGTGGCCTGGGCAGGATGCATCTGCACAGGGCATAGGGCAATGGCTGGGACATTGTAGTGCCCGACCACCACCTGCACGGACACGGTGGCCACAGCATGTCATGCTGGGAGGTCACTCTCACCCTGACTGAGCAGGGACCATGGCATGGCTATGTTCCCCCATAGTGCTATACAGTATTTCTCTCAAGTGATATTTATGGGTTCCGTTTTCTGGGGCCCAGTCACTGACATACCTGCTTGGTGTGTGTGCTCACATCCCATTTTTTGGATGCACACAGTTCTTCCAGGAACATGCACTATGTACGAGCTAGCAGACTGTCTGCAGTTAGCATGTGTATGGCTGGAACACCTTGCAGGGTGCAGCAGGTGGAGACTGACTGTGTCCTTTGCTGGTGAATGTCAGATAGTGGTGGGGGGCAGCTGAGCTTTCCCAGGCTGACTGCCTGTCTGCCAGTGCCCTCTGTAATGCACACAGAACTGCACTGACAGCCTTGTAAGGTGCCTATTCCCAAATAGGACTGGGGTTGATGGTCCCCCCTACTGACACCATTGCAGAGATGTAGAATGTGGATCTGCTGGTGTGAGATCCTGTTCCCCACCCTGACCCACAGAGAGCAGGTTGGGTGGTGCTACATAATCCGCTTTTGGGTCCAAACACCACCCTTCTCTTATAACATTTGACCATGGCAACCACACAGGATATGCACTATTCTGGGTGCATCATAGTCCACAAGGGCTAGCCGTGACTGGGAAATACAGATGAACACAGGTGTGTCTGCAAGGACTACCTATCACACACTGGCACTGATGGGGATCTGCAGCACAGCCTACCTCAGCCAAGCCAGGTGCTGCGGACCTGGTGCTGGACGCCCCACCTCACCCTCATGGTGAGCACAGGAACCGCACAATGTCATTGTCTGTAGCTACTCTGTGCCAGTAACACACACGGTCAGTTCCCCCTACCAGGCCAGGGTGCTATAGAGGCGCATACCCCATCTTATGATCAGATGTAGGCTGCTGATCTGCATGTGCAGTGCATCATGGGTACGGGTGGGTTTACCCTATCCTGGTAACCACAACAGACAATTTGTGTGGTGACCTGCAGTCTTTCTGTAGCCAGCCAGTGGTGTGTTAGATGCTGTAGAGATGTAGCCCACTGATTACTTCTATGACTGTGGAGCCCGAGGTCATGGGTTTGATCCCACAGTGGTGTTATTTAATAAGGCTGTCTGAGGCATTTCCTTTTAATTTAAATGAGTGCTGCCAGCAAAAACACCCTCACAGTGCCATAGCCTAAGGTGCCTCATAAGGCGCCCTATAAAGCGCCCTATAGGGCACATTATGAGGTGCCTTGGCAGACAGGGCACTTTATAATGTGCCCTATGGAGTGCCTTATAGGGCGCCTTATGCGGCACCTTAGGTTATGGCACTGTGAGGGTGTTTTTGCTGGCATCACTGATTTAAATTAAAAAAGGAAATGCCTCAACAGCCTTCTTACGTCACACCACTGCAGGATCAAACCCATGACCTCTGCCTCCACAGTCATTGCAGTAACCAGTGGGCTACATCTTTATAGCTTCTAACACTGCGCTGGCATGAACTTAGGATTAATGCACATTAACGTGCCACGGCGCCCACTATAGCGCGATACAGATTCTTGCTACCTTGCCGCCGGACTGCCCACTACCTTATATGGCATTCTTCACATTAACGCTGCAACTAGTGCCGGTAACATTAAGACGGTTTAGTAAACATATCCCAAAGTCTCCTTTTGCTCCTTTGAGAGATATGACAGGGGAAGATTGTCCAAATAGTCGGTCTCCCTCAAGTGGGGCCCTTGCCCCTCTGCATATAGGATCTGGTAAAACTTGAGTAATATGACCAAAATCTTTTGTTCATCCGTCACTGCACCTTTGCCGTCCTTTAATGCTGACATCCTCCGGGACCCCTCCCATCTCTTAATCAGGGAAGATAACAACTTCCCTGTCTTATTCCCATGTTGAAAAAGTTTGTGCGTATAATAAATCATGGATTTATATGCCCTCTGATAAATAATGATGTTCAGTTCAGTTTGTAGCATGACAAGCTACCCTTGTTTGTCCTCCGAATCATGGGACCCCAGATTTATCCAGGCTTTTCAAATCGGCTGGCCTAATTGGTCACAGCAGACATATAGATGCGTATGTTCTTTGGTCTCATAACTAATGATCTAATGATAATAAAGAGGGCTTTAAACTAGATTCGTTGGGGATGGGTGAAGAAAGCCCCCAGGTAGGTGAAAGCCCCCAGGTAGGTGATACTTTAAATACCTTTATAGAAATGGGTAACAGGGGTAACATATGGAAAGCAGTGTGCATAAATGCCCATAGCATGGGAAATAAGATCCCTGATGTTGAAGCTTTGGTGGGAGTGGCTGACTTGGATTTAGTGGCAGTTACAGAAACATGGTTCACAGAAAACCATGATTGGGATGTAACTATACCTGGCTATACTTTATTCAGAAAGGACAGAGTAGGAAGAAGGGGAGGAGGAGTGGCACTATATGTAAAAGCTACTATTAAAGCTTTGGAATTACAGAGCTTAAAAGGGAGAGAGGAGACATTGTGGGTTAAACTAGAAAGAGGGAAAGAGAAATCTATTTGCATTGTTGTGATATATAGACCTCCCTCACAAGAGGAAGAGATGGACAGAGTTAATTGAAGACATACGCAGCATTGCTAGGAAAGGGGAAGTGCTACTGATAGGATATTTCAATATGCCAAATGTTGATTGGCACATTCCTGTTGCAGCATCATCTAGAAGTAAGGAGATCCTGGATTCTCTACAGGGAGAACTATTCAGGAAATTGGTAACAGGCCCCACACATGAAGGGGCCATACTGGACTTGGTGCTTACCAATTGTGAAAGTGTTTCTGATGTTGTAGTGGGAGATCATTTTGCATCCAGTGATCACCAGATGATGTGGTTCAGTATTAGGACTAGGGCTGTTAGAATCCATTCAAAGGTAAGCATCTTAGACTTTAGGAAGACTAACTTTGCCAAGATGGGCCAATACCTCAGGGAGTCATTAGTGGGATGGGAACAGCTGGGGGATGTAGAAAAACAGTGGGCAAAACTGAAAGGGGATATTTTAAGGGCAACCAACCTTTTTGTTAAAATGGTAAATAAAGGTAAAAGGAAAAGGAAACCGCTATGGTTTTCGAAAGAAACAGCTGAAAAAGTGAAGAAAAAGAGGGAGGCCTTCATGAAATACAACAGATCACAGAGAGAGGAAGACAGGCATCTGTATTTGGAAAAAAACTTAGAGAAGCTAGCAAAGTAGTCAAGAAGGCAAAGATTCAAAAGGAGGAAAAAATAGCCAATGCAATAAAATGGGGGATAAGACATTTTTCAGATATATTAATGAGAAGATGAAGGGCAAAAGTGGTATTGTCAGATTCAAGGGTATAGGGGAGGAATATGTAGAAGCTGATAAGGATAAAGCGGAATTGCTTAACAAATATTTCTGTTCTATGTTCACAGATGAAGAACCAGGAGCAGGACCTCAGAAAACACCCACAAACAGGAACAGAAGCGAGGGACATCTTGAACAATTTTCAGAAGACTTTGTTCGTGAGAAACTAGCTCAACTTAAAGTAGACAAAGTGATGGGACCGGATGGGATACACCTTAGAATACTGAGGGACCTTGGGGACGTTCCAGCAGCTCCACTGACTGACCTTTTCAGTGCCTCATTGGCGTCGAGAGTGGTGCTAAAGTACTGGAGAGAGTCTCATGTGGTGCCTTTACACAAAAGCGGAAGTAAGGATGTGATTGAAAACTACAGGCCGGTTAGTTTAACTTCGGTGGTGAGTAAATTATTGGAAACGCTGCTGAAAGAGAAAATAGTGAGGTTTCTGGAGTCCAGCGGATTACAGGATCAGAGGCAGCATGGATTCACCAGAGGCAGGTCTTGTCAGACAAATCTGATTGATTTCTTTGACTGGGTGACCAGGGAGTTGGACTGAGGGAGAGCCCTAGATGTGGTGTATTTTGATTTCAGTAAAGCCTTTGACACTTTTCCTCGCGACTTATAAACAAACTGAGCACCCTAGGGATGGACCCTAAAGTTACTGCTTGGGTTAGAAATTGGTTGGGTGGGAGACGACAAAGAGTACAAGTAAATGGAGCTCATTCTGAGGAGAAGGATGTTACCAGTGGTGTGCCCCAGGGATCTATCCTTGGTCTGATTCTTTTTAACATCTTTGTTAGTGATGTAGCGGAAGGGCTGTCGGGTAAGGTTTGCCTCTTTGCAGATGATACCAAAATCTGCAATAGAGTAGACACCCAGGAAGGTGTAGATAACATGAGGAGGGATCTAGCTAAGCTTGAAGAATGGTCTAGAATTTGGCAACTGGGATTTAATGTTAAAAAATGTAAGGTCATGCATTTGGGCTGCAGCAATCCAAGGGAGCAATATAGTATAGGGGGTGAAGTACTTTTGTCCACTAAAGAAGAGCGGGACCTAGGCGTGGTTGTGTCTGATGATCTTAAAGTAGCTAAACAGGTAGAAAAGGCGATGGCAAAAGCTAGAAGGGATGCTTGTGTGCATACGGAGAGGAATGGCTAGCAGAAAAAAGGAGGTGATAATGCCTCTGTATAAGTCTTTGGTGCGACCTCATTTGGAGTATAGTGTGCAATTCTGGAGACCGCACTTTCAAAAGGATATGAACAGGATGGAGTCGGTGCAGAGGGTGGCTACTAAAATGATTAGTGATCTTTATTCTAAAGCATATGAGGACAGACTGAAGGATCTTAATATGTACACCTTAGAGGAAAGGCAGGATAGAGGTGATATGATTGAGATGTTTAAATACCTCCGTGGCATAAATGTTCAGGGAGAGAGCCTCTTTCAATTGAAAGCAAGTTCTGCTATGAGGGGACATAGGATGAGGGTGAAGGGAGATAGATTCAGGAGTGATATGCGGAAATATTTCTTTACGAAAAGAGTAGTGGATCTGTGGAATAGTCTCCCAGTGGAGGTGGTAGAGATGAGGACGGTGACTGAATTCAAAAAAGCATGGAACAAACACAGAGGATCTCTAAAGGTAAAAAGGGGACTGTTGTAGTTGTTGATATGGAAGGACAGACTAGATAGGCCATGTGGTCTTTTTCTGTCATCATATTTCTATGTTTCTATGATCTCACCCCTCATATTCATCTTAGCCACTTCCCACTACAGACCTGGGGTTTCTTGATGGCCCTCATTTTTGGCCGCGTAAGCATCCAATTTATTCTGTAAAAATTTCAAAAAGGATTGATCTCCATAAACGTGAATGGGGAAGCGCCAACCGCCACCCCACTGGCATTCTCCAGTGTCAACCCAGATCAGCACATGGTCCGAAACAACGATGTTGCCAATACTGGTATCCCTCACCTGTGACAAGAGGCCTGTCAATGTTAGAAAAAAGATCATGAGAGGTGGATAAAATCCCTTTCATGAGGATGGAATATCTGCCATGCCTCCACAATAGTTCACACAGTTGCAGGATTCCCCAGGTTGAGCAACTTGCACCCTGCCCCCTGAGGGTGATCTATCCATATCGGGGTCAAGGATGTAGTCTCTTCCCACAAGCAATGTGTGAACATTAAAATGTTGCAGCTGTTTACCCAGACATGCAAAATTTTTTGTGCTTATTCGGCCCATACACATTACAAAAATTAACCATTTCCCCAGATATACAACCCCCCCCCCCCCCTACAATCAAATAGTGGTCCTATGGATTTGCTACCACTGTTTCTGGTTCAAAACTTAACCCTTGATGTATTAACAGGGCCACCTCAGCTTTCTTGGATCCCAAGGATTCTCCAAAAACCTGCCCCACCCACTATAGTTGTAATTTCACGTGCTTTTGCCTCTCTTCTTAATGACCTGTCCCTCTTGCAACACGTCCCTTTTCCTACTTATTCGGCTGTTCACACACTCGACCTCCTTTTGACCTCTTCCTCCTCCTCACTACTACTTTATAATGTATCCTCTCTTCATCTCCCCTGGACTGACCATTTTTGTCTCTCCGTCTCTTGTTCTCACTCAAAGGCATTATCCTCGCCCTCCACCCCTTCAGCATCTCCCCGCCCGTGATATTCTCGTCTCATTACCCCACTCACTATCAAGCGTTTCCCCCCTGCAACTGAACTTCTCCCTACTGATTTCCCTGCTCTCTCCCCAACTCTCAAGCTTCTCTCTGGTCCTCCACACTCTTTGCTACCCTCAATCATTTAGCACCTCTTCGGCCCCGTCCAACAAGACGTCGCCCTACGCAACCCTGGTTCCACAGTGGCCTTCACTTGCTCCGCACTCATCTCCGCAGAGCCGAAAGTCTATGGCGGAAAGCCCCCTCTCCAGTCACTTTGTCATCCTTCAAAGCACGTCACTCTCATTATCGCTCCAAAGTACACCTTATTTCTCCAATGCTATTTCCAACGCCCCCAACCAGACTCGTCACCTCTATTCTACACTCAATTCCCTCACTTCCCTTCATCCTGCTACCCCCACTGCGTCCACCCAGCCTTCTCCCCCTCCTCCGCTTCTCGCCTTGTTCTTCAGTGATAAGATCTCTTCCCTAAGAGCATCTCTCCTTTCCTGTCCCCCCCTATTCTCTCTCCCCCGTCACTTCTCCCCCTCCCTCTTCTCACCTCTCACACACATGGGTTTCCTTCTGCCTAACTACCACTCCCGAACTCCATCAGCTCATCTCCTCATCCAACAAGACATTCTGCTCTCTCAACCCCATCCCCTCCTCCTGGTTGCTCATTCCTTCCCTAGCACTCCTTCCCCCTTTCCTCACTATGCTCAACACAAGCCTCACCACAGGGACCTTTCCCCACTCCTGGAAGCACGCCCTAATTCGCCCTATCCTCAAAAAACCCTCTCTTGATCCTCTGATTCCATTCCACTTACTGCCCAGTCTCCAATCTCCCCTTCCTCTCTAAAATTCTTGAAAAAATTGTTTTTGCACAACTTTCTCACCACCTTGACTCTACTAACTTCCTCCACCCTTGTCAGTCAGGATTCCGTCAAGGTCACAGCGTTGAAACCGTTCTGCTTGCTTTCACCAATTCACTGCATGTGGCTCACGATCGCGGTGACATCTCGGTGGCGGTGGCCTTGGATCTATCTGTTGCTTTTGACCTAGTTGATCACTCCCTCCTTCTTTGCCTGCGCGAAGCAGGCCTTTGTAGCACTGTCTATCGCTGGTTTCACTCTTTCCTCTCTTCACAGTCCTGTGCTGTTGTCTCCTCCTCCACCTCTGTCCCTTCCTCAGACCCCTTTCCTTTATCCTGTGGGGTTCCCCAAGGTTCTGTACTTGCTCCTCTCCTATTCAACCTTTTTCTTGCTCCTCTCACCTTACTGATACAACAAACTGGGATTTCTGCTTTCTATTATGCTGATGACATAGTTCTTCTTCATCACACCTCCCCCTCTCACCCGGATCTCTCCCCACTCAATTCTTGTCTTCCCATTGTTGCTAACTGGCTAACCCAGAACTGCCTTCACCTCAACCTCACCAAAACCATCGCAATCTGGTTTTCTCACGGTAGCCCACCCCCTTTGCTAGCTCCATCTTTCTCAGACTCTCCCATACCCTTGGTTTCCACTTACCGCTATCTAGGTGTGCTCTTTGATTCCGACCTCTCTTTTCAAGCTCACATTTCCCATATCACTAAGATCTTTTTTTTTCTCGGCCAAATCCGTGCAATTCGCCCCTTTCTCACTCCTCCTGCCCTTACCACACTGCTTCTGTCCTTAGTCATGTCACATGTCGATTTCTCTAACTCTGTCTTCACCGGTATCCCCAAATAACAACTCAACAGATTACAAAGAATCCAAAATACTGCTGCCCGCATTATCACCCACTCTTCCCAACGAGATCATGTGTCACCTCTACTTCTTCAGCTTCATTGGCTACCTGTACCCTTCCGCTCCCTGTTTAAGCTACTCACTCTTGTCCACCGGGCTCCCAACACCAGCACCCCCCAGTACTTGGCAGATCTTATCACCTTCCACACTCCCAGACACACTCCTCGATCATTCTTTCTCAACCGCCTCAATCTCCCTTCCCCCTCCCTTGCTCACCTTCAGTCCACCCGTTCCTCAGCCTTCTTTTCTTTGCAGGCCACGCCCTCTGGAACTCACTTCCCACCTCCCTCCGACTCGAGCCCCATCACCCTACCTTTAAGCGTGACTTAAAGACCCACCTCTTCTCCCTGGCCTTTGACCTTCCCTCCCCCTTCTGTGTGACCCCTAACTCCTAAGTTCTGTATTGTCCCCTTCTTTTCTCCTGCTTTCCTATCATTAATTGTAACTTCCTTTTCCTCCTTTCTGGCCCCGCGCCTTCTTTAAATTGTTTTTGTATACTGTGAACCGCTCTGTCTCTCCTGAAGGGCGGTATATCAAATGAAATAAACAACATAATGCTAAAGAGCATGATAATCTCTTGTAGCAGTGCCACATCAGTTTTCAAATCTCTTAAGGTTTTAAGAATTTAGTGTCCCTTTATAAGGGAATCCAACCCACAAACATTCCAAGAAATGCAGTGCACAGTTGGGCCACCTGTCCCTAGAAATATAATTCAGTCATGTCATTTGCAGTAAATAACATCAAGCACAGGGTTCTCGCCAGCTTAAGAACCCCACTCCCGCTTTCTCTCATTCCCCTAAGACTTCTTCTATAATAATGACCCAGAGTCCCACCCTCAAAACAGCCTCCCCCCCTCCCCCTTTACATTTGCATGCATCCGGTCACAAGACACGCTCAAGGTTCACTCCATTCATGCACCTATGCTCACAACCATTTTGATCCTCCCTAGAGAATCCCATGTAGCACAGTCACTCTCACACTTCACTCAATCCCCTCCCACCATCAGTGCCTCTCAATCATTCACATTTCCCATCAAGTGGGTCAGCTGCACAACAACTCTGAAATATTACAACTAAACAATGGCATACCCCTCCAACAATGGCATACCCCTTTCAACAGTATGGCTCCATCAATCTGCCTTGGTATCCCGGCCTAGAAAACCATGGACCCCATAGAGCTGTCTCCACCTGGCCGCATACAAAACATCTAAATATGTCCAGTTTAACATGGGCTGTTAGTGTTTAGCAGGTTAGTCAGCATGATGAGCAAGGTCATGGAGTTCTAAGGCCTGGGCTCTGTAAGCAGGTCATGGTCAGCTCCATCAGTTATGGCATAGTAAACTTAGGGTTCACCATCAACATTCCCGGTTTGGCGCCAGGCTGTGAGTTCCTCACACACACCCAGCAGCCCAGCCCCACCAAGGCGGCTCTGCTGTCTCCAAGCATTGCCATGTCTGCATGTTCCCCAGGCTGTCCACAAATTTGCACACAGCATCTACTGAGTTGGTCAGTTCCATCAAGCTATTCACAAGGACTCTTAAGTCACGCGGGATAAAGCAGAGCAAAGCACATTTGCTGCTCATGATGGGAGAGAACTGCTTACGTGAGCTGTGTTTCCCAGGTTGAATAATCCTGGAAGATTGAGAACTCTGAAACTATTGTAGCTCAGCTGCATCTTCTGGGCCATGTGAAGAATCTCTTCTTTATGTAAAAAGTTCAACAGACGCACCAAGATGACATGGGGCTGGAATTTAACAGTAGTTCCCCTCTGGGGGCCTGTGCTAGGCACCTGCTCAATTAGGAGGCTGGCTATGAGGTCTCCAAGTTTAAGTTCCAAAGGCAGCCAAGTCTCCAGAAAGCTGCAGAGTTCCTTATTTGCCAGAGATTCGGGCAATCCTGTAATCTGTAAATTGTGTGCCTTGATTGGTTTTCTTGTTTGTCGAGTTTTTCTTCACATACAGTCGCTACGTTTTTCAGGGCATCCACCTCTGCCCTAAGAGCCTGGGTCTCGTCCTCTGTGCAGGACACTCGGCGTTGTACTTCAGCCAGTCTAGAGTTGAACACTTCGCGGGAACCAGCCATCTGATCTGGCTTAGTCATGATTGCCTGGAATTTCCCTTCCAGTGCCAATGCAATAGCTCCAGGAATCTCCCATACCAACTCCTTCGTTTCCTTTCACCAGAAAGCATGGCTCCACCAATACAGTAACCATCTTGGAGTATGCCGGTCAGACCTTCTCCCTTTCTTTCTTTTATAGCTCGGACATAGCTCTTAATTTGCCACTGGTTTGCGAACACACAGTCAGGGCGGGTTGTTATGCAGCAGTTAAGGCCACTCAGAGGAGGTTCATTCTAGCGAAAGAAGCTTGCGGATGAAGAGTGAGACCTGGAGCTCAGGAAAGCTACATCCTTCCTAGCTCACCGTGTCACGTGACCTCCTCTAAGCCTTTTAAAATGACCTCCTATGTGTTTTTAGTGTGTTGATATAACCTATGGTTATTATATTATATTGTTTAGTTATTTGTATGATGCATCCTTTATAAAACTGCTTAAGGAGCCCTTGATGGTTTGGGTGGATGGTATTAAAAAAGAAATCAATAAATATATGCAAAGCTTTCCCCAACCCTGGCCCCAGGAACACTTCCTCTCAGTTTGTATAATGTTATATGTACACTGGCTGTAATTGTATAGCTTTATGGGGCATGTTTACTAAAGGTTAAGTGTCACTTCACCCATAGAAATAAAACGGTTCTGGCACTTAACATGCGTTAGCTTTATTAACGTGTGTTAAATCCCTTTAGTAGACATGCCCCTATGTGCATTTCTGCTACATTATCTTAAGCACTAATTTCTGTGGATAAATCACTGTCTTACTTGTGGTGGTAATTTTTAAATATTGATCTCTAAGAATCTGAGGAGTCCAGAAAGGCGCATAATACCATGCCAATGATGATATATACCTTCTTGGAAATTGATGTAAATTTGTGCATGTGCTCAATGCATGTTCTCACATATTTTATAAAATATGTACTTACATTGTAACTCTATCTCTGCTCCACCCAGACTGTGCCTCCAGGACTATCTACATGCAGATCACATAAACGTAGGGCACACTTCCTTGAATGTATCTTTTATGCCTCTAGGGGCACATTTACTAAAATGCACTAAGTTTGCATGTGGTAAGCCCCCAAAATTAGCTTGAGAGGTGTAGACCCATATGACTTGTTAGAGGTATACCTAGTATGTCCTCTCCTCCACAAATTATATAGAAGACACACCTCGCTGCACTAACTGGCCAACACATCTAATTTGGGTGTATATATCATCAACTATTGAGGAAACGGTAAGTGCACCTGTACATACAGCAACAATCATAGTTGGCATGTGCTAACTGTGATGTGCCATCAGTGCCCATACTTTGCCCGTAACCCACCCAGTAACTGCCCCTTCCCATGCTAATGTTTAGTATGGGACTTTTATCGCACTGCCACACACTGTCAGCACAGCACATGTAGCACATGGTAAACCCCATATGAACTGTTACCATGGTTTAGTAAACATGCCCCATAATTTTTCAAAGTCCTTTCTATGTCTAAAAGAATCTTTACAAACTTACAAGATCAAACCACCAGAGCACAAACTCACGCATCCATGTATGTCTTACCTACAAACGGGTTATTTTTGTTGGATTGTTTGTGACGAGGGCTTTACCTCAATTTACAAATGTTCCATTTCACTAAATGTATTTAACTTGTCATACAAAAATTCAAAGCGCATTAAGGCTGCATAAAACAGTTCACTTATTTGAGGTAATGGCATCGAGGGAAAACAAACGTTCCAATCGACCCAGTACCGAGTTTTGAACCAACTATTCAGTTAGGTTCTGCATCAGAAAATGGTCTAGGAGATCCCTCCAGCAAGCGTCTCAGGCAACCAAAAACTTTATTATGGGTGCCAACCAACCACCATCCTGGAAGGTATGGCATTATCATTATACTGTCAGTTCATTAATGAAGCACACCATACTTTCCAGGATGGCAGTTGGTCGGCACCCATAATAAAGCTTTTGGCTGTCTGAGGTGCTTGCTGGAGAGATTGGACCATTTCCTGATGTAGAATCTGAGTAGTTGGTTCGAAACACGGTACTGCGATGATTGGACTGTTTGTTTTCCCCGATGACATTACCTCAGATAAGTGACCTGCTTTATGCAGCTTTAATGTGCTTTGAAATTTTGTATGACAAGTTAAATAAATTTAGTAAAATGGAACGTTTGTAAACTGAGGTAAAGCCCTCGTCACAAATGATCCGACCAAAAAAAAACTGTTTGTAGGTATGACATACATGGATGCGTGAGTTTGTGTTCTGGTGGTTTGATTTTGTATGTTTGTACAGTAGTGTGTTTCCTCCTTTCTTTTGGGATCTTTTTAGTTCTAAAAGAACCTTTTGGCATAAAAAAGCTTTATAACATTATCCCCTAATGGTTCATGCTGTTAACTGTAGAGGTTTGCAAACATCATATAAGCTATACTCCATCAGTATGAATACATATTGTAAATGATAATTCTCTTTGGAGAGAGGATAAACTTACCTTTAATTTCTCTCTGAAGGTAATAGTTTCATGGATTCATATAACCCTTCCACCTCTCCTTGGGGAGCTGCACATATAGCTTTCCTCTAAATTTTCTCTGGGCTACATAAAAAAGCAACTGGTGTTTGGAGGAATTTGTGATTGTTAGTTGCTAAGCATATTAGTAAATTCTAGAATATTATGCTCCGTAAAATTCCTTGGGGGCAGAATAGGACAGGTCAGGTGGTCAATTAGTGCAAATTTATAATAGCAACTTCAGAGAACAATAGCTATTGGTAAATAATATCATGTCTTTATATTCACTGAAACAGAAAATTGTAGTTGCCATGTTAGTCCACTTGGATATTGTATATAAAGGTCAACAGACAAGTTGGAGGTGATACTTTTTTATTGGACTAACTTAATGTAATTTTGACAAGCTTTTGAGAGCTGTCCTTTCTTCTTCAGGTCAGTGAAGCATAGAAACAGAAAATGACTGCAGCTAAAGACCATACGGCCTTTCCAGTCTGCCCAACTGTAAGAACGATTAAGTTCTACAATCCATTCCTCCTCTTCAGAGATCCTCTGTATTTGTCTCATGCTTTCTTAAATTCAGATACAGTTCTTGTCCCACCTCCAGTGGGAGGCTGTTCCATGCATCCACACCCTTTCTATAAAGAAATATTTCCTCAAGAGGGCGGAGCCTGATGTCCAGCGGGATGGTCGCATAACGCTGAGGCTCCCGAGAGGCCTACTCAGAATCCTGAATTAACACCTCACATACTTGGAACTTCTACTCTGATCTTGCCGGGGCACATTGGTGAGATGGCGGGGACCAAACCAACGCGCCTGGAATTTGGGTCTCCAGCGGCTTCTCACGGCAAACGTTCCAAAACTGAACCTCCGTCCCCGCAGAAGGGGCCGGCCTTGTGCGAGGGCCCCGAAATGCAGCAGGAAATCCTCGTAGAGATTAGAGGGGTCAAAAACCTTGTGCAGGCAAACGGTGAAGCACTCCGAGCGCTGCGGGACGATTTTGGTGTGCTGCAAAGTAAGCTAGAAGGGCTTTCTTCGCGTCAGGACAAAATGGAGAGCATATTGGACTCCCATGCGGCCCGGTTGTCCAAACTCGACAAAGTTGAACGACAGGTGCGGGCCTTGCAGAAAGAGGTGGAAGATGGCAATAATAGAGCGCGCCGCAACAACATACGACTCGTGGGCATACCGGAGGGAGCGGAATCGGGAGACATGAAAGAGTTTTTATGCAAAATCCTCCCTTCCCTGCTCCAAATCACCTTTACCAAAGATTTGGAGATTGATCGCACTCATCGTGTACCCACAAGCATAACGCTCAACAGGAAGACCCCGCGGCCTATCATTTTTCGACTATTGAGATATCAACACGTGGAGCAAATTCTAAGTGCCTCTCGGGCAAAGGGCCATATGGAGTTTGAGAGCCACAAGATCTCCTTCTATCCCGACTTGGCTAAACCCACAGTCGACCGCCGAAAGCGCTTTCTGGAATTCCGGCCGAGGCTTCAACTACAAGCACGCTATGGCCTGATGTACCCGGCCAAGCTCCGAGTCACGCTTCACAATCAGACAAGAACATTCGAGGATCCTGATCTACTAGCGGAGTTTTTGGATTCCAAAGAAGCCGACTTGATGCGCTGACTTCCAGAATATTCCTGCAAGTCTCCTCATATCTGCTGTACCTGCCATATTGGATCTGCCGCAGCCTAGCAAAGAGTCTGGCGTGGGCAGTCTGTTGCCTTACTCTTGATGGTATCTGTGACCCGACTCCATCTACCCACAGTAGCCTCGATGAGTATCAGAGACAGTGTTATTATGGACTCTGGTGTTTCTTTTCTTTTTTTACATGTCCTCTATTTCCTCTCTAGGGCCTCCTCCCGCAGACATATGGTCGCCATATTCTTTGAGGGTTTTGCTTCTTCTCTAAGATACGTTGGTACATACTTTTCAATATGGGGTGTATTAGCCAGAATACCCGGTGATTATGACATTGTTGTACAGATTCTGCTTATGTTCTATGTTATCAAGCGCCCTTACCTAAAATGTCTATTACCGATTGATGGCACCATGTAAGATTTTTTCATTGAACGTAAAAGGCATCAATAATCCGATAAAACGGAAGAAAATCCTAAGCTACCTCAGTCAGGAAGCAGCGGATCTGATTTTTCTCCAAGAAACGCATTTAAATTCGAAGGAAACTCTTAAACTCAATATTAAACCTTACATGGTGGCCGCTTATTCCCCAGCCGTTTCTAAGAAATGTGGGGTTGCCATATTGGTTAGGAAATCTTTGCATGCTACTGTTATTGCGACTAGCTCAGATACAGAAGGTAGATGGTCTAGAGTTCACCTCAAGATAGGTAGCCTAGAAGTTACATGTATATGCCTTTACGCTCCTAATGTTGATGACCCTGCCTTTTTTGCTACCATTGCTCAGGTTGCGCAGGCTTCTGCTAATACTTCATTGATCATTGGGGGGGATTTCAATCTAGTCCTTGATCCCCTGATTGACAAACAGCCGCCTAGGACGAGTGGTCCCCCCAAGAGTCACGCCACGCTTACCTCCCTGATCAAGGATCTTGCTTTAGTTGATCTATGGAGGTTACTACACCCCAATGAGCTTGACTTCACCTTCTTCTCATCCCCTCATAAATCTCAGTCTCGCATAGACTTCTTTCTAATCTCAAAACTGTTAGTTCCTCAGGTGGACACTGCAAAGATTCACTCCCAACATATTTCAGATCATGCTGCCATTTCCTTTCAATTACACACTACTGCACCCCAGGGAAACTCGGGAGCCTGGTTCTTTGATAGAGCCCTGTTAACTCAGCCAGAGTTCCAGTCAGAAATTCGAGTAGCCATACAGGATTACTTCCATTTTAATCTACCCCAAGATACTGCGAATTGGGCTTGGTGGGAGGGCTTCAAAGCGGCCATTCGGGCAACGATCACTAGCTATCAAATCCGCCTGCGGAAACAACGTACACAGCAGTTGCTCATACTAGACCAACAAATAAAAGCAGGCGAACGAGTTCTAACTTCACGCACTGACCCATGTGTATTAATTCGATTACAGCGTCTCCGTTTTCAATATAATTCAATCCTCTCAACTGCAGCTTCTAAGAGTATTGAGCTTCAGCGAGGGACATATTATCGTGAAAATAACCGAGCCGGTCGACTCTTAGCCAATGCCTTGAAAGGTCAAAAAGAAGCCAAACGCGTTGCGGCCCTTCGAGCTCCACAGGGAGGGGGCATAGTGACCACAGACTCCGACACTGTAGAACTCTTTCGGGATTTCTATACTCGCCTATATCAATCTGAATGTGAGTTCTCGTCAGAGACATTCGAGCGATTGCTTTCTGGCATTCAGCGGCCGACCCTCTCTGAAGATGATAGGGATGCGATGGATGAACCCTTCTCTACTTCAGAGATCCAATCTGCCCTAAAACGAACAGCCTCGGGCCGTGCCGCCGGGCCCGATGGTCTCCCGACCGAATTCTACAGAACGTTCAGTGCAGATTTAGTTCCCTATTTAAAACTCTATTTTACTGCCCTTGCGGTAGATACATCCTCTTTGGGATCCTTTTCTGCAGCTAATGTGGTTGTATTTGAGAAAGAAGGCAGAGACCCGCTACTGACCGCCAACTACCGTCCAATCTCCCTACTTAATGCCGACTATAAGATCTTCGCAACGATCTTGGCCACCCGGCTATCTGACATGATGGCTACCCTAATTCACCCCGACCAATGCGGTTTTATACCCGGCAGATCAACTGCTGACAATGCTCGGACCTTGTGCCATGTGTTATCTAGTGCTGCCAATCTCGATCATCCATGGGTGGGTCTTTCCCTGGATGCCGAAAAAGCCTTTGATCGTCTAGAATGGCCCTTCTTATTTGCAGTTCTCAGATGGTATGGCTTTGGAGAGGGCTTCCTCCGATATCTCCAAGTCATGTACACTCAACCCGTCGCCAGTATTTGTGTAAACGCCATCAAATCTCAGCCATTTAACCTCCAAAGAGGCACGCGTCAAGGTTGCCCCCTATCACCAATGCTTTTTGATCTCGCTCTTGAACCCCTAGCCCTCCTTATTAGACAGTCTGCACGTATTCGAGGTGTCCCCTTTAGTCATAGGGAGATTAAACTCTCTGCATATGCAGATGACCTTATGCTCTTCGTTTCCCTCGATTCGGTTCCAGCTGTCTTGGATCTGATTGACGGATACTCACAATTATCGGGCTATAAAATTAACTGGACCAAATCTGTAGCATTCCCACTGAACCGCTGGGTACATGAGGCTGACATGCAGGCCTTTCCCTTCCTTTGGCAATCCCGCATGGTGAAGTATCTCGGGGTCCATTACTGTTCTCCTTTAGCAGACACTATCAGTTTTAATGCCAAAGAGGTAGTCTCCAAAGTCCGTGAACTCACAAATCGTTGGTCTCCCTTATCTCTCACATGGTGGGGCCGCTTAGAAACTGTGAAAATGATGATAGTCCCCAAAGTGAACTACATTTTAGAAATGCTGCCATGCTTACTTCCGTTACATACTTATAAAGATATTGAGGGCCTTCTCGTCCGTTATCTCTGGCAGGGCAAGCCACCAAGGATAGCTAAACATAAACTGCAGTCTGCAAAGGAACGAGGGGGTACCAGATTTCCTGATTTTCTTAGATATCAAGCCTTTCTGCTTAAGCAAGGTGCCCGATGGCTAGATACCTCAACAGACCGCCGACCAGTTTGGCTTGACATAGAAGAGGAGCTTAGTAGCCCAATTCCGTTGACCCATCTCCCCGGTATGTCCTATCAAGTAGACACCCGCCATCCACCAATGATTGTCGATACTCTTGCGGCCTTTAACACTCTCATTCTATCACTGGGCCCGAATGTATGTCCTCAGGACGGACTCCCGCTATGGAATAACCCCAGAATTCAAGTCCTAAATAGAACAATAGCCTGGAAACCCTGATATTCCAGGGGTATCTGGACACCCCAACAGCTTTTCTCTGCAGCTCGTTGGAAAACCTTTTCTGATTTACAAAAGGAATTTGCGTTACCAGCGAAACACTACTTTCAATTGATGCAGCTTCAACACTGCCTCAAAAGTGCTCGAATCATGCCGCCCTCTGCCCCTACTGAGGATGGGCTATTAGAGATAGCTCACTCCATTAGTAGTACACATGGGGTAGCCTCTAACTTTTATAAAATAATTTGTCAGGGTACAGATACGGACACTTTTAGAGCTCAACAAGCCTGGGAGCGCGAACTGCAAACCACTATAACCCCTGTGCAATGGAGCGTTTTTTGGAGTAAAGTAGTGCGGGTTTCCCGGTCTGCCTCTGTTACCCAAACTCTCTTTTTCTTTGCACACAGATGCTTTTATACCCCAGAAAAAATAGCCAAATGGAACCCAAATGCTAGGGACCTGTGTTGGTCTTGCCATACTGCTGTGGGAACCTTCGCTCATGTTATTTATGAATGTCCTCAACTGCAGGTCTATTGGGGGCGGGTCTGGGGTCGTATTCAATCTATCTTACACTTTCATGAACCTCTCTCTTGGAAGGTCGTGGGACTCCGCTCTGTGGCGGAAGTCCCCTCTCTTCCTAAGAAGGGTCGCTTTCTCCTTGATTTCATGCTGGGTATAGCCATATGCTTAATCACGAGGAATTGGAAGGATAGCTCTCGACTTACTGCCAATGAATGGTGGAACCTTGTCTGCTTATATAGTAAATATGAGCAGATACCACAGAGAGCTATTCCCCATGTCCAAACTCACTCTTGCTTGTCTAAATGGCAGATGCTTAATGATTATGTACAATCTGCTCATTGCTCCAACATGCCTGTATAATGTGCACTCATGTTTTAGATCACCGTTAGGTTTTGTAATACAATAATGTAAGTACACGCCCGCTTCGGAAATGCTTAGTTTCTAGAGAAGAAGCAGGGGGGAGGGGGGTGGTAGGGGTTTACTTTGGTGTATGTATTACACGTTATGTATTTGTCTTTTAGCTGTATGTCTTCCTTTCCTTTGTTGTTATAAAACGAAAATAAAGAATTTAAAAAAAAAGAAATATTTCCTCAAATAACTCCTGAGTATATCCCTTTTCGCCTTCATCCTATGACCCCTCATTCTAGAGCAGCAGTTCCCAAACTTTGGGTTGTGACAACAAATGGGGTTACAAAATCCTCATTTGGGGTTGTGGCTGCCGTCACCAGCTCTCTGCCACTGCTGCCTTCAATACTCACAATCCCCTCAGTGCTTCAAGTCATGGCTGATTGCAACACAGCTCAGGGCTTCGCCCCCAGACCTGTAGCAGCAGCTTTGTGTCTTTAGTACAAACAGGAAGCACAGGAACGTCAAGAATGTAGCTGCAAAGAAAACTTATCCTCAGTCATGTCTCACCCCCTTGCAGACTTCCTGTTTCTGTGGGGGCTGGACATGGATGAGGCTGAGCTTTCTGAACAGCTGCAGGCTTGAGGTCATCATGCTTCCCATCTGTTCCGAAGGTACTGACTACTGCTACTGGGTCAAGGAGGGCAATTGTTCTGTGTTGTGTTGTGGTTGGCTGCGAGCTGCAGTTCTAGGCATTGGAGGGAGAGATTGTGAGTACTGGACCGATGCAGGATGGGAAGGAGGGAATAAGCTGCAGTCAGGGCCGGCCTGTCAACTAAGTGGTCACCTAGGGTGACAGACCCTGGTGGGTGGCATTGCTAATCCAACCCCCCAGGAAGCGCAGCTGAACTACTGTTTCAGTGCTGTGGCGGGTTTTAAAACACTCACACATGTGTGTGCAGTTCTGGGCTGCTGCTCCTGCCCACCCTCCAAGAAAGTTGTATTGGACAGGGGACAGGAGAGGTAGGCTGTGAACATGCATGCGCGTCAGCACTTTAAGGCCTGGTGCAGCACTGAAGCAGCAGTTCAGCTGCCACCACTTCAGCATGGCAGGCTGGACAGTAGTGCGTTCTTTTGGAGGAATCTCCTCTGTCTATGTCACAAATCTTTCGCCAACCACATTCAGCATGTCCTCTGTCTCTCCTCCTCAGTACCACCCCCCTCCCCATGTCAAGCATCTCCTATCATCTGACCTATTCCATTCCCCATCATATCCAGCATCTCTCCTTTCTTTCTATTTTCCCCTTCCCAGTATTTCAGCATCCAGCCTTCCCCCCTCACCCCAATCCAGCATTTTCTCTTCCCTGCCAACTGCAGCCAGTGGTGCATGGAGGGTCTGCCTAGAGTGGCAGAAACCCTCAGGCTGCCACTGGCTGCAGTTGGCAGGGAACGGGAAATGCTGGATTGGGGTGAGGGGGGAAGGTTGGATGCTGAAATACTGGGGAGGGGAAAATAGAAAGGAGAGATGCGGAATATGATGGGGGATGGAATAAGTCATATGACAGGGAGATGCTTGACATGGGGGGTGGTACTGAGGAGGAGAGACCGAGGACAAGCTGGACGTTGTTGGGGGAAAGATTTGTGACATAGACAGAGGAGATGCTAGAGGTTTGGGAGGAAATGCTAGGGGGAGGAGATACAGGGCATGGGAAGAAAAGAGGCAGAAGAGATGCGTCTCTGCTAGGACTATAACCAAGGCTAGCCTAGCTGAACACATTACACCTATCTTATACAAACTCCACTGGCTCCAAATAGCTTACAGAATAAAGTACAAGCAAATAATCACAACTTTCAAACTACAAAATGGCATTTCCCCTTCCTACCTCTCCACCCTTTTACAACCTCAAACTGACAACAGACACAGAAGGAAAAACGCAATAAACTTACTGACAATTCGTACCTCTATACGGAAAACTAAACAGCTCACGAGCAATAGAGCGTTCAGATTTACAGCCCCACACTATGGAACGCTATACCTGATCAGCTTAGAGCAACCAAAGACCTTCTAACATTCCGTAAGGAATTAAAAACCCTCCTGTTCTCAGAATACTACAACACATCATCCCCTAACAATGCTAACAACTTATCTAACTCACAACACGCCACCCGAATATCATAATCCCACCCCTTCAAAACATGTAAATAGCTAAGAAACACAGTTTCCACTATACCCTTCTTTAAAAGTATACTGGGATGTACATAGTTCTGGACTCATCTATTATGTATATAGTTTGTTTTAACTAGTTCTTTAGTTCCAAATATGTTATTAAGCTGTTCAGTGTTCTATGTATCTTCATGTTATTGTTCAATGTAAACCACCTCTGATCGCTGGAAGGAGCGGTATAAAAGAGCTGTTCAATAAATAAATAAAATGCTGGACACTGTTAGGTTGAACTAAGGACTCAGGAGATGCTGGACATAGGAAGAACTATGTATACCATGGACTGCCTGAAGTGGCATTTTAGAAAGGACGTCCAGGGCAAAATGTCTCAGAATACTCCGAGGATATTTACAATTCATCCCAATGTTAGAAACATGGACATCACTAAATGGATGGCTGCAGAAACAGCTTCTTGGACATCCCAAGTTGCATTTTTCAGAAGATGGACATCCATGTTCAGTGACAATGCAGATGCGCAGTGGTAGGTTAGTAATCCATTTACAGGTTTTTTTGCCCAGGAAATATCAACATTAACGATGACAGCACAGTGTGTTCTTCCTCTCTGTAGCATTTCTGCCATGAAACAAGCATTTTTTTTGCTTCTGATTCATGGTCAGGAGCATGTATAGGCATAGGTGCCTCACCATCCAGGAGCTGATGTGCTTGTGCCTTTCTAAAATCGCACTGTGACGTGCATCTCCCTTGCTTCACCCAGGCCATGCCTCCATAACGCCCCTGTTCTGTTTGGATATCCTAGCGCTAGGGACATCCATATAGTAGTTTCTGAAATTGCTCCAGGGACGCCCTTCTGAATTGGATATTTTTTAACAAGTTTTTTATACCGCTTTATGATTTCAGTCGAAGCAGTTTACATTGTAACTTAAACCCATTTTGAGTCGTCTAAAATATGAATAGTGCTTCTAAAATAAACCCCATAATACAAAGAGAAAGATCATTAGAGAAAAATATCATGCTTGTCAAGGTTGAAGGTCTGTGCAAAAGAGGAAGATTGGCAATGCGATGGAGTGATACAATGCCAATAGCAATGGATGCCATCAGCAATAAACCGCCTGACTGAAGACCAAACACAGTTTAGAACAACTATCCACAGGATTGCCATGAGTAAACAGCCCAACGGCACTTATCAACAACAACAATAGAAAAAAATAGTGTGCTTTAATTGCTTTTATTTGGTCTCGGAATACCAAGAATTGTCTCCTCTTTCTGCTATAACTTGATGCAGGTCTGGAAGAACTGTCAGCTTCTTTCCCTCGTGTAGAATGTGCGCATTCAGCTGGGTTTGATTTGAAATGTCTGGCACCTAGGAATACCAAAGTACTCGAAGGACTAAGGGGCTTGGGTATTTAGATCTTGAAACTGGATGTGTGGGCACTTAATGTGCTTTGTCTATCTTGAACTTCTTTGAGGATAATCAGTTCCAGCACTTTAGGGATTAGGCCACTAAATTCCAGGCCACATCCTATGCTTTTGAGCCCTTCTGGTAAGCCTAGTATTTTTAAATAGTTTCACCAGTTTTGATTATTGAGATGCTCTAGATCCCTTTCCAAAGTTACAGTAGACTTGAGTTTCATGTTAATCTCACAAATTGCCCTTATTTGCTAGTGATAATATTTCAAAATTACTGCAAGGGTTCATGCCTGCCATTTCGAATCCAGGATCAATAAGAGTAGGAGTGACTGGGGATCAGGGGCCCCTGGTAAACCCAGGAGTGGGATTAAGGGGTGGGAAGTATGGATGGTCATGTGGGGGGAGGCTTACAAGGGGGTTATTCTTGCTGCGGGGGTTTGGGTGGAGGACTGGATATTTGGAAGTGTGCTGACTAATGGGAATTAGGGGGCATTGGAAGGTCTAAAGGGGGGAGTTTTAGGGGATTAAGAGGGGAGATTAGGGTTGGGATCGATGATGGAGGGAGGACTTGTGCTATAGGATCATGTGCCCATCTACAGGTGGTGCAGTAATTTTACAAAGCTGCATCCACATATATATGAGGATATTGGTACCTTTTTTTTTATATATCTACGTACAGATTTTTACATCACTGCTCCCACTGGACATGGAAAAACATACTTGTGCAGTCCTCCACCTGTTTAACAAGAGGCTCTACATATGTTAGAGCCTCTTCCAGGGTCACTGTTACCTATGGGCAAAAGAGGCAGATGCCCCAGGCCATGTATAACAGGGACCCATAGGTAAAAGAATGCTTTTTCTGCAGGCCACCTGTGCTCTTTTGCCTACCAGTTACTCCTGACTCCAGTCTAATTAAAGCTCGGGCTGGTGCAGGCATTGCTCAGAAGCAGATGTCAGGGGGTGGGGTTAGTTTGACTGCTGCAGGGAGCTAATCCTTCTCTCAGCTAAGCCTTGCTCTGCTTAGTTTGCCTTGCCTCAGATCAGCAAGATCAGTGCAGGCCACTAGGCTTCCAAACACGTACAATGTTGTCTTTCCCTGACCCTCAGAGTGGCATGGACTACCCTCCCTTGCTTCAGGTGCTTCCAGTAACTTGGAGGCAGACTATGGGGAGAGGCAGTGTCACACCCACTGCCTCTGAACAGAAGCACTGGGACTGAGGCAGGAGGTGGGCCACACTGCTATCACAGGGACTGGGAAAAGGCAGTTCTCAAAAGTAAATCCATAGAGAGGAGGGTGCAGGGCTGAGGAAGCAAGGTAGGTTGTGGGCAGATGTATGTATGTGTGCCTGTCAAAAGGCCAATGGATGCTGTGTGTGAATGATACTTTGTAGTTGTTTGAGCTTAAATGAACACATGTTGAAACCCTCTGCCCAGTGTGCAGCGGCACCAAGAAAGCAAATAGAATGCTAGGAATCATAAGGAAAGGAATGGAGAATAATGCAAAGGAAATTATAATGCCTCTGTATCGTTCCATGGTGCGACCGCACCTTGAATATTGTGTGAAGTTCTGGTTGTCATACCTTAAAAAGAATATAGCTGAATTAGAAAAGGTACAGAGAAGAGTGACAAAAATGGTAAAGGGAATGGAAGTATACCCCTATGAGGAAAGGCTTAAAAGGTTGATGATGCTCTTCATCTTGGAAAAGCAACAGCTCAGGGGGATATGATAGAGGTCTATAAATTAATGAATGAAGTGGAAGGAGTAAACGTATTTCAGTTGTTTACGCCATCACAAAGTAGAAAGACTAGAAGACACACAATGAAGCTACAATACAATCCATTTAAGGCCTAATAAGGAAAATATGTTTTTACTTAACACGTAATCAAACACTAGAATTTGTTACCAGAGGATGTAATAAAAGCTGTTAGTGTAACTGGGTTTAAAAAAGGCTTGGACAAGTTGCTGGAGGAAAAGTCCATAAACCATTACACGGGTCTGCAAAAAAATGTTTGAGAGCTGTTTTCGTTATTCCATGTAATCTTTATGTTTTGTGGTTCGCTGAATCCGAAAATGACCTCCATTTTGTCATAGGACATCACGTTTCCTGACAATTTAGGTAACTATGTTAAATAAGGCAATACCTCAAAATAAATGGAAACAGACTTATAAAATTAAAGTTTTATTACAATATTTTCATGAAAATCCTTTTTTGAACTGAAATGAGCTCACCTACACACACTAAACTCAATTCTTCTTCCTTGTGAGGCTCCTCTTGGTGCATTTACGCTTGTGAGTAGCATCTGGAATGTCTCTCTGAAGCATCCAACAGTAGTCTGCCATCATTCTAATGCTCCATTTTCCCTGGTATCTCCTTTCCATCTCTTTAATGTCTTGGTGGAATCATTCACCTTGTTCCTCACTCACAGCTCCCAAATTTTCAGGAAAGTAGTCAAGGTGGGACTGGAGGAAATGCACTTTCAAACTCATCAGGCAACCTAAAGCTTGAAATGCTTTCAGCATTCGTCCGACGATCTTTTTGTAGTGAGGATCTTTCTTATTCCCTATACATTTCTGTACGACTTCTTTAAATGCAATCGACCCTTCTTTTTGAGGATCAGTCATGGTATTGACAAACTCTTGATCAACTATAAGCCTTCTAATGTCTGGTCCGATGAACACACCTTCCTTCAATTTTGCCTCCGACAGGCCTGGAAACTTGGTGACCAAGTATTTGAAGCATTCTCCATCTCTTGGAAGTGATTTTATGAATTGCTTCATCAATCCCAATTTTATGTGGAGAGGTGGTAGAATAACTTTATGGGAAGGTACCAAAGTTTCTCGGAGGACATTTTTTTCACTGACTGTTAGCACTCTCGGCTGCCAACTCTTCTTGGTCCAGTGATTTTGTCGGTCTCGACTGTCCCATAGACACAGAAAACAACGATATTTGGTATACCCAGCTTGTTGCCCGAGCAGCATGCACAAGACCTTCAAGTCCCCACACACTTGCCAACCATGGTCTTCAAATTTAAGTTTATGAAGAACCAATTCCAAGTTCTCGTAGGTTTCCTTCAAGTGTACGGAATGACCTACAGGTATGGAAGCGTAAAAACCATTGTGGAGTAAAACTGCTTTGAGACTTCATTTTGAAGAATCTATAAAAAGACGCCATTGCTCTGAATCATATTGGATTTTAAATTGACCCATCAGACCTTCAACATCGATGCAATAAACCAACTTGTCTTCCTGGGTGAAGTAAGGAATGAACTCCTTTTCACGATGTCTAAACCATGAAGATGACACTCCTGGCAACAATAAATTCCTGCTTTTCAGCCTTGATCCGAGTAACTCAGTGGCATCTTTGGGAAGATCCAAGTCTCTTACCAAATCATTCATCTCCTCCTGAGAAAACAATTTTGGTCTTGTATCATCTTCAAAGTCAGAACTTGATTCGTCATCTGATTCAGGTATGACTTCACCTTCATCGGAGCTAGGTATCTCTTCCAAGGTAGCAGGGGACTTGGGTACTGGTATATCTGTGCCATGGGGGATGGGACGAATTGCCGAGTGAAGATTGGGGTATGAAATGGAATGCTTCCATTTGGAATTAAACCCTTTCACATCGCATGAACAAAAGTAACAGTCGTCACTATGGTTCTTTTGCTCTCGCCATACCATAGGAATCCCATAACGTAAAGATTTTTTCTTACCCTAGAACCAGTTTCGGAGGTCCTCAACACACCGTTTGCACACTTTATGAGGCGCCCAGACTTTATCTTGATCTCCAATTTTTAGTCCAAAGTATACAAAGTATACTTTTTTCACAAAGTCTGTAATATTCTGCTGTTGCTTCAACACTGTATATTCACCACAGATGAAACAGAAACTGTCTGGTGAATTAATACACTTTCGCGGAGCCATAACATAACAGTTGAAGAATGACGAGCTAACACGAATTGCGATGGAAAAAGTGTGAACAGCCTAGAACCAAGAACCTGATGATGATTCGTGCACAAGTGTGGCATGCAGGAGAGAGCAGCTCTGTGTCTGTACACGAGACGTCATAGTGCTGGCCACGCCCCCCTGCACTGACCGGAGCTGCTGCTATCTGCCCTGTGTCTCCCTCCCACTGGATTCTTCAGGAAAGATTAACCCCTTCTACCATTAGAAGCACGGACTTAAAACTTGCTTAGCTTATGTATATATTGCTGACCATCAGATTTACAGTGCTATATATTTTTTTACATAACTCGGACAACCCCTTTAAGGTTTTTTTGGCATTTTATATCTTAAATGCACTTATGTGAGTTAATTAATAGTAATTTGAATAAATTAATAGTAATTTGAAAAAATTTGATAAATTTGAAGACGATTTTGCATGTTGTGGCAAATCATGACGTCTAGGAGTTTTTTCAATATTTTATTTGTTTTCAGCACACCAAAACATGGAAATTAGATGAAAATAATCAAACAGCTTTTTAGTCGCAGACCTGTGAAAGAGGACCCAGGAAATCTACTGCTTTTTCTGGGACAAGCACTGTGGAACCTGTGTCTCTCTTTGGGAATCTACAAGGTACTTGTGACCTAGATTGGCCACTGTTGGGAACAGGAGACTGGGCTTGATAGATCTTGGTTTGACCCAGTATGGCATTGCTTATGTTATTATCTGAAGCACTGAAGCCAAGCACAACTATTTAAAAGCAGCAGCAGCAACAACAACAAAAATCTTAAATTTGATCTTGACTTCTTTCTGTGAAGTAAAGGAACATTCAGTATTAATTGGTTACATAATGTAATTTATTGCAAATTGCAAGTACATTAAAAGAAAACAAGAAAAACACTCTGTTTAAGGCAGAACTTTGTAATAGTGGCAACCAATGATTTGAATATTAAAATTCAGAAGGTTTTTTAGCACTGGTAGGCTCTGTTTTGCACTCTTCAGACATCAGCAAACTTGTACAATATATTCCAATTCATTTTCATACAACCCCAACCTCAAAAAGGGGAAGTGCCTGAAGAAAGGAGCTACTATGCAATAGTTTAATTAAAAATTTGGAGAATTGCCTATAATTTATTTAAAATGCTCTCAGGTTATTTTCCTGTTTGAAAATGAATACTTATTGAGTTTTACAAACTAGCATTCTGGCAGCTACATTTCGATTTAATCTTTCCATTTGCTCTTATACTTTGTCACCCCTCGCCAGTCAACCCCAGTATGGAGGCTGTAGGAGAGGGGGCACAGTTAAAGTCACTCTGTTTATGCTGTTGCCTGGTATGCCTGTGTAGTTGTAGCCCAGTGATGACAGCCAAAGTTAGGTTAAGGGTAAACAATATATTTATTGTTTGCACAGGGTTTCTTCCCCCATAACAGAGATCAAAGAGATGGTATAAACGTAACAGATAAAGTCCAGAATGAACAACTCTCCTGATATTTCTCAGGGTACAATATGCAAATCAAAATCAGCTTCTCTTACTTCTTTCAGCTTTCCAAAACATCCTTGTTATCAATACCAGCAATACTTTTCCAATACAAGGTTTTTAATAAAGGAACTTTCAGTGTGGTGGTTTTTCTTTTCCACGTGTGCTTAAGTTACTTCCTCTAGGCTCTAGGTATAACAGATGCTTCTTTCTCAAGCTTGATCCTTCTTCTACACCAACTTCTCACAGAAGAATTCTATCTGTTCTTGCAACCTATCCTTTAGAGCTAGGTATATGAGTTGGGTTGGCAGTGAGACAAAACTCCTGTCTGCATGCAATTCCAATCTCCACATTATACTTTCACAACAGCCTTAAAAAATACTGGATATGCTAAAGCTGTAGTTTAAAACTCTTTCTGACAGATGCCACATTCCATTTCTGAGTCACTGCTAGAAGACAATGGATTATCTGTCTGCATCGGTTCACCTTCACTATCTTGAGACTCCTGTATATAAGGCTCACCAGCGTCTAGAGATCTCAAGTGTTTGAGGAGAGTCTGTAACTGCTTCTCTCCACTCTCTTTACGTCTCCTAGGCTCTTGCAGGGTTACAGGCTTATTAAGCTTCTTAAACAGCTGAGAGTAAGGATTTCTCTCTTCCCTGTATTGCCTGGATCTTACTTTCTGGTTGGGAGGAATATATCTCTTCTGATAGTATTTTACAGGTTCTCTTAATACAGCCTGGTCATCAGAATCTGATTCTAACTTCGTGTCCCGTTGCTGCCAATTAGCAACCTGCTCAGATGCAGCTGAGGTACTCTCTGAACTGCAGCTTCTGACACGGTCTCTGCTATTAGGCAACGCTTGGTTTTCATAAGCTGGGATTTCCCTTCTACCCAGTTTCTCTCTTATCAGTTTGGTCCTTGGGAAAATATCTGAAGAATTACTTCTATCCCTTTCAGACAAGGATTCCAAACTTTGCTTAAAAGGTTTATAAGAGGTTCTAACCTGTTTTGGCTTTGGTTGAGGGCTATTCCTTCCTGGCAGCACTTTCAACTGCCTTCCCTGAGACGTGGCTTTCTCTGAGCAAGGTGGCTGGCAACCGTCCAAGTATTCGGTTCCCCCCTGGTTCCACTTGCTTCCAGCTTTGCCTCCTTGGGGTTTCAAGTCTCTGCCTGGACCTGATTTCTTTGTCTCTCTGGAAAGAGTGTCTGACTCTAAGGCTGCATCTGATTCCCTTGAGTCACTTTCTCCCGGCTGTGCCAAAGGTAAGCCTCTGCGTTGCTTTCTTCTCTTTACTCCTTCTCCTCCCCCTTCCTCTTTCCTCTGTGAAACTACCACTTCCTGGTTATGAGGACTGCTTTGTCCAATCGGGCGTGAGTCCACCCCTTTCCCTGATAGGCTAGCTCTCCCTGTTAGCCTAGAGCTAGGGTGTGGCTCCCTTTCCAGTCTCTCCTGCACTGAAACTTTGTGTGCTGAGCTTTTAACCCTTTCTTTGCCTGTATATCTGGCAGGTTCAAAGGATAAAGTGTGTTTAAAAGCTTTTTTCTTATGCTCTGCCAGCTCTGCCTTGTCACAACTTGCAGCCAAAATTTATCACTAGTTAGTAACATTTTTAAAATATATTCAATATTCCCTTCCCACTTTTCTCCAGACTTGTGCAAATCTCTTGAAAAATGGTTTTGTGACTGTTAAGATTCACGCCACTAAAGTCACTTTCATGACCCTCTCAATCTTGCAATAAGATCTCTTTCGGATTAGCAGATTGGAAAGACATTCAAAGTGGAATTGAGGGAATCTTGAATGAAATGCCTTTTTACTTGTGTGTCCACTGGGATTGCAGTGTATCAACTTTTGATTTTCTCCTTGGTCTTCTGCAAATTATAACGGGTTTACTTAGCAGATCTGGAGAACATCGTACTGTTTCATAAGAACATAAGATATGCTATACTGGGTCAGACCAAGGGTCCATCAAGCCCAGTATCCTGTTTCCAGCAACGGCTAATCGAGGTCACAAGCAGAGGTGTACCAAGGGAGGGGCAATAGGTGCAGCCCACCTACTGCCCCTCCACACTTTGGAGGCAGTGCAGCTAACATATCTTCAAAACAGGTTGCATGCCACGCTGTCTCCAGTCTAGGCTCTTCTCTCCTGGCTAAAGTCTCGCACTTGTCCATATTTAAATTCCATCTGCCATTTGGATGCCCAGTCTTCCAGTTTACCAAGGTCCTCTTGCAATTTTTCACAATCCTCTTGTGTTTTAACAACTTTGAACAATTTTGTGTCATCAACAAATTTGATCACCTCACTCATGTCCATTTCCAGGTCATGAATATGTTAAAAAAGCAGCAGGCCTAGCACAGCTCCCTGGAGTACTCCATTATTCACCTTTTTCCAATGAGAAAATTGCCATTTAGCCCTACTGTCTGTTTTCCATCTTTTAGCCAATTTCTAATCCACAATAGTACACTGCCTCCTATCCCATGATTTTTCAATTTCAAGTTTAAGCTTTAAATTATTCACACACCCTTACTTTTCTTCTTCACGCTGCACATGGTCAGAGCTCCCCATGCCTTGTCTTGCTGCTGAACTTCAGTGAAGATAATGAACTGAGCATGAAAGAGAAAGGGATGGAGAAAAAGAAGGTGGAAGTGGAAGAGAGACAAGGGAGAAAAGGGTGGAGGAGCGAGGTGATGAACCTAGATTCAAGAGAATAATGGATGGAGAGGAGGAAAGAGAGAATGGAATGGAAGGATGAAGAAGAGGTACTGTATGAGGGATGAAGGAGATAAAAGGTGGGGGAAAGTGGAAGAATGCATGTGTTATGTGAGAGAAATGAGCAGATAAGCATTGTATACATCTGAAATTCAGAGATGGATGAGTGTTAGCAAGACGGGAAATAGTGCGTGAGGAAGAGGAATGTATTTCTCCATTAACTAGCAGGAAATAAATCCTCACATATGGGTGACATCACTGACTGAGCCCCACATGGAATGCTCCCCAGTTTACAAAGGAAGCTTTCGGGAGATACACCGTGCATGCGCGCATGCCTTCCTGCCTGCCACAGCACCATCTTCTCCAGTCTTCTCTTTTCCATGGAACCCCTAGGACGTGTTCCTGCAGTCCAGGAAAGGTTTTCTATCTGACCCTCTTGGCTTGGTTTTTTTCTCTTTATTTCTTTTCTGCCTCTCACTGGTTAGCCTCTTATTCCCTTTTTAGGGGTTTTGTGTGTTTTTCTGCAATTTTTGTGTGTTTTTCCCCCTTTGAGCTGGTTTTCCCACCCATGGCAGTTTTTCAGTTTGACTTTGCCAATGCGGTGTTTTTTGGCATATCTAAGCCAGCTAGTGGTTTTAAGAAATGCACCAAGTGTGGCAAGACCATTTCTGCCACTGACAGGCATAATTGGTGCTTGCAGTGCCTTGGGCCCGAACACCAGCTAGTGCCCTGCGAACTCTGCTTGCAGATGACACACTGATGACTGAAGGGTTGGGAAAAGCAGGAAGAGTCCCTTTTTGGCTCATTAGATTTAGCATCCTTAGCCCTGTTGAAGGTCCTGAGGCATCCAAGGGGAAGGAGCAGCATGCTCAGTCAGAGCAGAGGGGCCTGAGTGGCGAGGGGAGACTCTCTGCAGAGACTCCATCAGCATCAAAAGGTGAGCACCGGGAGAAATTCTGAGTGCAGTATCATTGCAGCCCTTTTCGAAGTGAGATGGACAGCAAGGGCCAGGAGGGGCCAGCCAAGCTTCCCTGGTGGGAGGACCTGACCAGGACGACAGAGTCCACTCCAAGTGTCCAGGAAGGTAGCTGGATGTCTCCTGATAACCTATCATTGTGGAGTCCCCACCTAAGATTTTGACGCCAGTGTCTGCGGTTGTGGCATTGGCTTTCTTGTAGGTGGTGTTTTCTGGAAGAACATCTTCCAGCCCTAGAAGCTCACTTGGCAGTGGTGGAAGCCTTGTGGAACACAGGCTTCATGGTGTGGAGCATGTCATCACCGCACTCCTTCCAACCTATCCTGGAGACCTATGCCCTGCTTGCTGTGTGTCAGAGTCTGAGACCCAGGGACATTGCCATCATTATGCAGGACAGAACAGGGGCTGTCGGCATCCACTCTCTCCTAAGCTGCATAGCCAGAGCGAGGAGAAGACTAGGCACTATTTCAACTTCCTCTCAGAATCCAAATCGGAATGGGAGACCAAAGCAGAATCAACAGTGTCAGACCTATGATCCCCAGACCTTCTTTTCAACCCATCGCCTCCACCTGAATGGTGCAAGTCGCCCCCAGAGGACAGGTCCTTCCAAGACTTCATTTGGGATATGACCACGGTCATCCCCTTCTCGCTGGAATAGGCGGAGGAACTGAGGGCAGGGGAACTGGAACTCCGCTAGTACTCCTCGGCCCCCCGGGAGGCGGTGACAGTTCCTGTTCACCATATCCTGCAGAGGCTGCTGCTTCAGCTGTGGGAGGCCACACTTCCAGTCATCAGCCTCCAGCTCAATTCCCTGTACCAGGTCCAGAAGGCCCCAGGATTTGAGAAGCCCCAATTACCCCACAATTCCATCACGGTGGAGTCGGCCATGAAGCATGCCAAGAGTGCTATGATGCACTCCTCTGTCCCGCCAACTCATGAGGCGCGTACTCTGGACTCCTGTGGGAGAAAATGCTTCCAGGGTTCCATGCTGATCACCAGGATCCTGGCATACCAGACCTATATGAGTATGTTCCTCAAGTATGCTGCCCTTGTTCTCGAGGACCATCATGAGTTCTTTCATGGCCTAGTGGCTCACGGCAAGGATTTCTCAAAGTTTATGGTCTGGGGTGCCTGTGACGCCTTTGAATCCACAGGCAAGTAGCGGCCGTGGGTATCACCACACGCCGGATGGCATGGTTGCAGTCTTCGGACTTGGAGCAGTGGGTCCAGGACAAGATTGTTAGTGTCCCCTGCCAGTGTGAGAACCTCTTCTTCAAACCCATGGAGAAAAAAGCTGAGGTGCTGGAGAAGGAACAGATGACCCCTCACCAGACTCTCTTTAAAGATTGCAGATACCATGTGGAAAAACACCTGGCCCGGAAGGCCTTCCAGCCACTCTCATGCCATTATTTTCTGGCCCCGCTGCAGGCACAGACTAAGGCCCAAAGTGCTCGCCTGTAGCAGAGGGAGAAGACACTGAAGGAGCAGCCTTCTCCCCAGCCCAAGCTGGGTGCGGGATTTCGACGGGTTCCTCAGGATCATAGCCAGCAGGTTGAGGAGCAGCTCATCCACTTTGCTCACCAGTGACTCCTCATCACCTTGGACACCTGGGTGTTGCAGATTATCCAAAGTGGCTATCGGCTGCACTTTACCCTGCTGCTGCCTCCATATGACCCTGGGAAGTACCCCATGGACCCTGCATACTGGAACCTGCTGCATACCAAAGTCGAGGTCCTGCTGGCTGACCTTGCCACCAAACCAGTTCTCCTGGCTCAGATCAGACAGGGTTTCAACTCTAGATACTTCCTGGTCCCAAAAAGACCAGCGGGCTCCATCCCATTCTGGATTTGCAAAACCTCAACCAGTTCTTGGTGCATGAAAAATCCAAAATGGTCTCATTGGGGACGCTGCTCCCATACCTCATACAGGACGACTGGCTAGGCTTCTTGGATCTGAAGGATATGGATACGCACATTCCAATCCACCCACATCGCGGACAATACCTTTGGTTCGTTCTGGGCAGCCGGCATTATCAGTACCGTGCACTTCCCTTCGGGTTGGCCGCAGCCCCCAGGGTCTTCATGAAGTGTCTGGCAGTCATAGCCACTTTCCTCCGGACCTTGGGGGGGGGGGAGTCTTTATCTTCCTGGACAACCGGCTAATAAAAGGTCCCATGCAGGCCAGCGTATAGCAGTCTGCCACACTCACCAATGAGGTGCTAGAGGGACTCGGCTTCATGGTCAACTACCTGAAGTCTCATCTCGTTCACCAGGACTCTCTTTGATTCCACTTAGACGTGGGTCTTTCTGCCAGTGGACCATTTGCAGTGCCTCGTTGAGGTAGTAGGCACATTGTAGTGCCAGCGTCATACCATGGCCCATGGGTGCCACAGTGCAGGTAACTGCTCAGGTCTGCCTCTCCATGCGGCAAGCCCAGTGGACCTTGTGTACACAATGGAAGCATGCATTGGGCCATCAGCAGGACTGGTGCATGTCCCTGGCATGCTGGCTCGAGTCAGACAACCTGCTTCAGGGCCTCCCATTGCAACCGGCGGCCTCTCCACAAGATGCTCACAGCAGATGCATCCAAGCTCAACTGGGCACGCACCTGAATGGCCCATGCACCCAGAGTCTGTGGTCTAAGCAGGAAAGTCTCCAGAAGATCAACCTCCTCAAGCTTCAAGTCATAGTGAATGCCCTCTGTGTTTTTTGTGCACACCTGGCGAATCAGGTGGTCCTGATTCAAACAGACAACCAGGTGGCCATGTTCTGTGTGAAGAAGCAGGGGGGCATGGGCTCTTGTGCTGGGAGGCTGTTCGCCTCTGAAAGTTTGCCCTGCTCCAGAGCAGGGTGATGTATCTGTCCAGTGAGCTCATTGGCCTGGCGATTGCCTCTGCTGGGTGCTTCAACCACACGAGTGGACCTCAAGAGGGAGGTGGTGGTCTGGATCTTCCGGGAGTGGAGCACTCCCGAGGTGGATCCTTTTGCTATGGCACAGAATGCCCAGGTAGCTCATTTCTGCTCTCGGAAGCCAGCCAGCGATCACCTGACCTCGGATGCCTTCCTTCTCCACTGGGGGGAGGGTCTGCTGTATGCCTAGCCTCCAATAACGCTAGTGGCAAAAACTCTCCTGACATTCCAGGCTAAGGGGGAATCCATGATTATCAACACCCCCTATTTAACCCTAGCAGCTGTGGTTCCCGTTACTCCTACAACTCTTGCAGAGGGAGCCTCTTTGCCTGAGTACTGACCCAGACCACATCTCACAGGAGGGTGGCTCCTTGCAGTATCCCAATGTCTGCCCCGTGACACTCATGGTGTGGATGTTGAGCGGATAGTCCTCACGGAATTTGATCTCCTTGAGGGCATTACCAATGTCCTCTTGGAGTCCTGCAAGGACTCGATGCACAAGGCCTACGTATTCAAGTAGCGGGGGTTTGCTGTCTGGAGCACAGGTAGGGCGCTGGACCCTTTTGCTTGCCCCGTGGACCAGTTGTTGGAGTATCTTTTGCACCTTGCCGACTCTGGACTGAAGTCAAATTCAGTGCAGGTTTACCTCAGAGCTCGAGGGATGTTCCATTGTGGCTGTGGGGGTAAGTCCATTTTGGTCCAGCATCTGGTGGCCTGGTTCATGCGAGGCCTGCTTCTCTCCTGCTTCTATGGTTGCTTGGGACCTCAATGTCGTCCTCTGTCAGCTAATGCGGGTTCTCTTTGAGCCGCTGGACTTGTGCCCTCTGAAATTCTTGACCTGGAAGGTCCTCTTCCTGTCCTATCACATTGGCTCGATGTGCCAGTGATCTCCATGCTCTGGTTGCTCACCCTCCATATATCAGGTTTTACCAGAACCAGATGGTGCTTCATACACACCCCTGCTTTCTGCCGAAAGTGGTCTCAGCTTTCCACCTCAACCAGTCCATTGTCCTTCTGACATTCTTTCCCTGGCCTGAAGTGAACCGCAGTGAGGTGGCATTGCACATGCTGGATTGTAAGTATGCGCTGGCCTTCTATCTGACACACACGAAGGCGCATTGTAGGTCCACTCAGCTGTTTATCTCCTTCGACCCAATAGACTGGGCGTCACTGTCTCGAAGTGTATGCTATCCTTCTGGCTAGTGGATTGCATTGCTCATGTGTATTCTGTGGCTGGGTTGAGCTTTGAGGGTCATGTCATGGCTCACAATGTCCATGATGAGCCAGTCGTCCAGATAGGGGAAGACAAAGATGCCCTGATTTCTCAGGTAGGCCGCCACCACTGCTAGGCACTTTGTGAAGACTCTGGGGGCGGAGGTGAGGCCGAAAGGCAGCACTCTGTACTGATAATGGTTTCCTCCCACGATGAACCTCAGGTACTTTCTGTGGTCTGGATGAATGAGGATGTGAGTGTACGCATCCTTTAGATCTAAGGAGCATAGCCAATCTCCCTGCTGTAGGTAGGGCAGAAGGGTTCCAAGAGTAAGCATCTTGAACTTTTCTTTCACTAGGAACTTGTTGAGGTTCCTGAGGTCCAGAATGGGACGAAGGCCACCGGTCCTTTTGGGCACCAGGAAATACCTGGAGTAGAATCCGTGACCTTGCAAGTGGGGAGGCACAGGCTCCACCGCCCTGTCCACCAACAGACCCTGAAGCTCCTGACGGAGAAGGTCTGTGTGCAGAGGAGGCCTTGGAGGCTCCCCTGGAAAGTAGGGGGGTGGCAGTTGGTGGAAATGGAGGGCATAGCCCTTGTGAACTATCTCCAGCACCCAACTGTCCCCGGTGATAAGGGGCCACTGGTGGGCAAAGAGGGCGAGACGACCTCTTGTGCAGGGTTGGGAGAGCAGTGGAGGAGAGGCTATGCTCAAGGAGTCAAAACCCCCCACCCTGCTGAGTGGTAGCAGGGGCCTGAGGCTTGGGGGTCCTCTGCCTACAGGGCCCATTACCCTGGCCCTTAGCTTGCTGACCCTGGGGGGCAGCTTGGGCAGCCTGATATTGTGGGTACTGTTTGTAGGCAGTGCCCTTCCTCGGGTCAGAAGGCCAATCAAGCCACCCTCAGGACCATTTCTCTTTTACAACGCCTGGGGTTTGTCATAAACTTCGCAAAGTCCACTTAGCTCCCTTCCCAGAACTTGGAGTTCATAGGGGCAAGGTTGGACTCTCTCCTGGCAAAGGCATTCTTGCCAGAAAACAGAGCCCAAAGGTTGATGGCCTTGGCAAGTCAGTTTCTCAGCAGGTCCCTGGTCTCCGCCAGACTCTGCCTGAGGCTTCTAGGCCACATGGCTTCGACAGTACATGTGACCCCCAATGCCAGGCTCCATATGAGGCCTGCACAGTGGTGCCTTCGGACTCAGTGGTCACAGGCCACAGGCAGCCTCAGAGACAGGATAAGGGTGTCCAGACCATTTCTGCACTCCCTCAACTGGTGGCTGCACCCACCCAATCTACTGAAAGGGGTGCCTTTTCAGATTCCAGGGTACACAGTAGTGCTGACAACAGATGCCTTCCTGCAAGGCTGGGGAGCTCAATGTCTGGGCAAGTGCACCCAGGGCCTCTGGTCTCCCTGGGAAGCTGCACAGCAGATCAATCTCCTCGAACGCAGAGCTATTCGATTAGCACTCAAGGCTTTCACTCCTACCCTGGCTCACCAGTCTGTCCTGATTCAGACAGACAACCAAGTTGCCATGTTTTATGTGAACAAACAGGGCGGAACTGGGTCCAGGATCCTTTGTCGAGAGGCTCAGGACCTTTGTTCTTTTGCCCTCAAGCACAACATGCTCCTCAAGGCTGTGTACCTTCCAGGCCAGGACAACTACCTGGCAGACAGGTTAAGCAGGATTCTGAAGCCCCACGAGTGGCAGCTGCATCCTTCGGTAGTTCAGAAGATCTTTCTCAAATGGGGTCTTCCTTTGATGGATCTTTTTGCCAGCCCACTGAACAAGCAACTGCCAAAGTTCTGCTCCAGGCAACCACATCCTCTGCGGATAGTACCGGATGCTTTTCTGATATCTTGGTCTCAGGGCCTCCTCTATGCATTTCCTCCCACGCCCTTGGTGGCCCGAACCCTGTTCAAGATTCTTCAGGACAAAGCCTCGGTCCTGCTGGTAGCTCCCAGATGGCCGAGACAGCCTTGGTTTCCTCTTCTGCTTCAACTGGGGTGGATCCTCCACTACCTCTGGGGTTGCAACCCGACCTTCTCACACAAGACCAGGGTTCCCTTCTGCACCCCAATCTCAAGTCTCTCAATTTGATGGCCTGGAGGCTGCAAGGGTAGTCTTGGCTCCCTGGGGCCTGCCTCAGGAGGTTGAGGAGGTTGTCCTAGCCTCTAGGAAACAGTCCACTAGGAAAACCTATGCTCTCAAATGGAAGAGGTTTTCTGTGTGGTGTCAGCTACGTACAGAAGATCTTTTCTCCTATACTGTGCCAGTAGTCCTTCAGTACTTACTGCACTTGTCAAATCAAGGTCTTAAATCCAATTCTGTTCGGGTCCACCTCTCAGCTCACCACTCATTGGTAGAGGGGCAGTCTCTCTCTGGTCACCCCTTGGTGTCCCGCTTTCTCAGGGGCTTGCTTTTGCTCAAGCCTCCCATCCGTCCTCCTGCCCCTGAATGGGAGCTGAATGTGGTCTTGCAGCAGCTGACTCGCCCACCTTTTGAGCCGATGGCTACTTGTCCACTACGCTTCCTCTCCTGGAAGACACTCTTCCTAATAGCCCTTACCTCGGCTAGGTGAGTAAGTGAGCTTCAAGCCCTGGTCTGTGACAGGCCTTACACCAGGATTTACAGGAACAGGGTAGTCCTCAGGACTCATCCAAAGTTCCTCCCTAAGGTTGTCTCCTCTTTCTACCTCAATCAGGAGGTGGTTCTTCCAACATTCTTCCCTAGGCCTCATGTTAGCCAGGCTGAAGCAGTCCTGCATACCCTGGACTGTAGGAGGGCCTTATCCTTCTACCTTGACCGTACGCAGGGGCATAGAAGGGCTACTCAGCTCTTCGTATCTTTTGACCCCAATAAGTTGGGGTTAGCTGTGTCCAAGCGTACCTTGTCCATCTGGGTGGCTGACTGTATCACCTGGGCTTACAAGGTGGCTGACCTTCCTTTGCAGGGTAGGGTCACGGCCCATCGTGTCAGGGCAATGGCTGCCTCAGTGGCTCATCTCCGCTCTGTGCCCTTGGTAGACATCTGCAGGGCTGCAACTTGGTCTTCAAGCCAGACTTTTGCAGCCCATTACTGCCTGGAGAGGGAGTCCCGTAGGGACAGTGCTTTTGGCCAGGCAGTACTCCGGAATCTCTTTGAGGTTTAGGCAACTCCTGCCCTCTGTTGGGCTACCGGTGGAGGTTGTGTCCTTGAACAGCCTTTCTTTGCTGCTGAGACTAGAGGGAGTTCTCTTGTTCAGCCTGGGTTCCTCGGTAGCCCAGAGCTAGGGAGTCACCCATATGTGAGGACTGACTTCCTGCTTGGTCCTGGAGAAAGAGTAGTTACTCACCTGTAACAGGTGTTCTCCAGGAGCAGCAGGAATCAGTCCTCACAACCCTCCCTCCTCCCCTTGGAGTTGCAGTTGTACATAGTTTATTTTTTCATTTTTGTGTGCTGTTCTTATCTATGTCATTTGATTGAGGTAAGATGGCCCCTTTAGGCGGGAAGGGAACCGCGCATGCGTGCCTGCATTCCCAAAGTCTTTCATAGAAAGCTGGGGAAATGCTCCGCTGGGGCTTCATCGGCGCCGATGACACCCATATGTGAGGACTGATTCCTGCTGCTCCTGGAGAACACCTGTTACAGGTGAGTAACTACTCTTACCCCTCAGTAGACTAAAGAAATACAGTCAAACCTCGGTTTTCGTTTGCCCTGGTTTTCGTACGTTTCGGTTTTCGACGTCTTTTCTGACTGAGATTTTGTCTCGGTTATCGGATATCGCCTCGGTTTTCGTACAGAATGGCGCTGGTCTGTATACACTGCCCGCCCAGTCCCAGCAGCACTACCCCCCGGAAGTCCCGGCAGCACTACCCCCCGGACTCACCGATCACGTGTTGAGAAGCGAAAGTCAGCTGAGCAACATCCTCGAGCCAGAGTCAGAGATGCAAGGATTGCACAGAGAGGAAGGCCCCGATCTCTCCACTGCCTGCCTGTTCTCTGGAGCGCCCCCTCAGGCTCGGAGGTAGCAGGGTAGCTGTCAATGTAAGCAGGAGATGTTGCAGTGCCGTACAGTACAATATCTGTGTGTTTGCTGTCCTGTGGACGATCGGGCAGGTGAGAGAAGTGACAGGAGCTGGGTGTCTGGAACGGATTAATTGAATTTACATTATTTCCTATGGGAAATATTGCTTCGGTTTTCGTACGTTTCGGTTTTAGTCAGACTTCTTAGAACGGATCAATCATGAAAACCGAGGTTTGACTGTAAAAGTAAAAAATAAAATAAATAATAGAAAAGAAATGGGTTGTGAGAATGAAATTTGCAGTGGGAAGAAGGATGGAAATATTTAGGAGAAGCCTGATAGAATAGAATGGGTAAGAGGAAAAGAAAAAAAAAGGTTCCGTGGAGAAGCAGGATAAGTGCTCACATATGGGTGATACCAATGGAGCCCCTTGCGGGAAGCTTTCCTAGCTTCTTCTAGAAACCTTTGTTGAGGTTGCACCATGCATGTGCACAAGTTCCTGTCTATGCCTCCTCAGTTATCTTTTCTCCGCAGAACTTTAAGGACATTTTCTTTTTATTGTCCTCGAGTGATTGTTTCTACTTTTCTTCTTCTGTGAGGTTTTTTTATTGTATTATCGCTACCACCACTGCTGCACAGTGTACTGTCCTGGTTAGCATTTTAGATAGGGTTTTTGCTCATTTCTGAGTTTCCTTATTTTTACCACGTTGCTGCTGTAAGCCACATTCAGGTCTCAGGCATTCATGCAAAGTTTATTTTTATTCCTTCAATATAGAATTGTTTGATTTTGCTGCAGCTAATTTTCCAGACAAAATGTCCCACAGCTCACCAGGGGGTTTAAAAAGTGCTCCTGGTGCGGCAGGACCATGTCTGTAAGAGACACCCATAAATCCATAAATGGTGCCTGCAATGCTTAGAGCCTGATCAGAAATCTAAGGGAATTGTATGCGGTAGGGGGTGAGAGGTTGGTGTGCACGGACCAGGAGAAGATCCTTGGAGTGATTGTTTCTGAGGATCTCAAGGTGGCGAAACTGGCGAAACAGTGTGACAAGGCAGTGACAAAAGCTAGAAGGATGCTGGGTTGCATAGAAAGAGGAATTACCAGCAGAAAAGAAGAGGAACTAATGCCACTGTACAAGTCGCTGTTGAGGCCTCACTTGGAATATTGTGTTCTGTTTTGGAGACCATATCTCACAAAGGATATAAAAAGACTAGAAACAGTTCAGAGGAAGGCGACCAAAATGATTCGGAGCCTGTGTCAGAAGACTTATGAGAAGAGACTTGAAGACCTAAATATGTACACTTTGGAGGAGAGGAGGGACGGGGAGATTTGATTCTGACCTTTAAATACTTCGAGTATTAATGAGCAAACAAACATCTTCCAAAGATGGGGAGACTGTAAAACTAGAGGGCATAACATGAAGAGTGCAAGGGGGTAAACTGAAAGGCAATATCAGGAAATATGCTTGGAATGCCCTGCCAATAGAAGTTGTGGGGGCAAATACAATGATAGAATTCAAAATGGCATGGGGCAGACACAGTGGATCTCTTTATGGCAACAGGATAAAATCAAAATAAACATAACTATATCTTATATCTCAACACATAGGGGTGTCCTACATAGAGCGGTGGGTACACCCCTAAACAAAGGCATGCAGAGGGGTGACCTGCACGGAGCGGCAGGTGCACCTACTCTTGCTGCCTTGCTTGACAGACTAGATGGACGATACTGGTCTTTATCTGCCGTCATATACTATGTTACTATATATTTCATCTTGCCGGTCATACGCCTGGAACAGACTACTTGAATCAGTATGTCAGACCCATCTCTGGTCCCATTCCAGTCCAAGCTAAAACCCAACTCTTCGAGGCCGGTTTTGGATCCTGACCCCCTCTTATTCTTCTGTTTAACACCCTTGTGTGTTTTAGCCATTTTTCTTAAAGATTTACTTTAGTTTTATGTTTGTCCTGTTTGTTTGTCTTAAATAGATTGTAGGCTCTGTGAAATGAGGACTGTTTCTTATACATATTGGTACAGCTCTGCTTATGCCTAATAGTGCTATACAAATGATAAGTAGTAGTAGTAGATTTTGTCAGGGAAATGGCCAAGCGCAATCCATTTCAGTTGGAAATGGTGGAGAACACTAGGGCCAAAGAGTTGGATATCTTCCATACTCCGATCCCCCTAAGAGGTCGGTGGCAGTACTCATGCACCACATCTTGCCGAGGCTACAGATGAGAATGTGGGAGCTTTCCTCCCCCCGTTCTCTGTGCATCCTGTTAGTAAGAAGATCAACTCTATGTTCAGAGGTCAAAGGCTCCTGGATTCAAAAAACAACAGCTGCTGCACCATTTCAAGAGTTTTAAGTCATACTATTTGGCATCCCTGGGGAAGGAGGCTGGCTAGGACCTTTGATAATTTTAAGTGAAATGTTTTTCAAAATGCTATGCTCGTGTCCCGTTTTAGGTTCCTATTAGCTTTTCATGGGCATGTACTTGTAGAACACCATACAGACTCTCTCCCTCCAGAGAAGGTGGTGCATATTCGGTCTCTATTGAGTCAAGGGAAGAAATGTGATATTTTCGATATAGCATCAAGGGTAACCTTCATGAGTATTTCCACTCAGAGATGCTCATGCAGGAGCAGCTTTGTGATGTGCCATGCCATGGAGAGAATCTCCTTGGAGATAAGGTGCAAGAGGTTGTTACCCCCATCAAGCAATATAGTGACACCCTTAAGACTCTCTCTAGACCCACTTCAGACACAGCCTCCTCTTTCTCTAGGAGGTTGCACAAGAAGGGCAGAGAAGATCCTATTACTTTCACAGGCCTAAGTATCTTCCTTTGTCCCACTTGGCCCGGACCAAACAGGGATCTAGGCAGCAGAGAGTCCAGAAGTCCCAGTCTGAATCTCAGGCAAAACTGGGGATGGAGTTTTGACTGGCTCTTTGAGAACATAGCCAATATCTCTGTATTTCTTGGTCACAAAGAAAACGTGGAGATTTCATTCTATCTTAGACCTGAGAAATCCGAATGAATAACTTGTTCAGGAAAAGTTCAGAATGGTTTCCTTCGAAACCTTACTCTCTTTTCTTCAAAAAGAGGATTTGTTATATTCTCTGGATCTAAAGGATGCTCACACTCACATTCAGATACATTCCAGTCACAGGAAGTATTTGATTTGTAATAAGGAGACATTATATCTCCAGGAACAAGCAGGAATGAGTTTTCACATACGGGTACGTCGGTACCGACGGAGTCTGCACGGGAACGCTCCCCAGCGTCCAATCGGAACGCTTTTGGGAGCATCCCAACACGCCTGCGTGCTGCCTTCCCGCCTTTCCCAAATGCCTCTCCTCAGTTTTTCGTTTTTCCGCGGAGCCGGCAGGACGTCCTCCTGTCACCACAGAAAATTCTTACTTTATTTTTTTGTTTTTTCCTGTGGTCGCGTCTACCTTCCCTCGACACACCGGTACCGCCGGTGTTTTCTTCTTCTTTTCTTTTACAGATATTTTCTTCTGTAGGAAATTTGTTCCTATTTGGTGTCTGACAGGCTTTGGCCTGCTAGGCCTCTACATTTCCCTCATAGAAATTCTAGCCACTAGAAAGTGTTTTAACTGTGGCACTACCAAATTACTTTTAGACACCCATAATTGGTGCCTTTCATGTTTGGGACCTGAACACAATCCGCTGGACTGTCCCTCCTGCACTTCTATTTCTGCAAGAAATTTTCAGCATCGAGCTCAACTCGATACGCCATTCCCCTCACTCCTGAGGGTACAGCTCCATCTTCTTTTTCACAGGATCAGGTAACCAAACAAAAGTCTGTAAAGACTAGCCAGTCCTCAGGTGGTAGATCTCATGTCCTTCATAGAGATACCTTTCGGCTTGCCCCCGAGGACATTTTGGCTTTAAAACCCTGGCGGGAGGCTTCTGTCTCCAAAGCACTAACGGGGTTTCAGGTTGTTCCCGGGGTTTTCACCTCGGTGAACATGCCTGAGCCATGCCCGGTGGTGGTATCCGCTTTGAGCAGTGCCGGTACCCCGGCATCGGCAATGGTGCTGGATGAAACATTCCACACCGATGATCGCTGTCGAGCGCTTTCGGTATCTTCGGTGCCGTTAGAGCCGCTACCGACCGATCTTCCCACATCGGTCCCGGTACCAATGCTGGTATCCATGTCGGTACCCTCCCGACATGCATCGATAAACTCACTTCTTTCGATACCGAGTCTAGAATCGATCTCTAGTCTGGATGACTGGGTACCGACTCGTCTCGGTACCGACTTCAGACGGTACTGTAGACATTCCACCGATGATCAAGGTCTGCCACATTCGGTTACCACGGTACCGATTGTGCCATTACAGACTGATCTTCATATATCTGTGTCACCGACGGTACCAATCTCGGTATCGACATCGGCATCGGTGTCGGTACCTCCCATGCTAGCCGGCTCGCTTCCTTCCATACCGAGTTTGGAATTCATCCCTAGCATGGACGACTTGCTACCGATGAGTTGTGCTACCGGTTTTCATCAGTATCCACAACTATCTTTCAAAGATAATCCGATGCTCCACCCCTCCAGATCTACTATTCCACAGAATCTGAATGAGCAGGTGGCTGCTGCAGCTAGTTCTTCAACAGATCTAGTTCTTCCTCCTCTTCCTCGAGGACTCCCCTCTGGGGAGATTTCTTTTCAAGCTTTTCTGCTTGACATGGCAAAGTTACTTGCCATTTCTATACCTGGTCAAGTCCCTGCACCAGGGGATCCACAACCTAGACAGATCCCCTGCAATCCAAAGGAAGTCATTATGTTTCCTTTGCATCAGATCTTGCAGGATCTCCTATTTAGAACGTGGGAAACTCCTTTAATGGTATCCCCACCTTCTAGGGCAACTGATCTTCTATACAAGGTGCCCCCTTCTCCAGGTTTTCAAAAGCCTCAACTGCCTCATCATTCTCTGGTTGTAGAATCAGCAATGAGGCGTGTTAAGAGTACTAAGAAGCACTTTTCTTATCCGCCAGGTCGTGAGGCTAGGACTTTAGATGCCTTTGGACGTCAAACTTTCCAGGCATCCATGCTTTCAGCAAGAATCCTTTCATATATCTTCTATATGGGATTATCTCTTGAGGTCACAAAAGATTTATTACTTTTGACCCCTTTCCTCCAAGAGCCTAAAAGAGCAGATTTTTCTGTACTAGTCAATCATGCTCAAAATATTTCTAAGTTCCTTACTCGTGCTTCCCTAGACTCTTTCGAGTCTGTTAGCAGAACCTCTGCTATAACCATAGGAGCCCGACGTAGAGCCTGGCTCTAAGCTTCAGACTTGGACAAATCTGTACAAGATACACTGGGACATACTCCTTGCACTGGAGAAAATCTCTTTAATAAGGAGTCTTTACTCCAGGCTGCTCAGTCTACTACTGACACTCTTACTTTCAGAGGCTTGTCTACGCCTTCCTCTATCCCAGTTTGTAGAAGATCTACTACTAGGCTTTGTTCCCCTAATGGAAGAAGGTTTCATCCATCTTCTACCCATCATACAGATGTTTCTAGGCAGGGGAATCACCCAGCTAGGCTCAGGAAACCATGACCTCAACGGGTTCAGCAAACTCAGCAGCCGTAGGGTTGCTGATAAACTCTTCCCTGAATCCTTTTTTCCTTTTGAGGTTTAGATCCTGAAGTTTGCTTCTTACCTCTGCAAGCATCTACATCGGTTCCATCCTAAAATTTACATATGTCCCTCTTAAGGACACATCCTATCTATTAGCTTCTTGAGCTGATTATGCTTTACAGGTACTACAGTTACTCCTCGTCCTTTGAACTACACAGAGGAGTAGAGGCTGTCAATAAGGTCACCATCCCTTATTTTTGACTTTTTTCCTGTATCAGCATCTCTCTTACTACTTATTAAAGATTTCCTCCTCAATAAGTCTTCTTTCAACTCTGCCACTCTTTCCAGTACATTTGGTCTGTAAGAGTGATACCACTTTACTGAGGGGTTTTTTCCTTAAGCCCCTAACAGTTTCTTTCAGAGTTGTCTCCCCCTTGCATTTTTAATTCTTCCTGGCAGCTTCTCAGACAGTAGCGGAGTCTTACGTCTCCTACTTCTGTCTGTATTTCTTTCCCAACCTTGGGACCTTTCTGCTGCCCTATCAATAGAACTGCAGGGACTCTTACTGCTTGGACCACTGATTTGCTGTCCAGGCAGCCAGGGCTTGTTCTCCATTTTCAATGGTTTCTGGCCTTGTCACTAAGTCCCAGACGGTTTAACAACCTTTTCTGGCTAGTGTTGCAGGCCTTACCTTTTCTCCTTAGCCTTCCCAATGCTTGGGCTTGGCGGAGTAGTTCATGCTGCCTGCGGGCTCCTGAACATCAGGTTTTCTTCTAATTCACCTGCAACATGCTCTCTGCATCTCTACGGAGCAGCTCTACACTATGGGGCCTTATTAGAGAGCACATAATGTCAGATGGTTAAGAAGGGTTTTACCCAGTCAGGCTTACTGGATTCTTCTTGCCCTTACCATTTCCATTAAAGGCTTCTTAAATAAAGGTCAAAGGCCTTTCATTAAGAGAAGACCTAAAGAATTATCTAATTCCCTGGTTTGCTCCACATCTCCAGGGGAACCCTTCACCAGAGATGGTTTCCTTTTTTCAGTATAGACCATCCCTGTCTGGTTTTTTCCTTCCATCCTCAATTTTTCATGGCGTGATCCATGTTGAGCACAGCATTGCACCATACCCCTTTTTACCCTTATTGAGGGTAAATATGGTATTTTTATGGCATCTTTTTCTCCTGGAGTTATGGAAGGATTCAGACTCACTGTCTGCAGATTAAAAACATCCTCTGCATTTTCCAGGTAGATCTCCATTCCTGGTTTTTCAAGGGCAAGAGTTCTTAGAGGACTCTAGACTTCTCTTGCCAATGAGAGCACTCCTTGTGCTTCTTATCCTTCACCAGGAGCTGGGGATTCTCTGAATATCTACTCAAGCAGGTACCTCCCTTCTTGTTGTTAGATAAATCTTTCTCCACATACCCTATGTGTGGACATAGGTATCTATACATATATATATATATGTGTCTATGTTAAATGTACATGGACATCTGCATGTCTATGCCCATATCCCTATATATATACACATATGTGATGTATATATCTGTATTTACCTATCTCCATAGATATGGATTACCATATATGATAATGTGTAGGTATATGTCATATACTCTTTCTGTCTGTCTGTCTAGATATATATATATATATATATAACTATAGAAATATATATATTCCACCACGGACCGACAGATATTTTCTATCCCTTTCCATGCTGTCCCAGCATACTTAGGGTTCTCTATGATCAACCACTTCCCGTGGTAGTTCAGGAGTTTTTATACCATGACCTTCAGTTTGAGTACACCTGAAGCCCTCCACATACCTTCCTTTTCCATTACGAGGGACTTTTTTCTGCATCTTCAGAAGATGAGAGGCTACAATGCCTCATTACTCCTATCCTTTTTGTTATCGGATATGGAGATCTTTCAAGCTCCCTCTCCTATAAGAACTAGGTCTCTTAAGGTCAAAGGAGTTTTCAGTTTTATCCAATGGAGACTTCCGCGTTTTCCGCTAAGTTCTACCTCATTGAACTACCCCAGTTCCACTGGGATTGTTCCTCTCACCCTAAGGGTTCTACCTCAGCCAGTTTATAGCACAGTTGTTTACCTCTTCTTTCATTGAGGTACCCCCTGGGGATATTCTGTTGGTTCATATTCACAAATCCTCATGAACCTCCATATACCCTTCTACAATGCCACCAGGTGAGGTCCATATTGGGTTATTGATTTTCAATCTTACCACTAAATATCACCTGCACAGAGCCTATCTAGGCATCTTGTTTGGTCCAGCTGTTCAACAGCACATCTTTTTAGCTCAACTCCTACCCTCCATCCCTGGAATGCCTGGGGGTTTGGTAAAATAGCATGGCTCTCAAACTCGCAACATGCTGGGACTCCTCCAGGCATCTTAGCTTGGGAGTCCCCATATGTGAAGACTCATTCCTGCTTGTTCCTGGAGATAGCACAGTTACTTACCTGTAACAGGTGATCTCTGGGAACAACAGGAATAAGTCTTCACAACCCACCCACCTCCCCTAGGAGTTGCATTTCTCTATCTCTATCTTTCCCTTTCTTGCTCTCTCTCTCTCTTTGCCTCAGCTTTAAAACTTAACTGAGGAGAGGCAGTTGGGAAAGGCGGGAAGGCAGCACGCAGGCGTGTTGGGATGCTCCCAAAAGCGTTCTGATTGGACGCTGGGGAGCGTTCCCGTGCAGACTCCGTCGGTACCGACGTACCCGTATGTGAAGACTTATTCCTGCTGTTCCCAGAGATCACCTGTTACAGGTAAGTAACTGTGCTTTCACTGGGAACAAGTAGGACGTCAGTCCTCACATATCAGTGAGGGCACTGACGGAGCCTGCACGGTATCCACTCTCCAGCTTTCACTTGTAGAAAGCCTTTGGGAGTTCCTCCATGCATGCATAGTCACCTTCCTAACCAAAGGTGCCATCTTACCTCAGTCTTCTTTTTTTCCCAGATGCCAGTCTGTGTCCCCAGAAAAAGTTGATTTTCTTTTGCCTTGATTTCTTTGCAATTCGCTGTTTTCTCCGGTCACATACTGTCACCTTCCCAGTTCCTGGATCCGTCACCTTGGCTTGGAATTTTTTCTGTTGCCCTTTTTCTTTTCTGTCTCCTTCAGTGTGTGGATTTTTCTCATGCCCTCCTAACCGAGGCAGTGGAGTTTGATCTTGCAGGCACAGTCTTCTCTGCTATTTCTTTGGTCTGTAGCTTTAAGTAGTGTGATCGTTGTTGCCGTACCATGTCCCACACAGATGGCCATGACTGTTACCTGTGGTGCCTTGGCACCAACTATGATGACTCCAGATGAGGAGTAGGAGCAGGAAGAATCATGAAAGGCAGCAGGAATCGCTGCTTGGCCCTAAGATCTCCCGTTCAGCTCTGGTGTCATCCGGGAAATCGGTGCCTTTTGGGGCCGCGGTTGAGGCCTCAACCTCACGTGTGGACTATGCTCACTCTGAGCCCCAAGTTCACAAGGAGCAGACTGCGGATGACCGTCCCCGGAAGGATTGGACCGCATAGAAGCCTGATTCCAGAACCACGGGTAAGTCTCATGGTCACCAGCATTGGAGCCTCAAGCCGATGCTGAGAGTGAAGGCCGGGAGTAGCCTTCAAAGCTGCCCCGGCGGGAAGAGACTCCCACAGCCTCGGGGGATCAGCATTGGGCCCATCCTCACTGAGGAAACCCCACCCCAGTGAAGACATTGTCAGGCCCAGTTCCCTCAATGTCCACACTGGTGCCTGCAGAGCCTACTGGCCTGGAGGCCAGGATGGCCACCCTGGAGCGCAGCCTCACTGCCCTCCTGGCACTGCAGCAGGCCCCAAAGACCGGTGCCCTCCAGTTCCTCAGGGCTGGCAACCAAACCCTCTACCGCAAGGGTATCACCCACAGAAGTTCAGCCTGTGCTGGAGCAGTTCCAAACCTACTCTAATTTTAGGCAGGCGACCAGCTCCTCTTTGAGAGCTTGGACCTCTCTGCCAAGTGCCTTGGGGTCGGATCACCGGAAGCCTCAGGCTCTGGTTACTCCCGTTGCCGGCCATTGGGTCAATGCCCGCCAGATCCTGGAGGAATCTTCCAATACCGATTCTGAGTGGGAGACTGATGATGAGTCCCCGGATACTTGTCGGCACCAAGACCTTCTCTTGGACCTTTCCCCACCGCAGGAGCACCAGGGGTCCCCACCCAAGGACCTCTCCTTCCAGGAGTTTGTCTGGGACATGGCAAAGGCCTTGACCTTCGCCACCAAGTCTGAGGATGAGCCTCTGGCAAAGGACCTCAAGATCCTCCAGTATGAGTCCCCCCCCCCCGATGGAGACACCGTGCTCGTTCCCCCATCCTGTAACGGCTCCTCTTCTGGCTTTGGGAGATACTGGTTACAGTGCCCAAAGTGAGCAAGCGATTCGATTCCATGTATCGAGTCCACAAGAGCCCTGACTTCAAGGAGACACAGCTACACACAATTCCATGGTGGTAGCGTTGGCCATGTGTCGGATCAAGAGCCAGAATAGGCACTCCTCGGTGTCCCCAGGGCAGGGAATCCAGCACCATGAATACCTGTGGGAAGAAGTGTTACCAGGGCTCAATGCTTGTACCCCTTATCCAGGCTTACCAGCTGTACATGGGCATATACTTGAGAGACCTGGCGAAGGAGCTAGCCGGGTTCTCAGCTGGGTAGTCTGATGAACCTCTCCAGCAGTTCTGAACACTGGTATCAACGCTCAAGGAGTGCTTTAAATACATAGCTCAGGCAGCCTATGACAGCTTTGAGTCCGTGGCTAGAATGGCTGCAGTGGCGTTTGGTGCCCAACACCTGGCATGGCTACAGTCCTCAGACCTGGAGCAATGGGTTCAGGACAAATTGGTCAATGTCCCATGCCAGGAGAGAACCTCTTCAGCAAGCCCATGAGGACAAGGCCACAGAGTTGGAGTCCAAGTTCATGACCAGCACCAAGCTCTCCAGGAAGACTGCAGACCCTTCCAGATGGAAGGCTTCAAGGGGAAAAGTCCTTTTACCTGAAAAAGAGGAAGACTTATGGAACATAACCCCAATTTCCAGCCTATCCAGCTCTACCGCAGGGGCAGCAGGCCAAGGGTCAGGAGCACGACCCTCATAAGCCTAAGACCCCCAAGCCCCAGACAGCTCCTCCGCTGCAGACTGGGGGGAGGCGGGGCTTTTGGCTCCTTGTGCATAGCCACTCTACCCCTCTCGGGCCAGGAGCTTTAGCACACAGGGGAACATCTGGTCTTCTTTGCTCATCGGTGGCCCAGCATCACCACCTACTCTTGGGCCTTGCAGGTGGTGAGGGAGGGTTACCTCCTCCATTTCGAACTGATGTCACCTCTGTTCTTCCTTGAGGAACTTTTTATGACTCCTCTTCACAGAGGAACAGAGTTCTACTCCTGCTAATTCCTAGTTCCAAAAAGGATGGGAGGTTTTCGGCTCATCTTAGATCTGTGGGACCTCAATCGATTCTTGGGTGAACGAGAAGTTCAAAATGGTTTCCCTTGGAATGTTGCTACCCTACCTCCTTTGTGTTTCCTTACCATTCCCCCTAGATGTATCCCTGTCTATACCTACTGTCTTGTCTGTTTTGACTAGATTGTAAGGTCTGATGAGCAGGGACTGTCTCTTGCATGTCTGTATAGCGCTGCGTATGTCTTGTAGCACTATCCAAATGCTCAGTAGTAGTAATAGTAGCAGTAGTACCTCCAGCGGTGAAATTAGCTATGCTCCTTGGATCTCAAAGATGCTTATACCCACATCCTGATCTATCCCTTGCACCGGCAGTACCTCCATTTCATCATTGGAGGACAACACTACCAGTACCACATTCTGCCGTTAAGACTAGCGTCCGAACCCCGAGTGTTCACAAAGTGCTTGGTGGTGGTCGCCGCTTACCTGCGCCTGCAGGGGATGTTCATGTTCCCTTATCTGGATGACTGGCTCTTAAAGGGCGGCTCCACAGACGAGATGCAGACAGGATGCCGCACCATCCTCGTTCTGGAACACTTGGGGTTTGTCGTCAACTACCCCAAGTCCCACCTGCAGCCTACTCAATGCCTGAAGTTCATCGGGGCCCTCCTGGACACAGCTCATGCCAAGGCCTTTCTTCCTTTAGAATGAGCTTGGCACCTCATGGCCCTGACGCAGGACCTGCAGCATCGCATAGCACCCTTTGCCTGCCTAATGTTGCACCTTCTGGGGCACTTGGCCTTGACTGTGCATGTCACGCCCGATACCCAGCTCCACATGCCTCCGGCCCAGTGGACACAGCACTCAATGGACCTAAGTGACTGACTGCCTGAACAACCAGGCCAAAATGACCCCATCATTTGTCATGTCCCTTGAATGGTGGCAGCAGCCACAGCATCTCTTGGGGGGATGACCTTTCAGTCTCTTTCCCTTCAGATGGCCCTAACAACAGACACCTCCAAACTAGGCTGGGGTGCCCACTGCAGTGGACTACAGACCCAGGGCATCTGGTTGGAAGAGGAGTATCTCCATCAGATCAATGTCCTCAAACTCAGTGCCATTGCATACACTCTGCGAGCATTCCAACACCACTTATCAAACCAGGTAGTTCTGGTTCAGACAGACAATCAAGTGGCAATGTTTTATCTCAACAAACAGGGGGTACAAGGTCGTACCGCTCATGCGAGGAGGCAGTTCATCTCTGGAACTTTGCCTGGGAGAGGGGTATGCTCCTCGCAGATCGCCTCAGTCGGGTTCTGCAGCCCCATGAGTGGAGGCTGAACCCTTGAGTGGCCCACTGCCTTTTCCTGAAGTGGGGCTCCCCTTCACTCGATCTCTCTGCCAGTCCCAGCAACATCCACTTGCTGTGCTTCTTCTTCAGGACACTAGCCCTGAATTGAGTAGCGTCCGACATATTCCGCCTATCATGGAGCGAGGTTCTGCTGTACACGTGCCCTCCAACCCCCCTGTTCTCCAAGACCCTTCTCAAGATTCAGTTGGATTGGGCCTCTGTGATCCTCATAGCTCCCTGGTGGACCCGGCATCCATGGTTTCCCCTGCTACTCCGTCTCTCTCAGGCACCACTGATTGCTCTGGGGTGCACCGTGGACTTGATTTCGCAGGAGGACGGCTTTCTCCTGCACCTCAATCTTAGGTCCCTTGCCCTGACAGCTTGGCTGTTGAGAGGATAGCCCTTGGCCATTTTCTTTTTTTTATTTATCTATTTATAAGTTTTACAAAAAATCCAAGCATAACAAAACTTGAATGGTAATAAGGATACAGAGAACAAAGGTTAGAACATACATCCAGCCCAATAGGAAATATAAACATAGCAAGAAAATAATAACATTTCTGTTCCTTCTATAGCCCACAAATAAGAAAAGGATCCAACTAGGATAAAAATGAAAAACAATAAGTGAAGGAAATCTAGCAGAAGGGTAACAGCCAGGAAATAAATTATGCAGTAGAACCTATACTGCATCAGAGGGGCGGCGGGCATTTATGAAAGCAAGCAGCTGAGATGGATCGTAAAAAACATATGTAGCAGAGTCCAATTTAACCAAGCATTTAGAGAGAAACTTAAGAAAAAACTGGCCCCCCAATGACAATATACCTGGACGTAAAAGCAAAAACCCTCGCCTACGCTTCTGGGTCGCCCTGGAAAAATCAGGAAAAACCCGAATAGCCAATCCTAGAAATACAACATCTCGTTTACAAAAAAACATTTTAAGAAACCAGTCCCTATCAGAGTTTAATGCAAAAGTTACAATTAAAGTAGCTGGGGTAACAGTATCAGTTAAGGAAGTTTCCAACATAGCAGATAAATCTAATGAATCAGCCACATCCACTCCAGGTATATTTCCAGCTCCCTCCACTTTTTTCTTAACAGACAAATAATATGCCTTAACCAGGGGTGGATGTGACTCAACAGGAACCCCCAATATTTCAGTCGTATACTTTTTAAACATTTCCTTTGAACCAACAGACTGAGCCTTAGGAAAATTAACTAAACGTAGATTAGAATAGCGAGACTGATTTTCCAGCATTTCTACTCTTAACTGAATCGCTGAGAGATCCTTCTGGTAACCCAGCCCCAAGTTATCAACCTGAGTTATTTTCTACTGCAACTCCGAAACAGAACTCTGTACTGCGGTGATCTCAACCGTATGTTGCTGTAGAAAGCCGGTATGGTCCTGTATCTGGGCAGATAAACTGGAGATCTGAGGATCCAAAAGTTCACCCAACTTTACAATTGCAGAACAAATTGTCTCCAAAGTGAACTCCACAGGTTCCTCAAAGGGAAAAGACATCGGAACACATGCACCAGCCGCTGCAGCTTCCATTAGCCGTTGCTCCCCCTCTGGAACAGCAGGAGACCCCAAGGCCACCAAAGATGACGCTATGGATGTGGGAGAGCTAATCGCGGCACTCCTTCCGCTCCCCGATGCCGGCGTCCCTCCGCTCTCCACTCCCCTTCCGATTACCAGGGGAAGGCTCGCTGTCGACACCGGACTCTCATCCAACAGAGGCACTTTAGGGGCCGCAACTGCCCCAGCGAGGAGATATCTGGACCGGATCCTCCCGCTGAGCTCAACTCAGCCGAGAGGTCCCTAGGGCCGCCAACCGCCGGTTGTCCTGACCGCTGCCGCGGGACCAAAAAGGGATCAAGCGGGCCAACCGCCGCAGGTAAAGGGGTCGAGGTCATAGGGGCAGAGGAGGGCTTCTTAGCCCCTTTCACTTTCCTTTTCCCCATAAACTGGAAACACAGCCACACAGCACTCCCTTCAAACTGTCATCTTGGATCCTCCTCCTCCTGATTGGCCAGCCCTTGGCCATTTTCATCTTCCCTGGAATGTTGAAGATGTTCTCCTGGCATCCCGCAAGAATTCCACAAGATGAGCCTACACCTTCAAATGGCGTAGGTTCTCTGTCTGGTGTGCGGATCGTAGTTTCAACCCCTTCTCCTCTTCAGTACCAACTGTGTTGCAGTACTTGTTGCACCTTTCTCAAGCGGACTTGAAGTCCAACTCAGTGAGGGTGCACCTCAGTGTGCTGGCAGCGCCTCATCATTTGGTTGACGGGCAACCCGTTTTCTTCCATCTGCTAGTGGGCTGCTTTATGAGGGGTCTCTTGCTCACATGGCTTCCTATTTGTCCCCCTGTGACAGCATGGGACATAAGTATGGTTCTTGATAAACTCATGACTCCGCCCTTTGAGCCACTGGCCTTGTGTCACCTCAAATACCTTTCTTGGAAAGTGGTCTTCCTGGTGGCACTCACCTCTATACGCAGGGTTAGTGAGCTACAGGCATTGGTGGCACATGCTCCCTACACCAGGTTTCACAGAAATAGGATGGTCTTGCGCACGCATCCCAGATTTCTTCCTAAGATGGTTTCTCCCTGTCATCTGAACCGAGGTAGTCCTTCTTACCTCTTTTCCCCGGCCTCATGCAAGTTGGGCGGAGGCTGTGTTCCACACCTTGGAATGTAAGAAGGCATTAGCCTTCTATTTGAGTGGACATAGACCCATCGCCACTCCTTGCAGCTCTTCATCTCTTTTGATCCGAACAGGTTTGGGGTCACAGTCTCTATGCACACCCTGTCCACCTGGGTGGCAGACTGCATCTCCTTCATCTATGTGCAAGCTAGTCTCTCTATGGAGCGGCACGTCACTGCTCACAATGTGCAGGCAATGGAAACCTCGGTGGCTAATTTGTTGTAGATCTGGGTGGCCAAATGGTCCTTCGTCCATACCTTTGCAGAACTTTACTGCCTAGAGGAAGACTCCTGGCGTGATTGTGCCTTTGACCAGGCAGTACTCTGTCATCTATTTGGGAATAATGCAACTCCTTCCCTCCAACCCTTCTGTATGTTCCTGTTTCCCTGATTGACGCTTGGTCATGTCGAAGATCTTGGGGCCATTCTGTGTTCTCCGCTAGCATTCACAGTTCAATTTTTCAGTTGTCCGTGGCCTCTGCAGTTTTTTTCGGTAGCCTGTAGCTTGGGAGTCCTATATGTCAGGACTGATTTCTTGCTTGTTCCTGGAGAAAGCATAGTTACTCATCTGTAGCAGGTGTTCTCCAGAATCAGCAGGAATCAGTCCTTACAACCCTCCCTCCTCCCTGTGTTGTTTTCTTTTTATTCTGTTTAAGCTATGCCGTCATACTGAGGTAAGATGACATCTTTGGGTGGAAAGGTGACCATGCATATGTGACAGAACTCCCAAAGGATTTCTATGAAAGCTGGAGAGTGGATATCACGCGGGCTCCATCGGTGCCATCACCCATATGAGAGGGCTGATTCCTGCTGTTCCCAAACACCTGCTACAGGTATGTAACTATACTTTCCAGTGTCTTGCCTTGGTCACAGTGTGTCTACGTAGACTAGGCGTGCACATGTTTCCTATTTGGATGATTGACTGGTCAAGAGGGTCAAATATGTTTGCATGATATCTGGGTTTGGAGCTACTACGGTTCATTATAAAATATTGCAAATCAAATGTAACCATTATTACATAACTGATCCTGTGGGTGGACTGCATCCATTGCATGTTCTAGGTCCTCTAGAGCTTGTCTTGAGACATGCCAAGGGACTAAATGTTGAGGCCGTGTAGCCCAATACCTCTCTGGTGACTGAGGTGGATAGAGGCATGGGAGTGATGATATTGAAACCTGGGCTTTTCATTGGTTCTTTCTCTCCATCAATCTGCTAGAAGGGGAACACAAGCCACTTGTCTGGACTGGTCTAGCAGGACTCAAGGAAAGGACATTAAGTAGTAAGTAAAACGTCACCTTATGCACATATTCTTGCATGTACATGCAAAACATCCTTTATAAAATTACCTCTTAATGGCCCATAGACTTGAATCTCAAATAAAATGGAACAAAATAAAAATGATATAAACAGATGTTTTGTTATCATCTTTATTTACGTTGTTTGAAAATGGTTTAATTGCCTTTTGCCTTTTTGTTTTCAAATGAATGCAAATTCTTAGTACATTTTTATCTGTGCAGGTGAAGAAACTTATGTGCCTACTTTCCAATTTGGGCATCTTACTTTAACAAAGGCACCTAATTTTGAGGGACAGTTGCCAAACATGGAAGTCAATGTACTCAAATCAAATTTAAATATGTATTATAACTACATGTAACTTTTTTTTTGCATTGGTAAACTAGTGATATACATGCCACATGATATCTATAAAAATTACACTATAAAAGCATGCCATGGTTAGCGTTCCTGCATTATACATAATTCAATTTAGCACATAGGCCTCTGGTAAGAACCATAGATTGCACCTCTCCTAAACCATGATAGGCTACAATAAAGTTACCCTCCCATCAACCCAACAATCAGCAAATAAATGAGCTGACATATTCCTTGGAGCTCCCACCCCATCTTAATTTCTGAAGCTTAGCCAACAGAAGGAGGATTCTACCTTACTTCCTGGTGACATGGAGTACAATGATGATCTGGCCTTGCCTATTAGTAGTTCAGTTTTGAAGCCTTCAATAGGCAGGACCAGAGCATTACCTTATTCAGGTCCAGTTGGAAATAAAGTTGTACCTTCCGGCTTGGCTCTAGAGACTTGTGGTTAAGTCTGTGGGATAATAATAGGCTTTAAGGGGATAGCAGTTCTTTTATTTACTAAATGGGTAGACGGAAAGAGGGTATGGGATGGTGTAGGGGTGTGCAGGCCAAAAAGTTTTGTTTTGTTCAGTTTCCTATGTTATTTGAAGAACCTTTCATTTTGTTTCGTTAAAGTTCATCACTTCCTGTCTATCCATAATAATGTGCACTATCGCTTAATTTTTTGCACTATCGAGCCATTGGGGGGTATTTTAGAAGTTCAATTGCTGAGACAGACATCTGAAACTGGTACTTAGATCTGCAAATCATGGAGTCATCCCCAGAGCTATTTTAGATGTCTTTGGTGCAAGAACATTCAGGTAGCATAGGGGTGTATTGGAGGCATGCCCTGGGTGGAGCAAGGGAGATGCACATCATGGTGCAATTTCAGAAATGCACAAGCACATCTGGACCTGGTTGTTGAAGCGTCCATGCCTATACCTGCTCCTGAGCATGAATAAGGTACAAAAAAATGCTCATTTCATGGCAGCAACACTTCCAGGGGAAAGGGCAAAATGCACTTACATCTCAACAATGAATATTTCCCGGCTAAAGGAACCTGGACGTAAATACATAATCCAGACATATCCAGACATGCGGTGATGGGTCAGTAATATTTGAAATAACAGGGCAGAACGTGCTAGTCTTATAACATAGATACCCTCCTTCTGAACTACCCTAGCCAGGATGTCCAAGTACCTGGTTATGCGGGCATGCACTTCGGGGACGTCTGCTTTTGTGAAACGGCCTACACCCATGCATATACTTGGACTTGCTATCTGCGTTCCTTTAGAACTGATTACTGGGATGTTCATTTCTGGGGGTGGAGACAGAATGATTTCAGATGGCGCTTAGATGTATCTCCCTTCACTGCTGTCACTCCCCCAGATTTTTGGATATTTTACTCTGAACATCCCAGATTCTTCCTAGATATTCCTTCTAAAATGCCACTTATAGTGCACAGTATAAAGCTATAGTGTGATCTATTACATAAGTATTATGCATATAAATTGAAAAAGGATATGGATGCACACAAACCTGGGGTGATAGTATTTCATGATCCTAAAGTAGTGGTACAACGTTCCAGAGCCAGGAGGATGCTGAGGTAAATAAGAAGAGGAATAACCAGAAGGAAAAAAGGAGGTGATAATGGCCATGTACAGGGCATTGGTAATGCCTCACTTGGAATACTATATTCACTTCTGGAGTCTTAGAAAGGAAAAAGGTTAGAGGCACTTCAGAAAAAAGGAACCAAATTAAAGGTCTGCACCAAAACGCCATATGAGGCGTCCATGCCTATACCTGCTCCTGAGCATGAATAAGATACAAAAAAAAAAAAAAGTGAAGCGACAAAGGATACAGGTAAATGGAGCTCACTCTGAGGAGAAGGGGGTTACCGGTGGTGTGCCACAGGGATCTGTCCGTGGTCTGATTTTTTTAAACATCTTTGTTACTGATGTTGCACAAGGGCTATCGGGTAAGGATTGCTTATTTGCAGATGATACCAAAATCTGCAATAGAGTAGACACCCAGGAAGGAGTAGATAACATGAGGAGGAATCTAGCTAAGCTTGAAGAATGGTCTAGAATTTGGCAGCTGAAATGTAATGCTAAAAAATGCAGGGCCATGCACTTGGGCTGCAAAAATTCAAAGGAGCGATACAGTGTAGGGGGTAAAGTACTTCTGTCCATGAAAGAAGAGCAGAACCTGGGCATAATTCTGTCTGACGATCTTAAAGTAGCTAAACAGGTAGAAAAGGTGACTGTGAAAGCCAGAAAGATGCTTGAGTGTATAGGGAGAGAAATAGCCAGCAGAAAAAAGGAGGTGATAATGCCTCTGTATAAGTCTTGGTACAACCTCATTTGGAGTATTGTGTGAAACTGGAGACAGCAACTTCAAAAGGATATAGGCAGGTTGCAGTTGGTGCAGAGAGTGGCCACTAAAATGGTTAGTGGTCTTCATTATGAAGCATATGAGGACAGACTTATAGATCTTAATATGTATACTTTAGAGGAAAAGGGGGATAGGGGAGATATGATAGAGACATTTAAATATCTCCGTGGCATAAATGTACAGGAGAGTCTCTTTCAATTGAAGGCAAGCTCTGCTACGAGGGGACATAGGATGAGGGTGAAAGAGGATAGACTCAGGAGTAATATGCAGAAATTTCTTTACAGAAAGTGCGATAGATGCGTGGAATAGTCTCCCAGTGGAGGTAGTAGAGACGAGGACAGTATCTAAATTCAAAAAAGCATGGGACAAACACAGAGGATCTCTAAAGGAAAAAAGGAGAATTTTGTAATTGATATGGAAGGGCAGACTAGGTGGGCCATGTGGTCTTTTTTGCCATCATGTTTCTATACTCCAGAAGAGAGGAGAGACAGTTTGAGAAATTTAAATGCCTGAAATGGATTAATTCACAGAAAGCAAACTGGTTTCAACAGAAGAGAAGTTGAGCTCCAACTAGGGATACAAGGAGAATGATTCAAAAATATCAGGAAATATTTTTTCATAGAACTACTACTACTGTTACTACTACTGAGCATTTGTATAATACTACAAGATGTGCGCAGCGCTGCACAGACATGTAAAACACCGTCCCTGCTCATCAGAGCTTGCAATCTAGTCAAGACAGACAACACAGTAGGTGTAGACAGGGATATATCTAGAGCAGCGGTTCTCAACCTGTAGGTCATGACCCCCACGGGGGTCGCCACAGGATTTAGCAGGGGTCACCTCACTCCAGTTAATAAAAATAAAAAAATCGCACAAGTTGCTGCCGAGTCCACTTATCGGCAGCGGCAAACTCACCGCCTCCCTTCTGCAGCCGCGGCTCCCTGCCTCTTAGGGAACCGTGAAGTGCCTGTGAAAATGTTGCAGGGCCTTCCCGTTGGGACAATACTGCCCGTAGCCCGTCGAGAGACACAAAGGCTTCGCAACAGCTTCACAGGCACAGCCGCGGTTCCCTAAGAGACAGGGAACCGCGGCTGCAGAAGAACAGGGCAGTAGCAGGCAGACATAGGGAGAGGGGAGGAGAGGGCAGGGAACCTGCAATGCGGCTGACATGGAGGGATGGGGGAGGGAGGGAGGGAGGGGGCTGACATGGGGGGAGAGGAGAGACAGGGGGACATACTGGACAGACAGCGGACAAATGCTGGACAGAGGGGAGAGATAGTGTGGGTTAGGATTATAATGGGCTGATGGGGGGACTAGCACTGGTAATGGGCAGATCGGGGGGGGGGCTAGGACTGGTAATGGGTTAATTAGGGAAGGCTAGAACAGGGAATGGACTGATCAATGGGGGGGTTGGGACTGGTAATGGACTGATGGGGGGCTAGCATTGGAAATGAGCTGACCGGGGAGGTTAGGAATGGAAATGGGCTGATTAGAGGAGGCTAGGATTGGTAATGGGGTTGAGGGGGGACTAGCACTGGAAGTGAGCTGATTGGGGGGCTTCAACTGGAAATGGGCTGATGGTGGGGAGGGGAGGATAGAGCTGCTGGCCTTGGAAGAAAATTGGGGGCTAGGGCTACAAATGGGCTGATGCGAGTGGATGGGAGAATGGGACCGGAAGGGAGTAGATGCTGAGAGGGGCTGCCATGGTATTTGGACTAGAAGCGGACTGGAAATAGGCTGATGGAAAGAAGTGAAGAAAACAAAAGAAGAGATAAGAAATGGCAGATGGACCATAGACCACAGAAAGAGAGCTAAGAGAAGACAGGAAAGCAGAAGCCTCAGATCGGGACCAGCATGATCAGAGAATAAATTGGTCAGACAACAAAGGTAGAAAAAATAATTTTATTTCATATTAGTGATTTGACTACAAAATCATCATAATTTTGAAATCAAATATTGTTAGTTGTTATTGTGATTAATTATTGTGGTTTAAATAAGTAAATTTTATAAATAAAAACATATTGCCAAGGCCTATAATATATTAATAATTCAACAAATGATTACAGCAACAATGCGTTAACGGTAAAGGAAGAGAGATGCATTTGATTTTATCATTGGGGGTCATCACAAGTTGACCAATGGTAAAATGGTCACGGTACAAAAAAGGTTGAGAACCACTGATCTAGAGGGAATGGTAAGGAAACACAAAGGAGGTCAGGTGAGACAAGATCCAAAAGGGGCAACAAAGAGGTGAGATTTCAGCTTGGATTTGAAAAGGGCCAGAGAAGACATCTGACGTACAGACTCAGGTAGTTTCTTCCAGGGATAAGGAGCAACAAGGTGAAAGGAGCGAAGTCTGGAGTTAGCAATAGAAGAGAAGGGCACAGACAGAAGTGATTTGCCAGAAGAGCGGAGTTTCCAGGGAGGAGTGTAGGAAGGTATAAAAAAGGAAAGGTAGTAAGGAGCTGCAGAGTGAATGCACTTGTAGGTCAGCAGGAGAAGTTTGAACTATATGTGGAAATGGATAGGGAGCCAGTGAAGTGACTTGAGAAAAGGGGTAATATGAGGATGATGAGGCTGGCGGAAGATTAGCTGCATAGCAGAGTGTTGAACAGATTGAAGGGGAGAGATTCAGAGGGAGACCAGCAAGGAGTAGGTTACAATAGTGTGGTGGCGAGACAGGGTTAGAGCCCAAGAAAATGCTGAAAAAACAGCCATTTATTTCTGAACAGAGAAAAGGTTCAGGGAGGTTCGGGGTTAAAACTCTGACCAGAGAAAAAAACTGTGTGTATAGAGCTACAGAGATTGAGCCACACCCTAGCTCCATGGAAACCAGGGGAGGTGATGAGGAGAGCCCGGGGGTGGAGCCTAGAGCTATAGGGCAGACACAATCAAATAAGCTGGGGAGAGCAGCAGTAGAAAGGAACGAAAGGAAGGAGAGGAAGCTGGGAAATGAGAGAAGCCCAGGAGACATGGGAGATGAGAACAGCAAGGAGACAAGCAGGAGGAGAGTGCTCTGAGGAGGAGATGTCCTCCTGGAGGGAGGAGACTAGCAGAGAGTCTCGGGAAACTAAAGGAAGTGAGGAGACCAGGAGAACACGTGTAAGAGGAAAGTGTGACAGCAAATGCCTCAAAGTAAAGCCCTATTGCGTGCAGCAGACAGACCACTCCAGCCCTGAAGGTAGTCCAGTTTGTAGAGAGAGTACAGCTGGCTTGGAAGACAGGAGAGCTGGCTCTGTGGGGAATGCTGAAAGAACGCAAGGTAAAGGAATATCTTTGAGAGAGTCTGTGAACACTATTCCACCTTTGGCAAAGTCTGAGGGAAGACTGCTTGCTGAGAAAAAGGTGAGCACGTTGCAAGCTTTAAAGAGTTTGTTAAGAGATAAGAATCTCCTCTATCCTTCCCCTGTAACTCAGCCTAGAAAGGAATCCCAGTGGGGTCAGGTTTTGAAACTCTTGGAGAAGTTAAAGCCTGTTATAGACGCTGAGGACAGACAGGTGCTGAGTGAATCAAATGAGGAACTCATGGAAATAGAGGAATGCTGACTCAGAGATGGATTGCTCTTATTGCACTAGTCAGAAGTAGCAAAGCTGAGTGTTTTTTTTAAAGCAGTAAAAAAAACAACAACCCAGGAGCTTTGGGAAATACACGTCTCACTGAAAAATTGTGTTAATTAAAGCATTAAGGTCTGAGCTAGCCAGCCAGGCTCAGAGAAGACGGTAAATGCTTGAAATGAAAGAAAGGCCAATGTTTGCAACTTAAGAATGAAGAATGCAAAACTGTTTAAAAGGAAATGATATCAATGTTTGTCAGCTTGTAGCCAAGTATTTTATTTGCTGTGCAGAGCCCTGAGGAGATACGGGTCTCTGGTGTATCAAGCCTGGTTCTGAAGAAGCTGATCTTTATGGAAGGGAAAGATTTTGTTGCAACGTTTAAAGCAAGCTATTGAGAACATGTGATGCATGGACTATGCTATAAAGTTTTGTTTCTTTGAATGGAGAAGTATCCAATTTATGTTTGATAATACATGAACTGCTGATAAAGAAGTTCTGTGGCTAAGAAGAAAATAATCATTAATAAATTTTCCTGTGCACCTTTTGAAACCCTCGGCTAAATTTACTTATTTACACAACTACATTATTTGAAAGCCCCAGCACTGAGCAATCAGGCTGGCAAAGGACATAAAGAGGTAGGCCCACTACTAATAGGCAACCACCTAACCAGTAGTTGGGCGCTATAGGTGGCGTAGTTATTGGATTAATCTTCTAGCCTATATTTCTCTATAAAAAGGATTTTGTTCAGCTATACAGAGAAAGTCCCACCGAAGTCTTCTGGAGACCGAGTGCCTGCAGGAAAACGTGGACCGGAGTAGCAGAAGAGGGACGGACCGGAGCTGATGTTCCAGCTGGTGCCGGCTGTGCTGATAAGCTCGAGTCAACACGTGCAGCAGGTAACCCGTATATAGAAAGGGTTAATCGTGATACCGCTGCAAGGGAGGGGTACTGCAGTACTCAATAATGTGGGAGAAGAAGTGCACTACTATTATTAGGAGCCGCACTTGGTGTTTGCGTCTTTCTTTCTGTCATTTCAGCAACCAGAGATGGAGCGAGGAGAGCTACTGAACTGGATGGCGGAGAGGTTCCAGCAACAGCAGGAGATGGCCGCCCAGACGCAGGAACGCACTGCCGCCATGCTGAAGGCCCAACAACAGCCGCTCCTGGAGATGATGGGTGCCTGGATCGGAGAGCAGAAGCAGACAGCTGATGCTTTAAAGACTGTATCAGGTTCCTTAGGAGCCTTACAGGGACTGGGAACACTGGGTAAAGGGATCTTTTCCTTTGGTCAGTTGACCAAAGAGGAGGACATCGATGATTACCTAGAAGTATTTGAGCGAGTTGCCCTCCTAAGTGGATGGCCGGAGGATCAGTGGGCCGTTCGCATCACTGCCTCTCTTACAGGGGAAGCACTAGCGGCTTACAGGGCCATGCCCACTGATCTCGCCTCCAATTTCGAGGAACTTAAGAAGGCAGTGAGAGACCGGATGGGTTTGACTCCACTAGTCTATCGCCGTCTTTTACGCGAGTGTAAGCTGAAGCAAGGTGAAACACTGCGGGCCTTATGCCAGCGCATTAAATCTCTGGTATGGAAGTGGTTAAGGCCAGAGGGTAAAAGTATTGACTCTCTACTAGACAGTATTGTACTGGAGCAGTTTATTGAGGCTGTTCCACCAGATCTGCAATCTTTTCTGATTCTCCAGGACTGCCGTAGCACCAAGGACGCGATTTCATTGGCGGAGCGTTTCCTGGAAGCCAGAGTGGTCAGTCAAATAAAGGTGGATGTTTTGAATCAGGCAGATACTGGCGTCTCAGAAAAGAAGGGCAGGACAATGTTGGGGGAGGTCAAAAAGGTAAAATCTCTGGGAAGATTTGAATGGGATCAAAGGAAGTGTTTTACTTGTGGAGATAGAGGACACCAGAGAAGGGATTGCCGGGCCAGAACAGCACTAGTGACCACCCAGTCCAAGGAGAGTGGGGAGGGGTCCTTACTAGCTGTGGAGGTGGAGAATATCCTTGTAGAAGCACTATTAGACTCCGGAGCAGACCAGTCAATGGTTTCACAGAGGCTCTGGAGGGAAATACAAGCTTTAGGTGGTCAACCCTCAAGAGAGTCAGAAGGCAGCATAAAAATAAGATGCGTGCATGGTGTTGCATCATCTTATCCCTTGCACACTGTGAAAGTGAAAGGCCTAGGTTTAAAACGAAACATTGTGGTAGCAGTGGTCCCTAAGCTTCCACATGCGCTAGTCTTAGGGCGAGACTGGCCCCAATTTAAGCGAGGTCTAGCTAAGGGTCTAAAAACTGAGACCAGGTTAACATCCAGCATAGCCCAAGCAAATACCTCAAAGCCAGTAGAAGCTGGAAAAATGTCCCTAGGGGATAAAAATAAAGGAAGACAGTTGACATCTTCTCGTAGGGCAAATGCTAGGTTAAGGACAGTGCCCGCTCCTTTGTTCGAGACTCAGCGGAGGAAGCCGGGTAGGGAAACAACTCCAAACCAGGACCCAGCCAATAAGCCAAAATTTATATTAAAATGTTGTCGCACCACCCCGAATGCCCGAATTCCAAAGCATGCATCAGAACAAGCAGCAGGTTGTGACCTTCATAGTGCAGAGGACATTATTATTCCGCGACAGGGAAGAGCGTTGGTGGTGACAGGCCTACAGATAGAAATACCCCCTGGCTGCTATGGCAGTATTGCCCCTCGTTCAGGCCTAGCAATAAAAAACTATAGATATGGGGGCAGGGGTAGTGGACCCTAATATCCGAGGAGAGGTCAAGGTCTTATTACTTAATTTCACGCAGGCAGACTTTAAGGTAAACGCAGGAGACAGGATAGCGCAGCTCATCTGCGAACGAGTTGGCTTTCCTCCCGTAGAAAAGGTCATGGAACTGACCACTAGAGTAAGGGGGTCAGGAGGATTTGGTTCCACTGGCCGGGCAGAAATGACAGGTTTATCAGCGACGGGTGAGAAAAAGGCAGATATGGATCCGAGCCCACAACTAGCCGAGTATAAGACCAAGCCTGTCCCAAGAGGGAAGGGGGAACTTTCATGGCGCCTACAGCGTACATCCCAAGGGGCGGAGCGGAATATAATCACTAGCCAAGCCCGCCAGGGAAATTACTATGATTGGCGCACCAGACCTCGTCAGTTAGAGGTAGGCGAGAAAGTTACTGTAACAGTGGCAGGTCCGAGCCCGAAGTTTGAAAATAGGTGGAAAGGTCCTTACAGGGTCATCAGACAGGTAGGACCAGTTACATATGCTGTAGAGACGAGAAAGGGAAAACAACAGATTTTCCATATCAATCTGTTGCAGCCATGGCACGAGCGGGTAGCACTGACTCGGTTGGCTGCAAAAGAGGATAAGTTGGGTAACTGTCAGGTAGGCCAACATGCCCTTTCAGGAATTCCGTGCTGTGCGGATGTACAAACGCCAGCCCGGAATATCTTAAGGGGGGGGGGGGATATGTGGTGGCGAGACAGGGTTAGAGCCCAAGAAAATGCTGAAAAAACAGCCATTTATTTCTGAACAGAGAAAAGGTTCAGGGAGGTTCGGGGTTAAAACTCTGACCAGAGGAAAAAACTGTGTGTATAGAGCTACAGAGATTGAGCCACACCCTAGCTCCATGGAAACCAGGGGAGGTGACGAGGAGAGCCCAGGGGTGGAGTCTAGAGCTATAGGGCAGACACAATCATATAAGCTGGGGAAAGCAGCAGTGGAAAGGAATGAAAGGAAGGAGAGGAAGCTGGGAAATGAGAGAAGCCCAGGAGACGTGGGAGACGAGAACAGCAAGAGAACAGCAAGGAGATAAGCAGGAGGAGAGTGCTCTGAGGAGGAGACATCCTCCAGGAGGGAGGAGACTAGCAGAGAGTCTCGGGAAACTAAAGGAAGTGAGGAGACCAGGAGAACACATGTAAGAGGAAAGTGTGACAGCAAATGCCTCAAAGGAAAGCCCTATTGCGTGCAGCAGACAGACCACTCCAGCCCTGAAGGTAGTCCAGTTTGTAGAGAGAGTACAGCTGGCTTGGCAGACAGGAGAGCTGGCTCTGTGGGGAATGCTGAAAGAACGCAAGGTAAAGGAATATCTTTGAGAAAGTATGTGAACACTATTCCACCTTTGGCAAAGTCTGAGGGAAGACTGCTTGCTGGGAAAAAGGTGAGCATGTTGCAAGCTTTAAAGAGTTTGTTAAGAGATAAGAATCTCCTTCCCCTGTAACAGCCTAGAAAGGAATCCCAGTGGGGTCAGGTTTTGAAACTCTTGGAGAAGTTAAAGCCTGTTATAGACGCTGAGGACAGACAGGTGCTGAGTGAATCAAATGAGGAACTCATGGAAATAGAGGAATGCTGTTCAGATAGTCCCTGTTCTGACTCAGAGATGGATTGCTCTTATTGCACTAGTCAGAAGTAGCAAAGCTGAGTGTTTTTTTTAAAGCAGTAAAAAACAAAAAACCCAGGAGCTTTGGGAAATACATGTCTCACTGAAAAATTGTGTTAATTAAAGCATTAAGGTCTGAGCTAGCCAGCCAGGCTCAGAGAAGACGGTAAATGCTTGAAGTGAAAGAAAGGCCAATGTTTGCAACTTAAGAATGAAGAATGCAAAACTGTTTAAAAGGAAATGATATCAATGTTTGTCAGCTTGTAGCCAAGTATTTTATTTGCTGTGCAGAGCCCTGAGGAGATACGGGTCTCTGGTGTATCAAGCCTGGTTCTGAAGAAGCTGATCATTATTGAAGGGAAAGATTTTGTTGCAACGTTTAAAGCAAGCTGTTGAGAACATGTGATGCATGGACTATGCTATAAAGTTTTGTTTCTTTGAATGGAGAAGTATCCAATTTATGTTTGATAATACATGAACTGCTGATAAAGAAGTTCTGTGGCTAAGAAGAAAATAATCATTAATAAACTTTCCTGTGCACCTTTTGAAACCCTCGGCTAAATTTACTTATTTACACAACTACATTATTTGAAAGCCCCAGCATTGAGCAATCAGGCTGGCAAAGGACATAAAGAGGTAGGCCCACTACTAATAGGCAACCGCCTAACAAGTAGGGGGCGCGACAATAGTCAAGACACTACGTGATTAAAGAGTGGATAAGTGTCTTAGTAGTGCGTTCAGAAGGAATGTGCGGATTTTGTTGATGTTATAGAAAAAGAAATGTAAGCCCATCACATCAATTAGAGTTTATTGGAGCTTTACTAGACATGACTCAGGTGAAAGCCTTTCTCCCACAAGACAGCTGACTCATTTGGTAGCGAATGTGGGGGATATCCAAAAATGTCAGCTGATATCAATGAGGCATATGTTGAGGATATTGGGCTCAGTTTTGGACATGTTCAATTTCCACCGGTGGTGAGACATCCAAGCAGCAATGTCAGAACGGTAGGTAGAGAACTGGGTCTGGATTACCGGAGAGAGTTCAGGTGTAGAGAGGTAGATCTGGGAGTCATCAGCATAAAGATGGTACTAAAAGCCATGGGAAGAAATGAGTGCACCAATGGACTGGGTATGGAGAGAGAAAAGGAGTGGACCCAAGACAGATCCTCGGGGTACACCAACTGAGAGCGGGATAGTTGCACAGGAGGATACACCATAATAAACACTGAAAGAGCGATAGGAGAGATAAGAAGAGAACCAGGATAGTACAGAGCCTTTAAAACCAAGCGAGGACAAGGTATCAAGGAAAAGGTTGTGGTCAACAGCATCAAAAGCAGCAGAGAGCAGCAGAGAAGAAGGATGAGGACTGAGTAAAGGCCCTTGGATTTTGTAAGGAACAAGTCACTGGAGACTTTAGCAAGAGCCGTTTCAGTAGAATGTAAAGGATGAAAGCCACTTTGTAAAGGATCCAGAAGGCCTTGAGAGGAGAGAAAGTCAAGGCAACTGCGGTGAACCGCACATTCAAGTAGTTTAGAAACAAAGGGGAGGAGGGAGATGGGTCGATAGTTAGAAGGACAGGTAGGATCATGTGAGGGTTTCTTGAGGAATGGTGTAACTCAGCATCCTTGAACGCTGCAGGGACAATTGCAGTGGAGAGCTATAGGTTGAGAATATGAGAGATGGAAGGGACAACAGTGGAGGAGATGCAACTTAGGAGATGGGTGGGAATAGGATCAGAGGAGCAGGTAGTGAGTTTGGAGGAGGAAAGAAGGTGTGTGGTTTCCTCCTCAGAGATCATAGAAAAAGAAGAAAGGGTAGTGGTGGTAAAGGGAGAAAGTTAGGAGTGAATAGGGGGAGGAGGGGAAGTACTGACTTTGTGGGGAATTAGAGTGTGATCTTGCGGATTTTGTCATGGAAGTAGTCAGTCGGTTTGGGCAGAAAGGGACGGAGGGATCGGAGGCGGAGGCACCTTGAGGAGAGAGTTGAGAGTAATAAAGAGATGGCGAGGGTCAAAGGCAAGAGAGTTAGTCATAATAGTCTTGTTTGGTGAGTGATATGGCTGATTGGAAAGAGCAAGCATGAATTTGAAGTGTAGAAAGTCTGCAAGGGAGCGGGATTTGAGCTAAGCACAGGTGGCAGATGCTTGGAATACTGTTCTGGAGGAAGTGTGAAAAAAAAACCCCTAACATAAATTTAAATATGTGGAGAAAGCATGTATAGCATGGCTTATGGAATTCTTTCCAACCCCTCTGCATGTATATATGTGAGCATGTGTGTACTGTCATGAGGCTGGTGCTAATAAAGATGCAGAGTTGAAAAGAAACCCTGTTTCTCACAGAGCTCTGGATGTGCAATTACCTCAAAGCACAGCTAGAGGGGGCAGGAGTGATCCTACAGAGGCTAATGAGGGTAGGAGAGCTAACCAGTTGCACCTGGAAGTAAGCCCGGGAGATTCAAAGGAAAAATCCCTTTATAAACGGAAGCTTAATGCCAGCAAAGGAGGAAGAACAGCGAGAGAAGCTGGAGCAGTGGGAGAAGCAGCAGATGGAAGAGAAGGAACAGAAAGCACGGCTGAAGAAGGAAGGAGAGTCCTGAAGGAAGGAATCCTCCCTGAGCAAGCCCAGAAGGACAGAATTCACAGAGGTAGAGTTCAGAGGGGCCAGGCTACGGGAGCCACTGTTCAGAGGGAGTCTGCTAAGGAAAGCAGTCAGGCTGGAGGGTGTACCACTCCCTGCTTAAGCAACGTTCCTGAGTCCACTATACAGAGAGCCAGGCTTGGGGGAAAGCCTGCAGTCATTGGAGTATGCTGAACAAGTTTCACCAGGTACCAGAAAGAAAGGAGTTTCTAGCAAAGCTACTTTTTCACTGAAGCATAGGGCTGGTGAATCCTCGCCAGGTTTTCCTAAGCTTTCAGGAACTCCAGCACTCCCCAGAAGCTACCGACAGAAAACCTGTTGTGAGAGAGACGTTCTTGAGAGAGAAGGCTCCAGAGCTTCAAGCTACAGGAACTCAAGGTATGGTGGCTTTATTCCTGTTAGAGAAAGCTTAACTCCTAAAAGCACTGCTAAAATTGAACCACAGTTTGTATGAAGAGGAAAGAAACCAGAGAGGTTTAAAGAAATACCAAAAGACTTTAGAGCACAGTCTTATTGGAGCCGAGATACCAGAGACAGTCCATGTAAACTTGTAACATCCAGGGACAGCGTTTGCTCTGAGGGGGAAACTAGTGAAGCAGAATCTATGGAGATAGAAGGTGCAGATACTATTCCCATTCCTCAGGAAGAGGTTATGGATTGCAGTTTGTCTATGGCTACTAGCCTGGAATCCATAGCGGCATTGTAAATAAGAAGAAGCCTTGTTTAGTTGTTTTACCCTGGAATGAATTGAATTCCTCTATTTATCCTTTGCACCTAATTGTGAAGATATCAACAGTTGGTTTGCCTGTTTATTACTGGGACCTTGATAAAAGGACCTTGATAAAAGGACATTCTTTGATTTCGATTGTCTTATTGAACCTTTGCACGGAGGGGAAATAAAAGCCTTGATCCCTACACTCGTGGCTTAATTATTGTGTGCTCACAAGGAGCTAAAATCTGTAAGATCAATCTGCACTTGGCCTTACATACCCCACGCTCCTTGAAAAATAAGTGTGATGTGCAGCCACCCCTTACCGCCATTGGCCACCAGGGGACGCTGTCATGACAGTACACTTGTGCAAACATAAACTCACATACCCATCTGTATCTACATTGCCTATGTGTGTCTGTCTGTGTGAATCTCTGTTTTGTAAGTTTATCTGCTTTGTGTATGTGTGTGCTATCTTAGTGGGTTTCTGTGTCTGTATGTGTATGTGTTTATGTGTCAATGTGTGTATGCTTATATGTGTATTTGTGCATCCTTGTGCATGGGCATTTTAGTATATATGGGTGTGTCTTTATATATATCGTGATAAGGAAGCTTATCACAGTTCAGGAAGGAGCTATAATAGAGGTGAATTGGCTCTGAACAAGCAACCTGTCTTTGCTGGTAGAAATAATAAAACAGAATGTTTTCATAAAAGACTACCAGTCCCAGAATGCACCATGTTTCAAACAGCCACTAGAAGAGCTGAAGTGGGGAAACGTGTGTTCAATCAGGAGAACTATGAGGTAATCCCCAAACACTCATCTCCAAGGGCAGGGCTTGATTCAGCACAGCTGAGCTGTGCTAGGGTGGAGTATCCCTCTAAGCAAGTTAAAAGTAAAACCTATTCTACACAGAATCAGAAGAGGCAGACAGAGTTGGAGTGGATGAGGAACCCAGAGCTCAAGGACAGAGAGAGCAAGAAGCAGCGTGGAAGAAAGAAGAGGAAAACATCTTGGAGGTCTAAAGAAGGAGCCCATAGCAGTACGTGTATTGGGAGTCATTCCAGAGGCAAGCATACTCCATTGGACTGGAGGAAGCCAGAGGAGTGGGTTTGCAGAGCCAGGAATCCCCGGACGGCACCTGTAAAGGAGACGGCTACATTTGTAAGGGGCCCTAAGACCAGTGCAAGAAGGTATGTGAAGAGAGACCCAGTGTCCAGGGATCTTGATTGGAAGGCTGGACATAAAAGCTGGACTACTTATTGGCCAGGATATCTGGAGAGGAATCCTAACAGTAAAGGAAGCTCAGGTATGAACACTGATCTATGCCCTAGCTCTTCACTTGGAAGACAGCAGGGAAACAAGTATTGTCCTGAGAGTGCTCCATTAAGGACTTCCTCTGAGCCAGACCATGATATTGATTCTATGATAGTTGAAGAAGAAGGAGATATTTTAAATGATCAGAGTGATTACATGGATTGCTCTCTGTCTAGGCTGTTGTGGTAAAATACTTTCACAAATACAACAACCATCAAAAAGAAATATAACTTGTTCTTTTATCTACCCAGAAAAGTTTACAAGAAAGCTTTAGGGTAGGATTTGAGCCACGTATAGAAAGTAAACCAGCCAAGAGGTTTGCAGCTGGTTAATTGTTGGCAATTAAGCCTTGCATAATTGCACGTGGGCTCTGGAAAGGAAACTTCTGTGTGTGTGAAAATACAAGAAAGTTATCCTTGAAAAAGAACAGTTTTTGATTACTTTTTGGGTTTTGTTTTTTTTGCTTTTGGAGCACTGCTAAAAGGTATTAGCAGGAGCCCTCAGAAAGACCTTTCTGTTCCCATCAAGGTCTTTATTGTTTGATTGATTGCTTAAGAAGTTCAGTTGTTGATCATGATTTGTTTTTCCTAAGTATAATACTGAAAGCAAATATCCTTTTGTGCTACCAAGTAAATCTGTGTGGGAGAAATAACCCCATAAATAAAATATATTTTCTTTGCTTACATTCGAGCAACACAACTCATTTATTTGTGAACGGCTGATTCTGGTATGAATGGACTACATTCCCCACAATCCTTTGCAAGTCATAATAGAATTTGCCTTTGCAAGACTGTGGACATTCTCACCTAGCGCCCCCGTTTACAATATATTGATTCTCCGATGTTTGAAAGGTGCAGTTGCATAAACGCTATGCAACTTGCAGGGCCATACAAGCCATAAATGTGTCCTGTGCACCTTGCAGACCTGGCGCGCCCCCCTCCAGATGACAGCAGAATTTTGTCATTTGTCCCATCCCTCCATGCCCAGCATAGCCCTTCAGCCCCTATCTCCCCATCTTACACCACCTCCTCATGCCCGGTCAGCTCCCTCCCGTGCTGCCTGCCTGCCCTTTCCCCATCACTGCTTTTCCTGTTCCCTTGGTGGCGGTGGCGATGGTGGTGGCAGCAGACCTCTTCCAATTAAAAAAAAAAAAAAAGCAGGTCTTTCCGACTCCGCACTTGCATGGCTGGTCTGATCCCTCCCTCCTCTGACATATGCTTGTGTCAGAGGAGGGAGGGACCAGACCAGCCATGCAAGCGCAGAGTTGGAAAGACCTCCTTTTTTTAAATTGGGGGAGGTCTACTGCTGCCGTCGCCACCAAGGGAACAGGAAAAGCGGCAGTAGAGCAAGGGCATGCAGTGAGGGAGGAAGCCAAGGCTGGCGGTCGGCAGCCCTAAATGCGCACCTATTATTTTGCACCCTGTGAGGCCGCACCGTTCGCACAGGGCTAGGTATGACACTGGTCATTTGAATCAGTGTTTATATGCTGCAGCTGTTAGAACTGCTTTTCTCATAGAAATGTGTTGGGACATTTTTGGGGGATGATTGGGCGGGGGCTTCATTTCCATCTCCCACCACATGCAGAAACTTAATTTCTATAGCACAAGAATTTCCCCCGGTCTTGCTTTCACACTTCCAGTGGCTAGAACAGCATTCCAGTGCTCCACCCCTAAGCTTCCCCCCCTGGCTGTATCTTACCCACAGTCTCTGCTGCTAGTGACCCAGGAAGCAAGCAGAGCAGGCTGACATACACAGAGGGGAAGATTAAAGATTTGCAGATAGAAATTTTAAACTCAGAAAATGCACAGACATGTTTGCCATCTTTTTAGCTTGAACATTTGTGTAAAAATCAGAATCCTAAAAAAAGAGCCAGACAATTGTTGGTTCTAACTAGGGCCGGTGCTAGGGTCTCGTGTCCCCCTGCAACCGACAGATCGGCACCCTTCTCGTTACTATTAATGGTACGCTGAACCACCCCTTTCCCAAAACTTCTTTGTGAACTCTGTTCACATGATGCTAGAATTTCTCTTTCAAAACAAATATGGTAACAAGAAAATTGCAGGGAAGGGGCAAATTTCAGTTCATTTCATATCAATGCCTAGCTGGAATAAACACAAGTACTGGGGAGTAAATATTTAACATCATATGAGCAGGTTGTGATAGTCAAAAGTTTATTGTGATCAAAGCAAACAAAATCAATGTATTTATTTATTTAACCAAAAAAAGGTCTACAAAGGTTACAACCACTTAGTTTGTTATGCCGCTTATCTTGCTACAGATACTACCACCCGCTTTCCGCATGTATGGTTGCAAAGCTCTTTTATAAATCCGACAAAAAAGGAGGCGATGATAAAAGCAGTTAGTGTACCTGGGTTTTAAAAAGGTTTGGACAAGGCCCTGTAGAAAAAATCTGTAAACTATTACTAAAACAGACCTGGGGAAAGTCACTGCTATCCTTGGATGTAAGCAGAATGGAAGCTACAGTGAGCACTCAATCCTGGAGCGGCATAGAGTGTCAGTTCCAAGCAACTATTGAAATGAGAGGGAGAAGATTGTCAAATACCAAAAAAATGCAGTCAGAGACCAAGAAAATGGGGCAGAAAGATACCAAGATATTTCTTATCCTGTTGAGTGCCACAGGTTTAATTAAGAAGAATCTCCATGCACACCCTGATAAATTACCCATACACATAACATTTTATGAATTCCAAAGGGAGGCTTTCTTTGGCATGATGCAAGTACTATGCTGAGCATTAGCAGTAAATATGAGAGACTGAGATTATATTCCTCATACCCTGGCTTAGAAATGGTTAATTTATTTTATTTATATATTTAGTCTTATATAGCGCATTTCCGAGGATCAATGCAGTTTACAGTGAACTAAACTTCATACATGTAACAATTTTATGAGAACTGAATTATATTGAATATGTTAAGTAAAACATAGAACAAGGTAACTATATATACAATACAGAGAGGAAGCTCTAGGTTGTAGTATGGGCCAGTACTTAAATTAAGGGTTTAAAAGGGGGAAGGACGGATGTTCATGATTGTCATGGTATGTGCAAAACTAACCCATTTGGAGAAATTGCCCCAAATCTACCATTCCATAACAGCACTAACTTCCAAAATTCCCACAACAAGGAGTCTACCTAGAAAAGAGCAGCACCATAAATATTACTGTAGGTCCTAGAAAATCCTGCATCTACCAGGACAACCAAACAAGCCAGATTATTACAGAGCCTTATATAGAAACTTGTTGCTAACATTACCTGGCCTCACTTTAGTCTCACATTAAGAACATGGACTCTCGCTAAAAATAGAAATATGTAGACAAAAATTTCACTGAATCCCCAAGAAGCCAGGCTCTGCATGCAGTGTAACACCAGAGAAACAGTAAGAGATGCATACAAAGAAAACATGTTAATTAAAAAACTGACACATGCCAAACACTAAACTGAAAATATTTTTTTTCTACCTTTGTTGTCTGACCATTTCATTTTTCAACTGAACTGGTTCTACTCTCTTTTCCACATTCCTTGTGCCCATTCATTCTCTCTCTTTCTGTCCTCTTTTCTTCTTTCTCTATATGTCTTTGACATTGATCTTTCCTTTTTATCTCTTTTTTTTCCTTTTCTCTGTCCTCTGCCTCCCTACCCACTCATATCCAGATTTTACTTCTCACTCTCCACTCCTAAATCTCATGCTTTTTACCTCTCACCTATCTACCAGCTTTGCATCTCCCATTCTTACACCCTCTCTAGTGCTCCCATTGTCGTCACTATCTATCTCCTTCCTCTGCTTTCTATATCCTCTCTACCATTACCCATTCCCTAGCTCCCAATTTCTACCCTCTATTCTCACTCCCTCCCCTTCACCTGTCATCCTTGGCCTTTGATCCTATCATCAGCCTAGCCCTTCTCTGTTGTTCATCCCTCCCTGGCCCCCAGCCCATTCTTTAGTCTCTCGCCCCCTACTATTCTTACTTAAGCCTGTAGCATGGGTATTAAGATCCCAGATGTTGAAGCTTTAATGGGAGAGACTGACTTGGAGTTAGTGGCATGGTTCACAGACAACCATGACGGGGATGTAATTATACCAGGCTATTCAGGACGGATTGGGTAGGAAGAAGGGGAGGAGGAGTGGCGCTATATGTAAAAAATAATATTAAAGTTATAGAATTACAGGGCTTAAAAGGGAGAGAGGAGACACTGTGGGTTAAACTAGAAAGAGGGAAAGAGAAATCCATTTGCATTAGTGTGATATACAGACCTCCCTCACAGGGAGAAGAAGTGGATGGAGATTTAATAGAAGACATACGCAGCATTGCCAGGAAAGGGGAAGTGCTACTGATAGGTGATTTCAATATGCTGGATGTTGATTGGCACATCCCTACTGTGGTGTCGTCTAGAAGTAAGGAGATCCTGGATTCTCTACAGAGAGAACTATTCAGATAACTGGCAACAGAACCTACATGTGAAGGGGCCATATTGGACTTGGTGCTGATGTTATAGTGCGAGATCATCTCGCATCCATTGATCGCCAGATGGTGTGGTTCAGTATTAGGACTAGGGCTGATAAAATCTATTCAAAAGTGAGGGTCTTACTTTAGGAAAACCAACTTTGCCAAGATGGGACAATATCTCAAGGAGTCGTTAGTGGGAAGAGCTGGGGGATGTAGAAAAAAGGTGGGCAAAACTGAAAGGAGATATTTTAAGGGCAACCAACCTTTTTATTAGACAGGTAAATAAAGGTAAAAGGAAAAGGAGGCCTCTATGGTTCTCAAAAGAAGTAGCTGAAAAGGTGAAGAAAAGGGGGCAGTCATTCATGAAATACAAAAGATTACAGAGATAGGAAGATAGGCATCTACATTTTGAAAAACTTAGAGAAGCTAGCAAAGTAGTCAGGAAAGCAAAGATACAAAAAGAAGAAGAAATAGCCAGTGCAATAAAATGGGAGGGATAAGACATTTTTCAGATATTTTAGTGAGGAGGAAGGGCAAAGTTGGTATTGTCAGACTCTATGTTTATGTTTTTATTTATTGGTGCACTTCATATTCCACCTGTGCCGAGGCATCTAGGCGGTTTACAAAAGTTTAAATTCTACATACAGTGTCAGAAGGAGGAAAAGAATGCCAGGATAGGAAAGGAAAGAAGAGAGTGAAAGAGACAACAAACACAGAGAGGAGGAGGGTGTAAGAATGGGAGATGCAAAGCTGGTGCTCCAAAAGTTGTGGCTAGGCAGGGAGGGGGATGTTAAATGCAAGGGAAAAAAGATGGGATTTCAGAAGTGTCTTGAAACGGGGGAAGGAGAGCTCCAGTCGGAGGTGGGACGGGAGAGAGTTCCAGAGGAGAGGATCGAGGAAGAAAAAGGCTGAGGAGGGAGTTGATTCAAGGTGGGCATGTGAAGGAGATGGGAGGAATAGATGGTTAGCATGAATCTGTCTGAGGGAACGGTGAGAGGTGTGAAGGTGGGGTAGGTCTGAGAGATAACATGGAGTGCTAGTGTGGATGATACGGTGAACCAATGTAAGGATCTTATACTGAACATGGTAGGATATTGCTAACTAGTGTAGATGAGTTAGCAATGGGGTGACATGGTCAAAGTGAGAGGAGTGGGTGAGAATGCGTGCTGCGGTATTCTGGAGTAGTTGGAGACAGTGAAATTGATTTTTGGGAAGTCCAGCTAAAGCAACATTACATTAGTCTATTTGGGTCATGACCAGGGAGAGGAGGAGGGTAGTTAAAGATTGTTGTGAGAGAAAGGGATGGACGGAACGGATCTGATGGAGGGAGAAGAAGGAGCATTGAATAATGGATGAGATATGGTCACGGAAAGAAAGAGAGGAGTCAAAGGTGACACTGAGGTATCGAAGAGAGGTGACCAGTAGAATAGGTGTCTGGGCAAGGAAAGGAGCAAGAGAGGGGATGCGTGTGGAGAGAGAGAACCAAATGGCAGCAGTCTTGGAAAGGTTGATGTGGAGATAGTTTGAGGCCATCCAAGAAGCCACAGAAGAGAGACAGGCATAAAGAGGATAAAGATCTGGAGTGGTGGGGTTGATATGGTGCACGAGGAGAATGTCATCAGCGTAATAATAGGCCGAAATACCGTATTGCTGGATGATAAGGGTGAGGGGAGCAATAAACACATTGAAGAGGAGAGGGGTAAGAACAGAGCCTTGGGGAACACCACAGGTTAGAGGGAGGCTGGTAAAGGAGGAAGAGCCAGTGAGGACAGAGAAGGTCTGAGAAGAGAGAAAAGAGAGAAACCAACAGAGAACAGAACCAGAAAGACCTGCATTGCGGAGACGGTTGAGGAGGGTGTGATGGTCCATGAGATCAAAGGCAGAGGAGAGATCCAGAGAAACAGCTAGTGAGATATTACCCTGATTATGTGAGGTGTGAAGTTCATTAAGAAGGGAGAGAATGATGGTTTCTGTACTGTGGCCTTGACGAAAACCGGATTGATGGGGGTGAAGGGTCAGGGTGGCATCCAGATGGGAGGAAAGCTGAACAAAGACCAGTTTTTCAAGGATCTTAGAGGGGAAAGGAATTGAGATGGGATGCCAGTGAGTGAGTGAGGTGGCATAGAGGGAAGGCTTCTTAAGGAGTGGATGGATAATAGTGTGCTTCCACAGTAGAGGACAGGTTCCTGAAGAGAGATTTGAGTTAAAGATGTTAAGGATGAGTGGGAGGAGGGCCAAAGAAGGGGTGGTGAGCCAGGGAGAAGGGATGGGGTCAGAGGGGCATGTAGTCTTATGAGAGGAGAAAAGGGCCTGGAGAAGTTCAGGTGACGAGATAGGCTGAAAGGAAGTCTAGGAGTGGGAAAGGGGTGGGACAGATGAAGAGGGGGGAGGTAGGAGGAGAGGAGGAGGGGAAAGGGGAAGTGGGTAGGCAGGAAAGGAGCTGCGAATGGAGAGGACCTTATCAGCGAAATGGATTGCTAGGAGAGAAGGGTTGGGGAAAGTAGGAGCGGGGCAAGGATGGGAGGAGGAGTGCAGGGAGGACAGGGATCGGAGGATAGAGTACAGCTCACATGAAGAGTTAGATGATGTGGAAATAAGATTTGAGTAGTAGGAAATCTTGGCGGAATGGATGAGAGTGCGATAATGGGAGTGTCAGTGAAGAAAGTGGGCAAGGGATGTTACAGAGGGGCTTGTGCACTAGCGATGCTTGGCACAGCGGAGGTAGGAACGATGGAGAAGGAGGCCAGGGTGAAACCAGTGATGGCGATGGGCACAGGTGCGGGGCCAGGATGGGGGAAGGGGAGGTGCGAGAGAGTCAAGGGGAGTGGACAGAGTGGAATTCCAGGATTCAACCTGATGATCCGGTGAAAGGGTTGAGAAAGGGGGGAAAAGCTGGTTGGAGGAGGTGAATTGCTGAAGGGTGGTAATGCGATGAGTAGAGAGAGGAGGGGCGGAAGCAGCTATGGTAGGTAAGGGGGAAGCCGACTGAGGAATAGAGAAGAAGAGACAAAAATGGTCAGACCAGGGGACAGGAACAGGTGAGATATTGGAGGGAGAGAGGGTGGGGAGATCGACAGGGGAGATGATGAGGTCAAGGACGTGTCCGGCCGTGTGGGTGGGGCAGTGGATATGTTGATGTAAGGAAAGATCATCATGGAGAGTGTGGAAGGAAATGTTGTGGGGGCGAGCAGAGGAGCCCAGGTGTAGGTTAAAATCGCCAAGGATCAGGAGATGAGAGTGAAGGAGAGTAGCTTCTGATAGGGTAAGAAGAAGAGAGTCCCATGCATGCGAAGTGAGGGTAGAGGGGACATAAATAAGAAGGAAAAGCAGAGGAGGGGTCCAGTCGTGATGAAGTAGTAAGGCTTCAGGATAATGAAGCACAGCAGAGGGAACTTCAGTGAGGGAATAAGAGGAGTGGTGAATAACTGCCACATTGCCACTTCTGTGGCCACGGCAGGACAGGGAGATGGCAGAATAACCCCGGGGGAGACAGCGATTGAGAAGAAGCTCCTCACCAACCTGGAGCCAGATCTCTGTGAGGAAGAGTGTGTCTAATGTGTGGAGGCGCAGAAGATCATGAATGAGCAGGGATTTTGAGCGCAAGGATCTGCAGTTGAGGAGGGCAAGCCTAGAGGATGATGGGGGCAAGGAGGTGACCGGGGGTGGGATTGGGGGACAATTGGAAGAATAATTAGCAGAGGGGGTATAGGGAATGAAATTGGCAAGATTCCTTGTGGTGCAAGTCAGATAAAGAGGGGCTGGGGGGGGGGGGGGATTGAAGGGCGCCAGCCTCACTGAACAGGGTTGAGGGACATGCTGATCAGAGGCACATAGATAAGCAGGAGGAAACAAAGGACTAAGAATGGGTGAGATAACTTACCCAACAGGCAGTGAGGAAGGGCAGGTGTCTTCGTAAAGACTGATGCATTGGGTGTTGAGTGACCAGACTGAGATAAGAGTGGCAGTGAAGGCCCCAGGAATCACCCCAAGGAGCTCGCCCATGGAGCAAGTCCTGCTCCTTGGGTGTGCCAATTTCACCTGGGAGGAGCACAGCCACATCACTTCCAGGAGGTGGGACAACAGGAGAGGAGGAACTGGAACCGGGGAACAGCAGCAGAGGTACCTGGGGAAAGAAAGAGAAAACAAGTAGCCAATGAGAAGGACAATAAAGCTAGCAAGGAGGCAGGCAGAAAGAAAGCAGCCAACTGGTAAGGGAGAGAGAGAAGAATTCCAATCAGTAGCAGACAGAGGTTGACAGGCAGGTACAAAGGCGAGAGACAGAAATCCGTATGAGAGGAAATACCGCAGGAGAGTCTAAATATATGGCCAGTTTAAATATATGGAAGGAGCATGGACGCGTCACTTTGGGAGGTGAGACAACAGGAAAGGAGGCACTGGAGTCGGGGAACAGCAGCAGAGGTACAGGTAAGGGAGAGAGAGAAGGATTCCAATCAGGAGCGGGCAGAGGCAAGAGACAGAACACTCTAGGATGAAGGGGAGGAATATATAGACGCTGATGAGGATAAAGTGGAAATGCTTAAGAAATATTTCTGTTCTGTGTTCACAGATGAAGGACCAGGAGCAGGATCTCAGAAAACACCCACAAATAGGAACAGAAGCGACGGGGATCTTGAACAATTTTCAGAAGACTCTGTTTGTGAGGAACTAGCTGAAGTAAAAGTAGACAAAGCAATGGGACCGGATGGGATACATCCAAGAATACTGAAGGAACTTGGGGACATTCTCGTGGCTCCACTGACTGACCTTTTCAATGCCTCATTGGTGTCAGGAGTGATGCCAGAGGACTGGAGAGAGGCACATGTAGTCCCTTTACACAAAAGCGGAAGTAAGGATGTGGTTGAAAACTATAGGTCAGTTAGTCTAACCTCTATGGTGAGTAAATTATTGGAAATGCTGCTGAAAGAGAAAATAGTGAGGTTTCTAGAGTCCAATGGATTAAAGGATTGGAGGCAGCATGGATTCACCAGAGACAGGTCTTGTCAGACAAATCTGATTACTTTGATTGGGTGACCAGGGAATTGGATAGAGAGAGAGTCCTAGACGTGATGTACTTGGATTTCATTAAAGTCTTTGAAACTGTTCCGCATAGGTGACTTATAAACAAACTGAGCACCTTATGGATGGACCCTAAAGTTACTAATTGGGTTAGAAACTGGTTGAGTGGGAGGCGACAAAAAGTACAGGTAAATGGAGCTCACTCTGAGGAGAAGGATGCTACCAGTGGTGTGCTGTTGGGATCTGTCCTTGGTCTGATTCTTTTTAATATCTTTGTTAGTGATATTACGGAAGGGCTGTCGGGTAAGGATTGCCTCAAAATCTGCAATAGAATAGGCACCCGGGAAGGAGTAGATAACATGAGGAGGGATCTAGCTAAGCTTGAAGAATGATCAAGAATTTGGCAGGGTAGCGTTCTCCGAAATGCTTCCCGTTCCACGTGCAGGACCCAAAAGGCAGGCAGAGCTCCGGAGTCTCAATGCGTGGATGAGACAATGGTGCAGAGATGAGGGGTTTGGATTTGTTAGGAACTGGGGTACATTCTGGGGAAAGGAGGGGCTCTTCCGAAGGGATGGGCTTCACCTTAACTGGGATGGAACCAGGCTACTGGCATTAACCTTTAAAAAGGAGATAGAGCAGCTTTTAAACTAAATAATAGGGGAAAGCAGACAGTCACCCAAGAGCAGATGGTTCGGAAGAATGTATCCTTGAAGGATACTACCAAAAGCAGAGAGGTTCCAAAAAAGAGTAAAGTAGCCCAAATGCCCTCGAGTATGGAACAGACAGAGCTTAAAGATCCCAAATTACCCATGTCTACCAATAGCCAAATTAATATGAATAAAATACAGTCTCTAAAATGCTTGTATGCAAATGCTAGAAGTCTAAAAAAATAAGATGGGAGAGTTAGAATATATAGCACTAAATGAGAGGTTAGATGTGATTGGAATATCAGAGACATGGTGGAAGGAGGACAACCAGTGGGACACTGTGATACCTGGGTACAAACTATATCGTAATGATAGAGCTGATCAAATTGGTGGAGGGGTTGCGCTCTATGTTAGAGAGGGCATTGAGTCAGAAAGGATTAAAGTTTTGCAGGAAACAAAATTTGCATGGATTGAAATTCCATGTAAAAAGGGGAAGGCGATGGCGGTGGGGGTGTACTATCGACCGCCTGGCCAGAATGAACAAATGGATGATGAAATGCTCAAAGAAATCAAGGAAGCTAACAAAAGTTACAGCGCGGTAATAATAATGGGCGATTTCAATTACCATAGTATCGACTGGGTCAGTGTCATGGCAGTACATGCTAGGGAGATAAAGTTCCTAGATGACATAAATGACTGCTTCTTGGAGCAGCTGGTTCATGAACTGACCAGAGGGGAAGCCATATTAGACCTAGTCCTTAGTGGAACACCAGATCTAGTGCAAGAGATAAGGGTGTTGGGGCCACTTGGCAATAGTGATCATAGCATGATCGGCTTTGATTTAATTAGTGGAGGAGGGATAGTAAGGAAATCCACAGTACTACCTTTTAACTTTCGAAAGGGAGGCTATGATAAAATGAGGAAAATAGTTAAGAAAAAACTAAAAGGAGCAGTTGCAAAGGTTAAAGACTTACATCAAGCTTGGGTGTTGTTGAAAAATACTATCTTGGAAGTCCAGACCAGCTGTATTCCACGCTTTAAGAAAAGTGATAGGAAGTCCAAAAAACTGCCAGCATGGTTTAAAGGTGAGGTCAGAGAGGTTGTTGTTGCCAAGAAAGCATCTTTCAGGAAATGGAAAAAAGAGCCAAACGATGAAACCTGGAAACAGCAGAAGCACTGGCAGGTCAAATGCAAGGCATTGATAAAGAAGGCAAAGAGAGAATTTGAGAAGAAGCTTGCTGCGGAAGCAAAAACGCGAAATAAAGATTTTTTCAAGTACATTCGTAGCAAAAAACCTGTAAGAGAGTCAGTTGGACCATTAGATGATAGAGGAGTTAAAGGGGCACTAAGAGGCGACAAGGCGATAGTGGAGAGACTGAATGAATTCTTTGCTTCGGTCTTTACTGAGGAAGATGTAGGGATGTTACCCATGACTGAAGTGGTATTTGAAGGTGCGGAAGAATTGAAGGAAATATCGATACATCGGGAAGATGTATTACAACTATTAGATAAACTGAAGAGTAGCAAATCACCTGGGCCGGATGGTATACATCCAAGGGTGTTGAAAGATCTGAAATATGAGATTGCAGACCTGCTATTAGTAATCTGTGAACTATCATTAAAATCATCTCTAATACCTGAAGATTGGCGGATCGCCAATGTAACACCAATTTTTAAAAAGGGTTCCAGGGGTGATCCTGGAAACTACAGACCGGTGAGCCTGACATCAGTACCGGGAAAAATGGTAGAAACCATCATAAAGAATAAAATTACTCAGCATGTAGATAGTCATGGCCTAATGGGAGATAGCCAACATGGCTTTAGACAAGGAAGATCTTGTCTTCCTAATCTGTTATGTTTTTTTGAAAGTGTGAATAAACAGGTGGACAAAGGTGAGTCGGTTGATATAGTGTATCTGGACTTTCAGAAAGCCTTTGACAAGGTCCCTCATCAGAGACGTTTGGCAAAACTAAAGAGTCATGGGATAGGAGGCAGTGTACTACTGTGGATCAGGAACTGGTTAAAAGATAGAAAGCAGAGGGTTGGGCTAAATGGCCAATTTTCCCAATGGAGAAAGGTGAATAGTGGTGTACCCCAGGGATCTGTGCTGGGTCTGCTGCTTTTTGAGATATTCATGAATGACCTGGAAAGTGGAATAACGAGTGAGGTTATAAAATTTGCAGATGACACAAAACTATTTAAAGTTGTTAAAACCCAAGAGGATTGTGGAAAATTGCAAGAGGATCTTGATAAATTGGAAGACTGGGCATCAAAATGGCAGATGAAATTTAATGTGGACAAGTGCAAAGTTATGCACCTAGGGAAGAACAACCCAAACTATGGTTACACGATGCAAGGTTCCACATTAGGAACCACCACCCAGGAAAAAGATTTAGGCGTCATTGTGGATAACATGTTAAAACCCTCAGCCCAGTGTACAGCGGCAGCCAAGAGAGCAAATAGAATGCTAGGTATCATAAGGAAAGGAATGGAAAATAAAACAAAAGATATTATAATGCCTCTATACCGTTCCATGGTGAGACCGCACCTTGAATATTGTGTGCAGTTCTGGTCGCCGTATCTTAAAAAGGGTATAGCGTTATTAGAAAAGGTTCAGAGAAGAGCCACCAAAATGGTAAAGGGGATGGAAGGATACTCCTATGAAGAAAGGCTAAAAAGGTTAGGGCTCTTTAACCTGGAAAAGAGACGGCTGAGGGGAGATATGATAGAAGTCTATAAATTAATGAACGGAGGGGAACGGGTAAACGTAGATCAACTGTTTACGTTATCAGAATATAGAAAGACTAGGGGACATGCAATGAAGCTACAGGGTAAACTATTTAAGACTAATAAAAGAAAATATTTTTTCACTCAACATGTAATCAAACTCTGGAATTTGTTACCGGAGGATGTAGAAAGTGCTGTTAGTGTAGCTGGGTTTAAAAAAGGTTTGGACAAGTTCCTGGAGGAAAGGTCCATAAACCATTATTAAGAAGGGACCCAGGATATCAATGCTTGACCTAGTACAAGCATTGCAGAACCTGTGTCTTTTGGGGAAACTGATAGGTATGTATGACCTAGATTGGCCACTGTTGGAAACAGGATACTGGGCTTGATGGACCTTGGTCTGACCCAGTATGGCATATCTTATGTTCTTATGTTCAGCTGAGATTTAATGCTAAAAAATGCAGAGTCATGCATTTGGGCTGCAAGAATCCAAGGGAACAATACAGTGTAGGGGGTGAAGAACGTCTTTCCACGAAAGAAGAGCAGGACCTGGGCATGATTGTTTGTTTCTGAGGACCTGAAAGTGGTAAACAGGTAGAAAAGATGATGTCGAAAGCCAGAAGGATGCTTAGGTGCATAGGGAGAGGAATGACCGGCAGAAGAAAGGAGGTGATAGTGCCTCTGTATGTCATTGGTGTGACCTCATTTGGAGTATTATGTGCAATTCTGGAAACCACACCTTCAAAAGGATATAAACAGGTTGGAGTCTGTGCAGAGGGTGACTTCTAAAATGGTTAGTGATCTTCATTATAAAGCATATGAGGGCAGACTTAAGGATCTTTATATGTATATTTTAGAGGAAAGACGGGATAGAGGAGATAAATGCACAGGAGTGCCTCTTTTGATTGAAAGCAAGCTCTGCTATGAGGGGACATGGGATGAGGGTGAAAGGGTATAGACTCAGGAATAATAAGTGGAAATATCTCTTTATGGAAAGAGTGGTAGATGCGTGGTATAGTCTCCCAGTGGAGGTGATAGGGATGAGGACAATATCTGAATTTAAAAAAAAACATGGGACAAACACAGATGATCTCTAAAGGAAAAAAAGGGACTATTATAGTAGTTGATATGGAAGGGCAGACTAGATAGGCTATGTGGTCTTTTTCTGCTGTCATGTTTCTATGCTTTTATCTCCCTGGCCATATTTCTACCCTTTCTCCTTCAGAGATCTATTCCTTTTCACATCTCTCACCCTCTAGTCCTCTAGATAATTCACATCAGGCCTCAGCCTCCCCAAACCTTTATTTCCTATTCTTTTACCTCCATCCCACACTCTCCCTCTTATCTAGCAATTACTAGGTGCTGTTGTCTTCAAATTCTTACTTAGTCTCTTGAGTTTCCCATCTCTGGTTCCTGACTTTGCCTCCTACTGCTTTGCATTCTTCCTTCCCCGCCCCTAATCTTCATTCTTCCCTTGCTTTCCCTCATATTGCTTACTGCCCGAGTCCGGCATTGCTGTCCCTCATGATTTCATCCTCTCATTTAGCTTCCGCACCCCGTTCCCAAGTCCTTGATTTTCTCACCTCAAATCTCTATGATTATCCCTCTGCACCCTTCCAATCCCAGTACCATCCCCAGTGTCAACTGCCTTCAAGTCCCAGCCTCCTTCCCTCACTGTCTAGCTCCTTCCAATCCTAGTACCATACTCAGTGATAACCCCTTTTTGGTCCCAGTCCCCCACCCCACCCACTGGTTAGTCCTGTTCCAGTCCCTATACCACACATCTCAGCTCCCTTCCCTTCCCATCCCAGCCCACCCTCCCCCCATCTAGTCTCCTTCCAGTCCCAATAAAATCCTGTGTCAGCCCCCTTAAAATCAGTCTCCTTCCTCCATTGTCTAGCCCCCTTTCCAGTTCCAATCCCATCCTCAATATAGGCTCCCTTCCTGTCCTTCCACCTACTACCCCTCCATCCTCTGCAGTCCCAGTCTGCCTCTCCCCAGCATTGGTCACCACTCACCTCCCAGTTTTACAACCAGGGGAGCATTCTCCTTTGCTCCTGTGCTGTACCACCTTAAGAGCCGCTGGACTGTGGTGTTTCTAAAGTTACTACAAGCATTTCCTGTTTCTTGCGAGAAACAGGAAATGGTTGTACTAACTTTAGAAACACCGTGGTCCCATGGCTCTTAAAACAGCACAGCCACAGGAGCAAAGGAGAATGCTCCCCCAGCTGTGTTCAACCGCTTTAAAGGGTGAATCAGTGAAGGAGGCTTTGGCAGTGCCAGCCCAAGGGTTTCTGATACCCTAGGCAGAAACCCCAGTCACATCGCCCCTCCCCTCCGCAGATGCCATCCCCCTCCCAGCTGCTGCCGATTCCACCACTTTTGGAAATACTGCCACTGCCCATCTCACCCCCCCAAATGGAATCGGCGGTAGCTAGGAGGGGGCGGCATGGCCTTCCATGGCTGCCACCACTGCTGCTGCCCTAGGCGGCTGCCCTCTTTGCCTAGTGGATAGGCTGGGCCGCCCTCTTTGCCTAGTGGATAGGCTGGGCCAGCTCACCGAGTGGACGGGCCAGCCCTGGACTTCGGGTGCCCTTAAAGATTGTGAGTCCCGAGCCAGTGCTTCACTGATTTGCCCGTTAAAATTGCAGCAAGGGACAGAAGCTCAGACTGCCCGCGATCTTTGGCCCACGGAAGCAGCCTGTCCTGCGGGCATAAAGCAGTGCTGAAGGGGATCGCGATTCACAGCTCTCTTCAGCCTGCAGGACATGCTGCTCCCAAGGGCAAATGCACAAATGCTGATCATGATTTTGGTGCACCTTATCACCAGCATCCCCTGAGACGTGCTTACCTGGCTTACCAGGTAGCGCCAGCTCTGGTCCTAACTTCCTGAGCACATCTGACAGTATTCCCCTAAACTTTGGACCCTGGGTATCTTCCTAGCTTGTAGCCCTGCCCATGGCAACAGATATTAGCTCAAAAATCCCAACAAGGCACTAGGGAAAACACAATAATTAATAAAACAAAAAAACAGACAGAAGACAAGAGTTTCCAAGAAAAAACACAAGCAACAAAAACAGAAAAGTTATAGAGGGAAAAAATACCTCAGTACCCCCCTGTGCACTACTCAACAAAGGGGGTGAGCCAGTCAAACAGCAGAAATAGCACAAAGCTAATGCTCAGGCAATCTACCAAACCTAAAAAGACATCAACAGTCAGAAAGAAACCTCTATAACAAAAACATAGAAAGATCCAGATATATCCGCAAAAGGAAACACAACGTTGCCTGATGTGCAAAACAATATAGCATTAACAACCAGCCAAGGGTATTAACACCCAGCAAAAGAATAATAGAAACAAAAAAAAATTAGCTTTGGTGTAGCAGAAACATGGCATAAATCAACAGCAGAAAATAGCCAAGACGACCAGCATCCAAACAACATTCAGGGCATGCAACCCAGAGCCCCGACACCAGGTGTTTCTCCAGGACAGCTTCGTCAGGGAGATCTACAATCCATTGCTAATCCTAAAAAAAGAAGAAAAATTTGTTGAGGAAAACTCTCAACATCTAGTCATAGGCAAACAAAAAAAATAGAAAACAGAAACAAACCGGTAAAACCCCCTGAAAGAAAACAGTCCAAAAGCTGAGTCTGCTGCCGAGACCGCCAGGGTGTTAATACAAAAAAACGTCATGCATGCGCACTGAAAAAGGAAACCCCAAAGATGTCAGGGAACCTCGGCGTTGCGGCTAGCAGACACAGTGGATACTGAGGTATTTTTCCTCTAACTTTTTTGTTTTTGTTGCTTGTGTTTTTTCTTGGAAATTCTCAACTTCTATCTGTTTTTTTGTTTTATTAAGTATTGTGTTTTCCCTAGTGCCTTGTTGGGGATTTTTGAGTTTTTCTACATCTATTTGGCTCCTTGAGGAGACTATGTTTTGATAACAGATATTAGCTGCCAGTACACATAGTAACCAATAAGAAAGCAGTTCAATTCACTTAGTAGGTTTTACAGTAGAAATAATAATAAAGAAAATATATATCTTGAAATGCAGCACATGACCGCTATAGAATTATTTCTAATCCCCGTGTGTGTGGTGTGCATCAGTTTATGCATATGTTTTGTGTGCATTTGTGTGTGCACGTGCACAGAGACCTGTGATGTACTTTAGTTTGTGTGTGTGTGTATTTGGTGTGGGGGTATTTTTGGCAGTGGGGTGAGTTGATGGGATTGAGTGGAAGTTGCTAGGGTTATTTTTGGGGGTAGACATTTTGCAGAGTATCGAGCAAGTACTGTTGAATTAGTTTTTGGGAGTGGGGCAATTTGTGGCGTGGTGGGTCATTTGCAGAGGTAGTTTTCTTTGGCAATGGCAGTTGTGTAGGGTAGATTTTGAGGGATGGGGCCAGTTAGCTGGGTGGTGGGACAGTTGCAAGGGGTTGTTTTTGGGGATAGAAGAAGTTTAAGAAGTTGTGGTAGATTTACAAGGATAGTATTTTTTGGGTGGCATTTTAGGGGAGGAGAGCATTTGCAGGGGGTAGTTTTTGGAGGTAGGGGCATTTTAGGGTTTGAAAAGACTTGATAAAAGGAGACATACAATTTGAAAGGAGCAAGTCCATGGTTTCTGTGTTTCACTGTATTGAAGTTTCTAATTTACAGGCATTGGAACTCTTTCTCCCATAGAAATGGATTTGACTATTTTTGGGGGAGGGGCTTATATCTCTGGAACCTCTAGTCTGATCTGGCCCATTTATTTAATTCAATGTGTCTTTTCATCAGGTTTTTCTCCATGTCAAGTTTCATCACATTCATTATAAGTTTTGGAAAGTTATTTTGCCACCAGACATTTCTCCAGTCCTTTTACTTCTTTCCAAATTTTATTGGGTTGGAAAGAATAAAATCATTGGATAAATAGAGAGCTTCTACAGTTGCATGAAGATGGAAATGAAAGAAATTTGGGGGTGAGCTGCATGGTGCAGCAGTTACAACCCTAAAAAGGAGAATGGAGCGAGGCTCCCAAAATCATTCATGTAAATTGCAAGGAGCAACAGTTGAAACCCTAAAACAGCAGATATATGATTACATCAGAGCTCCAAAAAAGTACTACTACTAATTACACAGGTACACTACCAAAAAACTGCCTCCAGTTTTGCAACTGATTCCTATAAATTTTGGGGTGCTGAATCCAGGAAAAATAGCCAAAATGTTCCATCACGTCACGTTTTCTTGCAAAATTAGATTTCTTACCCATATAAGGAATGTTCACATAATTTCTTTTTAGCCGACTGCAGTTTATTTTCTTGGCCCAAAATAGAGGTTGTAATGGTTAACTAACTAGAAACACTCCCTCATGATATTTTAGAGTGTTTTGTATTCATTTTATACATTAACAGGACAATTGGGAGGCGGGGGGCTAAATCCAGTACTCGCGCTGGCGCATGTTCTTTCCTGTTCGCCTCGCCTCATTCGCTCGCTCAGACACGGTGGTTGCGACATGAACGTTCCTGTCAAATTTCAGTTTCTTGCAAGTTCATTATTACCTTTTGTTTGCTCAGTCGTAATCCAGCTTTATTCCGAAGTGGTTCACTACAGTTGTAGTTTGCAGTGCTGTGTATTTGTGATGGCTCACAGAGCCAGAGGTTGCGTCAACTCTCCGGACAGGTTTTGTTTTATTTGTGGGGAATATACCGTGAAAAAGCGGCAGAGGAACATTTCTGCATTTATTAAAAAAGTATATTTCGCCTATTTCGGTTTGAAGTTAGGCGATCAAGACAAACCGTGGGCTCCTCACAAAGTGTGCAAGACATGTGAGGAAGATCTACGCTTATGGATGTTTGTTCAATGTAAACCGCACTGATGCAGAATAGCGCGGTATATAAGAGAATTAAATAAATAAATAAATAAATAAATAAATAAATGAAAGGTAAAAAACAAGCATTTTGTTTCGGAATACCTATGATGTGGCGTGAACAAAGAGACCACAGCAGTGACTGCTATTTTTGCTCTTGCATTGTGAAGGGATACAACTTAAAAAATAAGAACGTAATAAGTTACCCCAACCTTCCCTCAGCAATTAGGCCTATGCCTCATAGCAACGAAGTACCTGTGCCTGAACCACCAAAATCTTTGGATCATATTTGTGTGGACGGTTCTGATTATGATGAGACTCATCAGATGGCTTTTCCCGATGAGTCCAGTACTTCCGAGTTTGAAACTGAACCAGATCCGAAACCTGAACTTTTCTCTCAAGCTGAATTGAATGATTTAGTCCGGGATTTAGGACTCCCAAAAGATGCTGCCCAACTGCTAGGTTCTCGGCTTAAACAGAAAAATCTATTGTCACCAGGAACAACTTTTTATTGGTACCGCAACCGTGAGACACAATTTTTGAAGTATTTCAGCAAAGAGGAAGATTTGGTATTTTGCAACGATATATACGGAGTGATGGAAAAGTTTAAACTCAAGTATGATCCTGCTGAATGGCGGCTGTTCATTGATTCGTCAAAAGACAGCATAAAAGGTGTTCTTCTTCATAATGGCAACACATTCGCTTCAGTTCCTATTGCTCACTCTGTTATTCTCCAAGAAAAATACGAGAATTTGGCCCTGATTCTTCAGAAGATTCGTTATGATGAGCATAAGTGGATGATTTGTGGAGACTTTAAAATTCTATCCATGCTATTAGGGCAGCAATCCGGTTTCACCAAATATCCCTGCTTCCTTTGCTTGTGGGATAGCCGGGCCCGCGACCTACACTGGGGGAAAAAAAGACTGGCCAATTCGGGAGTATTTGAGACCCGGTGAGAAAAATGTTCTTCATGAGAGCTTGGTACCTCGTGATAAAATTCTATTACCACCTCTCCACATTAAGTTGGGTCTCATTAAGCAATTCATCAAGTCCCTTCCAAAAGATGGTGAGTGCTTTCGGTACCTTTGCTCAAAGTTCCCCCGACTTTCTGAAGCAAAGCTAAAGGAAGGAGTGTTTGTTGACCCTGATGTAAGGAAACTCATTTCAGATGGAGCATTCGCTGAAACGATGTCTGAGAAGGAAAAAGAAGCCTGGGATTCCTTCAAGGATGTTGTTCTCAAATTCTTGGGGAACAGGCGGGATGAGAACTAAGGATATTGTTGCCAGGATGCTCAATGCCTTCAAAGAACAAGGCTGTAACATGAGCCTGAAAGTCCATTTCTTGCACTCCCATGTGAACTACTTTCCCGAAAACTTGGGGGCGTACAGTGAAGAACAAGGTGAAAGGTTTCACCAGGACATCAAGGACGCAGAGAGAAGGTACCAAGGAAGATGGAACACCACTATGATGGCTGATTTCTGCTGGTTGCTGCTGCGGGAAACCCCAGATGAAAAATACGCCAAGCAGCGCACCAAGAGAAGCATTCGGGGGAAGAAGAAACGGGCCCACCAGGAGATTGATTGACCCAAGAATGACTTTAAAATCTAAACTGTGTTGACAAATATCGTGTTTTTACTAAACTTTGAAATAAAAATTTGCTAGTTATTACCACAGTGTCGGATCTCATTTATTAGAATTTTATTTTCACACCATCGGGTGTTTGTCTTCATGTATTGCAATGGTGCGGTTTGCGTTTTCTATTCTTACATACATACCTGTACAACATTTTTTGCACATTTCTTTGCTTTGCTTTGTGTCTAACCTTGCTCTTATATGCTCAATGTTTGTGCACATGTATGTGGCTGTTTTAAGTGCAGACAATTTTGCTACCATCACAGTGTGTTTTGTTGACATTACTCTATTCTTATGTGCTGCCTTGTTACAATTTTCTTTATTCTTATTTGAATAACTACTAAACAATTAGTATAAAGAATTCACCCAAGAAACTTTTATCTCGATCGCACTCAATCTGAAACGTTCACCTCAAACTGCTAACCCAATGTAGCAAAAAATCTGTACGTGATGGAGCAAACTGGTTACCAGATTTGGATTCAGCGCACCAAAAAACGTAAAAATCAATTGAAACATTAGAGGCAGTTTAAAAAAATTTTTTTTTAGTGTACCTGTGTTATTTGTATAGCACTACAAAGCATATGTAGTGCTGTACATATAGATGCAATACACAGCTCTTGCTCATCAGAACTTATATCTAATCAAGCATTGGGAAGCCATCTGTCATGGATTTTGGATATACTTGGGGCTGAGAGATTGGGCGGAAGATGTGGGCAGAAAAGGCGTTTATGGCATATTGTGTTCTGAAGTTGTATATGCTTTTCTACCAAGAGCACAAATTTATACTGGGCAGAGTGGATAGGCCTTTTTGTTCTTACCTGACTGAATTTACTACTGTTATGTTACAAAGATATTTTGGAATTATGCTCAATGTAAAGGACATCTTTAGAAATGTATATTTCATGGAGAATGTCATTCAATCTTGTTTCATTCCTGAGGAAATATTGGTACCGTAGTTATTATTATTTTTTAAAGCTCTCTAATTTAAGCATGACCGTCACTACGAATATAAGTAATTGATATATGGGCCAATTTTGAAAAAGAATTATTCTAACTGCTCTGGCATTATGGAGCTAATTTTATAAAGGGTTTTTCATACATGAAGGCTTTGTTATGCGTGTAAAAATCCTTTTTATAGGAATACACCAGGGGTAGCACACAAAAATGTGTGTGTGGTGCCAAGATAGTGCCTAACTTTTATGCGTCCCTCATCAAGGCATATTTTGAGAGGAACTCAGGTGTAGCTGCAATTTACATACAGTTTGTAAAATACACATGTATGTACATAGGTCACATGCAAACATTTATTCCTGTTCTTGAGCAAGCGTAATTAGCAATTTCAGTTTAGGTGCAATTTTTGCTGCTTCTGTTCTGGTATTTTATAAAGACACATGAAGGTCCATTTTAGATAGCTAGTGCAAAAGGGAATTGAGACATCCAGGTAGGGACATGCTCATGTCTTGCTGTATTGTAGAAAAGGCTCTACTGAGTGAAGCAGTAGCTTTGTAGTTAAAACAGTGAGTTGAGAACTAGGGAAGGTAGGCTTCAAATCCCACTAACACTCCTTGTAATCTTGGGCAAGTCACTTATCATTCCATTGCTTCAGATACAAACTTAGATTGTAAGGCCACCAGGAACAAGAAAAATACCTGAATGTAACTTGCTTTAAGATACTACTGAAAAGGCACGAGCTAAATCCACAACTCCAAAAAGGGGCATGTAGGAGTGCACATCTATTTGGCATTTCCAGTTGGAGCTGCAATTTTATCAATGGAGATGCTGAAAAAAGACTGTCCCCATGTCACACTTTTGCATTGTTACATTCAGGAACATAGCAGGTTCCTTGCTGCAGCAACCCAGAATATTGGCCCCATTAGGCCGGCTATTTGTAAAGGGACCAGTGGTAGGTTCAAGTTCTCCTTCTTCCAGATCCACCTTACTCTCTCCTCTGACAGTCCCCTTCCACATCATCAGACCTCCTCTCAACATCCACCATTTCTCTTCAACACCATTTCAGACTTTGCTTACAGCATCACCAGATTCCTCCCCCCCAACACCATCCCCCCTCCAACAAAATCATGAGCTCTTCTTATTCCCAATACACCCAACTAGCTCTTATGAGGGGTTTCCTTGGTCATTTCTTGGGAAAATAAATAAATAAATTGAATCTCCAGCCACATTGAGCGCCCAGCATCAAAATGGTAATATTAATAGTCTTGTGGTACTACTGCTAAGGGTCAAGCAGTCAAATATGGAGTGTGCACCCTTATTTGGAAGCTTGACTCCTAGCAGTAATACCATGAGACTACCGCTGGGGGTCAGAGGCAACATTTTGATGCTGGGCATGTAACAGAACAGGAACAAATTAGTGATGGCTTCTGCTCCCCACTAGATCAATAGAGAGACCCCCAGTAAGAACTGGGGAGTGTTGTAAGTGGAGTAGTTATGAGGAGGTGGGGGTCAGGATGTTGGGGAGGGTCTGATGATGGTGTTGGGTGGCTGTTGTAATGTTGGGTAGAGTGGTATGGCTTTTGTTAGGGGGATCAGGATGCTGGAGACCCCAGTTCTAACTGGGGCTGACACTTTTGTGTGCAACAGGACATGTGCAAAAATGTATGTGTAATTTGTTTAATATTGGTGTGGCTTTCCATTGTAAAATAGGAAGTACGTGTCCATTTCGGAGGCACAACCAAGCTATGCCCAAGCCATGCCCTCACCACACTACCTTAAAATATAAATGTCCTGGGGGAGGGGGGTATACATTTTGTACAGACAATGGCTTTCTAAAACTTTTCTTTTCACATGTATGAAATCTGAATGTGTAAATAGCATTTACACATCTAGATGCTTCTAAAATGACTATCATAATCTCTATGGGGGTTATTCAAAGGCGTTTACAGACCAACACTAACATGGCTAGTGCCGCTGGATATCCACAGATGCTGCTGCTACATGCCCCAATGTTGTGCAGTTAGCATTAGGGTGTGTTGTGGGCATTCCAGGGCAGAGCTGAGGCAGCGCCCATCGCTAATCAGACAGCGGCGATATTTATTTATTTATTTTTTATTTATACATCTTTTCTATACCGCCACTTCCAGAGATCAGTGGCGGTTTACAGGTAACATAAACTTTAATAATAGAGTACTATTATTTTACATAGAACAGATTTAGAACAAAGAACATTCAACTATTAAATGTAACTCAAAAATACAATGAGATAACAGGAGAGGTAGGAACGCTTGAACTGGGTATGAATCAACAGTAAAGGGAAATATTTACATTAAATTACAGTTATTCATATTAGCAACAAGCAATTGCTTTCAAAGAGTAAGCTTAATCTAGGTGAGCAATGTGAATGTGTGGGAAAGGTTTATGCCTTGTCTAGGTAGGGTCAGTGAGTGACTGATGATCGGTGTTTTTCTCTGTGTTAGGATTATCTTCAATGTGGAGGTTATTGAGCCATTGCCTGGTTAGCGACCCACAGGTAAAGTTAGATGCAGCAAAGGCTGGCCTACCTTTACCTGTGGGAGCTAACCGGGCATGGGTAGCTGCCTAGTTAGCTTATGGGCTGGATATTCAGTGCCTGTGGCCAGCTATTGCCTTGGCATTGAATATACGTTGTTAGTATTCAGCAACCATGGCTACGCACTTTACAAGTGCTAGTTGCCGCCGCTGAATATTGAGCCCTATGTGTCTTTATAAGATAGGCACTTACTTGGCTTTTACACATATGTAGTCCGTTAGAAAATTATCCTCCATCTCTACAGGGGTAGTAGTATAAAGGATTTTTCCTAATCGTACCTCCAGGCCAGTACAGTTACACATAGGTAGTCACTGCCCACCAGCAGCTGAGTGCTGAGCATATCAGAATCCTGATGTTCCAGTATAAGAGCTCTCCCTTCAGCTCCAGGATTCAGTCTCTCAGTCCTCAGCAGCTGATTAGGAGCTCATATAGCTGGATTACCCTGGAAGTACGATTCTTTCAGAAGTTTAAAAAAAAAATAGAAGTAGGTTTAACACCAGAAGCCGTGGAGAGCATGTGAGCAACAGAGAGCAGATCTGGTGTCTTAGGCTGGGACAGTTTTGGCCTGTCAGAGGCTGTGTAGTGAGTGAGGGCTTTCAGGGCCTGCCAGCCTTAGGTCCGGAGGGGTAATAATACCTGGGACCCCCAGGTCCCTTTCTCCCCTCAGCCAGGGTCAGTGGAGCCTGTGAGCAGCAGGTTGTTGTCCCCCCCCCTCCCGCTCGGCTTCCGTGTAAAAAAAAAAAATAGCACAGTATGGCTGGCTGCCTGAAACCCTTCTCTGGGTCAGATTATGAGTGGCTGTTCATTTTGCTGGTGGAGTGAGGTAATTGCAGGACCGATCTTCCTTGGCGGAGTTTTGTACCTCATGGTCAGCGGTACAGTCAGGCTCGCGCTGACGTTGATGTAGGCTGGCAGCCTGTCAGGTGTGTGTCCTCTGTGCAGGGAGTCAGGACTTGCCAGTGTCTGGTTTTGCCGCTTTTGCTTGTGGCAGTAGAGATCTCTTGGTTCACCAGATACCGGGGCGGTTATGGAGGAGCAGTCAGAGATGGCGATGGGGGTTCCCCTGGGGTCGACAGTTCCTGCAGTTTCAGTGGGAACCGTGCCCATTTTGACAGTTTCAGATTCCCCTGCTCTGAAGCCCTGGAAACCAGGGAAAAGTAAGTCTAAAGCAGAAGGAGGAAATGTCTTGGCACCACGGCCAGCAGTTGAGGGGCTGGGTGCTTCTTTGGAGCAAGTTTTTTCTGCAGATTTTATTTTGTTCCTCCATAGGGCTTATTGCCTTAAAAAGAAGCAAGCTGCTCCAGGCCAAAGAAGCTCTGGCAGGAAGAAAGAACCTGGAGGGGTCTGCCCTGGATGTCCTACAGGAGGAATCTCTCTTGGAAGGGACACTTCCAGCAAAAAGAAAAAAAGTGGAGCAGGACACCTAGCTTGAACAGGGTTCTCCACAATCGCAGGTCTTGGAGGAGCTAGGGAAAGGCCCTTCAGATCTGTGGGGTGAGTCCGGAGGACAAGATTTTGAAGACTGTGAACTTCCATTGGGGTAAGATCCCAGTGTCTTCTGGGTATTTCATAGAGAGGATCTAGCAGCTCTCATTATTCAGTCTTTAGTAGCTCTGAGTATGGTGCCCCCACTTACCTTGGTGGAGGAGCCGCTCGATGATCCCCTGTTGCAGGGCTTCAGGGCGATGCAATGTTTTTTCCAGTTCACCGCATCATTAAGAAAATGATTGAATCAGAGTGGGAGTTTCCAGAGGCTACCCTGAGAGGGGCAGGGCGATGGGTCGTCTCTATCCCATCCCTCTGAATGAGCGAGAACTTCTCAGGATGCCTAAGGTAGATGCTCTCGTCTCAGCAGTCACTAAGAAGATTCCGATTCCAGTAGAAGATGCAGGGACCCTTAAGGATCTCCAGGATAGGAAGCTGGAGTCACTCCTTTAATTGGCCTATGATACTAATGTTCTGACATTGCAGAGCTCTGTTTGTGGAGCATATGTATCTAGAGCTTCTATTCACTGGCTCCAGGGGATGGCTTCGCCAGATCTCGGGGAGCAGGCAACGTTGGAGGGGTTCAAACTAGAATCGGCCACGGCATATATGGCTGATGCCTTTTATGATTTGGTTAGGGCTTCCTCGAAGACCATGGTATCTATCATTGTGGCACGGCGGTTTCTGTGGCTGCACAGTTGGTCTTCAGATGCGGCTTCTAAGTCCAAGTTAAATAAGCTTCTCTTCAAGGGCATGCTCTTGTTTGGAGAGGCTCTGGAGAAGCTGGTCAAAAATCTGGGAAACTCTAAAGAGGGTCGTTTGCCAGAGGATTGGACTAAGAGGCCTAAAGAGGGAGCTTCATAGTGGGGGCAGCCCAGAGATTTTCATCGATTTCAGGCCTTTCAGTTTGCCCCTTATCAAACGGGGCGGTATAGCCTGAGAGGGCAGCTCTTTTGCGACTGTGTTGACTTTTGGTTAACACAGTTTTACTCCATCTGGGCCAATATCACAACCAACCAATGGGATCTGGGGATTATTCGAGAGGGCTATGTGCTAGAGTTTGCTCAGCCTCTCTTAGAAGCCTTTGTCCTCTTGTCCTGCAAGCCACCAGAAAAGATGAAGGCCTCCTTCTCCATTGTCCAGCCCCTTCTAGTCCAAATACCATCCCAGGTATCAGCGAACTTCCAATCATAGTGCCCCCTCCCATGTCAGTTCCCTCCCAGTCACCCTCTCCTCTGTCCATCTGCCTTCCAGTGTCATCCCCAGGTGTCAGCTGCCTTCCAGCCCCCTCCTTCCCCTCTTTTCCACTCCCTTCCAACCTCATGGGGGGCTCCCTTCCAGCCCCCATCTTCCCCCCTGTCAGTTCTCGTCCAACCCCCCTCCTATTACGCAGCCACCTTCCAGCCCCATCCCCAAGTGTCTGCTCCCTTCCAGCTCCCCCCAGTGTCTTCTTCCTTGCAGTCCCCCATGTTTACTCCCTTCTAGTTCCCTCCTGTGTCTGCTCCCATCCAGCTCCCCAGTATCTGCACCCTTCCAGCTCTCTACCCATGTCTGCTCCCTTCCAGCCCCCCTGTGTTTGCTCCCTTCCAGCTCCCTCGCGTGTCTGCTCCCTTCCAGATCCCCTCCATTTCTGCTCCCTTCCAGCTCCCCCTGTGTCTGCTCCCTTCCAGCTCCCCCTGTGTCTGCTCCCTTCCAGCTCCCCCTGTGTCTGCTCCCTTCCAGCTGCCTCCCGTGTCTGCTCCCTTCCAGCTCTCCCCCCATGTCTGCTCCCTTCCAGCCCCCCATTGTCTGCTGCCTTCCAACTCCCCATTGTCTGCTCCCTTCCAGCCCTCCCAGTGTCTGCTCCCTTCCAGCTCCCCAAATGTCTGCTCCCTTGTAGCCCCGCATGTCTGCTGCCTTACAACTCCCCCCATGTCTGCTCCCTTTCAGCTCCCCACCCTGTGTCTGCTCCCTTCTAGCCCTCTTATGTCTGCACCCTTTCAGCTTCCCCGTGTCTGCACCCTTCTAGCTCCCCCCGAGTGTGGTCCCTTCCAGCCCCCCTGTGTCTGCTCCCTTCCAGCTCCCTCCTGTGTCTGCAGCCTTCCAGCCCCCCCTGTGTCTGCTCCCTTCCAGCTCCCCCTGTGTCTGCTCCCTTCCAGCTCCCCAAATGTCTGCTCCCTTGTAGCCCCGCATGTCTGCTGCCTTACAACTCCCCCCATGTCTGCTCCCTTTCAGCTCCCCACCCTGTGTCTGCTCCCTTCTAGCCCTCTTATGTCTGCACCCTTTCAGCTTCCCCGTGTCTGCACCCTTCTAGCTCCCCCCGAGTCTGTTCCCTTCCAGCCCCCCTGTGTCTGCTCCCTTCCAGCTCCCTCCTGTGTCTGCAGCCTTCCAGCCCCCCCTGTGTCTGCTCCCTTCCAGCTCCCTCCCGTGTCTGCAGCCTTCCAGCTCTCCTCCCATGTCTGTTCCCTTCCAGCCACCCATTTCTGCTGCCTTTCAACTCCCCATTATCTGCTCCCTTCTAGCCCTCCCAGTGTCTGCTCCGTTCCAGCTCCCCCCGTGTCTGCTCCCTTGTAGCCCCCCATGTCTTCTCCCTTCCAGCTCCCCCCATTCTGCTCCCTTCCAGCTCCCCTCCATTTCTGCTCCCTTCAAGCCCCCCCTTATGTCTGCTCCCTTCCAACCCCCCTGTGTCTGCTCCCTTCCAGCTCCCTCCCGTGTCTGCTCCCTTCCAGCTCTCCCCCCAGGTCTGCTCCCTTCCAGCCCCCAATGTCTGCTGCCTTCCAACTCCCCATTATCTTCTCCCTTCCAGCCCTCACAGTGTCTGCTCCCTTTCAGATCCCCACCCTGTGTCTGCTCCCTTCCAGCCCTCTTGTGTCTGCACCCTTCCAGCTCCCCGTGTCTGCAGCTTCCAGCTTCCACATTTCTGCTCCTTTCCAGCTCCCCCCCATATCTGCTCTTTTCCAGCTCCCCCCATATCTGCTCCCTTCCAGCTGCTCCGTGTCTTCTCCCTTCCAGCTCTGCCGTATCTGCTACCTTCCAGCTCCCCCGTATCTACTCCCTTCCAGCTCCCCCATGTCTGCTCCCTTCCAGCTGCCCCGTGTCTGCTCCAATTTGTCCTTCAAAAAAGAAAGCAGCCGTGGAAATATTTCTCTGTTCCCGTGGCTCTGTTATCTTTCACACTACTGGGTCGCAGAGTTTCTAAAGACAATGATAAACATTTCCTGTTTCTTACAAGAAACAGGAAATGCTTGTTACTGCTGCAAATGCCGCGACCCAGCAATTTATTTATTTATTTAGCCGTGCTTATATACCGCTTTTCACCGGGTCAAAACGGTTTACAATAAACAAGGGGGAATACATTGAACAGGGTTATTTGTATTTACAGGGGGAAAGGAGTATAGCATCACCAGGGGGAGTATAACATATTTAAAAGATAGCAGAGCCGCGGGAACAGAGAAATGTTCCTGCGGGTGCTTTCTTTTTTGAAGTGGTGGGTAGCACCGGCCCTGCAAGGAATCGATGAAAAGCCATTTTTCTGCTCTGGCTGCTTCCGATCCCGCAGCCAGAGCAAAAAAAACAGCTTTTCAAGGGCCAGTCTTACATCTCTGCCAGCAGCCGGCCTGGCTATGTAAAAACCGGCCAGGCTAGCTGATAACCGGCTGGTTGGCAATCCTAGCTGGAGGACAGAATTGAAACAGGATACCCTGTTTCACCAGCAGGTATCCAGATTCCGGACTGAATATCCTGTTTCATTTTTAAATGCCATGGCTAGCGCTTAAAAAACTGCCAACCATGGGGTTTAAATATCAGCCCATATGTATTTTTATAAAATAGGTTTAAAATAGCCACCTACATGGCCTTCATACATACAGTAGGTGGCCTTTTATAAAGTTACTCTCCCTGCGCCTGGGCAGAAAAAGGGTGGAGTGAAGGTGGGAACATGGAACTATATGTATAGCAGCAATATTCAGCCACTATATGTAGAGCTTAGGTAGTTGCTTTAGGCCTAAAAAGCAGTTCTAAAGTAAACCACCTAGTCTATAGATAAAAACTGAATATTGCCGTTACACATTTAACCAAGTGGCAGTCAGTTTATTAAGATGTATCTTCAGGGCCAGTGCAAGGCCTGGAGGTGTCCTAGGCGTGCTGTCCATCCTGCCACCCCTTGCTCCTCACCCTGCACCCATTGCCCCACTGATGCCCCTCTCCGGGGCTGACAGTGACAGCGATTGCCTCTAAAACTGGGACGCAACACTTAGCCTCCATATCCGGGACTGCGTCATGGTTTTATTCTGTTCAATCTGCCACTCCAGCCCCAGACTTCTAGTTTTGTATAAACTGTAAGTCTGTAGTGGAGGGGGGAAAGCGGAAGATCGGACAGAATGAAATCGCAATGCAGCCCTGGAGATGGAGGGTAAATGCTATGTAGCATTTTTAGGGGCAATTGGCACTGCTGTTCGCCCCAGAGGGGCACCAGTGGCAGCAATGGGCATGGGGGGGGGGTGTCCCTGGAGGCCTGGCACTCTACGTGGCTCCCTAATTCACCTAATGGTAGCGCTGGCCCTGTGTATATTCTATGCTGCAGACTATACATACAGGGGCTTGTTTACAAAGCCGCGGTAGCGGTTCGCGATCGTTATCGGAGCCGCGGCCCCATTGATTTCAATGGGGCCGCGGCTCCGATAACGATCGCGAACCGCTACCGCGGCTTTGTAAACAAGCCCCACAATGTTGCTGATTATATGTAATTTCTAAATACTGCAGCCAGTATATAAAAAAATACATAGGCTGCCATCTCAATATTGACATAATAATTTTCATATATACATAGAATAAAAGAATAATGTGTAAGCAACCACTTTTTTTTTCTTGTGAGCACCTAGTGGTAGATGCCTTTGTGCTAGCTTGCTACTGTTCTTGGGAGTTTGACTTCGGAGCCACCCTTTGTCTCCTGGTTGGACTGACAAGAGTTCAGCTTGATTGGTTGGTGCATCAGCTTTGTTTGCACCTGTTTTTAAGTTCCTTTTTCCAGCTACTTCTGTTCTGGATGTGTTCCTGATTCTATGTTCCTATATACTTTGGGGGGGGGGGGGGAGGTGGGATTTTCAATGGTGGTGGCCAGCAAAACCTAAAGCAGCTGGCTGTCGTTGCTTTAAATTTGACCCAGATATTAAATACCAGGGCCATATCTGGGCACCAGCATTGAATATCCAGCTTACCCAGACTGCAGTTTTGCAATTCAGTCAGGGGCGATATTCTGGTTAGAGTTAACCAGGCAGTGGCTAAATATCGCCACTGCTCGGTTAACTCGTGGTGCTACCTCCTTTCCACTCCTGGAATGCCTTGACGTTAAGTGCCTAGCGCTGGGGCATTTAGCAGCTGTAACCAGGGATATTCAGCGGCACTAACGGGTTAGTGCCAGAATATCCCAATGAATGGCATTTACATGCTTTGTAAGTCTGCAAACCACATAAATGCCTTTGAATATCCCCCCTTCAACTCTTGTCTCTTCCTGTCTGTTCTTCCCTTTGGTTTTGCCTGTTTCAGTGCTTACTTTTTCTGCTCCTGCTTCTGATTTATCCTTATTGTTTTGATCTTGAGATGGTCATAACTTGAAGCTGCTTTTTGGACGTACGTGTTTGTATTTAAGATGCCATTTTCAGTTTGTATGCTCTCTTCAGACTGTCTGCCTCTATGCCTAATGTCTACGCCTGATTCTCTGGGAACAAGCAAGAAGTAAGTCCTCACATATGGGTGATGTCACTGCTGAAGCCTGTGTAGGAATGCTCCCCAGCTTCCATTGGAAGTCTTTGGGAGTTTCATCGTGCATCGGTGCCTGCCTTCCTGCCCACCGGAGCCATCTTACCTCAGTCTTCTCTTTTTTCCACTGAGCTCACCAGACATTTGTCTTGTCCTCGGAAAAGTGTGATTTGTTTGATCCATTGCGGTCTTCTTTTCTTTCAAATGATCGTTAGTTTTTGTTCCTGTACCTCCGGCCCGTCAGTGGGGACTCCAATACCCTCGATGCCATGTTTTTTTGTTTTATTCTTTTTTCCTTAGTTCTTCAGTGCAGGGTTCTTTTTCCTGTGCATTCCATGTTGGCTGGGATGTAGGAGTCTTTCGATTTGACGAAGGCCATCTTCCCCAACATGTCCAAGCTAGACAGTGGATTCAAGAAATGCACCCGGTGCAGCCGCATCATTTCAGTGACAGACTTCCATAAATGGTATATACAGTGCCTTGGGCCAGAACCTGAACCCTCTTCTGTATTTGCAGATGACAAGGAAGGACTTGAAGAATCACAAAAAAACAGCATGGGTCCCTTTTTGGGTCATTGGAGTGGGCATCCTCAGCACCGTCATCGGCATCAACTCCCTTGAGGGCTCTGCCAAGGCTTTGGTGTTGCATTTCACTCAAGCTCATTTGGAACTGAGGAGCCATGGTGCCATGAACTGGCAGCTGTCCTTTCATTGTGGAACAGACCCCCAGAAGGACCAATCTTCTGCCCTGTCGACCTTGGGGGCAGAAGCTGAGCGCCAGGGGAAATCCCATGAGCATTGGCAATGGAGGCCCCCTCAATGTGACTCCGAAGGCAAGGGCTGGGAACAGCTTCCCAAGTTGCCCTGGTAGGACACTGCCTCACACAGCTCCTGCTGTCCCATAAGTGCATTCGTTCTGCACTCCTTACTACCTTTCCTCTCTTATCTCTCCCTACACCCCTCCTCGGGACTCCGCTCTTCTGGCAAATCACTTCTATCCATGCCCTAATCTTCTACTGCTAATTCCAGATTTCACTCCTTTCACCTTGCTGCTCCTTAAGCCTGGAACAAACTACCTGAGTCTGTACATCAGGTGCCTTCTCTGGCCCTTTTCAAATCCAGGTCGAAAACTCACCTCTTCACTGCCGCTTTCGGATCTTGACTCACCTGATCTCCTTTGTGTTTCCTTACCATTCCCCCTAACTGTATTCCATATCTATTTTGACTAGCTTGTAAGCTCTGATGAACAGGGACCATTTTTGCATGTGTCAGTGCAGTGCAGTGTACGTCTTGTAGTGTTATACAAATGTTCAGTAGTAGCAGTACTTATAAATAAATTGAGCACAGTAGGGATGGACCCTAATGTGACTGACTGGATTAGAAATTGGTTGAGTGGGACATGACAAAGGTTACAGGTAAATGGAGCTCACTCTGAGGAGAAGGATGTTACCTGTGATATGCCACAGGGATCTGTCCTTGGTCCGATTCTTTTTAAGAGTTTTATTAATGATATTGCGGAAGGGCTATCAGGTAAGATTTGCTACTTTGCAAATGATACCAAAATCTTTAATAGAATAGACATTCAGGAAGAAGTAGATAACATGAGGAGGAATCTAGTGAAGGATGAAGAATGGTCAAGAATTTGGCAACTGAGATTTAATGCTAAAAAATGTATGGTCATGCATTTGAGCAGCAAAAATCCAAGGGGGTGGTACAGTATAAAGGGTGAAGTATTTTTGTCTATGAAAGAAAAGCGAGACCTTGACATAACAAAACAGGTAGAAAAGGTGACAGCGAAAGCCAGAAGAATGCTTGAAAAGGGAGAGGAATGAGCAGCAAGAAGAAGGAGGTGATAGTGCCTCTGTATAAGTCTTCGGTGGGATCTCATACTTTCAAAAGTATATAAACAGGCTGGAGTTGGTGCAGAGAGTGGACACCAAAATTGTTAGTGAGCTTCGTCATAAGGCATATGAGGATAGACTTAAAGATCCCAATATGTATACTTTGGAGGAAAGGCAGGAGAGGAGAGAAATGATGCAATGCAATGTGTGCCTTCGAGTCAGTCCTGACTCCTGGCGACCCAGAAGCTCCTGAGTTTTCTTGGCAGTGTCACCGGAAGTAGATTGCCAGGCCTTTCTTCCGAGGCAATGGAGGGTTAAGTGACTTGCCCAAGGCCACAAGGAGTGCTAAGTGGGAATCAAACCTTCTGGTGGGGTCTCCTTTTCAGCAACCCCCACCACAAGCCACTCTAACAACAGATGCTTCACAGGTGGGGAGGGGAGCCCACTTTGATGGCCTCTCTACCCAGGGTACCTGGACTCCACAGGAGGCCTATCTCCATATCAACCTCCTGGAACTCAGTGCAATCTTTCTTGCTCTTCGAGTATTTCACACCCAGCTCAGCTACAAGACAGTCCTAATTCAAACAATCAGGTAGCCATGTTCTATGTGAACAAGCAGGGCAGAACAGGCTCACTGTCGCTGTGCAACGAAGCTTTGAGACTATGGGCCCTCGCCAGAGAGCATCAGATTAATCTCCTTGCGGTGTATCTTCCAGGTATTCAAAACTCTTGGGCAGACAAACTCAGTCAAGTTCTGCTTCCACACAAATGGTCTCTCCATGCAGACCAGATGGCCCAAATTTTTCAAATTTTGGGAACCCCGGACATAGACCTCTTTGCAAGTCCGCTGAATGCCAAACTTCCCCGGTTATGTTTCAGAATTCCAGCTCGAGGTTGTCAGGCCAGGGATGCTTTCCTCCTTCATTGGGGTCAGGACTTCCTGTATGCCTTTCCACCCATTACCCTAATTCCCAAAACCCTGTTCAAGCTTCAGAGAGACAGAGGTCATATGATCCTCATAGCTCCACGTTGGCCACGGCAACCATGGTACCCTTTGCTCCTACATCTCTCTCAAGCTGCGCCTCTGGAGTTAGGATATGCTCCAGATCTTCTTTCTCAAGAGGACGGGATGCTGTGGCATCCCAATCCCCAGTCTCTGCATCTCAGGGCCTGGTTGCTGAAAGCCTAGAACTTCATGGTCTTAACCTTTCCCAGCAGGTAAAGGATATCCTTTATGCTTCCAGGAAGCCTTCCACAAGACTCTCTTATGCATTTCAGTGGAAAAGGTTTACCATATGGTGCTAGCAGAAGGGTCTTAACCCTCTTGCGATACCTCTGGAATCATTACTGGAGTATCTCCTTCATTTATCAAATGCAGGGCTTAAGACCAATTCAGTGAGAGTCCATTTGAGTGCTATTGCAGCTTCTTTCAAACCTCTAAATGGACAACCTATTTCCTCTCATCCTCTCATAGCGAGGTTTATGAGAGGCCTTTTTTTAACTAAGCCTCCCATTAAGCCACCACCGGTGGCATGGGACTTAAATTTGGTACTTGGGCAGCTCATGAAACCACCCTTTGAACCATTAGCCACTACCTCTTTGAAATTCCTTTCTTGGAAGGTTATCTTTCTTATTGCAATCACATCAGCATGTCGCATCAATGAATTGCAAGCGTTGGTGGCTGATCCTCCCTATACAAGGTTCCATCATGATAAGGTAGTCTTTAGGACTCAACCACACTTTATGCCAAAGGTGGTGTCGCCTTTTCATTTAAACCAAGCGGTTTAACTTCCTGTATTCCTTCCAAGGCCTCACGCCTCAAATGCAGAAAGGAATCTTCATACTTTGGACAGTAAAAGAGCTTTGGCCTTTTACTTGCAAAGGACACAGCAACATAGAAAGTCCTCTCAACTCTGTTGCTTTTGATCCTAGTCATTTGGGACTTCCAGTCTCCAAAAGGACACTGTACAGCTGGATTGCACAGTGTATATCTTTTGCCTATGAGAGCAAGAACCTTCCTCTTGAAGGCCATGTCACAGTTCACAATGTTTGAGCCATGGCAGCCTCAATGGCTCATCTCCACTCTGTGTCTATCGACTACATCTGTCGAGCAGCTACTTGGGCTTCAGTTCATACCTTCACAGCCCATTACTGCTTAGACAAGGACTCCCGCCGGGATGCCTTGTTGGTCAGGCTGTTCTTCAACACCTCTCCACACTTAATCAACTCCTACCCACCATCCCTGGTAGGATGCCAGAGATCTATGGGGGGAAGTGGAGCCTTTTCACAAGGGCACACAACTTTCTGGGGCCATCTCCCTGGCACTCTGCAGCTAGGGAGTCCCCATATGTGAAGATTACATTCCTGCTTTTTCCTGGAGATAGCATAGTTACTCACCTGTAACAGGTGATCTCCGGGAACAACAGGAATTTAGTCTTCACAACCCACCCACCTCCCTCTAGGAGTTGTAGCTCTCTATCTCTCTCTCTTTCTCTCTTTCCCTCTCTCTTTTGTCTCAGCTTTAAACTCAGCTGGAGAGGAACAGTTGGGAAAGGCGGGAAGACAGCACGCAGGTTCTGTGGGATGCTCCCAAAAGCTTTCCTATTGGACGCTGGGGAGCGTTCCCGCACAGGCTCTGTCAGTACCGACGATACCCATATCTGAAAACTAAATTCCTGCTGTTCCCGGAGATTACTTGTTACAGGTGAGTAACTATGCTTTCCTGAGCATGTATGTGTTGGATATTTAGTTGTGTGGGGTCCCTGGTGAGCTTATGTACTATGTTGTATAGTTCTCTTGGTCTGTTTGCCGATTTCTTTATAATATTACATAGAAACATAGAAATATGACGACAGAAAAAGACCACATGGCCTATCTATTCTGTCCTTCCATATCAACAACTACAACAGTCCCCTTTTTACCTTTAGAGATCCTCTGTGTTTGTCCCATGCTTTTTTAAATTCAGTTACTGTCCTCATCTCTACCACCTCCACTGGGAGACTATTCCACGGATCCACTACTCTTTCCGTAAAGAAATATTTCCGCATAACACTCCTGAATCTATCTCCCTTCACACTCATCCCATCTCCTCTCATAGCAGAACTTGCTTTCAATTGAAAGAGGCTTTCTCCCTGAACATTTATGCCACGGAGGTATTTAAACATCTCAATCATATCCCCTCTATCCCGCCTTTCCTCTAAGGTGTACATATTAAGATCATTAACTCTGTCCTTATAAGCTTTAAAATAAAGATCACTAATCATTTTAGTAGCCACCCTCTGCACCGACTCCATCCTGTTCACATCCTTTTGAAGGTGCGGTCTCCGGAATTGCACACTGTATGCCAAATGAGGTCGCACCAAAGACGTATACAGAGGCATTATCACCTCCTTTTTTCTGCTAGCCATTCCTCTCCGTATGCACCCAAGCATCCTTCTAGCTTTTTCCATCGCCTTTTCTACTGTTTAGCTACTTTAAGATCATCAGACACAACTACGCCTAGGTCCCACTCTTCGTTAGTGGACAAAAGTACTTCACCCCCTATACTATATTGCTCCCTTGGATTGCTGCAGCCCAAATGCATGACCTTACATTTTTTAACAACAAATCCCAGCTGCCAAATTCTAGACCATTCTTCAAGCTTAGCTAGATCCCTCCTCATGTTATCTACACTTTCCTGGGTGTCTACTCTATTGCAGATTTTGGTATCATCCGCAAAGAGGCAAACCTTACCCGACAGCCCTTCCGCTATATCACTAACAAAGATGTTAAAAAGAATCGGACCAAGGACAGATCCCTGTGGCACAACACTGGTAACATCCTTCTCCTCAGAGTGAGCTCCATTTACCTGTACTCTTTGTCGCCTCCCACCCAACCAATTTCTAACCCAAGCAGTAACTTTAGGGTCCATCCCTAGGGTGCTCAGTTTGTTTATAAGTCGCCTGTGAGGAACAGTGTCAAAGGCTTTACTGAAATCTAAATACACCACATCTAGGGCTCTCCCTCGGTCCAACTCCCTGGTCACCCAGTCAAAGAAATCAATTAGATTTGTCTGACAAGACCTGCCTCTGGTGAATCCATGCTGCCTCGGATCCTGTAATCCACTGGACTCCAGAAACCTCACTATTTTCTCTTTCAGCAGCGTTTCCAATAATTTACTCACCACCGAAGTTAAACTAACCGGCCTGTAGTTTTCAACCACATCCTTACTTCCGCTTTTGTGTAAAGGCACCACATGACCCTCTCTCCAGTCCTTTGGCACCACTCCTGACTCCAACGAGGCATTGAAAAGGTCAGTCAGTGGAGCTGCTAGAACGTTCCCAAGTTCCCTCAGTATTCTAGGGTGTATCACATCCGGTCCCATCACTTTGTCTACTTTAAGTTGAGCTAGTTTCTCACAAACACAGTCTTCTGAAAATTATTCAAGATGTCCCTCGTTTCCGTTCCTGCTTGTGGGTGTTTTCTGAGGTCCTGCTCCTGGTTCTTCATCTGTGAACACAGAACAGAAATATTTGTTAAGCAATTCCGCTTTATCCTTATCAACTTCTACATATTCCTCCCCTGCACCCTTGAGTCTGACAATACCACTTTTGACCTTCCTCTTCTCACTAACATATCTGAAAAATGTCTTATCCCCCCACTTTATTGCATTGGCTATTTCCTCCTCCTTTTTAATCTTTGCCTTCCTGACTACTTTGCTAGCTTCTCTAAGTTTTTCCAAATATAGATGCCTGTCTTCCTCTCTCTGTGATCTCTTGTATTTCATGAAGGCCTCCCTCTTTTTCTTCACTTTTTCAGCTACTTCTTTCGAAAGTCATAGCGATCTCCTGTTCCCATCCCACTAACAACTCCTTGAGGTATTGGCCCATCTTGGCAAAGTTAGTCTTCCTAAAGTCTAAGATCCTCACCTTTGAATGGATTCTAACAGCCCTAGTCCTAATACTGAACCACACCATCTGGTGATCACTGGATGCAAAATGATCTCCCACTACAACATCAGAAACACTTTCACCATTGGTAAGCACCAAGTCCAGTATGGCCCCTTCATTTGTGGAGTCTGTTACCAATTGCCTGAATAGTTCTCCCTGTAGAGAATCCAGGATCTCCTTACTTCTAGAAGATACTGCAGCAGGAATGTGCCAATCAACATCTGGCATATTGAAATCTCCTATCAGTTGCACTTCTCCTTTCCTAGCAATGCTGCATATGTCTTCAATTAACTCTCTGTCCACCTCTTCCTCTTGTGACGGAGGTCTGTATATCACACCAATGCAAATAGATTTCTCTTTGTCTCTTTCTAGTTTAACCCACAATGCCTCCTCTCTCCCTTTTAAGCTCTGTAATTCCAACGCTTTAATAGTAGTTTTAGTATGGTATTCTTGCTTGCATCTATTAATCAGGTCATTATATTCCAGCTGTCAGGTTCTGAATACGTGCATGGTATCTTGTGTTTTGTAATACCTCCATTTCCTTTTGAGCTTTCGTAGCACCTGTTTTGCTTCTCTGATTTTGTTGGAGTAACAAGGAGTGTTAGGTTTCCTGTGTGTATGCACAATTTCCCTTTTTGGGGCTGATGCTGCTTTAGATATTGTGGAGTTCCAATTGTCAATGATCTTATTGAGGTCTACGAATTCTTGCTGGAGTCCCGGGGTTATTTCATTTAAGAATGTTTCTTTATGAAAGGCTCTGAATTTTCTGCCCCTAGCTTCTTCCTCTAGGCTGTTAGTGGGGCGGTCAATTTGTGTTGAGAATGTTAGGACATAGTGGTCCGACCATGATATTGGTGTGATTGTAGGGGCTGTGGTTTGATTGCGTTCTAGCAGCTAGTTTGGAATGAATACAAGATCCAGAGTTGTTCCATGTTGATGTGTTGGTGACTGAACAATTTGGGTATATTGCAATAAATCCATGGCTTTGAGGAATGCTTTGGCATCTTTGTTGGATGTGGAGATTAAGTTGTAATCTCCTAAGGCAATGAGGGGTTTGTGTTGAGTACTGTGGGCACAAATTGTCTCCAGTATTGTGGATAGCTCATCAGATTTGGCATTGGGTGGTCTGTAAGTTAGGCATATACTTAGATATTTGTTAGATATGGTGATTGTGGTGGTATCCGCTTCATGGCTTGTGGATGTCATTTTAAATTTGTATTAGTTTCTAGCCAGAATTAGAACTCCTCCACTCTTCTTGTGCGTTCTGGGGCAGTTGAAAACTGTATAGCCTGGCGGGGTGATTTGGTTTATGATGACCTGGTCCATGTTTGTTAGCCAAGTTTCTGTAATGTAGATGATGTCCAGCTTTTGGGCCTGAATGTAGTCCTAGATAGATCTTTTGGGAAAGAACGAGTCCCACAATATATAATGCATGCATTAACCCCCTTAACATTAGCATGGGTTAACACATATCAATGAATAGACCTCACATTGTTATGAACTCTAAAATGAAATGAGACTTGTAAATTACTTTAAAAGAAAAATCAAGAACGTCCTGAAACAGAAATACTTAATGTTTATTATAAGCTGCTTACAAGAGAAATATTTCTAAGAAAATTTCCCTAGAATAAACAATTTAGTATTGCATTACTACACTCTGTTCTGTAACTGAAATCTTACTGAAGTTTATGATGATGTTTTTGTTTTAACATGCATTATGTTTTAATTTTGTACATTGCCTAGACATCTCATAAAATTAGGCATCTAATAAATGTAAACAAAAAAAAAGTTAGACCAAGACTTAATAAAGCAATTTATTACATTTACAGAAGTAGCTTAAAGCCATCAGCTAAATAAATGTATTGTGTCAGAACATCTTATAAAAACATGATTTACGATTTACCTTTCTAAAACTCTTATAACAAATTTGCATAGTACAATCTTAATTGATAAAATACATCTAGACTTTCATATAATTGACCTTGTGGCATATGAACAATGATCCATTTCATCATGTCACACTTTTGAATCAGTCTGAAGCTAAGAACACTAAACATATAACAATTTTCTCTTCATTGATGACTTGTGGTTGCAGAAGGAAGCTTACAAACCAATGTCCATAGATGAAGCAACTCGAAAAATACAGATTGCAGAGAGAGCACGACAGGGCCGCCTAAGAGCTAGTTTCATGAAGGAGATCTACTTGGAAGAGCAGCGAGTGAAACGAGCGAGACATCTTGGAGAGGTGACAATAGATCCAGAGGTTGCAGCAACTTCCATTCAAAAGGTGAAAAAAAACCCTTGAATATATTGTTGTAATAGTGTGGGTGTGGTTGAGGCATCTGGGCCTGTGGTGAGGCTGGTGAAGAAAAATAAGCCAGCTGAGCTTAGGGTTAGAAGGAAAAAAGAAAATGTTTTACACAACCAAAAAATGCATGACTTAGCTTGCAGGCTCAATAATATTCCAATCAAGTCCTTTAAACTTACACACGCTTGGCTTATTCTTGAAGCCTTCTTTGTTCCACTCTGGGTCTATCTATTGCTTTCTGTGCCTCACTTCTTGAGTTCTGCCCTTGCCTCAGGGTTTCCCAGTTGGGATCTCCAGCCCTCCTTAATCTAACCCACCTATACAAGATCACTTCTATATACCCCTTCACACAGCATCCCCCTCAGCTCAAACTTCCCAAGTTTAGCACCTGTCCCTGCCAGGGCCACCTTTTGAAACAGGAAGGCAGCATTCTAGTGGTCCCTTCCTGCCCTGTGCTGTACCTCATAATTCAGGGCTCAAGAAACATCGCATTACCCTGACATTAGTCTTTCTGTTGTTGTGGAGAACATGAGTGTTGATCTAGCAGACATTGTGGATTCAAAGTAAGATCTGGGCAATGCGGCAACAGAACTTCAAGCAGATCTGTTGCATGTGAGCTATTGGCTTGATGAAGTGGAGGAACACCTGGATGAACAACAAGGATACAATGCACAACCAAATGCAGAAACAAGAAAATGATTACCAACTGTTGGAATTCAAGATAATATAGATATAGAAAAAATAACATAAGGTAGCGAGGCCTCCCGGAGGTTGAGGACTAATGGGGACTGTGGGGCAGTGGTGCAACTGTAAGTGCAACCATACTTACACAAGGGGGCACACAAAAAGAGCCTTTAGCAATTAAAATTGATTGAGCACATAGAGCACTCAGCCCAGTGAAATTGAATAAGCTGAAGGGCATTATTGTATGATACATGACTATGAGGTAAAAGATTCCATACTAGGCTAGGTGTGAAAATTAAGAAGTTTGGAATGGGAGAGCCACAAAACCGCAGCCTATCCAGACTTGGCTTCCTTGAATGCAAAATTGGAGAGAGTTTCGTGAATTTACCCGAAGGCTGCAAATGGAAAATATACATTTTCATTGGTTATTCTTGCCAGGTAAGTCGTTCACTGTACAAGAGGTGACTAACAAAGTCTACATGAGGCTAGATTTAAAGATACGCCCGTTTTGAGATCAGAATCTTCAAATATGTCCTTAAGAGAACTAACAAAATGCAGAGGATTTCATATGGAGGAAAGAGACTGAAACACAGCTCACAGGGAAATGAAACGACTCCCGATCAGCTATCAGAGGGATGAGAGATTCTGGTATGTGGAGGTCTAATAACTAGGTGCTTATATCACAATTTATGGACACTTAGCGAGGACTGTAACAGTAAGATAGTCTTGACTGTGAGGCACTTTCTTAGTTCTTCCACAGCCAGCCAGTACTGCCATAGCTCTGCACAAAGTGGTGCGGTTGACTTTTCTGCCAATGCAGAAAAGTTGCTGTAGACTTTGGCAGGAGCTGTTTCTCTAGAATATAGAAGACGAAAGCCAGACTGCAACAGATCCAGAAGGGCTTGAGAGGAAAGAAGGTCAAGTCAGTGGCACAGAACTGCTCGTTTGAGTACTTTTGAAGCAAAGGGGAGGCGAGATAGAAACTGATATCTAGAAGGACAGGCAGGGTCTAGTGAGGGCTTTTTGAGGAGAGATGTAACCAGAGTATGCTTAAAGGCCATATGAACCAGTTGCAGTGGAAAGCAATAGGTTAAGGATATGACAGATGGAAGGGATGAAAGTGGAAGAGATAGAACTTAGTAGATGGATGGAAATGGGATCAGAGGAGCAGGAAGTCAACTTGGAGGAGGAGAGAAGATTTGCAGTTTACTCCTCAGTGCTTCAGAAAAGGAAGACCTTTTCGACTTTGTCATGTAAATAGTCAGCCAAGGTCTGGGCAGAAAGTGAAGGAGGGATTGGAGAAGGAGGGACCTTAAAGAGAGAGTTAAGCATAGCAAAGAGATGGCAAGGGTCAGAGGCAGGAGAGTTAGTCAAATGGACATAGTACTCTTGCTTGGCGAGTGCTATGGCTGACTGAAAGAGGTTAACTAAAAAATATACTTCCACTCAAACACATCAAGAGAGTAAAAATGAACTCCTAACGTTAATGAATGTATTCAATCTCATTTACGGTTATAGTTACCCTCCTTCTATTACTAGGGGGTCTCAGACTCTATGGCACTGATTTCGACTGTATAATTCGTCAAGTCAATGTGCCTATTCGCATCAACGACCTCCCTCTAAAATTTGATGTTCTGCTTATCTCTCAAGTATCTCTAATTTATTTCAGGTATTATCCTATTGTCCTTTAATCATGATATGGAAACATCTTTAAAATTGTTGAACGGTAATTAAACTTCGTTTTTCTCCCATGAGGTTTGTTTAACTTAATATTCATCAACTTTTATTCCGTTTGTTTAACTTAATATTCATCAACTTTTATTCCGTTTGCTTAACTGAATATTATCAACTTTTGTCCCCAATATTAAGTTAAACAAACCTCATGGGAGAAAAATGAAGTTTAGTTACCGTTCAACAATTTTAAAGATGTTTCCATATCGTGATTAAAGGACAATAGGATAATACCTGAAATAAATTAGAGATACTTGAGAGATAAGCAGAACATCAAATTTTAGAGGGAGGTCGTTGATGTGAATAGGCACATTGACTTGACGAATTATATAGTCGAGATCAGTGCCATAGAGTCTGAGACCCCCTAGTAATAGAAGGAGGGTAACTATAACCGTAAATGAGATTGAATACATTCATTAACGTAAGGAGTTCATTTTTACTCTCTTGATGTGTTTGAGTGGAAATATATTTTTTAGTTGACATTAATACCGCTCAGTAAAACAAGACTGTATATGGTTGTTGTTTTATGACTGAAAGAGGTTAGCAGGAATTTGAAATGTAGGTAGTTGGCCAGGGTACATGATTTAAACCAAAAGCGCTCAGCTGAGCGAGCACAGGAATATAGGTAGCAGGTTGTCGAGAACAGCCAGAATTGAGGTACGGTACGCCTCACAGGGCATGGAATGGGAGGATCAAGTGCATCTAGAGCAAAGGAGAGTATAGGAAGACACTGCCTCATCAACAGACTCAGATAACATAGTGGAGGAAAGAAATGATAAGACAGCAGTAGAAAGATCTGAAGGCTCAATAGTGTGAAGATTCCTAAACATATTGCTGGAGATCAGGCAAGACCAAGATGGGAGATGGCTAAGGGTGAAGGATGGTAAATGGAGCTCACTCGGATGAAAGGAGGGTAATTAGCGGGGTACCCCAGGGTTCGTTCCTGGGCCCGGCACTGTTCAATGTATTTGTGAGTGATATTGCTGAAGGACTGAATAGAAAAGTCTGTATTTTTGCAGATTACACGAAAATTTGCAACAGAGTGTACTGCCCTGAGGGTGTGGATAACATGAAGAAAGATCTACAAAAACTGGAAGAATGGTCTAATGCTTGGCAGTTAAGATTTAATGCGAAGAAGTGCAGTGTCATGCACTTGGGAAGCAGAAATCCAAGGGGAATGTACGCGATAGGGGGCCAGAGGTTGGTGTGCACGGACCAGGAGAAGGACCTTGGTGTGATTATTTCTGAGGATCTCAAGGTGGCAAAACAGTGCAACAAGGCAGTGGCAAAAGCCAGGAGGATGTTGGGTTGCATACAAAGAGAAATTACCAGTAGAAAGGAAGAGATATTAATGCCACTTGTCGCCCCCGCCTGGCCAGGTAGGTAACTGGTAGCAGGTGAGGTCGCCTTTTGGCTTTAAAATAAGATTCCCTCAAAATGGCTGCCAGGAGGGCTGCTGGGAATTGTAGTCCTATATTAAAGCAAGGAGTTGTGACTCGAGGGTTCAGGCGTAAGACAGAGAAATTTATTCAATGTATTCAGGGGTTCCTTCATACACAGGACGCGAGGGGTAAATTATATAAAGGAGGTTTTTAATCCACAGTACAGCTTCAAAAAGAAACCAGGAACAACTTGCTTTCTATTCCAAACTTCAAAGAAACAGGCACAATCTTGCTTATAAATCAAAATTGCCACTTTCCAAAACTTTTAAACTCTTAAAGGTTTTCTCCTTTGCAGGAACAAACTTCTGGCAGCAAAATAAACCTTTAAATGTCCCTTGAACATTTACATCCAGCTCTCAACCTTACCAGTTGAACTCAGCTGTTTCTTTCAGTTGTGACGTCTTCAGCATTAGGCTGCTTCCTAAGCACGGCATACATACAATTGCTCTCTAGGACTCTTCCACATCAGAGACCTGACATATAGCACATTGTAAATCCATGGCACTGTTCTCCACACTTGTTATGTCCATTTCCTCTACACTATCTCTCTCACTTACATCAAAAGGTATCTGAACAGAGAGCTGACTATTTTCTTTCTCTATTAGTTCATTTAACTTCTTAAGTAGAGCCTGCTTTTGCAGTAGCTCTTCTGTTAAGTGAGCTACTTGGTGCTTGGATAAACTGTCTCCCTTTATCCTGGGACTTTGTCTATAACTAGAATTAGCTTTCCCTTCTATAGCTAATTCTCGTGGGCATTTCCTGTCTAGGAATTGAGAAGGACACACTTGCCTTGATTCTGAGGTATTTAGAAACTCTCTCTGCTCTGCAAGCCAGTCATGCTGTCTCTCAGCTGCAGCACCTTCGTTTGCTTGCACCAGCCTCTCGTTCCTTGCTCCCTCAGCTGTGCTTGGCAATCTCTCATCAAGCTTCTCTCTTCGGCTTCCAGTGTTTCTTACACTCTGCCTTTCATGCTCTGCAAGCACTCTTTCTTCTTGTCCTTCTCTTCCCTTGCTGCTTCTCCGTCTCGTTCCTCCACCTCTTCTTATTCTATCTGTGTTACTGCATATCAGCTTTTTAAACTTTCCTTCCTCCTGAGCCACACCTTGCTCCCAGCACATGTGACTAGGGTCAAGCTTCTCCCTGACGTGCTGCTGTGGGCGGGGCTTAGGGATGACTATTCTCTGAGTCACAGACTCTTGGTTACTAGGGAAACCCTTGATACATTCTGCCTTAAAGTGACAGGACTCATTTTCCTGTGTATTTCTAGGTTCAGCAGTGGTTTCCTCACGACACACTGTATAAGTCACTGGTGAGGCCTCACTTGGAATACTGTGTTCAGTTTTGGAGACCATATCTTGCAAAGGATGTAAAAAGACTGGAAACTGTTCAGAGGAAGGCGACCAAAATGATTTGGAGCCTGCGTCAGAAGCCTTATGAGAAGAGACTTGAAAATCTAAATATGTACACTCTAGAGGAGAGGAGGGACAGGGGAGATATGATTCAGATCTTTAAATACTTAAAGAAAAATAATGAACAAACAAACCTCTTCCAAAGACAGGGAAGCTGTAAACTAGAGGGCATAACATGAAGGTACAAGGGGTAAATTGAAAGTCAATGTCAGGAAATACTTTTTCACTGAAAGGGTGGTGAATGCTTGGAATGCCCTCCCGATGGAAGTGGTGGGGGCAAACACAGTGACAGAATTCAAAATGGCATGGGACAGACACAGTGGATCCCTTTACAGCAACAGGATAAAATCTAAATAAACTGAACTATCTAATTTCTCAACAAACAAGGGTGTCCTGCATGCAGCGGTGGGTTCACCCCTAAACAAAGACATGGAATAGCAGGTGCACCTACTCTTGCCATCTTACTGGGCAGACTAGATGGACCATACTGGTCTTTATCTGCCGTCATTTACTATGTTACTATGATAGCAGATAAGGGTCACACAAGGGAAGAACTGAGATGGAGAAGTTTCCAAAGGTTCTCGATTGGATTGAGATCAGGACTCATTGCTGACCTGTTTAAAACAGTCCATTTTTCATTTTTAACCATTCTTTTGTACTTTGGATGTATGTTTTGGGTTATTGTCCTGCTGAAGGGCTCATGACCTTCAACCTACACCTAGCTTTCTGACACTAGATATCACATTTTGCTCCATAATACCTTGGTAGTCCTCTGACTTCATGATTCCTTTAATATGTTCCAGGCCTCCAGTTCCTGAGGCAGCAAAACAGCCCCACAACATTATGGAGCCTCCAACATATTTAACTGTAGGAAGGGTGTTTTTTTCCTTATAAGTTTCATTTCTTCACCTGTAAATATATTGCTGGTCTGCATTGCTGAAGAGCTCAGGTTTGGTTTCATCTGTCCACAGAACATTTTCCTAGAAGGATTGTAGTTTCTCAAGGAGGGTTTGGACAAAGATTAGGCATGGCTTTTATGTCTGTCTTTGAATAGTGGGGTCCTCCTTGGCCTTTGCCCATGAAGTCCTTCTTTGTTTAGTGCATGGCATATGGTGCAGGTTGAAGCCACCACTCCAGATTGCTTCAGGTGAGCCTTAAGCTCTTTGCATGTTGTACATGGGGTGACATTCCAGAACACAAATAAGAGGTTTGTAAGTGCAGCGGGGACGTCTATGTGCTAAAAACATCCCATACCGTATTCTGAAACACTGCTGACATGCATGTCCATGGCGCTAGCAAGGGGATCTCAGAATGTGGGTGGGAGAGGGCGGAACAGGGGAATGGTCAGCCACGGAGACGTAGAAAGTGTATTCAGGAAATGGTCCAGGTATGTTTTAAGTGTTTCCCGAAAATGTCCATGTTATTCCTGCTGAAATGTGGTATAAGGCTAGGGCTTAGAAAAAATTCTGCTTTTCTCTGCAATGCGGCCCCTATTGAGGAATGGTTGTGACAAGTACATCATGAATTGGTGTGACTGCAGTCTGGAAAAAACACAAGATGTAGTCTTAAAGTACAGGGAGCAGAGGTGAGAGAATATTGTAAGATATAGACACATTAATAAACACCCTTACAGAAATATTAAGAGGAACAATAGTGGTTATTCAGGCTATGCACTAATATGCTATTTGTGCTAAAGGAGCTAATCTATGGGACCCTAACAATTTCCATGTTCATAAAAATGGGCTGCTGATGCTGGGATAGTATGGGTATGAGCAGGGAAAGGATTCCTTTTTGGGTGAGAAATGGAGATAATATTTGTAGTCCTGGTACCCCATGCGATAATGTTATGTCATAGGCCCCAACGTGCTCTCCACATCCAGCCCTGCTCGAGCTCTCTCTGAGCTGGATTGAGCCACAGGGAACCGGATTGAGCCTGCATCGCCCTGCCCAATCAGAGCAGCCAGCGACAGCACACACACAGAATAAAAGGTACGCCTTTGGGCGCACTACATCAGAGGCCCCAACGTGCTTTCCACATCCAGCCCTGCTCGAGCTCTCTCTGAGCTGGATTGAGCCGCAGGGAACCGGATTGAGCCTGCATCGCCCTGCCCAATCGGGGCAGCCAGCAACAGCACACACACAGGATAAAAGGAACACCTTCGGGCGCACTACATCAGAGGCCCCAACGTGCTCTCCACATCCAGCCCTGCTCGAGCTCTCTCTGAGCTGGATTGAGCTGCAGGGAACCGGATTGAGCCTGCATCGCCCTGCCCAATTGGGGCAGCCAGCAACAGCACACACACAGGATAAAAGGAACGCCTTTGGGCGCACTACATCAGAGGCCCCAACGTGCTCTCCACATCCAGCCCTGCTCGAGCTCTCTCTGAGCTGGATTGAGCCGCAGGGAACCGGATTGAGCCTGCTTCGCCCTTCCCAATCGGGACAGCCAGCAACATCACACACACAGGATAAAAGGAACGCCTTTGGGCGCACTACATCAGAGGCCCCAACGTGCTCTCCACATCCAGCCCTGCTCGAGCTCTCTCTGAGCTGGATTGAGCCGCAGAGAACCGGATTCAGCCTGCATCGCCCTGCCCAATCGAGGCAGCCAGCAACAGCACACACACAGGATAAAAGGAACGCCTTCGGGCGCACTACATCAGAGGCCCCAACGTGCTCTCCACATCCAGCCCTGCTCGAGCTCTCTCTGAGCTGGATTGCGCCACAGGGAACCGGATTGAGCCTGCATCGCCCTGCCCAATCGGGGCAGCCAGCAACAGCACACACACAGGATAAAAGGAACGTCTTTGGGCACACCTGTGCCTGGCGGGCCCGCGCCTGAGGGCCTCACCAGAGGGCCCTTTGGCGTGGCCCTTAGGCAGTGGCCCATTAAACTGAGGGCCCCACGCAACATTTCCACCGGAACCAGCCAGAGAACGCCTCTAAACTGCAACACCGAACCACCTCAACAACGCAACAGAAACACCTCAGCTTGAGCTCCCCTTCAGGGGTTGAGTTCGCCAGCACCAGACAATGGACACTATCAACCACCGTGGGCCACAGGTAATTAACAGCTTGCACCACATTAAAAGCACCTAACATTGTAAGACTGAAGTACTGAACAGGGACCACACGAAAAATACTCACACCAGGCAAACCGCCGCTACAACTACCAAAACAAAAACCTGTGTAAATTGGCCCAAACCACAAAGAAACCAACAAAGGAACACAAACTAACATATAAAGCTGTATCATTAGGAAACCATTTAGCTTTGAATACCCAGAACAATGGAAATTATTAATGCCATACTCTTATTTTGTCTGTGCCTAACAATATCTACCTGCACATGCAATACAAACCCGACTAACCAATTTACCTACACTTGGCAACCCATATATCCTTACACACTATTCATGATGCCAGCATACGTGGTATACAACATGCATTACCCCACCCACAGTAGCACTGTGCCGCAACCAAACCGAGTATTAGCCATCAAACACCGTAACAAGCCACACAATCACCTTAACCCAAAACCAAAGGAAACGCACCAGCGACTAACCATATCAAAAACACACACAAACCCACTACCCAACAATATTCCCCAAACCCCATACACTTGTATACTAATAAATGCCAGATCAGTAAGAAACAAAATTCACGTTATGCATAATCTCATCACTGATGAAAAAACATACATCCTTTGCATCACAGAAACATGGCTCACAGACACAGACCCCATCCTACTCAACCAATTAAGCAAACCAGGCTATAAGATATTCAATTGTCCACGAGCCAGTGGAAGGGGAGGTGGAGTTCTAATTGTTGCTAAGGACTCGCTACACCTAACCAGCACATCGCAAAACACAGTCAATGGAATAGAGATACTCAAGCTAGAAAGCAAAACGCTAATAATTTGCCTCATCTACAGACCCCCCACTTCACACCACGAAACCCTGGCTGCCGCACTAGAGACAATTTCTACATCAACAATCAAAAAATACCAACCTCAACCTAACATCAGCACCACCAATGCATGCAAGTACATTCCTGGAAGCTATGGACCAACTAGGATTCAAACAAATAATACAAGATGCCACACATAACAAAGGAAACATTCCTGACATGGTATTTATACCCAAGAAAAACCATCAAGATGGAGACACCGAACAAACACCACAAATAACTCAAGTTCCATGGTCCGACCACCACCTGATAAAATTCACCATATACTTACCCACCAAACCTAGCAAGCCCCCAATGAGATCATGGACGCAACCTGGAAGGAAGTTCCAAAAATTCAACAAAGAAGCACTAATAAACTTCATCACAACTCACTTAAATACTGACAACACTGACCTAGAAACCCTAATCAACCAATGGAACGAAGGGATCGAATCAATCTCAGAACTAAAGACAAAAACACTAAACAATGCGAAAACTAAAAAGAAAACCAAAACCGAGCCATGGTACTCAACAACACTAAACAAAATGAAGAAAGACCTAAGGAAACTAGAAAAAAAATGGAGACAGAAGAAGACCCCCGAACACAAAACTGAATACTTAACGCTCCTCTCAAAATACAAAACCGAAATCAAGCTTCCAAAAACCCCCCATCATATCAACATACTCAACAAGGCACTGAACAGACCAAGAGAACTATTTGAACTCATCAAATCCCTCACCAAAACTTCCCATGAAGATAACACCACCGACGCCATTAAAGCACAAACATTAGCTGACCACTACGCCAGCAAACTCAACCCACCATCAACCGGACACCCCACCCTAAACTGGACCGTTGACCACCCATCTCAACAAGACACGAACACGGACAGAAACAAGGAATGGAACGCATTCTATGAGATGGAAGACAAGCAAATAATAAACTAATCACAAACCTAAACACTAGAACCTCCCCACTAGATCCCTGCCCAGCAGCCTGGCTCAAGGCAACAAAACAAGAAGTTGCCCAATACATCACACACATAGTAAACCTATCACTCCAGCAAGAAGTCATGCCAGCCGAACTCAAAAAAATCCCTCATAAGACCCATACTAAAAAATAAAACTCTAGAAAAGGATAACCCAGCCTCTTACTGACCAATCTCAAGTATATCATTCCTAGCCAAAATTATTGAAAAAGCAGTACAGCAGCAATTACAGGACCACGCTGACACCATGAACACACTTGATGAGCAACAATACGGATTCCACCAACACCATGGTGTTGAAACCTTACTACCAGTTCTACTAGATAGACTGATCAAAGGCTTGGAAGATAAAAAGAAGATGTACATTCTAATATTCATAGATATATCTGCTGCATTCGATACAGTAAACCACAGAACCCTCATCAACAGGCTGGAATCCATAGGAATAACAGGAACCCCCCTAAACTGGTTCATATCCTATATAATGAACAGAATGCAACAAGTCCAATTCAATAAGGAAAAAGCGAAGGCATTCCCCCAAACCCAGGGAATACCACAAGGCTCGGCATTGTCCTCCTTACTGTTCAACCTATACATTTAAACCGGTCGGCACAATATTTCAGAAGCACGAGGTCACTTACCACATTTATGCAGATGACATTGTGATCTACACCCAACTGGACTCGACCAATCCAAATTACAACCAGCTAGAGGAATGCCTTAATGAAATGCAAACCTGGCTACAGCAAAACAATATGTCCATAAACCACAAGAAAACAGAAGTAATGTACATCTCCAAAAATACAGATTTCAACCCTCCATCAGCAATCACCATGAACAACAACACCTACAACATAAAGAATGAAATAAAATACCTAGGAGTAATACTCGACAAAAACCTAAGGATGGAGAAATATCTTTGGATGCTTAACTGGGCGATATTCCATAAACTAAGGGTCCTCCAACCTTTACGCAACATCATCGGACACTCTGATTTCAGAACAGTAGCACAAGCACTCATAACTCCATTCTCCAAGGGTTGCCAAAAAAAACCCTTAACATACTGCAAATGGCACAAAACGTCACAGCTAGGATTATCCTCAACAGAAAACTCACCGAACATATTACACCTATACTAATTGAGCTACACTGGCTTCCCATTACAGCCCGCATAAAATACAAGCTATTAGTAACTGTATTCAAGCTGATACACAACATAGCACCATCCTACCTCTCCAACCTCATCACCACACAACCCCCTAACAGAAGCAGAAGGACTCACAACTTAAACACCCTGCACGTCTCAACTAACATCCGAACTGTAAAGGTCTGCACAAGCCACAGAGCATTTACCTACTCAGCACCCACATTATGGAATCAGCTACCAAACGAACTAAGATCGAACAGCGACCTACAGGACTTTAGGAGAAAACTAAAGACCCACCTCTTCCAGGATCATTACGACTTAACATAAACAATCCAGAATGAACATAACCTCGCAACCCAAACGAACAAAAGTATTAAGAACCGATTTGTTGTAACCAAAATGTATATATTGCAACACTGAAACAAAACTGTACTATATAGATGCCTTACACTGTATAAATGAAAACAAAATTTCAATATTCAAATATGTAAAAAAGCAAGCAAAACAATATAAAATGTAAATATGTATAAATGTACAGTCAAGTACACCTCAATGAAAATGTAAATTGTTGATTCTTACCATATGTAACCAATGTTTGATGTGTAGAGTAAACCGTTTCTGATCGCTGGAAGTAGCGGTATACAAATGAAACCAAATAAATAAATAGCTGTTATGTATGTATAGGTTCAGGGCATCTCTTTGGCAGAAATATGTGTTTGTCACAGAAAGGGAAGGTGTGTGTATGGTTTGAGGGGTGCTTGGGTGGATCTGGTATGCTCATCTGCAATTCACAGGGGACATGAAAGCCTGGCCAGTACCTGGATTGTATGGATGACTGCAGCGTCACCAGGTGCCAGTGTGATTGGACAGTCAATCTCAGAGAGGCTTCACCATAGCTAAATGTCAAAGCATATTCCTGTCAATGCTAAGGACCCTCAGAATACGGGCACTCAACAGTGAAAAGAGCACTAATGCATGTCCATAATACACATTTTGTGGAACCAATGATGTTGCTGTTGAGCCTGTATTAGTGCTGTTTGCACTGCTGACTGCCCATATTCTGAGGGTCCTTATCATTGACAGGGATATGTTTTGACATAGGGAACGTATATTAATTCCTTCTGGATCATTTTACATAGGGTACTTTAATAAGATCAGATATTGTTGGCAGTGTGTTAGGGCAGCCATACATCTGCTGTGCCTGGCATTGGGAGACACAACTGATGTAGTGTCAACATTCCCTGGCTTGTCCCATGTGGCCTTCATCCCTACCCAGGCCAGGATCAACGAGAGCTGCGAGAGTGGTGATAAATCTGGAGTCTGGCTACTTGTGTGATGGCACAGGGATCCCCCCCTCCCATGCCACACAGCCCTTTCTTTATCTTTATCTCTTTTACATTTCTGGATATACCGCCTTGGCCTAGGCATACAGGCAGTTTATAACATATAATCAAAAGACTGCAAAGAGAGAAGAGGAAAAGAACACCAATTAATTGACAGGACAGATGAGGTAAAGAATAATAAAAAAAAAGGACAGTGATAGAAGTAGAAAGAGAAGAGGAGAGGAAGAGCCTAGAGGAGACAAGAATAGAGCCGGGGACGTTTAGGATATTCGTGGTAGGGTAGTGGATAGATCAAATTCTAACTCGAAGAGGTGAGTCTTTAAGGCAGTTTTAAACTTGGTGAAAGAAACTTCAGAATGGAGGGTGTGAGGGAGAGAATTCCACAGTGCGGGCCCTGGAAGAAGAAAGCTGCACCCCACATACGTTCGAGGCGAGCCCTAGAGACGGAGGGAAGTGCTAAGCGGTGGTTATGAACAGAGCACAGAAGACGGTGTGGATTATGAAAATGCAAAAGGTTGGCTAGATATTGGGGAGTGGAGGTGTGAATAGTCCTGTGCACAAACGTGAGAATTTTATATTGAAAACATAATCAAATTGGTAACCAGTGGAGGCGAATGAGGAGTGGAGAAACGTGTTTGAAACAAGAGGAGTGGGTGAGAAGGCGTGCTGCTGTGTTCTGAAGTAACAAGTCTATGGAGCTGATATTAAGGAAGGCCAACCAGATTAACATTGCAGTAATCAATTTGAGAAATGACAAGAGAAAGGAGGAGAGTGGTCAGGGAAAAAGGTGTGAGGAAAGGCCGAACTGCATGGATTTGATGGAAGTGGTAAAAGGAGTGATGAACAAGAGATGAAATGTGTTCAGCAAAGGAAAGAGAAGAGTCCAAGATAACCCCAAGATAACGGAAAGAGGGGACCAGAGGGATAGTGGTAGAAGAGAGAAAAGGAGCTAACTATGGAGAGGGGGCCCCAAAGCTAATCCAGGTGGCTGGTGTTTTAGAGGGATTCAAATGAAGGTAATTAGAGGACAGCCAAATGTGAATGGTGGTCAAACAGGAGTCTAGCAGGGAAAGATTAGGGGCAGAGGAATCAGTGTGATGAAGAAGGATAATATCATCCGCGTAATAGTACGCGGAAATACCAGACTGTTAAATCAATAAGGCAAGTGGGCTAGAAAGATGTTGAAAAGGAGGGGAGACAAGACCGAGCCCTGAGGGACACCGCAGGAGAGGGTGACAGAGAGGGAGACCGAGGTTGCTGAATGAACAGAAAATGAGCGAGCAGTGAGGAAGGATCAAAACCATTGTAAGGGCATGCCAGAAACACCAAAATCAGAAAGACATGAAAGAAGTGTACTGTGGTAGGCAAGATCAAAAGTAAAAAAAAGATCGAGAGAGATAACAAGTGTAGAGTCACCGCGTTCATGGGCTGTGTGAAACTTATTGAGAATGGAAAGAAGGATAGATTCAGTACTGTGACTCTCGCAAAAGCCAGATTGATGGGGGTGAAGGGCATTAGTGGACATAAGATGAGAAGATAGCTGTGTGAAGACAAACTATTCTAGGAGTTTAGAGAGGAAAGAAAGGTTGGAAACTGGTTGCCAATTATTGAGAACAAAGGGATGGTTTCTTGAGGAGTGGACGGGTTATCACATGTTTCCATGGGGTAGGGACACAACCAGTGGAAGACAGGCATTAAGTACTGTGAGAAGGGGGGGGGGGGGTGGAATGAAGTGTAAGAGAGGGCTCAAGTAGCCAATTAGAGGGAATTGGGTCAAAAATACAGGTCATCTTCCATGAAGAGGAAAGGGTCTTGGACAGGTCAGTGGCAGAGATTGGATGGAAATATGACCAAACATGGGACAGCAAAGATTCTGCAGGAGAAAGAGGCAGTGGAGAGGACAGTAAGGTAGGCAAGAGGGGAGTAGAGCAGGACGGAAAGGTCGCGCGAAGAGAGAGGACCTTGTTGAGAAGGTGTCTCTTAGGCTAGTGGGGTCTGGGATCACAGAAGAGGGCGAGGGGGTAAGTGGGGTGAAAAATGATCTAAACGCCAAATAAAGTTGATGCGAAGATTGGGAGGATCTGGAAATCAAGTTGGAGTAATATTCCTGTTTGGCTGAAGTAATCAGAGAGCGATACTCATGATATCGCAGACGAAAGACGTTAAAGATATCAGTCGATGAGTGAGAGTGCCATATGCACTCTGCTCAGCGGAGGTGGGTCCAATGAAGACAGAGGCCCGAATGATACTAAGGGTGGGGTGGGTTGTGGGAAACACATGCCGTGGTGGGGGGAACCAGGTGTTCAAGGGCCGTTGAAAGACTGGTGTTCCAAGCGTGGACTTGTTGAGTCAGGAGACAACCGAGAGAAATCAGATGGGAAAATTTGATTCGCTGAAGGGAAATGCTGCAGAGTGAGAGGAGAGACACAACGCCTGTGTTGTTGCAGAGGAGGGGGAGGAGGGGAAGCAGATGAGCAAAGAAACTGCAGAGTAAAGCATACACAATAATGGTCTGTCCAAGGGAGAGGAAGGGTAGATATCGCCAAGGGAGCAGAGATGGAGGATGATGAAGTAATAAGTTGATCAAGAGTGTATCGTGCTATGTGTGAAATATTGTACAAGTAAAAAAGTCATCAAGAAGGGAGGCACAGGCCCTGTCATGAGGGGGAGGTGCAGGTTAAAATCACCTAGGAGGAAAACATGAGGGTACAGTGAGACAATCTCTGAGATCGTTACAAGGGTATTGTCCCAACTGTGGGGAGATATAGACGGGGGCACATAGAGCAGAAGAAAGTACAGGAGTGTCACCGAAGAAAAAGAGCTTCCTGATAGTGGATGGCCGGGGAACGGACTTCACGAAAAGGGAGAGAAGAGCACTAGATAATGGCCACACCCCCTCCTGACCAACCCAGATGTGTAGAGGAGAAGGCCGAAAAAGCAGGGTGGGAGACAATGGGTAAGCAAAGGATCCTCTCCATCGCGGAGCCAGGTTTCAGTGGTGAAGAATATATCTAATGAATTCTGAAGAAACAAATCGTGTGCAAGAATAGCGACAGTTAAGGAGGGGCGCAGATGTCTGTGAATATGCAGAAAACTGGGGAAGAGAGGGGCAGCAAGGAAGCAAATTGGCTGGAGACCAAGACAGACAGGGTTGAACATAAGGGCCTACGAGGTCAGGACGCCAACCCCAGTGAACAGGGTAGAAGCCATAAAGGGAGAGAAGGTAAGGAGGGCAAAAGGAAGACTCAAAGATAAAAATAAGAGGAAACAAAGAGAGGACTTACATGCAGTAGTGCAGGGGATGCAGGCACAGGAAGCAGTGGGCTCAGAAGCATGGCGGAGGCAGCTTCAAAGTCGCCCCAAGGAGCTCGCCGAAGGAGCACGTCGTGACCAAAAAGCTGGCTATGCCTCTCACCTTTTTGCTGATGTCGTTGTTATGCTTTACTGTGCATTCTGTTTTATTTGTATCTCTGCACTGTCTCCTCAGTTTTGCTGTCTGCTCTCAGTCAAGTCCCTCCTCCCAGGAAGTGACGTGGTTGCGCATCTCACAGTAAACCCAGCAACTATCTAAAGACGTTTGCAGCTGCGGTCTGCATCACAGTGGACTGCCGCTGCAGACTTCTTTAAATAGTTGCTGGGTTTACTGTGCCCAAAGAGCAGGACATGCTCCATGGGCGAGCTCATTGGGGCAACTCCGGCGATGAGAGGTCCTGGAGACACCCATAAGCACGCCATCGATTCCCCAGGTACACGTCATTTGCATTGTCCCCTTTGCTCTATTATTGTCTTTCTCTGCCTCATCTGCATTATGGCTGCAATCCCTTTAGTTTGGAGCTTTTACCCCGCAGTTGTTGCGCTTTGGCCCCCTGGCAGGTTTTTGCAAGAGTCACAGAATTTTCATTCCTTGCCGGTCACACTCCCCTCTCTGCTCACCTTCATCTCCCTCTATCACCTCCCTCTCACCCCTGCGCCTGGCTTTGATAAATTGCCGCTTCCTCCATGCTAAAACTCTCTTGGTGCACAATATGCTCTCTAAGGATTCATTGGATATACTTTTTGTGACCGAGACCTGGCTCAAAGAAGGTGAAGGTCCCCTTCTTACCCATTGCTTCCCCCCTGGCTTCTCTGCTTTTTCTACCCCTCAGATTGGTCGCTTGGATGGTGGGTTTGCAGTACGTTTCCACTCCTCTGTGCCCCTATCGTTGGTTCAGTCAGCTGCCCTTCACTATCCAGAACCTCTGCTTCTATGTCTTCAGTCCTCCCCACCAACTCGCTTTCTTCTCATTTACTCTCTGCTCTCAACCTGGCCACTTTTCTGGGATGTCCTCCTTCTCCCTATTACAGAGCTATCTCTCCAATTTCCTCACCTAGTGCTCCTGGGTGATTTTAACAGCTACTTCCTTTCACCTACTTTCTCTCAGGATTGTTCCTTCATCTCTCTTCTTCAGGATCTTGCTCTTTGCCAGCACATTCCTTTTCCAACCCATGTGGCTGGCCACACTCTCAATCTCCTCATAACTCCCTCTTCTCCCACACTGGCCCCCTCTTCTCTTTCCGCTGTCCCCCTTTCTTGAACCAACCACTTTGGTATTCAGTTTTATATGCACTCCCCCCTGCTGTCCCCTGCAGCGCGCTCACTGACTATTTCCTCCACTGCCGGCCTTTCCTTCCACATTACTGCCTCCACCCTGGCTAAGTTTCCTTCATCAGATCAAATCTTGCCTTGCAACCTGTCCTTCTGCTCGCTTGATGACCAAGTTTCCACCTGGAATGCCTGTTTTTCCACTGTTCTCGACTGCCTAGCTCCGCCCTGCTCATATGCTCCACGTCGCCCATCCAGACATCCTTGGTATCACCCCACTCTCCATCTACATCATGGCTATCTGCATCGTGCAGAACGTCTCTGGTGCAAACATCAGTCCCTAGCCACTCTCCAATATTTTCATTCTTGCCATCGGCACTATCGGTCTCTTATTCACACTTTCAAAGAGTTACACTTTCAAACAGTCACACTATACTCGGCTTATCTCCACCTCTGATAACTCCTCTCAGCAGCTATTCTCGGTACTGAGATCTCTCTCCTCTACCCTATCGCCCACTTCCCCCATAAACCTTGCTCCTTCCCTCCCCAGTCCATCTAGTCTTGCTTCCTTCTTTTCAAACAAGGTTCAGTCTCTTCGTTCCTTTTTTCCAATCTGCCCTCCTCCTCTCTCCTCTGTCCTTTCCCCACTGTCCCCCCAACCACCCCTTGTCCAAAATTGTACTTTCTCCTCCCCCCCCCCCCCCCCCGATCACAGAGGCTGAGCTGCTTAAAATACTCTCCTCTGCTCAGAAAACTACTTGCCGGAACCTGCTCTCACTCTTCTTCCCTCCATCTTTTCAATACTTAACACTAGTCTCCTCTGTGGGCTTTTTCCCACCCCTGGAAGCATGCTCTCATTTGTCCACTTTTGAAAAAGCCAACCCTTGATGTGCAGATCCTGCCCATTATCGCTCTGTCTCTAACCTTTCTTCCCTTTCTAAAATACTTGAACAGTTTGTCTTCTCACAGTTATCTCACCACGTAGAGGTGACTTATTACTTACACTTCCGGCAGTCTTGTTTTAGGTCAGGGGACAGTACCAAGTCTATTGTCACCAGCAGTGGCTGGACTGGGCGTAGGCAGCCAGACACACTGCTGGGCCTGACCCTTCTATATAAAAAGGAGTAGTTGCGACGGAGTGGTCAGGTTGAAAAAGGATTTTTATTCCCCTCCCGGGGTTTCGATTTTCAAAACAGTACAAACACAAGAACTTAAGAGGTAGCCATGCTTCTGGCAAAACTGAGGGTGAAAAGAAACACAGCTTCTCGCTTGAACAGAAACAGGGATTATAACAAAACAGAAACCAGGTAAAAATGCTGACAGTTTTCCTCTGTGCACTTCAGCTCTCTACAAGGCACTCTTGTCTTCAGCTAGCGCAGAGAATTTATAGCAGTCATTACCAATGAGCAGTCCATGTCCTCAATATAAGGAGTGAAATTACTTGGCTCCGTGATCATGGGCTCTTCAACCACCTTACTGTCTTTAGGGCAGAGAGTTTGGAAGTTCCTTAAATCAGTCCCTGAATTTTCTTCACAGCTCTCTCCACAATATGGCAGGTAATTACCAGATAACTTATAAAACTACCCTGTTCTGTTCCTAACAGACTTCTCTCTTTGCAGTCTTCTGCAGGGCTTTAAAGACACGCATTCATCTTCTTCACTCATACAAATATCTTCAAATGCATTACTTTCCTTTTCCCAAGGTTTGTCATGATGCGGGCACTAATAAAGCTGATTTTATGAAAAAAAATCCTGATTTAGAGGAACTAGAGGTGCAGTTACCTCCTGGCACACATAGAGGGAGCGGGAGCAGACATACTGATCCTAGTGAATCTAATCACAGTAATGACCTGCAGCTGACAGAGAACCAGGAAGTCAGTAACAAAGGTTCTCTTTATAAACCAGAGCAGAACGCTCTTGGAAGGCAGGAGGAGAAGGAGAGGCAAAGGCAGGAGGAGAAGGAGAGGCAAAGGCAGGAGGAGAAGGAGAAGCAAAGGCAGGAGGAGAAGGAGAAGCAAAGGCAGGAGGAGAAGGAGAGGAAAAAGCAGGAGCAGAACCGAAAGACACAGCAATGGAGATGGCAGCAGTTGCAAAGAAAGCCATGGACAAATAAGCAGTGGGAACAACAGCAGGAGCTGAGAAAGGAAGGAACTGGAACCGGAGCTGAACTAGAAGCTGAACCAACAGTAAAGCCTAGAAGCTATCAGAGGTACAAACCTGTTGGCTGTGAAAGAGGCCAAGCTGGAAGTTGGAACAGAAACAGACCACACGAGGTGGGAAGCCATAGAATCCAAACTAAGCCTATTGGGCAAGGAGAGTTTGGTAGAAGGTGCTCCAAGGTAAGAGGCGGTGCCACGCCTAGTTCTTTTACTCTGCCTGTTTATGATACAAGGAGAAGGAAGCTAAGAACCAGAGGGGAAGGTTCTGTAAGGAGTTTATCTCCAGAAAAGCACTGCTCAGTTTTACCCAGTCAGAAGGAAAAACAGTTGTATAAACAACAGAGGTTTTTACTCCATGAGCCAAGGTTTGAAACAGTAAGGTTTAACCCTAAGCACTGCCCTGCTGGAAGCCATCCGCAAAGAAAGCTTCTCTCTAAAAACAACCTGAATAAAGATTGGTATTCTAATTTACCACCAGCCCTAAGAGTTCCTGCTTACCTAAAGCAAAACTCCCATGCTGAAGATGGTCAGGCTAACATAGACAGGGATAGTGAAACCCCTTTGACCCAATATGAGGAAGAGGATATGATGGAGGTAGATTTCCCCCATGCTATTCCCTCATCTTTGCCGGAGGACATGGAGTGCGATTGGTGCACGGCCTACGCTCCCAAGTGTGCCTGCTGTAACGAAGAATGAATGTAAATATGCTTTTTGTTGTTTATTGTGAAGAATATTACCTTTAAGAAAAACCTGCTATAAACTGTGAAGTAACAGTTCCCAAGCCAGAGAGCCTTGGCACCTTTTGAAACAAAGGACTATTTTGTTAAGCAACGTATCTCTAATTTGAACCCATGCATTATAACGGGGAATAAAGCCTTTTATTACCCTTCACTCAGGTCTTATTGTTCTTTATAGCGCTACATAGTGGCGCGCAATCTTTGTGTCACGACACCTTGTGGCATAAATGGCGTAGTTTTAAGGATTCTGCATAAGAGATACAGTAAGAACTATTGAAACAAAATTTGCCATTGTTCAACTGGAAAAAAAAAAGGGAAATTTTTGGAAAAAAAAAAAAGAAAACCCGGACCGGACTCCAGAGAAAAAAAAGCGGATCGGAGTCAAAGAAAAACCCGAACCGGATTATTAGAAAAGCGGACCGGAGTCACACAAAACCTGGACCGGAGTTCCAGAAAAAGAAAACCCGGACTGGATTTCGGAAGAAAAGTGGATCGGATTGAAAAACCCAAAACGTGGACCAGACAGCAGCAGAATTCCGGAGCGGAAGGCGAGTTCCTGGAACGTGCTATGACGAGGAGTCGCACCCCCGTTGCGGAGAGCCTGAGTCTACACTTCTACCAGGTAATGGGTAGAAAGGCCTAACTTGTGGGGATACAAGTGGTTTGGCAGTAGAAAGAGAATTTGAAAAAAAAAAAAAACACCAGGAAGTGTTAGGCCTGTCTGTGTGTACAGCCACACTTGGTTTTTTTTTTGTTTGTTTCTTTTACAGCGGATTTCGCCATGGAGCAACGCGAAATATTGGACTGGATGGCCTCCCAATTCAGCAGGCAAGCTGAACAGGCTGCGCAGACGCAGGAGCGTGCTGTCCTGGCGATGCAGGAGCAGCAAAAGCCAGTCTTGCGAATGTTGGAGACCTGGATGAGCCATCAAGCCAAGACGCAAGAAACACCAGCTGGACTCAAAAAACAGAGCTCAGGACTGAGCCATGGTCTGGTAGGACTGGGATCATGTGAGGCTCTGACTTTTGGGAAGCTGGGGGAGAAAGATGATCCAGATGAATTTCTGGAGGCCTTCGAAAGGATAGCCCGTTCAGTGGGTTGGCCAGAGGACCAATGGTCCATCCGACTGGCAGTGTCCCTGACGGGAGAGGCACTGTCAGCCTACAGGGCAATGCCTGCTTCATTGGCTACGAATTATAGAGAAGTGACGAAAGCCATCAGGGAACGCCTCGGCTTAACCCCACTTACCTATAATCGTAGGCTGCGAGCAGCACGACTTGAGGTAGGGGAAACACCTAAGTCGTTGGGTCACCGCCTGAGGCGCCTGGCTGAGATGTGGCTAAGGCCCAGTGAGAGATCCATTGATACATTGATGGATATGATTGTTTTAGAGCAATTCATGACTGCAGTACCTGCTAGCATTAAGAGCTTCCTTATTCTACAGAATTGTCGCTCAACTATGGAGGCAGTTGCCTTAACCGAGAGGTATTTAGAGGCCGAATTAATTACTCAGCCTAGGGAGGGGGTAGATCAGACTGCCATAGCGACATTCAACCCAGTCTCAGGAAGTCTCTATCAGGCTAAAACATCTAGTATGAAATATGATAAAAAGACAGAGAAAAGTCTTATCAAAAGATGTTTTAACTGCGGTAGAATAGGGCATGTCATGAAAGAATGTAGGATGCGTACTGCTCTCATGGGAGAGAATAATAATCTATTGTCAGAGGGTTTTGTACTTGATGTTACGGTGCAAGGGGTAGCTGCAAAAGCCTTGCTGGACTCTGGTGCGGACCAGACGATGATATCGCGTAAGCTCTGGTCTACCATTCAAGACCAAGCTGCGTCCGCCCCAGACCGTCCAGAAGCCCACGTAAGGATTAAGTGCGTACATGGCGCTGCTACCTTGTACCCGGTGTACAAACTCATGGTCAGAGGTCTGGGAATAGAGAAAAACATCCTCATAGCAGTAGTCCCTAAATTGCCAAAAGAGCTGGTTCTTGGTAGGGACTGGCCCCAGTTTGAGAAGGGCCTAGAAAAAAGGTTAAACCCACGAGAAGTTCTCGTGTCTCAGAACACTCCTTTCAAGGGTAGGGTGGTTCCCAGTCCCCTTTTAGGGAAAGTTAAGGTCCCAAACCAAAAGATACCAACGGAAACGGAAAAAAAATTTGTCTTAAGGTTTTGCAAAACCTCATCAGAAGCTCGAAGCCCCTGTCGAGCCACTCCACAAGCCGCAGGGTACGACTTATACAGCGCGGAGAATCACCTAATACCTAAGGGTGGCAAGGCCTTGATTAGCACCGACATCCAAGTAGAGATTCCACCTGGATGCTACGGGAGGATCTCGCCTCGCTCAGGACTGGCCCTCAAATATTTTATTGATGTTGGCGCTGGGGTAGTGGACCCCGATTACAGGGGGGTAATAAAAGTCCTGTTGTTCAACTTTTCAAAAGAGGATTTTGAAGTAAAAATTGGAGAAAGAATAGCTCAGCTGATATGCGAGCGAGTCGGTTTTCCGCCGCTAGAAGAAGTATCAATGATTAGCCCTACCAGCAGAGGGAGCGGAGGATTTGGCTCCACAGGAAAAACGGAGATAAAAAGCTTGATAGCCGTAGGAGAAAAACAAGTGGACGAAGATTTGGGCCCACTGTTGTCCGACTGTAAAGCCAGTCCGGAGATACGGGTAGGGGAAGAGCTCTCTGTAGTGCAGAGGCACCAATTGTTCAGCATGCTGGAGAAGTTTAAAGACGTGTTGACGACTGTCCCCGGCGAAACGAACTTGGTGGCGCACGAAATCATCACTCCACCCGGAAGAAGAATCATCAGGCAGAGGCCGTATCGGCTGCCAGAGGCTAAAAGACAAGAAGTCATAGCCCAAGTACATGACATGATGAATATGGGAGTGATAGAAGAGTCCCGGAGCCCGTGGTCTAGCCCGATTGTCCTGGTCCCCAAGCCGGATGGGACGATGCGTTTCTGCATCGACTTCCGCCAGGTCAACGAGATATCAACTTTCGACGCCTATCCTATGCCACGCATAGAAGAACTCTTGGACCGGCTAGGTCAAGCTAAATATCTTACAACATTAGATATGTCCAAAGGCTACTGGCAAGTCCCACTTACCAGAGACGCACGACCAAAAACCGCCTTTACTACGCCAGTCGGGCTGTTTCAGTTTTGCCGCATGCCTTTTGGCTTGCACGGAGCAGCCGCGACGTGCCAAAGATTGATGGACATAGTCTTACGGCCACATCAAGATTATGCCACGGCTTATATGGATGACATAGTCATCCATAGCTCTACGTGGAATCAACATTTGGCCCAAGTGAAAGCCGTGTTGATCGCAATGAGACAAGCAGGTTTGACATTAAATCCCGGAAAATGCTTGTTTGCGGCCGGCGAAGTCAAATACTTAGGACATATAGTAGGCCGGGGTACGGTTCGTCCTTTGGTGGATAAAATAGAAAGTGTACGTAGTTTCCCAGCACCCCAGAATAAAAAGCAACTACGAAGCTTTTTAGGACTCATCGGGTACTACCGACGTTTTATCCCCCACTTCGCCGAAGAAAGTGCCATTTTTACGGAAATGTTATGCAAGAATGCCCCGAACGCCCTATTGTGGACGGCAGATGCAGAAGCTGCCTTCAGGATATTGAAAGAGAAACTGTGCAGAGCTCCCATACTCAGAGGAGTGAATTTTCAGCAACCGTTTTTGCTCCAGACAGACGCATCGGAAGTCGGCCTAGGTGCCGTCCTATCCCAAATGCAAGAGGGTGCTGAACACCCTATAATGTTCCTCAGCAGAAAACTCTCGCAGGCTGAAAAGAAATACTCCACTATTGAGCGCGAATGCTTAGCAATCAAATGGGCCGTAGAAGCCTTAAAGTTCTATCTTATGGGAAGACGGTTTACTCTCATCACCGACCATGCCCCGCTCAAGTGGTTGAGCCAGATGCGCAACAATAATAGCAGACTAACTAGATGGTACATGGCATTACAACCGTACGATTTCCAAGTACAACACAGAGCAGGGAAGCTGCATGAGAATGCTGACGCCATGTCTAGGATTACGTGCTGTAATGGCGGTCATTCAGCCCGTAATATTTTAAGAGGGGGGATGTGTCATGATGCGGGCACTAATAAAGCTGATTTTATGAAAAAAAATCCTGATTTAGAGGAACTAGAGGTGCAGTTACCTCCTGGCACACATAGAGGGAGCGGGAGCAGACATACTGATCCTAGTGAATCTAATCACAGTAATGACCTGCAGCTGACAGAGAACCAGGAAGTCAGTAACAAAGGTTCTCTTTATAAACCAGAGCAGAACGCTCTTGGAAGGCAGGAGGAGAAGGAGAGGCAAAGAAAGGAGGAGAAGGAGAGGCAAAGGCAGGAGGAGAAGGAGAAGCAAAGGCAGGAGGAGAAGGAGAGGAAAAAGCAGGAGCAGAACCGAAAGACACAGCAATGGAGATGGCAGCAGTTGCAAAGAAAGCCATGGACAAATAAGCAGTGGGAACAACAGCAGGAGCTGAGAAAGGAAGGAACTGGAACCGGAGCTGAACTAGAAGCTGAACCAACAGTAAAGCCTAGAAGCTATCAGAGGTACAAACCTGTTGGCTGTGAAAGAGGCCAAGCTGGAAGTTGGAACAGAAACAGACCACACGAGGTGGGAAGCCATAGAATCCAAACTAAGCCTATTGGGCAAGGAGAGTTTGGTAGAAGGTGCTCCAAGGTAAGAGGCGGTGCCACGCCTAGTTCTTTTACTCTGCCTGTTTATGATACAAGGAGAAGGAAGCTAAGAACCAGAGGGGAAGGTTCTGTAAGGAGTTTATCTCCAGAAAAGCACTGCTCAGTTTTACCCAGTCAGAAGGAAAAACAGTTGTATAAACAACAGAGGTTTTTACTCCATGAGCCAAGGTTTGAAACAGTAAGGTTTAACCCTAAGCACTGCCCTGCTGGAAGCCATCCGCAAAGAAAGCTTCTCTCTAAAAACAACCTGAATAAAGATTGGTATTCTAATTTACCACCAGCCCTAAGAGTTCCTGCTTACCTAAAGCAAAACTCCCATGCTGAAGATGGTCAGGCTAACATAGACAGGGATAGTGAAACCCCTTTGACCCAATATGAGGAAGAGGATATGATGGAGGTAGATTTCCCCCATGCTATTCCCTCATCTTTGCCGGAGGACATGGAGTGCGATTGGTGCACGGCCTACGCTCCCAAGTGTGCCTGCTGTAACGAAGAATGAATGTAAATATGCTTTTTGTTGTTTATTGTGAAGAATATTACCTTTAAGAAAAACCTGCTATAAACTGTGAAGTAACAGTTCCCAAGCCAGAGAGCCTTGGCACCTTTTGAAACAAAGGACTATTTTGTTAAGCAACGTATCTCTAATTTGAACCCATGCATTATAACGGGGAATAAAGCCTTTTATTACCCTTCACTCAGGTCTTATTGTTCTTTATAGCGCTACATAGTGGCGCGCAATCTTTGTGTCACGACACCTTGTGGCAGGTTGCAAGTATTTCAGACAGCTCTGCCTTTCACTTATATATGGTTCCTTACCAGCTGCCTTCCGTCCCTTCCACTGAGCTCCGTATCTGGGAAAATCTCCCTGCGTCAGAGGTGAGGGTTTCCTGTAGTTAATCCCTCTGCTGGCAGATAGCTTTCTTTCCTTTTTCAAATCCCTCCTTGGCTTTCTGCTCCAAGGCTCAAATACAATAGAGTCAGCATGGGAGTATTCTGAACCTTCGTCTGAGACCTGCAAGTCTTCCCTTACTTGCCAAGCTTCCTGTTCCTCGTGAACTTCCTGCTTGCCTCGGTCTCTCTGATCCTCCAACTCTTCAAAACCCTCTGAGCTTCCAAAACCTACCTCTGTTTGCTTCATACGTTTTTTATACAGGTTTTGGGGCGTTTTCTGCCCATGTGCAAACTGTTCTCCTGATTACTTGGGGAGTGTTTGTTAGCTAGGCGTGCCTTCAGACCTCGTGTCTCAGCCTGCTTTGGTTGCCCATGGTAACTGGGAAGCTTTTGATCTCCCTGCCTGTCAGAATCTGTGCTAAACTCAGCAGCTTTCTGTGTTTTAAAGGCACAGGGCAGATCTTCGGTGTCACACATCCCCCTCCTTAAGATATTACGAGCTGTGGACGTCCTCGTCGGACAGCGCGTAATTCTACTCAAAGCATCCGCATTGCCATGCAGCTTTCCTGCTCGATGCTGTACTTCGAAACTAAAGGCTTGCAAAGCCAAATGCCATCGCGTCAGATGGGCATTGTTATTGCGCATTTGGCTAAGCCATTTTAACGGCGCATGATCCGTTACTAACAGGAATTTACGGCCTGTCAAGTAAAATCGTAGTGCTTCTATCGCCCATTTGATGGCTAAGCATTCCCTTTCTACGGTGGAGTACTTCCGCTCTGCATTGGACAGCTTCCTACTTAAATAGGTGACTGGATGTTCCACCCCGTCGAATCTCTGGGACATGACTGCCCCCAGTCCAGTCTCAGAGGCGTCTGTCTGGACTATAAATGGAAGTCTAAAATCAACCCCCCTCAAGACAGGAGCCTTACATAATTTCTCCTTCAGGGAGATAAAAGCCCCCTCTGCCTCGGGAGTCCAGCGCACCTTATTTGGGGCATTTTTTTTAATCATGTCAGTAAAAAGACTACTCTCCTCTGCAAACCTGGGGATAAATCTCCGATAATAGCCTATCAAGCCTAAGAAGCTATGGACATGCTTCTTCTCTATCGGTCTTGGGAAGTTTCGCACACTTTCAATTTTGTCCGCTAGGGGTTTCACTAGCCCATTCCCAACCAGATGTCCCAGGTATTTGGCCTCCCTAGCCGCAAAAGACATTTTTTGGGGTTTAGGGTGAGACCAGCTTTCCGGATGGCCTGTAGTACCGCCTCTATCCGGGATAAGTGCTCAAGCCACATGCCGCTATGGATGATAACGTCATCCATATAGGCCAACGCATATTCTTGGTGCGGCCTTAGGACCTGGTCAATAAGACGCTGGCATGTTGCCGCCGCACCGTGTAGCCCAAATGGCATACGTCTAAATTGGTATAGGCCTATTGGAGTAGAAAAACCTGTCTTCGGCTTAGAATCCCTTGTTAATGGGATTTGCCAGTATCCCTTGGTTAAGTCTAGGGTTGTTAGAAACCTGGCCTGTCCCAACCGATCTAACAGATCATCAATTCTCGGCATGGGGTATGCGTCGAACTGTGATATCGCATTAATCTGCCTGAAATCTATACAGAAACGGAGTGTTCCGTCTGGTTTTGGGACTAGGACTATAGGGCTAGACCATGGACTATGGGACTCCTCAATTACACCCATTTCCACCATTTCCTTAACCTGGGCGATGACTTCGTTTTTCTTTGCCTCCGGCAACCTGTACAGGCGCTGTCTAATTATCTTCCCCGGGATCGTGATGACCTCATGTGCCACTAAGCGTGTTTCGCCGGGCACAGCTGTCAGGACATCGGAGAATTTCCGTAACAGCCTGGCTAAATCTGCCTGCTGGCGCTCTGACAGGTTCGTACCTGTACGTATCTCGGGTTGTTCCCTCCAATCTGAGGGCTGGGGACCTAAGTCCTCCTCTTTCTTTTCCTCAGCAATAGCTGCTAAGCCCTTAACATCCTTCATCCCTGTGGAGCCAAACCCTCCAGACCCACGGCTTGTGGAAGTTAATGAGGGTGTCTCTTCTAACACGGGGAAACCCACCCGTTCACAGATTAACTGGGCTATTCTTTCACCCCTTTTTACTGCGAAATCCTCTTCACCGAAGCTGAATAGTAGGGCCTTGACCACACCACGGTAATCAGGGTCTATTACCCCCGCCCCGATGTCAATTGAATGTTTGACCGCTAGGCCAGCCCGCGGTGCTATGCGGCCATAGCACCCTTCAGGGATTTGAATTTTTACCCCTGTGTCAATGAGGGCCTTCCCTCCCTTAGGAACTATTACGTCCTCGTTACTAAACAGGTCATAGCCTGCTGAGGCTTCGGTAGCTCTTTGTGGGCCTTTTGCATGTGGGGATGTTTTTGTGAATTTTAACACAAACTTCTTTTTAACTGAGGACCCCCCTTCTACCCGTGGTTTCCCAAATAAAGCACTTGGGATTTTTTGGGCAATAGCCTCAGTTTTTGGGGTCCCAGGTGGTGCCTTTTCTCCTAGGGGTCCTACCTGACTGGGGCCTAACTTTCCCTTGAGGCCTTTTCCCATTTCTTCCTCAAATGGGGGCCAGTCACGCCCTAGGACTACCTTAAAGGGAAGTCGGGGGACAACTGCCATGTGTACCTTCTCCCTAGTATTCAACCCATTCACACACATCTCGTATATTGGGTAAAAAGAGGAGGCACCATGCACGCATCTAACTTTCACCCGTCCATCCACACAATTCAACAGGGAAGGGTTATGGGCCTGAATGGTCTTCCACATTTCTTGTGAGACCATACTCTGATCTGCTCCGGAGTCAAGGAGCGCTACAGCATCCACACCCTCCACCTGGACATCTATAATAAATTCTTCCCCACCATGTCTCTCCCTTCCTGATACAAGGGCTATGTGCTCTTTACAGTCCCTGCGCATGTGACCACTTTTCCCGCATTGAAAACATTTCATCACATCATCATATTTCCTTACATTTTCCCTCGGTACCTTATGAGTATAAGCCTTCTTTATACCTGGCATTCTTTCCATGCCGGTTACTCTTAGCATGCTCTCTCTGGAAGCTCCGGCTAACTCAGCTTCAAAATAACATTCTGTCATTTCAGCAGCTTCCCTAGTGGATTTGCATTTTTGCAACAACAAGAAAGCTTTTACTTCAGGTGGTACAGCCTCAAAATACTGCTCAAGGAGCACAGCGTCCATCAAGGATTCCACTGTGTCCTTCTCTGGAGCAAGCCATTTTGTTGCTAGACCTTTAAGTCGCTGCATCAAAGCCTTCGGCGTCTCTTTAGGCAAGAGCCTTGCCTCTCTAAAAAGACGTCGATAGTGCGTAGGTGTTAAACCTAGCCTATCTTTTAGCGCTAGTTTTACGTCCGGGTAATTGGACGCTAGGCCTGCGGGCATCGCCTTGTAGGCCGCCAATGCCTCTCCGGTTAAAGACATGGCGAACCTAACGGCCCACTGGTCTAGTGGCCATTTAGCCGCCTCCGCAATCCTTTCAAAGGCATCAGAGTAGTCGTCAAAATTGTCAGACTTTTGCAAAGGTCCTAGTGCCAAGGCACTACAGTTCTGCAGTCCTACCACAGGTGGTATCGGTACGCCTCCCTCATCTGTGGTGGGTGTCCTCTTCAGCAGCACCGTTAGCAAGTCCAGGAGTGGCTTCTGCTGCGCAGCCAGTGCTGCCATAGTCCTGTCCTGGGCTTGTCTCGCGAGCTCACTCTGGGCTTTCCACTGTTCCTCCATCCAGCGAAGCATGTCCTGGGGATCCATCCCGGCGTTGAGGTATACCTGTATGGGCGAGAAAAAAAAACAGGGCCCACCAAGTGCGGCACAATATATATTTTTTCTCCCTTTCTGCCTTTAGCAAGGTATCCTTCGTCCCCCTTTCTCAGCAATCCCTACCCCCGTGCCCACCTACTTATACCTTAGCACGGTGTAGGATCTCGCGTTGAGAAAGGTTCTCTGCACGCCTCCTTCAGGTCAGCCTGTGGATGTCCACTCACTGTGTCAGGATTTCCTCTTTCAGGATTTTCCTTTTCACTGGTGTGTCTTTTTTTTCTTTTTTCTTTCTTCTTTTCAGCCACTTGTATCCTCTCTTAGAAAAAAGCCTTGGGTAGTACTTCTTTTTTTTTTTTCAAAAATCCAAATTACTACGCCATTTATGTCACCAGCAGTGGCTGGACTGGGCGTAGGCAGCCAGACACACTGCTGGGCCTGACCCTTCTATATAAAAAGGAGTAGTTGCGACGGAGTGGTCAGGTTGAAAAAGGATTTTTATTCCCCTCCCGGGGTTTCGATTTTCAAAACAGTACAAACACAAGAACTTAAGAGGTAGCCATGCTTCTGGCAAAACTGAGGGTGAAAAGAAACACAGCTTCTCGCTTGAACAGAAACAGGGATTATAACAAAACAGAAACCAGGTAAAAATGCTGACAGTTTTCCTCTGTGCACTTCAGCTCTCTACAAGGCACTCTTGTCTTCAGCTAGCGCAGAGAATTTATATCAGTCATTACCAATGAGCAGTCCATGTCCTCAATATAAGGAGTGAAATTACTTGGCTCCGTGATCATGGGCTCTTCAACCACCTTACTGTCTTTAGGGCAGAGAGTTTGGAAGTTCCTTAAATCAGTCCCTGAATTTTCTTCACAGCTCTCTCCACAATATGGCAGGTAATTACCAGATAACTTATAAAACTACCCTGTTCTGTTCCTAACAGACTTCTCTCTTTGCAGTCTTCTGCAGGGCTTTAAAGACACGCATTCATCTTCTTCACTCATACAAATATCTTCAAATGCATTACTTTCCTTTTCCCAAGGTTGCAAGTATTTCAGACAGCTCTGCCTTTCACTTATATATGGTTCCTTACCAGCTGCCTTCCGTCCCTTCCACTGAGCTCTGTATCTGGGAAAATCTCCCTGCGTCAGAGGTGAGGGTTTCCTGTAGTTAATCCCTCTGCTGGCAGATAGCTTTCTTTCCTTTTTCAAATCCCTCCTTGGCTTTCTGCTCCAAGGCTCAAATACAACAGAGTCAGCATGGGAGTATTCTGAACCTTCGTCTGAGACCTGCAAGTCTTCCCTTACTTGCCAAGCCTCCTGTTCCTCGTGAACTTCCTGCTTGCCTCGGTCTCTCTGATCCTCCAACTCTTCAAAACCCTCTGAGTTTCCAAAACCTACCTCTGTTTGCTTCATACGTTTTTTATACAGGTTTTGGGGCGTTTTCCTGCCCATGTGCAAACTGTTCTCCTGATTACTTGGGGAGTGTTTGTTAGCTAGGCGTGCCTTCAGACCTCGTGTCTCAGCCTGCTTTGGTTGCCCATGGTAACTGGGAAGCTTTTGATCTCCCTGCCTGTCAGAATCTGTGCTAACCTCAGCAGCTTTCTGTGTTTTAAAGGCACAGGGCAGATCTTCGGTGTCACACTATTCTCCCGTCTCTTCTGAGTGAGCTGCATATTTCACATGATCGCGGTGATATTTCCCTTGCGGTGTCCTTAGACTTGTCATCTGCTTTTGACCTGGTGGATTACTGTACTCTCCTTTCACATCTGCATGGTGCCGGTATTTCTGGGACAGTCTTACATTGGTTCCACTCCTTCTCTTCTCGCTCCTTCTCAGTTGTCTCAGGCTCTTCCTCCTCTGAACCCATCACCCTTTCTTATGGTGTCCCTCAGGGTTTTTTATTGACCCCTCTCCTTTTCAGTGTTTTCCTGGTCCTCCTTACCCTACTAGTACAGCAGTGTGGTCTGTCGGCATATTATTATGCCGACAATATCATCATAGTGTGCCACACTTCTCCCATGGCACCTGACCTCACCCCATTAAACTTCTGCTTTTCTCGTGTTTACGAATGACTCGACTCTAATTTCCTGCACCTTAATGCCTTGAAAACATCTGCTATCTGGTTCTCTTTCGATTCCCCATGTCCCTTCTTGGCCCCCACTTTATCCTGTAGCAGCTGATAAGCATGCAATAAATAATACCAGGAGTCAGTTCAAGGATCCAAGCCAATTTATTGTGCACAAGGCTCAGACAGTCAAGCTTCAAAAAGGACTGAGCAAAGTTTTACAGAAGCATATTCATTTTATACATTTCTTTTCAGTTTGATACATGCAGACTTTCTATTGGTCCCAACGCCCCCTGCACTTGTCCAATCAGAGACCCTTTCTGGGCCTAGCTCTCAGTTCCCCCTTCTAGGATTGTTCTAACAATGGCACAGTTTCTAGGTATTGATGCAATTCTACTGCGAGGTCGTTTCTAGCTCCAGGAATGCAAGTATTGAAACATTTCCATCATCAGAACACAAGAGAATAATAAAGGATTTATGAATTCATGAAAAACTTCTTGTTAAGCAGTTTTAAAGCAGTTTTCTCAAACTTTTACAGATTTTGGTTTCTCTTAGGCGGGGGTTGGGATCAGGGCCTAGCTTACAGGCCTCTCATATATTTGCAGGCTATTATAGGCCATTGCCTACCACATTCCCCCCTTTGATTATTCTCACCCACAAGTGAGAAAGGGTGAGAATTAAATCACACATTATACTTGCGTAAAAAGCATCATTGTGGGGTATAGGGTAATATTGCCACATAGCTAATACTTTTGTAGCTGCCTTCCTTTCTACAGTGCTATCAACGGCTGCTGGCTTTCCTCTATTGTGATGAATCCAGGGTTTGAGTTCTGCAACTTTAACTGCTGTTGGGGTTAATAAGATGGCAACATAAGGTCCCTTCCAATGCGGTGCCAACAGTGTCTTTCTCCACTCTTAGATCCACACCGAGACTCCAGGCTTGAGAGGATGCAGGTTAGATGGATGGGCAGCTGATCTTGTACCCACGTATGAAGACTCTGCAAAACAGAACTTAAAACCAATAGTTCCTGTCTAGTAATTTCAGATCCAATCTGTTTCATATCTCCTTTTATTCCTTGTACAATAGGCGGGGGTCGCCCATACAGAATCTCAAAAGGGGAAACTCCTAAAGACTTAATAGGGGCTAAGCATATCCTAAGAAGGGCTATAGGAAGAACATGGGGCCACTTCAGGTGAGCTTCTTGGCAAAGTTTAGAGTTAGACAACTGAGATTTCAGGGTTCTATTCATACGTTCTACTTTTCCTAAATTCTGAGGTCTATAGGCAGTACGCATCTGATAATGTCAATATCTCGGGGCCATACTTAATGGTCTTGCTTCCTGAGGTTATCCACCCTCATTCTTTGTACAGGGCCCCATGTGCATGCAAGGTTGTAAGGGCATACTTGGAATCTGTGTACACATTTAGACAGAACCCTTTTCCTATTGTCAGTGTTCTAGTGAGAGCTATCAGTTCAGCTTTCTGTGCTGAGGTTCCTGGGGCCAGAGCTGAGGACTCAACTACCAGATCAAAGGTTACCACTGCATACCCGGCACAACGATGTCCATTGATGACGAGACTGCTTCCATCCATAAAGAAAGTCTGTTCAGGGTTCTCCAAAGGAACACCAGTCAAATCCGGGCGACTTGAGAATACAGTGTCCATAATTTCCAGACAGTCATGATCAGGGGGGCCAGGACCAATTAGTAACAACGTAGCAGGATTCAAAGCTTGACTGACCATCAATTGCAATCCAGGATTCTCACACAGCATACTCTGATACTTCAACATTCGCGAATTTGTGAGCCAGAAACTTCCTTTGTGTTCCATAAGGGTCAGAACAGAGTGTGGTAGAGTAACTTGAAGATTTTGTCCCAGAGTGAGCTTGTCTGCTTCACTCACTAGGAGGGCGGTGGCTGCTACTGCTCTCAAACAAGGGGGCCAGCCTTTCGCAACCACATCCAACTGTTTTGACAAATAGGCTACTGGCCGTTGCCAAGATCCAAGAGATTGAGTCAGCACCCCTAGAGCATTTCCTTGTGACTCATGAACATAGAGACGGAAAGGTTTCTGGACATCCGGTAGACCCAGGGCTGGTGATGACATCAGAGCGGCTTTTAAAGATCGAAATGCTGTATCCTGTTCAGGCCCCCACTCCAATGGAGACCTTTCCATTCCTTTGGTAACTTGATACAATGGTTTTGCCAGCAGAGCGAAATTGGGGATCCATATACGAAAGTACCCTGCGGCCCCCAAGAAGGCTCTCACTTGCCTCCTGGTGGTTGGAGTAGGAATACTACATACAGCTTCTTTGCGTTCTGGTCCCAAGCATCGTATTCTGCTGGTCGACTGGAATCCTAGATATTTAACTTCAGTTTGACATAATTGCGCCTTGGCTCTTGAGATTTTGTATCCAGCCTCATTTAGAAGGTGTAAGAGATCATTGGTAGCTTGTAGACATTCACTCTCTGAATTTGTGGCTATGAGCAAGTCGTCCACATACTGAAGAAGAACCCTTTCTCCTGGGTTCACATAGTAGCTTGAAAGCTCCTGATTTAAAGCAGCACTGAAGAGAGTAGGTGAATTCTTAAATCCTTGGGGTAATCGAGTCCAGATAAGCTGACCTCGCCTTCCTGTTGTAGGGTCTTGCCATTCAAAAGCAAACAAAAGTTGACTGGTGGGGGCTAGGCATATGCAGAAGGCGGCATCTTTCAGGTCCAGGACAGTGAAATGAGTAGCCTCAGCGGGGATCAGTCCCAAGAGAGTATAAGGATTTGGTACCATTGGGTGTATAGCTTCAGCTGCATCATTTACCCGCCTCAGATCTTGTACTGGGCGTAATCCCCCGTCCCAGGTTTCTTGACTGGGAGAAGGGGGTATTCCAAGGTGACTGGCACTCCTTGAGAAGTCCATACTTCAGCAGTTTCATCAGATGGCAGTGGATACCTTCAATGGCTGGTTGAGGAAGAAGATACTACTTCACATGCACTGGTTCCGCTCCTGGCTTGAGGGTAACAATGACAGGGGCTATGTTCTTCGCTAGGCCAGGTGGATTATTTTCTGCCCATACTTCAGGCAGGGCTAAAAGGTTGGTGGGTATACAGGAACTAGCTGACTTGGTTGGAGATGCACTATAGAACTGCCACTCTTCTTCTCGGGGGATAGTCAGCACCATCAATCCAGCAGGCTTCGAGTTCACAGTCATTTGCATTTCTCCACCTTCAGCAAAGGATATTTGCGCCTGGAGCTTGGCAAGCATATCTCGGCCTAAAAGTGGAATAGGGCATTCAGGCATATACAAGAACTGGTGCGTTATTTTCTGTCCCCCTAATTCACACATGTGGTTCTGCAGGAAAGGCTTAGTGGCCCTAGCCCCAGTGGCCCCGACAATAGTGACAGTTCGAGAGGAAAGAGGGGCCACCGGCCTTGCCACCACTGAATGTTCAGCTCCTGTATCCATCATAAAGTCCATATATTGGTCCCCTATTTTCAAACTGACCATAGGCTCCTGGGGACCCAGGGTGAACTTGGAGTCTGGTCTGGCCTAGTCTTCATCCATGTCATAGCCCGTTGCAACTGCCACTCCCTCAATAGCTTCTTCCCTCTCTTGCTGGAACTGTGCTCGGTTTATTCTTCCACGACTCTGAAATCGACCTCCTGTTCTCCAGGGACTCCCTCCTCCCCTCCTGGGGGGTGGAGTCAAGATGCGGGCATTCACTTTTCCAATGTCCTTCTCCTCTGCAATGGGCGCACTAATTCGCACCCAGTGGGGTCCAATTATTTTCACGACCCCTTCCACGTCCTCTGCTCCTTCGGCTAGGAAAGCCTCCTCCACGTCGTTCAACTAAAGCATCAGCAAGAAGATCTGCTTTCTTCTTCATCTTACGTTCACTTTCTCTGTCACGTTCATTTTCATGATTCACAAACACTTTCTGAGCAACTTCCATTAACTGTGCTGTATTCATGCCCGCAAATCCATCCAGTTTCTTTTTTTTTTAAATTCTTTATTTTCGTTTTATAACAACAAAGGAAAAGGAAGACATACAACTAAAAGACAGATACATAAAGTATAATACATACACCAAAGTAAACCCCTGCCACCCCCCTCCCCCCTGCTTCTTCTCTAGAAAACTAATCATTCCCGAAGCGGGCGTATACTTACATTATTGTGTTACAAAACCGAGCGGTGATCTAAAACATGATGAGTGCACATTATACAGGCATGTGGGAACAATGAGCAGATTGTACATGATCATTAAGCATCTGCGATTTAGACAAGCGAGAGTGAGTTTGGGCATGGGGAATAGCTCTCCGAGATATCTGCTCATATTTACTATATAAGCAGACGAGGTTCCACCATTCATTGACAGTAAGTCGAGAGCTATCCTTCCAATTCCTCGTGATTAAGCATATGGCTATACCCAGCATGAAATCAAGGAGAAAGCGACCCTTCTTAGGAAGAGAGGGGACCTCCGCCACAGAGCGGAGTCCCACAATCTTCCAAGAGAGAGGTTCGTGAAGGTATAAGATAAATTGAATACAACCCCAAACCCGCCCCCAATAAACCTGTAGTTGAGGACATTCATAAATAACATGAGCGAAGGCTCCCACAGCAGTATGGCAAGACCAACACTGGTCCCCAGCAGTTGTGTTCCATTTGGCTATTTTTCTGGGGTATAAAAGCATCTGTGTGCAAAAAGAAGAGAGTTTGGGTAACAGAGGCAGACCGGGAAACCCGCACTACTTTGCTCCAGAAAACGCTCCATTGCACAGGGGTTAAAGTGGTTTGCAGTTCGCGCTCCCAGGCTTGTTGGGCTCTGAAAGTGGCCGTGCTATGCGAGACTGGGATTTGTGAGGGGAAGAGAAGAAGGTGAAGTCAAGCTAATTGGGGTGTAGTAACCTCCATAGATCAACTAAGGCAAGATCTTTGATCAGGGAGGTAAGCGTGGTGTGACTCTTGGGGGGACTACTTGTCCTAGGCGGCTGTTTGTCAATCAGGGGATCAAGGACTAGATTGAAATCCCCCCCAATTATCAATGAAGTATTAGCAGAGGCCTGCGCAACCTGAGCAATGGTAGCAAAAAAGGCAGGGTCATCCACATTAGGAGCGTAAAGGAGTGGAGGAGTGGCCTAGTGGTTGGGGCAAGGTACTTCGGGCCGGAAGGTCAGGGGTTCAAATCCCACTAGAGGACAGCAACCTTGGGCCGGAAGGACTGGGGTTTCTAGTCCCACAGGTGCTCCTTGTGGTCTTGGGCAAGCCACTTAACTCTCCATAGCCCATGTTCCCTGTAAAATAGTTCTCTGTGTGCTGTGCTTTCCTGTCTAATCAATGTGTTTATACCTCAAAAATTTCCTGTCATGATTTGACAATTTCCAATCTGTAATCAAAACCGCTGCTGATCGCTGGAAGTAGCGGTATACAAATGTATACTAAATAAATAAAAATAAAATAAATAAAAATATACATGTAACTTCAAGGCTACCTATCTTGAGGTGAACTCTGGACCATCTACCTTCTGTATCTGAGCTAGTCGCAATAATAGTAGCATGCAAAGATTTATTAACCAGTATGGCAACCCCACATTTCTCAGAAACGGCTGGGGAATAGGCGGCCACCATGTAAGGTTTAATATTGAGTTTAAGAGTTTCCTTCGAATTTAAATGCGTTTCTTGGAGAAAATCAGATCCGCAGCTTCCTGACTTAGGTAGCTTAGGATTTTCTTCCGTTTTATCGGATTATTGATTCCTTTTACGTTCAATGAGAAAATCTTACATGGTGCCATCAATCGGTAATGGACATTTTAGGTAGGGCGCTTGAAAACATACAACATAATCAGAATCTGTGCAACAATGACATAATCACCGAATATGCTGGCTAATACACCCCATATTGAAAAGTATGTACATTGTATCTTAGAGAAGAAGCAAAACCCCCAAAGAATATGGCGACCAGATGTCTGCGGGAGGAGGCCCTAGAGAGGAAAAAGAAAGACGTGAAGAAAAGAAAAGAAACACCAGAGTCCATAATTAACACTGTCTCTGATACTCATCGAGGCTACTGTGGGTAGATGGAGTCGGGTCACAGATATCATCAAAAGTAAGGCAAACAAACTGCCCTCGCCAGACTCTTTGCTGGGCTGCGGCAGATCCAACATGGCAGGTACAGCGGATATGAGAATACTTGCAGGAATATTCTGGAAGTCAGCGCATCAAGTCGGCCTCTTTGGAATCCAAAAACTCCGCTAGTAGATCAGGGTCCTCAAATGTTCTTGTCTGATTGTGAAGCGTGACTCGGAGCTTGGCCGGGTACATCAGGCCATAGCGTGCTTATAGTTGTTGAAGCCTCGGCCGAAATTCCAGAAAGCGCTTTCGGCGGTCGACCGTGGGTTTAGCCAAGTCAGGATAGAAGGAGATCTTGTGGCTCTCAAACTCCATATGGCCCTTTGCCCGAGAGGCACTTAGAATTTGCTCCACGTGTTGATATCTCAAAAGTCGAAAAATGATAGGCCGCGGGGTCTTCCTATTGAGCGTTATGCTGGTGGGTACACGATGAGCGCGATCGATCTCCAAATCTTTGGTAAAGGTGATTTGGAGCAGGGAAGGGAGGATTTTGCGTAAAAACTCTTTCATGTCTCCCGATTCCGCTCCCTCCGGTATGCCCACGAGTCGTATGTTGTTGCGACGCGCTCTATTATACCATCTTCCACTTCTTTCTGCAGAGCCCGCACCTGACGTTCAACTTTGTCGAGTTTGGACAACCGGGCCGCATGGGAGTCCAATATGCTCTCCATTTTGTCCTGACGCGAAGAAAGCCCTTCTAGCTTGCTTTGCAGCACACCAAGATCTTCCCGCAGCGCTCGAAGTGCTTCACCGTTTGACTGCACGAGGTTTTTGACCCCTTTAATCTCTGCGAGGATTTCCTGCTGCATTTCGGGGCCCTCGCGCAAGGCCAGCCCCTTCTGCGGGGACGGGGGTTCAGTTTTGGAACGTTTGCCGTGAGAAGCCGCTGGAGATCCAAATTCCAGGCGCGTGGGTTTGGTCCCCGCTATCTCATCAATGTGCCCCAGCAAGATCAGAGTAGAAGTTCAAAGTATGTACGGTGTTAATTCAGGATTCTGAGTAGGCCTCTCGGGAGCCTCAGCGTTATGCGACCATCCCGCTGGACATCAGGCTCCGCCCCCCCCGCTGGACATCAGGCTCCGCCCCCCCAATCCATCCAGTTTCTGTAATTTTCGTCTTATATCTCTCTGGGACTGACTGAGAAAAGCTGTGTTTACCATACGCAAATTCTCCTGGGCTGCTGGATCCCATGGAGTATATAGTGAGGGCTGCCTGCACTATTTGGATCCCACTTGGGGCCATCAAGGCTGATGGGTCTGCATAATACTGTTCATTAGTTCAATCAAATCCTAAGGCTTCTCAGTGTAGGAGGCATAATGCGTCTTTCAGTTCAGTAAATCAGTGGTGGAAAAAGGCACATAAACAAGGCTGGTTGGCCCTACCACGACCTGGCCTTCGGTATTAAGGGTGGGTAGGCCCTGGACCTGGCGCTATGGTATAACGTGACCATCCCTTTTACTGGTAGTTGTACTTCTGAAGGCATACGGCAATTGGGACTGTCTGGGTTCCACTTCATGTTCTTGGGCGCTGGCTGTGAGTGACCCTGAACTGGTGAATGAATCCCTGCTTGTAGTATCATCAGTGGACTGTGGCCCACTCAGAGTACTTTAAACTGAGCCGGGGCTTCCGGCCGGGGGGAGGAGCACCTCCTCCAGCCGCGGGAGCTGTTGGGAGGACACCCAGGGTACAACTGCAGGAATGGGTTCCTCCTGGACAGGCTCTGGGGACTCTGGGGCTAAATAGACAGGCAGTTTCTTTCCTTTGGGTAGTTGCTACAACTATTCTATACTGTTCCTCATAACAACGCTTTAACTAGAAGGGCCTTTTTTTTTTTTTTCCACAAACATTTAACCAGGAATTTATGTAGGGGAACTGATCAGGGAACATTTTTTTTGTACAATCTGATGAACACGGGAAACTACACTAATAGCAAAGGTGCCTTCACGGGGCCATGAAGTAGCTAACACTGGCCACTCCCTTTCACAGAGAATTTCTAATTGGGACGAAGACATTCTATTCCATAGTCTCCAGCAAATCCCTTGCTAAAATTCCTAGTCATACATTTCAATAGAATCTGCGTGGACTCCGACCCCCCCCCCCCCCATGATGACGTACTTGACAATAGACAGAGGGGGCGGGCAGTCAGGCTGCATTTTCCTGTGGACTAAGCATAATGGATGTGTGTGCTCATTCTAAATAGGAACAATTTAGATAAAGTCCTTAAAATATAAAACTATTATTTCCTAACATGACGGCCACATATCTGTTACGTATGACTAGAATAAAAATACTTGGCATGAAACTAACTGCCAGCCGTAATCAGCACTTAAGCTGAACAATGTCTCTGCAAAAGAAATTACTTTAAATCTTACAGTTTAGAAAGCAGATATTCAAAGGACATGAAACGGATACCTTTTCATAAAGTTGGTGGATATCTGGAATGCATATACTCCCCTTTTTTTTTCTTTTCATAAACAATTAGTATGTCCTCTATGAGGTGCTTGCCACAGTATATAAAATCCCATTTTACTTTTTAATTTTGCTCGATAGCATACGCAGTCAGAACCAAATATATATCAAGCACGATTAACTCCTCATTCCCTCAGGATTTAGATCATTTTCAAGTCGCGATCTGGTAACTACTGGCTCGGGATGCTTCATAGTCCTGTCAGGGTTCTTAACCTCTACTTCGAAGGTCAAAGGAAAAACAAAAGCAGTTTCCTTAATTTCTCTATCATTTCTGTTTGGATCATTACAGTGTTTGCTGAAGACTGAAACATAAAAAAACACAAGACAAGGCTAAGCCCACAAATGCATTATACCTAACAGCCTATCTGATCAGGTATTTCTGGATAGTTCTGAAAGGTAACATACCATAACAAGTAATATTAGCTCTACAGAATCCTCCTCACTTGGTCCGTAATCGATATTTACAAGAACAGTTGAGGAGCTCGAAAAGGGTTAATAAGAACTTAACCCTTTCCAGGCTGAGCCCAAAACTGTCGGGATCCAAAATTCTGACTAAACATTCCTACCAAATGATATATAATACATGACCATAGCAGAAGGAACATCACTATTAGAACATATTGAATAAGACAGGTACAATTTTCCTGAAATATGCACAAATTAACCCAGCTGCAGAATGTGGATTAAAAATTGAAAGTAAGCCTTCAAAGGGTTAAAGGATACTAAACATTCCTTTCTAGGGCTGTGTGAAAGACACACCCCTTCTCTCTCTGCTTGCTAGAGACTCACTGCTGTGCTGAAAAAAACTGAAATCAGTGAGACAGCTGTCTTTGTACTTAGAAGTGACTCCTGAGTTGTTTTATTTCCCCTTCTTTTCTCAATACTATTCCTTAATCGGTAAACTGTTTCACAAATTACCCAACAGAATAATCTTACATTTTACCAGAAGGGAAACCCGCGGTTTCAACAGATAACAAAAATCAGATACAAACAACAGACAGTAAGGACAGGTAGGATGGCTGCAGGAGTCCATGCAGCCCACAGAACAATAGGGAGACAAACACCAAACGCTTCCTCCTTTTTGCGACCTGGGCGCGGTCGCCCGGCCAGGAACTGCGCTACTCAGGAGTCCGCTCTCACTTGGTCTATTTCAAGACCTCTCAGTCACACACACAACCAACCATGCTAGCAACGTTTCCCCAAAAATTCCCAGGCCTACCTTACTAACCAACAGCAGCCGGTCTCGCGCATACTCATGCGAGACGTACTCGGACTGCTGATTAATCAAGGGCAGTGGTTTGGGCCTTGCGCATACTCATGCAAGGCTTACTTGGACGTGCCCTGAGAGGTGATCAGACTCTCGGTACCGTATTCCCATACCAATTCAGTCTTGCGCATACTCATGCAAGACTTTCCCAAAACTAACTGACTGAAGAACAGAGAAATATCTACTCACCGGATCCGGTTCTCGATACCAAACCAGTTCATGGGTTGGATCCTGGACTTCCCTCGGGTTCGGAGGTGTTGGCCAGCTGGACCCAGTGGTCCGCCGAGGCAAGGCGGAACCCTCCCCGATACAAGCGGACCAGTGGCGCCTGAGGTTTCCCCTGCGGTCGGACAGACATGGTTCCAACCGGACCAAACCTTTGAGGCAAGAAGTCGTGGTATATTCACTTGAATACTATCACACTACTCACACATTCCCGGCCCAACACTCCAGAATATGTAGCAGCTGATAAGCATGCAATAAATAATGCCAGGAGTCAGTTCAAGGATCCAAGCCAATTTATTGTGCACAAGGCTCAGACAGTCAAGCTTCAAAAAGGACTGAGCAAAGGTTTACAGAAGCATATTCATTTTATACATTTCTTTTCAGTTTGATACATGCAGACTTTCTATTGGTCCCAACACCCCCTGCACGTGTCCAATCAAAGACCCTTTCTGGGCCTAGCTCTCGGTTCCCCCTTCTAGGATTGTTCTAACAATGGCACGGTTTCTAGGTATTGATGCAATTCTACTGCGAGGTCGTTTCTAGCTCCAGGAATGCAAGTATTGAAACATTTCCATCATCAGAACACAAGAGAATAATAAAGGATTTATGAATTCATGAAAAACTTCTTGTTAAGCAGGTTTAAAGCGGTTTTCTCAAACTTTTACAGATTTTGGTTTCTCTTAGGTGGGGGTTGGGATCAGGGCCTAGCTTACAGGCCTCTCATATATTTGCAGGCTATTATAGGCCATAGCCTACCACAATCCAGTTTCCCCACCTCACTTATAAGTTCTCTTTGTTATCTAGGAGTTACCTTGGACTCTGCCCTCTCATTTCATGAACATATTTCACTTCTTGTTCAGCACTCATTCCTGTCCCTCAGGCAAATATGTGCTATCCACCCTTTCCTAGATGTTCTCCCTCTCACAGTCCTCCTCATAAATTTAGTAATATCCCGCCTTGACTACTTTAATTCCATTCTGTCCAGTCTCCCTGAGTCCCAGATTCACCATCTACAACTGATTCAGAACACTGCTGCCTGGATTATCTCTCACGCCACCCGCTTCAATCACATCACCCCCCTGCTTATCAATCTTCACTGGCTCCCCATCTCCCACCGCATACAATTCAAGATACTCACTACAGTCCATAAAGCTATTTTTGCACAGACCCCTCCATACCTCTCTGTCCTTCTACAGTTCCATATTCCATCTCGCAATCTCTGTTCAGTCCACATCAATCGTCTGCCTCTCCCTTCCCCCTCACGTGCCCATCTTGAATCCACTTGTCATTCCACTTTCTTTTTCCTAGGCCTTCCTTCTGGAACTCCCTCCCCTCCCTTCCTCCGTTTAGAACCCTCCTTTCATAAGTTTAGGTCTCTTCTTAAGACCCACCACTTTACTTCTGCCTTTGTTCTTCCTCCCTCTGTCTCTTGATTCCTATGACTCTCCCCCTTTTTCTCCTTTTCACCCTATTACTAGCTTTAATTTTCCTCTTTCATGTCTAATATTGTAGTTCTTTTCAGCTTTCTTAAACCTTGATTTTTTTTTTAAATTTGTAAATCGTCTTGATTCTGTAAAGGGCGGTACGGTATATAAAGTAATGTGATAAAGATAAAAATAGGGTTGCCCCACAGATAGCAAATGTATACAGACCAGCATATGCCACATAGGTGTAGCTGCTATGAGAAATGCCAGTACCCAGATAAGTGGGCCTCAGATGCCATAGCCAGAAGGCCCTACTACAACTACCACAACTACTACTGATCATTTGTACAGCACTACAGGGTGTGCACAGTGCTCCTCAGACACACGTAAAAGATGTCCCTGCTCTGCAGAGCTGACAATCTAGTCGAGACAGACAACACTGCAGCTGTGGATGGGATATAGGCAGGGTGAATGGTCAGGAAACACAAGGGAGCTTAGGGGGATCTGATTCAGCAGCGGTAACCCTGGGCCCTCTCAGCCTGGATTTGAGAGGGGCCAGGGTTTAAGCCTGATGTACAGACTCAGTTAGTTTGTTGCAGGCATAAGGAGCAGCAAGTTGAAAGGAGCAATGTCTGGATTTGGCAGTAGAAGAGAAGGGCACAGTTAGAAGCAATCTGACAGGGAGAGATAAGAGGGGAATGGTAGTACAGAGCAGCAGAATGAGTGCACTTATAGGCCATAGGCACGCAACAGGCATACATTTGTTGCTCAGCAGTATTATGCATCCTTTGGGGACTTGCAATGTAAGTTCGGGGTTTTGTGCACTTGCTGAGGGTCCATCCCTAGCAGTTTAAGGCATGTTTGTAGAGATTACAAGGGCAGGAATCACTAGGGCTGATTCCTCATAGAAACATGATGGCAGAAAAAGACCACATGGCCTATCTAGTCTGCCCTTGCATATGAACCACTATAACAGTCCCCTTTCTTCCATTAGAGATCTTCTGTGTTTGTCCCATGCTTTTTTGAATTCAGATGCTGTCCTCATCTCTACCACCTCCACTGGGAGACTATTCCATGCATCTATCACTCTTTCCGTAAATAAATATTTCTTCATATTACTCCTGAGTCTATCCCTTTTCACCCTCATCCTATGTCCCCTCGTTACAGAGCTTGCTTTCAATCGAAAGAGGCGCTCCTCCAGTGCATTTATGCCTCGGAGGTATTTAAACATCTCTATCATATTTCCTCTATCCTGCCTTTCCTCTAAATATACATATTAAGATCTTTAAGTCTGTCCTCATATGCTTTATAATTAAGACCACTAACCATTTTAGTAGCCACCCTCTGCACTAACTCCAACCTCTTTATATCCTTTTGAAAGCTTGATCTCCAGAATTGCACACAATACTCCAAATGAGGTCGCACCACGGACTTATACAGAGGCACTATCTCCTCCTTTCTCCTGCTGGCCATTCCTCTCCGTATGCACCCAAGCATCTTTCTAGCTTTCGCTGTTGTCTTTTCTACCTGTTTAGCTACTTTAAGATCATCAGACACAATGACTCCTAGGTCCCGCTCTTCTTTTGTGGACAGAAGTACTTCACCCCGTATACTGTATCGCTCCCTTGGATTGCTGCAGCCCAAATGCATGACCCTGCATTTTTTAACATTAAATCTCAGCTGCCAAATTCTAGACCATTCTTCAAGCTTAGCTAGATCCCTTTTCATGTTATCTACATCTTCCCTGGGTGTCTATTGCAGATTTTGGTATCATCTGCAAAGATGCAAACCTTAGCTAACAGCCCTTCCACAATATCATTAACAGAGATGTTAAAAAGAATCAGACCACGGACAGATCCCTGCAGTATTCCACTGGTAACCTTCTTCTCCTCAAAGTGAGCTCCATTTCCTGATCGTGTCCCAGTCTAGTCCCATAACCTCTGGGTTCCCAATCCAATCCAGCAGCTTGGAGACTGAGAAACTCCACCTTTTTGTGACATCATCCGTATAAGTCTCCGGTGCCAGCCTCATGCCACCAGTTACCTCAGTCTCCAAGCAGCTGGATAGTTGGGAGCCCGGGGGTCCCGGGCTCACAGGAGAAACAATTGAGACACCTTAGTTTATGGGCTTAATTTAGCTGTTAGTTATTTTGCAGTCCTGCTTTGCTGTCTATTTCGTGGAATTGGGAGCACTCCAGCTCTTTGGCTCTGGGTCCTCCGTCTCCCTCCTCACCCCCCCCCCCCCTCCTGCACTTAGCTACTCTTCGGGGCAGAGCTCATTGCTGTGGCCGGCTGTTTCAGAGGTTTGCCTGAGACACAGCAGCGGCCCGGGCGAGATCCGGTGGGGTAAGTCTGCCTTCGGGAGAGCCGGCGCCACGCAGAAGTCTGTGCCTGCTAGCGCGTTCGGCTGCTCCTAACCCCCCCCCTTCTCCTCTGTCTCTCCCGCGGTTCAGCGGTGCGGTGAGTTTTACCTTGGGGGGAATCGGAGGGTGTTCCCTAGGCTGGCGGGAGCCTCCGAGCAGCCGCGGGACTGTCTTTAGAGCCGGCGTGGTTTTTGCTGTGCTCGGGCAGGGGCCGCGGCCCGGTCAGTGTTTCTCAGCGCGCTTTCGCGCTCTTTTTTCCTCGCGGCCCTGCCTCGTGGTGACGCCGTGGTTTTTCTGCGCGGGCCGGTTCTTTTTGTTTTGAAGTTGCCCTGCTCTTTAGGGAGAGTTGTGGAAGCATACAGGTGCAGGCAAACTCTCCGATATTATAGCGCAGCAGTTTTTCAGCTGTGGGGGATTTTTTCTCTCTGTGCCCTCGGCGTTTTTTTTTTCGGCATTTTCTCGGGTGTACCTTGGGCCTTTTTCTTTTCACTCACTTCCTTTTCTGTTGAGGCAGCAGTGGTCAGCATGCCCTCCAAACCCCTTTGCATTGTGTGTGGGACACGGAAGGGCACAAGTGCAGGGGTCTGCAAAGAGTGTGCGGGGGAGGCCCGGGAGCTGGATAACCCCCCCTCACAGGCAGTTCCAGCGCCAGGGCTCGAGCCAGAGGCTTCGCCGTCGCGTCTCCCGGCCCTGGCGCATGAGGAACCGCTGCCAGGAACGTCTTCAGGTTTGGGCGCTCCGGCTTCTCCCATGGTGTTCCCCACTGAGCTCTCTACCATTTTTTCTCCACAGTTTGTGGCACTTATTCAACATTCTGCTTTTAGTGGTTTGTTGCAGGCGGGTTTGCCGAGCGGCTCCAGTGGTGCCGGTAAACGTCCGGCGTCCCCGCGTCGGTCCCTTTCCCCGAGTAGGAGCAAGAGGGCTCGGGGAGACGATACCCTGGCGGACCTCTCCGGGCTGTCGGAAAGCCCTCTCTCGGATGAGGGCGCCCACAGCGTATGTTTGGAGGACGAGTTGGAGGAGGGCGAGATCCCTGACAAGGAGGATCAGGCTAGAGTAGTGCGAGTATTTCGGAGAGAGGAACTGCCATCCCTCATTGTGGAGTCGCTAAAAGCGCTCAACATGCCGGAGCCTGCGGCTGCGGAAGACGAGTCATTGGAAAATCCGCTGCTGCAGGTGTTCCGGAAAACTCAGAGGGCTTTCCCGGTGCACAGGGTGTTTCAGGAGATGATTCAAGAGGAATGGAATGTCCCCGAGGCGCCTTTGAAAGGTGCCAGAGTGATGGGCCGTTTGTACCCTTTATTAGACCGGGACAAGGAGGTGTTTCAACCTCCCAGGGTGGACGCTGCGGTTTCGGCAGTGACCAAGAAGACTACCATTCCGGTGGAAGGTAGCGCGGCGCTCAAGGACGTTCAGGATAAGAAACTGGATGTCTTGCTCAGGCAAGTCTTTGATATTAATGCTCTTTCCCTACAGGCAGCCATCTGTGGCGCCTGGGTTTCCAGGGCCTGCCTGCGTTGGTCTCAGAAAGTCCAGGAGGGCCAGGAGTCTCTTTTGGCGGGGGAAGCGGCACGCCTGGAGTCAGGGGCCGCTTACCTCTCGGACCTCCAGTACGACCTTATGCGGGGGCTGTCCAAGAGTATGGCGTCGGCGGTCGCAGCGCGGCGCTATCTCTGGTTGCGGAACTGGTCCGCTGACACGTCGTCCAAGACGCGGTTGAGCAAATTGCCCTTTAAGGGGCGTCTGCTGTTCGGCGAGGACTTGGACAAGCTGGTCAAGGAGCTCGGGGAGTCCAAGGGCGGGCGTTTGCCCGAGGACAAGCCCCGGGCCTCTCGGGGGGCATCGAGTTCCAGGGGGCAGTTGCGGGACTCTCGTCGCTTTCGTCCCCAAAGGGCTGCTCCAGGACAGAGGGGGCGTTTTCCCTTCCGATCACAGAGTTTCCGGGTGTTTCGGGGCGCGGGGCGAGGTTTCGGACTTAATACCTCCTCCTCCTCCTCCCTTAATCTTAAAAAGCCCCAATGAAGTGAGGGGGGCCCAATCGTCCCCCACCCCCGTGGGTGGACGTCTGCGGGAGTTCCTTCCCGCCTGGGCCCACATCACGACGGATCAGTGGGTGTTGGAGGTTGTTCGCGACGGTTATGCTCTGGAGCTCTTGCGTCCCGTGCGGGATTCCTTTGTGCTCTCCCCCGGCAGGACGGTGACAAAGAGGGCGGCCTTAAGGCTGACGGTACAGCGGTTACTGGATCTCCGAGCGATTGCGCCCGTGCCCGTAGATCAGTACGGGTGCGGTCGATACTCCATTTATTTTACGGTCCCAAAGAAGGGAGGAGATGTTCGCCCGATCCTGGATCTCAAAGGAGTCAACCGCTGTCTCCGTGTGTCTCACTTTCACATGGAAACCCTGCGCTCCGTCATAGTGGCGGTGCGACAGGGGGAGTTTCTCACCTCCCTCGACCTGTCCGAAGCTTACCTTCACATTCCTATTCGGCAGGAGCATCACAAGTTTCTCAGATTTGCGGTCCCGTTCGGTCATTTTCAGTTCCAAGCATTGCCCTTCGGGCTAGCGACCGCCCCGAGAGTCTTTACAAAGGTCATGGTAGTGGTGGCGGCGGCTCTGCAAAAGGAAGGCATCCTCGTGCATCCTTATCTGGACGATTGGCTGATCCGGGCGAAATCGCACGACGACAGCGTGCAGGCTACGGCCCGGGTAGTCTCTCTACTGGAGAGCCTGGGTTGGATTGTCAATCTGGCCAAGAGCAATCTCCAGCCTTCCCAGAATCTGGAATACCTGGGGGCGCGCTTCGATACGCGGAGCGGAAGAGTGTTTCTTACCGCCCAACGGGCCTTGCAATTGCGGAATCGCGTTCAGGGGTTTCTCAGGCTCCGGACGCCTTCCGCGTGGCACTACCTGCAGGTGTTGGGCACCATGGCGGCGGCGATAGAGACCGTCCCCTGGGCGAGAGCTCACATGAGGCCCTTACAGAGGGCTCTGCTTCGTCGGTGGTCGCACCAGCGGGACTCCCTCTCCCGGAAGCTGGAATGTCCGGAGGATGTTCGTCAGTCTCTACGATGGTGGTTGCTCCCCCAGTCGCTCGACAGGGGGAAATCCCTCGAATCGCCGGACTGGGTGGCGGTGATGACCGATGCCAGTCTGCTGGGCTGGGGAGCTCACTGCCAGGGAGCCTTCGCTCAGGGGCTTTGGGACGCTCAAGAAAGCGCCTGGGCGATAAACCGGTTGGAGCTCCGGGCGGTGTCGCTGGCTTTGCGGGAGTTCCGGCCGCTCCTCGACGGGAAAGCAGTCCGGGTGCTTTCGGACAATGCGACGGCAGTGGCCTACGTCAACAAGCAGGGCGGCACCAGCAGTGCGTCCCTAGAGTCCGAGGCCGAAGCTCTGTGTTCCTGGGCAGAGGCCCACCTTCTGGACCTGTCGGCAGCCCATGTAGCAGGGGTAGACAACGTGGAGGCCGACTTCCTCAGCCGGGTAAGAGTGGATCCCGGGGAGTGGGTCCTGCATCCCGAGGTGTTCGAAATGGTGGTCCGACGGTGGGGCAGGCCGGTGATGGATCTCATGGCGACCTTTGCGTCTGCAAAGTGCAACCGCTTTTTCAGCAGGCGCAGGGAAAGAATGTCGGAGGGTCTGGATGCTCTCTTGCAGGTCTGGCCGGAGGAGCAGCTTCTGTATGTCTTCCCTCCGTGGGTGTTGATCGGCCGAGTTCTACAAAGAATAGAGGGCTTCCGGGGCCATGTCATCTTGATTGCGCCGGATTGGCCCCGGCGTCCTTGGTACGGGGATCTGGTGCAGTTGCTGGTGGCCAGGCCCTGGCGTCTTCCCGACCGAACGGATCTGTTATCTCAGGGGCCGCTGGTCATGCCTCACGTGGGTCGATTCTCTCTTACGGCCTGGCTCTTGAAAGGGCGCGGTTGACCTCCCGGGGGTATTCTCCAGCGGTTATCTCTACCTTGGTCAAGTCCAGAAGGCGTTCCACTTCGTTGTCCTACGTCCGCATTTGGCGGATTTTTGAGGCCTGGTGTAGTGCGCGGCAGTACCAAGCGTTACGAGCTTCCCTCCCGCAAATTCTGGAATTTTTGCAACATGGTTTCGAAAAGGGTTTGGCAGCGGCTTCGTTGCGAGTCCAAGTGGCTGCCTTATCTTGTTTCAGGGGCAGGCTGGCGGGTCAGTCGCTGGGGGTCCAGCGGGATGTGAAACGATTTCTCCGAGCGGTTTCTCTTGCTCGGCCTCCAACCCGCCCAGTATTTCCCAAATGGAGTCTTCCGTTTGTGTTGGAGACCTTAGTGGGGGAGCCCTTCGAGCCGCTGGCTAGAGCCTCACTCAAGGATCTTTCTCTGAAGGTGGCCTTTCTCGTGGCGGTGTGCTCGGCCAGGCGTGTTTCAGAATTACAGGCTCTTTCCTGTAGGGAGCCCTATCTTTCCTTCTTTCCGTCTAAAGTGGTGTTGCGACCGGTGCCGGCTTTCCTCCCGAAGGTAGTCTCGGCGTTTCATATTAATCAGGCGATTTCCTTGCCGGTATTGCGAGGTGATAGCAGTAGTTCTCCAGCTACTCGGTTTCATCGGTTGGATGTCCGGAGAGCTTTACGGAAGTATCTCAAGAGGACGGAGTCCTTTCGGAAGTCGGATAGACTTTTTGTGCTTTTCGCGGGGCCGAAAAAGGGTGAAGCGGCCTCTAAAGCATCTATTGCTCGCTGGATTAGGGAAGCCATTAAGTCGGCTTATGTGTTGAAGGGCAGAGTTGTGCCGGATGGGGTGAAAGCTCATTCTACGCGGGCTCAGGCTGCCTCCTGGGCAGAGGCTCGTTTAGTTTCGCCGGTGGATATCTGTAGGGCGGCGACGTGGTCGTCCCTCAATACTTTTGCTAGGCACTACCGTCTGGATGTTCAGATGGCGGAGGAGACCTCCTTCGGATCAGCGGTTCTTCAGGCTGGTTTGCCAGGTCCCTCCCGTGTGTAAGTGTGTTTCACTGCTCTGGTATAGACCCAGAGGTTATGGGACTAGACTGGGACACGATCAGGAAGGTTAAATTAGACTTACCTGCTAATTGTAGTTCCTGGAGTGGAACAGTCTAGTCCCATATCCCTCCCAGAGTTCCTGGGCAAACACATGTCCGGATTGGCTCAGCTTCACAGGTAAGAGGGGCTACTTTCTTGGTTCTGCTGGGTCTGTTCCTTACTTCAAGCAGGGGGTTGGAATGCTCCCACTTTCTCTTAAGTGCTACAATGGGCTGGGAGTTTCTTGCCCTCAGTTGCTATTTTACTGTTATCAATGTTTACTATAGTCTTTGGCTTACTTGTTTCTCCGGTGAGTCTTCTTTGTCAATAGGTTACTGGTGGCATGAGGCTGGCACCGGAGACTTATACGGATGATGTCACAAAAAGGTGGAGTTTCTCAGTCTCCAAGCTGCTGGATTGGATTGGGAACCCAGAGGTTATGGGACTAGACTGTTCCACTCCAGGAACTACAATTAGCAGGTAAGTCTAATTTAACCTTACCTGTACCCTTTGTCACCTTCCATTCAACCAATTTCTTATCCAAGCAGTAACGAGGGTCAGTCCCTAGGGTGCTCAGTTTGATAAGTCGCCTGTGTGGAATGGTGTCAAAGGCTTTACTGAAATCTAAATACACCACATCTAGGGCTCTCCCTCGGTCCAACTCCCTGGTCACCCAATCAAAGAGATCAATCAGATTTTTCTGACAAGTCCTGCCTCTGATGAATCCATGCTGCCTTGGATCCAGTAATAAGTTGGACTCCAGAAACCTCACTATTTTCTCTTTCAGCAGCACTTCCAATAATTTTCTCACCACCGAGATTAAACTAACTGCCCTATAGTTTTCAACCACATCCTTACTTCCACGTTTGTGTAAAGGGACCACATGTACCTCTCTCCAGTGCTCTGGCACCACTCCTGACTCAAACGAGGCATTGAATAGGTCAGTCAGTGGAGCTGTTAGAACGTTTCCAAGTTCCCTTAGTATTCTTGGGTGTATCCCATCCGATCCATCACTTTGTCCACTTTTAGTTTAGCTAGTTCCTTACAAACACAGTCTTCTGAAAATCATTTGAGATGCCCCTTGCTTCTGTTCCTCTTTGTGGGTGTTTTCTGAGGTCCTGCTCCTGGTCCGTCATCTGTGAACATAGAACAAAAATATTTGTTAAACAATTCCGCTTTATCCTCATCAGCTTCTGCATATTCGTCCCCTTCAACCTTGAGTCTGACAATACCACTTTGTCCTTCCTTGCCTCACTAACATATCTGAAAAAATGTTTTCTCCAGGACCAAGCAGGAAGTCAGTCCTCACATATGGGTGACGTCGGCGCCGACGAAGCCCTCGTGCTGAGCATTTCCCCAGCTTTCAAAGAAAGCCTTTGGGAATTACAGCGCGCATGCGCGGTCCTCTTCCCGCCCAAGGGTGCCATCTTGCTCAGTCTTCTTTTTTCCGTGGAGCCCGACGGACGTAGTTCGTTTTTCCCCGAGGAAAAAGTTGATTTCCCTAATTTTTCTTTTTCTACTTCAGTTCGACACCGGATCCTTTTCCCGCTCTCTCTCTTTTTCGGTTTTTGTCCTTTGTGACTAGCGTTCGCGCCATTTTTCTTTTTTCACTGGCAGCCCGGTCTTTTGACCTCGCAGGGGCCCTTTTTCCCCCAATGGCTACCAGCGGGTTTAAGAAATGTGATCGGTTTAAGAAACTTATGTCTCTTACTGACACTTGACTGCTGCCTCCGCTGCCTCGGACCCGATCATGACCCGATGATCTGTGGTCCGTGTGGCAAAATGTCCTCGAAGGCGTTGAGGAGTCGGCAGCACCAGAAGGATAGGATCTTCTCTGACTCCGCGTCCGGACGGGCCCGGACCTCGTCAGAGGCCTCGACGTCTCGGGACTCCGGCCCCGAGCAGCGTCGGGGTTCCTCTGAGCGGGGGTCTCCTTCGCGGGAACATCGCAGGAAGAAGAAACCCGCGAGGGCGGCGTCGGTGGACGCTCCTGGTTCCTCGAGGGCCAGGTCGCATAGCCCCGATAGCCGTCCCGGGTCTTCGGAGTCGGAGAGGCCTGCCAAGCATCCTCATATCGAGATGGAGTCTCCTGGACACGTGAGTGCTGTAGTCCTCGTGGACTCTCCTCCAGGGGAGCCGACGTCAGGCCCGACGCCGTCGGGGCCCGAGTCGGGGGCTGCTGGGTCTCCTGAGCTCAGACTCAGGTTGACGGCCTTGGAGAACAGCCTCGCTGCCTTCATGGAACAGCAGCGGGCATTGATCGCCGGTCTCACCGGTGCATCTGCCCCGACCACCGGGACCTCGACGTCCAAGTCGACCCCGGAGGCCGAGCCGATCCTCGAGTCCATGCGGGCTCGAGTCGATCTTCGGCCACGGTCTCCCTCGGCCTCCCGTTCGGGACCGAGGTCGTCGACGCCGGTACCCTTGGCGTCGGGGCGGATGGCATCGGTGCCCGCCCGACCGGAGCCGCTCGATTCCTCCTCCGAGGAGCCAGGCTGGGAGACGGAGGACGAAGAGTCACCCGACACTCATCGGATTCGGTGTGTCCCATCGGACTCGCCGGAGTCCGAACCTCGGAGACGATCCCCACCGGAGGATACCCGGTTCTCGGACTTCGTGGGGGATATGGCCAAGGCCTTGGCCTTCCCCGCGGATCCCGAGGAGGAGCCTCGAGCCGAGGAGCTCGAGGCCCTCCAGTATGACTCTCCCCCGAAAGAGGCCTTTACTGTTCCGGTTCCTCCGATGCTGGAGTGGCTGCTCTTCCGCATGTGGGTGACCCCGGCCTCAACGCCAGTGTTTAGCAAGCGGGTTGATTCCATTTATCGAGTCCGCAAGAGCCCCGGGTTCCAAAAGGCACAATTACCGCACCACTCCATGGTTGTGGAATTGGCCATGCATCGACTGAAAAGTCAGAAGATTCACTCCTCGGTGCCTCCCGGCCGGGAGGCCCACAACCTGGATCCCTCGGTAAGAAGTGCTTCCAGGGCTCTATGCTTGCTTGCCGTGTCCAGACTTACCAGCTCTACATGGGCATGTATCTCCGAGACCTGGCAAAGGAAATTGCCGGGTTCTCTGTTGGTCTCTCCGAGGAACCTTTGCAGCGGTTCCAAGCCTTTCCACTGGTATTCGAGAGTGCTCGAAGTTCATCTCTCGAGCAGCCTACGATGGCTTCGAGGCTTCGGCCCGAGTAGCCGAGGCCGGCATTGGTGCCCGCCAACAGGCTTGGCTACAGTCATCCGACCTCGAGCCATGGGTGCAGGACAAGTTGGTCGATGTCCCCTGCCGAGGTGAAAACCTCTTTGGCAAGCCCATGGCTGAAAAGGCTGCAGAACTCGAGACCGAGACTCTGACCAGGACTAGGCTGTCCAGAAAAACCTCTGCCCCTTCTCAGAAGAAGAAGGGCTCGGGAAAAAAGACCTTTTACCCGAGGAAATCCTCTGCCTATAAACCATACCCTCATTATCAGACCTCTGCAGCTCTCCAGCAGGGTCAGCAGGCCAAGGGGCAGGGTCATGGGCCCCGTAGGCAGAAGGCCTCCAAGCCACCAACACCGGCCCCTGCTCAGCAGGGTGGGGTTTTTTGACTCAGCAAGCATAGCCTCTTCTCCTCAGCTGGCTCACATCAGCACAGGAGGCCGGCTGGCCCACTTTGCCCAAAGGTGGTCAGCCATCACATCAGATACCTGGGTGCTCCGTATAGTCCAAAAGGGCTATCTTCTCCATTTTCACCAGGTACCTCCCTCCTATTTTCCAGGGGAGCCTCCATGACTCCCTCTGCACAGGGACCTACTCCTTCAGGAGTTAGCAAGTCTGCTAAAGGACCAGGCTGTGGAACCGGTGCCCCATCACCTGAGAGGTCACGGCTTTTATTCCAGGTACTTCCTGGTACCAAAAAGAACAGGAGGCCTCCGACCCATCCTAGACTTGCGCAACCTCAACAAGTTCCTGGAGAGGGAAAAGTTCAAGATGCTTACCCTTGGAATCCTGCTGCCCTACCTCCAGCAAGGAGATTGGCTATTCTCCTTGGATCTAAAGGATGCTTATACTCACATCCTTATTCATCCAGACCACAGACAATATCTCAGATTTGTTGTGGGGGGAAACCACTACCAGTACAGAGTACTTCCCTTTGGCCTATCCTCCGCTCCCAGGGTTTTCACCAAGTGCCTGGTGGTGGTGGCGGCCTACCTAAGGCTTCAAGGTCTTTTTGTGTTTCCATACCTGGACGACTGGCTCAAAAGGGGCCAGTCTTCCCAGGAGGCCTGTCAAGCCACCCTTCACACTGTGGCTCTGCTTCAGCACTTGGGGTTTGTCATAAACTTCGCAAAGTCCACTTTGCTCCCGTCCCAGAACTTGGAATTCATAGGAGCAAGGCTAGACATTCTTCAGGCGAGAGCTTTCCTGCCAGTGGACAGGGCCCTCCGGTTGATGGATGTAGCCAGGCAGTTTCACAGCAATTCCCTGGTCTCCGCCAGGCAATTCCTGAGACTTCTCGGCCATATGGCTTCCACGGTTCATGTAACCCCCAATGCCCGCCTGCACATGCGGCCTGCTCAGTGGAGCCTTCGAACTCAGTGGCATCAGGCCACAGGGAGCCTTGCAGACTCGGTGAGAATATCCACCCTGCTCGTCTCCTCTCTACAATGGTGGCTTCATCTTTCGAATCTGGTACTCGGAGTGGATTTTCAATCCCCTCCGCATTCTCAAGTGCTGACGACGGATGCTTCTCTTCTAGGTTGGGGAGCACATTGCCAAGGGGCATGTACTCAGGGTCTCTGTACCCCTTGTGAGGCTGCTCAGCAGATAAACTTCCTGGAGCTACGGGCAATACGCCTAGCTCTGAGAGCCTTCTCCCACCTCACCTCTCACCAGTCTGTACTGGTCCAGACAGACAATCAAGTTGCCATGTTCTACGTGAACAAGCAAGGAGGCACAGGCTCCTTCCTTCTCTGTCAGGAGGCACAACGGCTGTGCTCTTGGGCTGTCAATCACGGCATCCTCCTCAAGGCTGTCTACCTCCCCGGTCAAGAAAATTACCTGGCGGACAGACTGAGCAGGATCCTGCAACCACACGAATGGAGATTGAATCCATTGGTGGTTCAGCAGATCTTTCTCAGGTGGGGCCTCCCCACCATGGATCTCTTTGCCAGCCCTGTGAACCGGCAACTCCCGAGATTCTGTTCCAGACAACCACATCCTCTCAGAGTAGCAGTGGATGCCTTTCTGATTCCGTGGTCCCAAGGCCTACTATATGCGTTTCCTCCCACGCCACTTGTGTCTCGAACACTGTTCAAGGTCCTCAAGGACAGAGCCTCAATGATTCTGATAGCCCCCAGGTGGCCGAGGCAGCCGTGGTTCCCACTCCTGTTGCAACTAGCAGTGGACACTCCCCTGCCTCTGGGTATTCAACACGATCTCCTGTCTCAGGACCAGGGGTCTCTCTTGCACCCCAACCTCCAGTCCCTTCATCTGATGGCCTGGCTGCTGAAAGGGTAGTCCTAGCTCCCCTACTACTGCCTAAAGAGGTGGAGGATGTAGTCTTAGCCTCTAGAAGGCAATCCACCTGGAAATCCTACGCTCTTAAGTGGCGTAGATTCTCCACATGGTGTGAACAGCACAGCGAGAATCCATTCTCGTGCTTGGTAGCGGTAGTATTGCAATATTTGCTTCACTTCTCCAATCTAGGCCTTAAGTCCAATTCTGTCAGAGTTCACCTCAGTGCTCTCTCAGCGCACCACTCGCCAGTGGACGGGCGGCCTCTTTCCAACCACCCTTTAGTGGCTCGTTTCCTCAGAGGCCTCCTCCTGCTTAAGCCTCCTTTGCGTCCACAGCCCCTGAGTGGGATCTGAATGTGGTCTTACAGCGGCTTACTTGTCCGTCATTTGAACCTATGGCTACCTGCCCTCTCCATTTTCTCTCCTGGAAAACCTTGTTTCTGGTAGCTCTTACCTCTGCTAGGCGAGTGAGTGAACTTCAGGCACTAGTGTCTGATCCACCTTACACTAGGTTCTAAAGGAATAGGGTAGTCTTACGGACTCACCCTAAGTTTCTTCCTAAGGTTGTCTCCCCTTTTCACATCAATCAGGAGGTGGTTCTTCCGACCTTCTTTCCCAGGCCGCATGCCAACCGGGCTGAGATGGTCCTGCATACCCTGGACTGTAGGAGGGCGTTGTCCTTCTTCCTTGACCATACGCGAGAGCATCGGAGGGCTGTTCAGCTCTTCGTTTCTTTTGACCCCAACAAGTTGGGGCTACCTGTCTCCAAGCGTACTTTGTCCATTTGGGTCGCTAACTGTATCGCCTGGGCTTATGGGGCAGCCGGCCTCTCATTGGAGGGTCGATCAAGGCTCATCGTGTCAGGGCGAAGGCTGCGTCAGTGGCTCATCTCCGCTCTGTTCCGTTGGCAGACATCTGCCGGGCCGCTACTTGGTCTTCAAGCCAGACTTTTGCGGCCCATTACTGCCTTGAGAGGGAGTCCCGCAGGGACAGTGCTTTCGGACAGGCAGTACTCCATAATCTCTTTGGGGTTTAGGCAACTCCTACCCTCCGGCCCTGGTGTTGGGCTACCGGTCGGAGGCGTTCCAGACAAGAATCCTTCCTTACGTACTGACGAGCTAGAGGGAGCTCATTTTTTCCGCTTGAGGTCTCCGGTAGCCTTAAGCTGGGGAGTCCCATATGTGAGGACTGACTTCCTGCTTGGTCCTGGAGAAAGAGTAGTTACTCACCTGTAACAGGTGTTCTCCAGGAGCAGCAGGAATCAGTCCTCACAACCCTCCCTCCTCCCCTTGGAGTTGCAGTCATATGATTTATTTTTGCTATTTTGCTGTCTTTTAGCTATGTCATCAGACTGAGCAAGATGGCACCATTGAGCGGGAAGAGGACCGCGCATGTGTGCTGCAATTCCCAAAGGCTTTCTTTGAAAGCTGGGGAAATGCTCCGCATGAGAGCTCCGTCGGCGCCGACGTCACCCATATGTGAGGACTGATTTCTGCTGCTCCTGGAGAACACCTGTTACAGGTGAGTAACTACTCTTTATCCCCCCATTTTATTACATTGCCTATTTCCTCTTCTTTTTGAATCTTTGTTTACTTGACCACTTTGCCAGCTTCTCTAAGTTTTTCCAAATATAGATGCCTGTCTTCCTCCCTCTGAGATCTCTTGTATTTCTTCACCTTTTCAGCTACTTCTTTTGAGAACCATAGTGGCCTACTTTGCCACGTACCATTTGATGCAAGGTATGTCCTGACATGCATGTTCACATTTGCATTTTGGTATACCATACTGGCGTATACTGGGCTTACCTAGCACTTTTGAGGGCATGAGGGGGACTGGTGTATATAGTCTAGGTTGCAGCAGCTGTCATTTCTCATTAGTATTTATGTCTAGTGTGCATCAGCAAACTATTGTCTGTGTTGAACAACTTAGGAAATGCACATTTTTCCCGAGGGGCATGGCGTCCGCGGGTACATTGTGTGGATGGGCAGGATCCAAAAGATGTAATGTTTCAGAATACAGTGGGTACAGGGATATCCGAGATGTTCACCGGTGTCTGAGGCATGGGGCTGACTGAATAGCACTTGCACATGCCTGCTGAAAATGTCTATCTCCCCAATTCCAGACCTGCTGGCATGTCCAGACCCGCGGATGTGGAATTAGGTTCAAAGAGGGTCCGGTTTTGATTTAGATGTGTCTGTGGGCTGGACATGCACATTATGGAATCACGTCAATGGTGTTTTTACAACAGTTTGCACTAACCTTCAAAGACTTTTTAGATTAATTTTCCTCTTCCTACCACATCCTGGGAGGTTCTTGACAGTTCCATAAGCAGAAAACTTCTTAATTGCATTGCAGACTGTAGACACAGGAATTCCAAGGTCTTTAGAGATGACCTTGTACCTCTTTGAAGTTTGATGTTTGGTGATAATGGCTTTTTTGACGGTCTGTCATGTGAGTACTGATAATTGATCAAAGGTGCATCTAATTTTACTGCAATGGGAATGTGGTTCTTCTGTTCAAGCTGATTTGAATTGTGTATAAGGGTGCTAATAATCATGTCCTCTAAAGTTATATCAAAGTACACCCCTTGAAATCAACCTAACTATATCCCCCCAATACTTGATTTCACACCAAACTCAGTTGTAACTGAAATTATAAAATATAATATATTTTTTGTCGGATAACCCACCATGAGCAGGAACCTTCCTACTCTCGAAGTGGGCCCTCCTTTTTAATTAAATGTTAAATGACCCATTACAGATCAAGTTAAATGATCCGTTACAGGTCCAAAACCAGGTGCTACAGCACTGCCAAGCTGTTATACCTATACCACTATACAGAAATCTCTGTCCATAATTAGTCCTCACAAGTGGCACTCCCCAAACATTAATAGCCTCCAGAGGTACTTATCTGAAAAAAAGCCAAAAAACGCTGCCGATATCTTCAAAGAAGACCGCATCAGTGGAGCTACTGAATATGCACCTTTCTTCGTACCACTCAATAAAGGAGGACCAACAACAGGTCTCTGTTCGAGATTTCTTCATCCAATGTTCCAACAAGTATAGTTCATTTGCGACACCAATTAGTGTTTCAAGCTGCTTAGCTCTGCAGCTCTTTCTCAGGCAAATTTATTTATTTTTTATTTATTTTTATTTAGCTGTATTTATATCCCGCTTTTCACTGGGTCAAAGCGGTCAATTAGGAGATACATTTAACACGAGGGGATATGACACACATATGCTAATACTTACAGGGAACATGGGCAATGGAGGGTTAAGTGGCTTGCCCAAGACCACAAGGAGTACCTATAGGACTAGAAATCCCAGTCCCTCCAGCCTGAGATTGCTGTCCCCAGGTGGGACTTGAACCCCCGGTCCTCCGGCCTGAAGTACCTTGTCCTAACCACTAGGCCACTCCTCCTTATTATTGTTCGCGTCCACAACAAATCCAACCTCAACAAATCCATCAAGGTCCAAACACTGGCAAACCACTACGCGACCAAACTGACGGCCCCTGGTCCTCCACCCTCCCCACCAACACCACAAATCAGAAGTGAGAACAACACAACGCAAAACCAGTTATGGGAGCACTTCCACAAAATAGGAACCAAGCAAATCACAGCCATTGTCACAAGCCTGAAAAGCACCACCTCCCCACTAGATCCCTGTCCTGCATCCTGGATCAAGGCAGTGAAACAAGACATAGCACCTCACATAGCACACATAGTTAACCTATCCCTACAACAAGGAATCATGCCCTCAGAACTAAAGAAATCAGTCATTAGACCGATCCTAAAAAACACTACACTCAACGGAGAAGACCCAGCCTCCTACCGTCCCATATCAAGTATCTCATTCCTGGCAAAGATCATAGAAAAAACGGTCCTTCTACAACTCCAAGACCATCTGACTGACAGTGCTCCTCTTGATGACCAGCAATATGGCTTCAGGCAACATCATGGAGTTGAAACCCTGTTACTAGTTCTACTTAACAACCTCCTAAAGGGCCTTGAAAACAAAAAGAAAATGTACATTCTTGTATTCATTGACATCTCAGCTGCCTTTGATACAGTTAATCATGGGACCCTCATAAATAGGATAAAATCAATAGGAATAACAGGAACCCCACTAAAATGGTTCTCATCCTACATCTCAAATCGAACACAACAGGTTCAATTCAACGGAGAAAAAGCAGAATCTTTCTCACAAACACAGGGAATCCCCCAAGGCTCTGCTCTCTCAGCACTTCTGTTTAACATATATATGCAGCCACTATGCAAAATTTTCTCACGGCACGAAATTAATTACCACATCTATGCCGATGATATCATGCTATACACACAACTAGACACTAAAAACCCAGACTACAACCCACTGGAGACATCTATCGGAGAGATGCAAGACTGGTTACAACAAAGTAGTATGTCAATTAATCACAAAAAAACCGAAGTAATGTATATCTCCAAAGAACCGAATTTTGACCCTCCCACATCAATAACACTATGTAACAACACTTACCAAACAAAAAAAGAAATAAAGTATCTAGGAGTCACATTTGACTGTGACCTAAAGATGGAAAAACACCTCCGAAAGACCAACAGAGCAGTTTTCCACAAGCTTAGAGTGCTCCAACCCATTCGGAATATTATTGATCCCCAAGACTTCAGAACAGTGGCCCAAGCACTCATCATGCCACATTTTGACTACTGCAACGCCATCCTACAAGGTTTACCTAAAAAAACCCTAAACATATTACAAATGGCACAAAATGTAGCTGCCAGGGTCATAATGAAGAAAAATCTAAGTGACCACATCACACCAGTACTAATTCAATTACACTGGCTACCCATAACAGCTCGCACAAAATACAAAATACTAACAACCACCTTCAAACTCATCCACAACTTAGCACCTTCCTTCCTCAACAACCTAGTAAGATTGCAACCTCCTACCCGAAACAGAAGAACCCACAATTCCAACATCCTTCACACTCCAACAGATATAAGATCTGCCAAAGCTAACACCAGCCACAGGGCTTTCTCATATGCGGCGCCAACACTGTGGAACCAACTCCCACCAGAACTACGAGCTAGCAATGACCTTCTAGACTTCAGAAAGAAACTCAAAACGCACATTTTCCAATCACATTTCAACCTGAACTAAACCCACAGATGGAGCAGCCCCTGACCACTGTGTCCAAGAAGATTATCCTGTATATATGTATTTATGTATATATGTAAATGAACTCCCCCATAGCTAAGAAGTGTTAACTCTGTATGATGTGCTTTTCTGACAATCTGTATGTAAACAAAATTTGTACCTGCCTTGATTCGGCAGTTTCACAATAGTAATCCTACCCGCTTCTGATCGCTGGAAGGAGCGGGCTACAAATGCTTGCTAAATAAATAAATAAATAAATATGCTGATTATGTCACTGGTGACATCATTAACTCTTAAAGGCACAATCTCATTAGTCGAGCTTTCTACTCTTTCATAAAAGAGAATCCAAGGGACAGTTTAGGCAGACGTTAAGTATAGTTAAAAGTTAAGGTCATATACACCTGTAGAGCTAATGGTGATACCTTTGACACCACCATCACAACTGGAATAAGAAATATATGGGCTAAACATTCACGACAAAGGACACAGCAAGTAGAAATCACAATAGGAAAACTGCTTTTTCTGTTTGACAAAATTAACCCTCACCTACAGCCCTACAGGAGGCAAATATTTATATTTTTCTGGGAGAGCAAGTCTGAAAACTAGCCATGAAAGAAAAGCAAACCAGCTATCATTACTTTTGCTGTCATTTTTCAGCAAATAGAGGGCTATGTATCAGTAAGTATACTTCTTAATGCAGTATTCTTTTTTACTGTATTTTTGATTTTATCACAGAAGTTAACTTTCGTATCATTTTAGCATACCATGCTGATTAGTGTAGATCTTTTAATTATCATACATACTGTTAACTTATTACATTGAAAATAAAATTACATTTTAGTGCTTTAATTTAAAAAAAATTGTGCTAATTTTTAGCATAATGCTCTTTTTTATCTTTGTTCTTACTGCTTAAAATTTTGGTAACTTATTGAGTACCGATTGTTTAGACTGTATATTTACTTTTTCTTTCTCGATATATTTTTCTTGCATTCATTGTAAAAGAGGAAACAGCCCTAATGTCCCATTAAATATAACTTTTTTTTTTACAATTTAGTGTTGGCGTGGATACATCCAGAGGAAAAGAACTAAACGAGAAAGAGAAGAAGAATTGATATTCCTGGGGATGGTAGGTTTTTCACTGTACTAATAACAAAAATGATTGTACATCTGTGCTCTTCATTTCCATTTGAGAAGAAACATTGCAAGGGGTGGCTGAAACTCTCCAAAAGTATTTTAGCAAAAGACAATAAGAAGGGAAGAGATAAAAAATAAGGAAAGTGGAGAAAGGAAGGAGGAATGGAGAATTCTCCGGATGGCATATGATCTGTCAACAACCAACAGGTAAACTCCTAATTAAATCAGATCAATAATCCAAAAGAAAACTTTTGGTCTTTTTTAATATTATTTTTAAGAGAAATGGAGACATTGAAAAATAAAAAGAATGGTATAGTAGAAATTCAGAGGATTGGGAAAAAGTTCATATTGGTAGCAAAAAATTCATAAGAAACAAAAGAAACGATTACTTATTTTATTTGTTTTTCTTATATTAAAATTGTTACTGTGAATGAAATCTATGACATAGGTGCCAATGATTTTGGGATTGATACATTTAAAAATAAAATCTTTCCTTTTGAATTTATTCTGTATTTTGGTCCAGCAGTTTTCCCTATGTTCTTGGCTTCCACTGGGCTATAGTGTCAGGGGACTTTAGGACCCTTTTACTATGGGCCGCTAACCGCTTAACCATTGTTTAAACATGCAGTAACTAGCAGCCGAGAAAGCTAACATGCATATATAGCAACTACTGGTTGCTAAAACAGATGGAAAGTGGCCATTGTGTGCTAGGGAGGAAAGTGGGTGGGTTAGGGGCAGAATGTGGGCATAGAGAGCACATTGCCACTAGCATAAGGGCAACTACCATGTGCTCAGAAGCAATTTAGCAACGGGAGTGCATATAATGATACTCAATGGGTGGTGTTAGCTGCACCAGTGCTTGATCATGTGCTAACTGCCAGAAACTTGCTTGGCACGCCACCGACAGGTAGTGCATGACAGCTGCACATATTGCTTGTTGATTTTGCTGCTAACTAAAAGTTAGTAAAAGGGCCCCTTAGAAACAGACACATAGAAACAGAGAAAACGGCTGCAGATAAAGCCCATATGTCCTATCTAGTCTGCCCATTCATAAGAACTATTAAATTAAGAAGATAAGATATTTCCTACTGGGTCAGACCAAAGTCCATCAAGCCCAGTATCCTGTTTCCAACAGTAGCCAGACTAGGTCAAAAATACCTGGCAGTTTCTCAAAAAGACACACGTTCCATAATGTGTTTATTGGGGCAAGCAGTGGATTACCTGTGTCCTCTCTAATAATGGTTTATAGACTTCCTTCCAGAAACCTGTCCAAACCTTTTTTAAAGCAAGCTACACTAACAGCTTTTACTACATCCTCTGGTAATGAATTCCAGAGCTTGATTATGCATTGAGTGAAAAAATATTTTCTCTCATTAGGCTTAAACGGGCTACAGTTTAGCTTCATTTCATGTCCCCTAGTCTTTCTACTTTCTGATGCCGTAAAGAATCGATCTATGTTTACCCGTTCTACTCCATTCATTAATTTATATCTATGATATCTCCCCTCAGCCGTCCCTTTTCTAGGTTGAAAAGCCCTAATCTTTTAAGCCTCTCCTCGTGGGGGTATCCTTCCATCCCCTTTTCCATTTTGGTGGCTCTCCTCTGAACCTTTTCTAATGCTGCTATATCCTTTTTAAGATATGGCAAGCAAAATTGCAAGATGCGGTGGCAACATGGAATGATACAAAGACATTATAATATCCTTTGTTTTATTCTCCATTCCTTTCCTTATGATTCCTAATATTTTATTTGCCTTCTTGGCCGCCACTGCACACTGGGCGAAAGGTTTCAACCTGTTATCCACGATGATGCCTAAATCTTTTTCCTGGGGTTCATAATGTGGAACCTTGCATCGTGTAGCCATAGTTGGGGTTGTTCTTTCCTAGGTGCATAACTTTGCACTTGTCCACATTAAATTTCATCTACCATTTGAACATCCGGTCTTCCAATTTATCAGGGTCCTCTTGCAATTTTTCACAATCCTGTTGGGTTTTAACAACTTTGAATAATTTTGTGTCATCTGAAAATTTGATTCTTGCAACAAGCAGAAAGTCAGTCTCACATATGGGTGATATCTGCGCTGATAGAACCCACACAGAACATCTCCCCAGCTTTCAAAGAAAGCCTTTGGGAGATGCACCATGCATGTGTATGGTCCACGTCCCTCCCAAGGGTGCAATTTTGCCTTTTTTTCCACGGAGCCCATCGGACATTGTCCAGTTTTCCCCGGAAAAAAGTATAATTTTTATTATTGAGCTTTGTCCGGTTTGCATACCAGTTCTTTCCCGCCCCTCAACCAGCTTGCCTCGGCATTGCTCCTTGGGTTCGTCTTTTCTTTTTCTCATTTTTTCATCGAGGTGCTCCTGAACCGGCGTTTGCATGCTTTTTCAGCCAAAGGCCTCAGAATTCTTCCGGGAGGTGAGGACCCCCTTTTTCCAGTGGCCTCCAGTGACTTCAAAAAGTGTGACTGGTGTAACAAAATGATGTCAGTCACCGACCCACATGACTGCTACTTCTGATGTCTTGGCCTGTAGTACAACGACTCAGACTGTGAGCTCTGCAAAACCATGACATCAAAGGCCTTGAAGAGCCACCATCTGCAACAGAAAAGTTTATTTCAGAATTCTAAGTCTGCACCGGAGTCTCCGGTAACACCACGCTCCAGGGCCCCCTCCGATACTTCTGTGCCCCGCAAAGCCAGAGCCTTCTCAGAGTCCTGCAGCCGTGGTTCCTCCGAACAGAAATCCCTGGAGGTGAAGCACAAGAAAAAGAAACTCTGAAAGACCGACGGATCTGAGTAAAAGGAGGAAACCCACCCCAGGACCCACAGTTCCGGGCATGAGTCCAAAAGAATCAGGGCAGGAGTGGCCTGCCAAGCTGTCCCATAAGGAGCTGTCGGCACCCGCTGACTGGTCTCAAGCCTCCAAAGCCATCCTCATTGAGGACTCCCCCTCAACAATACCAATGCCAGATCCACGTCTGCGTCGAAGGCTGCGGAGCTAACTGGTATGGAGACCAGAATGGCAGTCCTAGAGAGCACTATATCTGCCCTAGAGGCCTTGCAGTTGGCGTTCATGTCTGGCTCGTCCAGTTCATCCACCTTGAAGATGGGACCCTTGACATCAAGGGCTTCCCTGGATGTTGAGCCATTCCTCAAGAACCTTTGGCCTCGAGAGAGCCCACAGCCCTGGACGAGGTCCCGGTCTCATTCCTTGGAACACCGGTCCGCCCAGCGAGCACCCGTGGCTCAGACTGCTGATCCTCCAGAGGTCACGGACTGCCGAGAGTGGCCCTTGACTGAGGCAATTGCGTGGCATCAGACCCGTACTCAGACTTTGAGTCTGAATGGGAGACCGAGGATGAAGAGTCCCCGGACACAAGGCAACACCATAATGTGCCCTTGGATCCATCTCCCCCAACAACCTGATGCCATTCCCTGCCTCAGGACATTGTGTTCCTTGATTTTATATGGGACATGACCAAGGCTTTCGCCATCAAGACCGAGGCCAAGGAGGACCTGCGCACCAAGGAATTGAAGATATTCCAATACGAGGCACCACCTAAGGAAACCCTCATGGTATCGGTGCCCTCGATTCTTGACCACCATCTCTCCGGATGTGGGAAACATTGGCATCGGTTCTAATTGTTAGTAGGCACATCAATGCCATGTACCAGGTATGCTGAAGCCCTGGGTTTCAAAAGACCCAGTTTCCTCATAACTCCATGGTCGCCAGCTGAAGAGCCAAAAAAACTATTTGTCGATGCCACATGTCAGGGGGGCCCAAACCCTCGATGCCCTCAGCCAGAAGGCCTTTCAGGGCTCGAAGCTAATGTGACAGATCCAGTCCTACCACCTCTATATCGGCATGTACCTGAAGGAACTGTCGAAGGAGCATGATGGATTCTTGGCAGACCTTGATGGGGAATGTCTACAGGGGTTCAAGACCCTGACCTAAGCCGTAAAAAAAAGTTCAAAGTTTTTGTCCCAGGCAGCCTATGATGGCTTCGAGTCATTGGCCAGGGTGGCTACCACAGGCATCGTGACACGACACTATGCATGGCTGCAGTCATCCGACCTGGAACAATGGGTGCAGGACAAATTGATAGATTTCCACTGCATAGGAGAAAACCTGTTCAGGAAGCCCATGGTAGATAAGGCAGCGGAGATAGAGACAGAGTATGTGACAAGAACCAGGCTCTGGAAGAAGACCTCGGTGCAGCCCCAGAAACCCCCCAGGGAAAAAGCTCTTCGTACTTCTAGACCTTCTTGGCCCCTCAACAGGGCCAGCAACAAAAAGTCCAGGGACATGGTCTCTGAAAACAAAAGGCCCCGAAGTCCCAGGCACTGGCTCCGGTCCAGCATGGGGGGAGCTTTTGACTGCCTGGGCGTGACTTACCTACCATCAGGGGGTCCTCTGCTGCCCACAGGGGGGCACTTAGCCCTGTTTGCCCACAGGTGGACAGCCATCACCACCAATACCTGGGTGCTACAGGTGGTCAGGGAGGGCTACCTCCTCCACCTATAATGGGTGCCACTCTTGTGCATCCCATGGGAGCCCACCAGGCCTCTCCTTCACCAGACCCTGTTCCTTATCGAGATAGCAGGCCTAATCAACAACAAAGTAGTCAAGCCAGTGCTGAAACATCTCTGGAGCACAGGATTCTATTCCAGATATTTTCTTGCCCTCGAGAGGACTGGGGGCCTCAGGCCCTTCTTGGACCTGCGAGAGTTCAATAGGTTTCTAGTCCGGGAGAAGTTCAAGATGCTCTCCCTTGGAACATTGCTGCCATTCCTCCAGCAGGGAGATTAGCTATGCTCCTTAGAACTAAAGGATGCCTACACTTACATCCTAATTCATCCCAGCCACAGAAAATACCTCCGATTCGTGGTGGGAGGACAGCACTACCAATATAGGGTGCTGCCCGTTGGTCTGGCCTCTTTGCCAAGAGTCTTTACAAAGTGCATCATTGTGGTCACAGCCCATCTCCGGCTCCAAGGGGCCTTCATCTTTCCTTGTCTGGACAACTGGCTCATAAAGCGGGACATAGATGCAGAGGCACAATGCGCCGCCAGGCACACCATCAACATCCTGCAGCATCTGAGGTTTATCATAAACTACCCCAAGTCCCACCTCCCTCCGGGCCAGCAACTAGATACCCTCCAGGCAAAAGCCTTCTTCCCCCAGAAGAAACCAGAACACCTCATTGAGTTAGCTGCGGAGGTACACCGATGCTGGATGCTACATGCCTGGTTGCTACTCCACCTGTTGGGACACATGGCCTCCATGGTCCATGTCACTCCATATGCCCACCTGCACATGAGGACAGCCCAGTGGTGCCTCCGCTCCCAGTGGACAAAAGCCATAGGCAGACTCAGAGATAGAGTGAAAGTAACCTGTCAGCTGGCGGACTCCCTTGGATGGTGGCAGATCCCATGTCATCTTCAGGCTGGGATGCCCTTCCAGGCACCCAACCTCCGGAAGGTCCTTACCATGGATGCCTCTCTATTGGGCTGGGGAGTGCATTGCCGAGCCTCCAGATACAAGGCTGCTGGTCCCTGAAGGAATCCTGGATGCAAATCAATCTGCTAGAGCTCCAGGCAATATACCTAGCCCTCCGAGCCTTCTGCCACCTACTCCAATACTGCTCAGTGCTAATCCAGGTTGGCAATCGGGTCTCAATGTTCTATGTGAACAAACAGGGGGATACAGGGTCATACTCCCTGTGCCAGGAGATGGTAGCCCTCTGCTCCTATGCCTCATGCAGAGGGATGCTCCTAAAGGTGGTCTACCTCCTGGGCCAGGACAATGCCCTGGTGGGCAAACTGAGCAGGGTCCTTCAGCCGCACGAGTGGCGCCTGGATCCAATGGTAGCCTCATGACTATTTTGTCTCTGGGGTGTCTCCTCGGACCTGTTAACCAGCCTAGACAACACACAGTTGCCCCGATTCTGCTCGCGTCAGCTGCACCCATCCTGGGTGGCAGCGGATGCGTTCCTCATTCCATGGACAGAAGGCCTCATGTATGCCTTCCCACTGACACTGCTGGTAGCCAAAACACTATTCAGGGTCCATCGCGGCAGGGCATCACTAATGCTGATAGCCCCTCAGTAGCCCAGACAGCCCTGGTTCCCACTACTCCTCTCCCTAACGGCAGCATCGCTGATTCCCCTGGGCTGAGCTCCAGGGCTAGTCTCACAGGAGCAGGGCTCCCTCCTACACCCCAATCTGTGGTCCCTCTCACTCACGGTTTGGCTGCTGAAAGGGTAGCGTTAGTCACCTTCAACCTCCCACGGGATGTGGAAGAGGTTCTTCTGGCCTCTTGTAAGGCCTCCACAAGAAGGGCATATGCCTTCAAGTGGTGCCAATTCTCGGTGTGGTGTGCGGAAAGGTAGGCAAACCCGTTTTCCTGCTCAGTACAAGTGGTACTTCAGTACCTGCTTCACCTATCGCAGGTGGGAATGAAGTCCAATTCGGTCAGAGTACACCTGAGTGCCATTGCATAGCATCACCTTTAGTTGAGGGAAAACCTCTCTTGACTCAGCCCCTTGCATCCCAATTCCTTCGGCGCCTCATGTTGTCCAAATCCCCCATCCGCTCCCCAGCGGTGGATTGGGATCTCAATGTGGTGCTCTTGCAGCTCACTAAGCCTCTGTTTTGAGCCTCTGGCTACCTGCCACCTGCGGTACCTATCCTGGAAGGTCGCCTTCCTGATAGCACTCGCATCAGCTTGCAGAGTCAGCAAGCTCCAGGCTCTGATGGCAGAGCCGCCCTACACGAAGTTCTACAAGAATAGGGTGGTGCTCTGCACATACTCTAGGTTTCTGCTGAAGGTGGTGTCCCCATTCCACCTCAACCAGGAGGTGGTGCTCCCCACCTTCTTTCCGAGTCCTCATGTCGGTAGAGCAGAGACTGTTCTCCACAATCTGGATTGTAAGAAAGTCCTGTCCTTTTACCTGCAACAAGGTCACCGCAAAGCACCACAGTTTTTCGTATCCTTAGACCCCAGCCATCTGGGGCTCTCAGTGACTAAGCAAACTCTGTCCACTTGGGTGGCAGACTGCATTACCCTTGCCTACAAGCAAGAAGGGATCTCACTGGACCAGAGGATCAAGGTCACCATGTTTGGGCCATGGCTACCTCCATGGCAAGTCTGAGTTCTGTCTCTGTGACAGAAATGTGCCGGGCCACCACCTGATCATTGGTCCATACCTTCGCAGCTCACTACTGCCTGGGGATGGAGTCACAACCAGACAGCGCCTTCGGCCAAACCATACTCCATAATCTCTTCGGTGTATAGACAACTCTTGCCCTCTGCCCCTTCTGTGTTCAGGCTACAGGAGTGTTCTCTGCTGGACACTTGCAAGAGTCTCTCAGTAGGGACTCAACTGCTGCTGATCATGGCTGTCCCTTACAGGCCGCTGTGGCATTTTTGGTTTACAAGTTCTCAGTAGCCTGTAGCTGGGGAGTCCCTTATGTGAGGACTGACTTCCCGTTTGTTCCTGGAGAAAGCGTAGTTACTCACCTGTAACAGGTGTTCTCTGGGGACAGCAGGAATCAATCCTCACAGCCCTACCTCCTCCCCTTGGAGTTGCTTCCTTACTGTACTTTATTTTTCCCTTGGCCGTCTTACCTTGCCATTTGACTGAGGCAAGATGGCACCCTTGGGCGGGAAGTAGACCATGAATGCGTAGTGCATCTCCCAAAGGCTTTCTTTGAAAGCTGGGGAGATGCTTCCATGTGGGCTCAGTCGGCGCCGACATCACCCATATGTGAGGACTGATTCCTGCTATCCCCGGAAAACACCTGTTGCAGCTGAGTAATTACGCTTTACCTCACTCTTTATTTCCATTTCCAGGTCATTTACAAATATGTTAAAAAGCAGCAGACCCAGCACATATCTGAAAGTGTACTCTGCACCTCCCCTCACTGGTAACGGCACCTGGGTTCTTGGGTAACGGATTTCCACACCCAGAGCAATGAGAAGGAAGAAAGTACAGTTAATAATACAAATCACACACTATTATAAAAAACAAACACCAAAGCTTTGAGAGAGAGTGCAAAGCTTTCACCTTGCCTCCCTGACATCACAGGCTTCGGCTATTAGATTTATTGGCCAAAATTCCATTACACAGCATAATTTCCACCTTATTTTTCTACGTCAAGCATTGCGTATATTCATAATGTGCATCTCTATGTCATAGGTCAGATCTTATTAGCATAGGTCATCAGGAGGAGACATACATGTATTCCCAGACATAACTTCTTAAACAATAATTCAATAATTCTAACAAAAGCAGTTTTCATATCTTTGTTTCAAGACTGAAGAGAAAGTTTCTCCCTTTACTGTCTGTTTCATAAACTAGTTTAGTTTCTCTGTTATGTGAAAATTCAGCACAGTTTTTCAGTAGAGTCTCTCAAGGTCGTTAGCTAGGTAATAAGCCCCGGAATGTCTGAGCTACTGAATCTGTGGTGTTAACTCTTTCTGAGGGCTTTCAGTAATATAGTGTTATTAAGTACCCTTACAGTGTACACAGCCCTGTACAGACAATCTTCCTTTCAGTCCCCCCTCTGACTCTGCAAAGAATCATTTCAAAGGTAAAGAAATTCAGACATTGATATTAAAGAAGGATTGTAAATAGACTCTGGGCCAATCTGCAACATCATCCTAGGGATCAAAGATTCCACTGACTTCTTACAGCAAGCAGACATTACACAGAGAATCAATGCTACCAAAATAAAACCCCCCAAAAATCCAAACAGTGATACCAACATGCCTTGCAGGGGCTTAGACAATGAATTCCAAAACGAGGAGACAGAATCAAATAAATCAGAAAAAGAACTTACATAACTACTACTTGGGACAAAAGTTCGGTTTCTAACCTTATCCAGTAGGCCTTTCACTACCTTTCCTTCATTATCCAGCAGATAACAATAATTGAGGATTAATCCACATACTCCATAATCTGAGTACTATATTCTCTTGTGGGTGCTATTACTTCAAAAGTTGAAAGCCAGACAGTACCTGTAAATGCATCAATTTGAGATTTAGTTAAAGGACTTGTAGAGTCTATTAGTTGCTGTGCAGCTGCTATAGCCTTATCCTGAGGGGAAATATCTCTTTTTCTACTTAAAGTATCACTCAGGATTGATGCAAATGCAATGTGTGCCTTCGAGTCAGTCCTGACTCCTGGTGGATTGATAATAAAGTAATATTTTGGTACAGTAAGAATCGCCACAGGGTATCTAACCGGGCAACATAGCAAGTACCTGACCAATCTCTAGGCAGTTCTGTATATGCAAAGATTACCACACACAAAATAATCTCCTTCTAAGGCCACTAACCCACTTTCCCAAATTGTCAACTTGTGGGGACAAGATATATTCTGTGTACAGTTATTCAAAGCCCACTGAGTAATACTCATCTCTTCAATTCCTACAGATAGATTACGTGCCCAGGGATGGTAATACCCTAACAAGGGGCAACTCCAGTTAGGTATGTCTAGGTCTGAACTACAGTCATTCAAAGGGATTGGGTATCCAGAACTATTATACTGTAACAATTCATGATCATGTACTTGGTTCCCTTGTGTTGGCACTAATTGTACTACTGAAATAAAAGAACTTCTTACATGGGATTTTTTATACCAGGTAGAGGAGTTATGTATTATTACTGTTTTACAAATGTTCCAAGGATTGTCCCCTACCTTTTCCCCTGTAATTTGAGCCGTAAAACATATTGGAGGGGACATTAGAGGCATAGGGCTAATCACTCTAGGGTCTATGGTTGTATGAGACAATTGTACAGTGATTAGATTAAAAGCTATGTCACAAAACTCTTGAAAGGTTTTAGGCCTAGCTCGTAGCAGAAACCCATGCTGAGTGGCTGTCACAGTTGGAAGGCAAACAGCACAATCTGAAAGATTAAAGTGTTTTGTGACTGAGTGTAAGTGTGACTCAAAAATATTTGGGTGTTCCCCATAACGTTCATAAGATTCTGAATGCAGTACTGCTTCATTAACAATAATGTGTCATAACACAACTATGACCAGATAAGGAAACATTCTTAACAGACCTCTAAATATCTAAAACTATTAATTACTCCAAAAATAAATGTTCTGAGAAAAAATGAAAACACAACTATCCTTCTTAGTACTATGAAGATAAACACTATACACCCCCAACTCCCAATCTCTTCATGAAGTAGAGGTTAAGTCCAAAAGGCCATCGCTTATATATCAGTAAAGAACTAACTGAACCTAATTTTATCAACCTAATCAGCAGTATAGATGCTGGAAAAGGTCTCTTACATAATTAGTTCATTCAAAAATCAATTAATCATGATAGTCTTTTCTGCAATATCACTGTTGTCCAAGTCTGAATGAGTCTCTGTGTTGCAACAACAGAAGACACTTCTCTTGATTCACAGATGCAAGGAACCACCCTCTGGATCCTGTGAAGGAGCCTTTTTACATTGTGAAAGATGTATCCAATGAGATTGTCCTTCCACTTTACAAGCTGAGTATCCCACCAGGAGCACACGGAACGGACCTAGGAATTTGGGAGTCAAAAGTGTATTTGGATGCAAGTTCTTAATCAGGACCCAATCTCCTGGCTTCAGTTCTGGATGCAATAACTCTGAAGGAGTATCCTGCTGAGGATTCACCTGTAATAAAGGAGAAACAGACAAAACTGAGTGCAATCATGAGCAATAAGTCAAGATATCGCTGCGCAACAGTTGAGGATCTGGGATTACTGTCAATTCATGTGGAGAAATAGCTGGACATCCAGTAACTATTTCATATGGTGTCAGGCCTCCTCGAGGACGCTTGGGGGAATTACGCACTGCCATAAGGGCAAAAGGAAGGGCTTCCACCCAATCTGTAGCCCAATCCTGTGTCAGAGTACGTAAGTGACCTTTTAGTGTACTATTCATCCTTTCCACTTTGCCAGAGCTTTGCGGATGATAAGGAGTGTGCAATTGTCTTTTAATACCAAACCATTGCTCAATACCCTCCCAGACACTCGCAACGAAGGCTGGACCCTGATCAGAAGAAAGAACAAAACAGGAATAAACTGAGTGAGCAGTAATTTGATGGAGACACTAGTAGTCGTACTGGTAGGGGGATAAGCTTCTATCCATCCAGAGAAAAGACAAGTGATCACTAACAAATACCGTTTCCCCCCTCTGGCACAGGATAGGTCTGTAAAATCAAGCTGCAAAATCAAAAAGGGTCTGGAAGGTTTGGGAAGGGTGGCAGAAACCCCTATAACTGACCCTAATCTGACCCTACTCTGCCAGCCTTGAAACAGTGCAGACAAGCTGCATACACAGCCTGTGCCACAGAAAAAAACTTTGGGTGATACCAGAGAACCGAAAAGACATGATTCATAGCCACAGCTGACAGGTGAAGCTTATGATGCAGGAACAGGGCAAGTGGAAACAATAGACTGTCAGGGCAAATGAGCAGATGATCCTTTTTCCAGTAGCCCTGTGCATCACAGGTCGCACCCCACGAAGTCCACAGAGTCTGAGTTTCAAAGGGAGTATCTTGATAGTGCTGTAAGAGAGATGAAAGGGAAAACAAAGTCATGTTAGATGGTTTTAAGTACAACAATGTTGGTGGCACTGATGCTCAGAGGGCAGCTCGCCGTGCTTCTTGGTCTGCAAAATGGTTTGAAAACAATCATGAGACCCATCATCCTCCACAAGATCCGTCAATGGAGCTAGAAGTGCTGAAGGGCTGCATATTGATGCAGTATATACTGTAACTGCATGTTGCACATGATCGGGGTGATATTACTCTAATTGTCTCACTTGATCTTTCGGCAGCTTTCGATCTAATTGATCACCGGACTCTTCTCTCCCGTCTTTCCGACTGTAGGTTGCAGGGTACAGTCTTACAGTGGTTTCACTCTTTTCTTTCGGCTCGTTCATTCACTGTTCAATCAAATGGTCATTCCTCTTCTTCTTTCCCGCTCACTTGTGGTGTACCACAGGTTCTGTTCTCTCTCCTTTACTGTTTAATATTTTTCTTGCTCCGTTGCCCCTTCTAATTCAACAATTTCCTGTGTCTCCTTACATCTACGCAGATGACATCATTCTTCTTTATCACGTCTCTCCACTAATTCCGGATATCTCTCCATTTAACGACTGCCTCGCGCATATCGCTTCTTGGCTCTCCCAGAACTTTCTCCATCTGAATCCTGCTAAATCCACCGCAATGTGGGTATCTTTAAGCGGCTCTTGTCCGACTATTGCACCTCTGATTGATTCTGTCCCTATCCCTCTGGTTTCTTCTTTTCGCTATCTGGGTGTTATTCTTGATTCCAATCTTTCCTTCCATTTACACATTTCTTCCCTCACTCACCGCTCTTTTCTGTCTTTGCGTCAGATCAGGGCTGTCCGTTCAGTTTTACCCCTCGATTCATTGGTCACTTTGGTATTGGCTCTCGTCATCAGTAGATTAGACTATTGTAATGTTTTCCAAGCAAATCTTCCTAAATATCAGCTTCAAAGACTTCAGTCCGTCCAAAATACTGCTGTTCGGCTTATTACTTTCACTCACCGCTATGATCATGTCACTCCCCTTCTTTTTCGACTACACTGGTTACCCCTTCAGTTTCGGTATCATTATAAATTTCTTATCCTACTTCACCGGGCCATACACACGGGTGAACCCACTTATCTGGCTGATCTCATCTCCCTTCACACCCCATACCGCCAGCTTCGTTCCCTTCACGCCAACCGTCTAGCGTTGCCTGCTCCTTCACGAGCGCACCTAGAACAGACCCGACACTCGGCCTTTTTCTTTTTGGGTCCTCTTCTTTGGAACACTTTGCCATCTACCCTCCATTTAGAATCTTCTTATCCGCACTTCAAATCACTACTCAAAACTCACCTGTTTCAACAAGCCTTTGACCTTCCCTCCGACTCCCATTCCTAAGATATGTTGTCCCTGTCATTTTGTCCGTCTGTTTGGTCTTTGTTTAAAGTATGTGTTTGGTCTTCATAATAATTTTGATAGTTTTAACCTGTACTGCCTTTCGTCTTAGTTCTCTGTCATGTCTACCTTTTTATGTCCTTTTTTGACTTTTTGCTTTCCTGTTATTTTATGGCGTTCTTTTCCTTACTCTGCAGTGTGGACTTTTATTTTGTTTTATTGTACACCGCTTAATGCTTTGGCCATAGCGGTCTATCAAGTGTTTTAATAAAGATAAAGATAAAGATAAACATGAGGCTGAGAAAGCGTTAAGTCCAGATTCAACAAACATGTGGAGGACAAAGGCTGAGCCTTAGTCAAGTGAAGCAACCTGGAAACTGAATGTGATACATATACACAAGATGCACTAGATCAACAGCCAACAGAGCCTTCCAATTCTGTGCCCCAACTCTATGGAACACCTTACCAGCACAAATCAGAGCAACACCTAATCTGAGTCAGTTCAGAAAGGCACTGAAACATTTCCTCTTCCTTAAATATCTCATTGACAGCTCCGAACATAACCCCCAGGCAAATAGCAGAAGTGGTCAAACAGATAGAACCTCGCAACAGGCCAACTTCACAATGTAAATAGTAAATTGTTCCATGTACTATTGTACCACCATTGTATATAGTTAACCAGGATATCCTTTATCAGATAACCCTCATTGTATTTAGTTTCCCCTATTTCGCCAAGTTATACTTCCTGTTAAATGTAATGACCAGACATATGTAAATTGTCGGATGTTTTTTGTTCAATGTAAACCGCGCTGATGTCTAATAGTGCGGTATATAAGAATTGTTAATAAATAAATAAATAAATAAATACTTCAAGAGGGTGCTGTAAAACTAGAAAATCAGCAATTTCAATTGCAAATGCCACTTCTACCAAACTACATAGACATGGTGGGAGTCCCAAAGTCACCGAGTCAAATCGCTTTGAGAAATAGCCTACTGGCTTGCGACCAGTCGGGAAAGTCTGTAGAAGCACACAGGTAGCAGAGGGATCAGAAATAGCCACATACAGTTTGAATGGCAGAGAACAGTCTGGCAAAGATAAACATTGAGGGATCAGAGCGGAAGCTAGTGACCACGGCCAACACAATGAAGATGGTATAAAATAGCCTTTATTAACAGGGTCTGTTAATAAAGGCTATTTTATACCATCTTCATTGTGTTGGCCGTGGTCACTAGCTTCCGCTCTGATCCCTTGATACTCTTGCGGAAGATTCTCTTCTCCTGCCTTCCTAAAGATAAACATTGCGCATTTTCCAGGGCAGACTCCATATTCAAAAAGGCCTTCCACTGTAGCAGTGTAGGTACAATGAGACCTTCAGGTCCCTCTTTCCCAATGAGAGCATAAAGCGGAGCAGTAAGGTCTGAGAAATTTGCTAGCCATTGTTTACAAAAGATTAACAGACCCAGGAATCTGCACAGTAATAATGGTGTTGCTGGGAAAGGCAATGAAAGAATAGGTTTCAATCTAGCAGAGGTAATTGCACGACCAGATTGTGTTAGGGCAACACCCAGGAAAGTAACATTTTGAGATACAAATTGCAGTTTTGACAAATTGACTTTCAATCCTAAATCAGCAATATGAGACAATAGAGACAAGGAATCTGACAAACAAGTCTCATAACTTGGTGAACATAAAAGCAAATCATCAACATACTGAACTAAAGAGGAATGGTCGAGCCTTACATCAAGCAGTGCAGTTCTTAGGGCCTGCGCAAAATACGCAGGACTATCGGTGTACCCTTGGCACAGAGTGGTTCAAGTACATTGTTTATTGTGAAATTGGAAAGCAAATAAAAATTGATTTTCTTTGCTAATTCTCACTGAAAAGTAAGCAGAACTCAAATCCACAACCGTGAACCAGGTAGTCCCTGGAGGTATCTGTGTCCAGATATCATGTGGATTAGGTACCAAGGGAAAAATTGGCAAAATCACATTATTTATTGCTCGCAGGCCTTGCACAAATCTATAAGTCTTACCGTCAGCCTTTAGCACAGGAAGAATTGGAGTATTACATGGTGAAGTTGTAGGATAGATGACACCTTGTTTCCGAAGATCTTCAATCACAGGACGAATTCCATCGATGGTAGCTGCTGGTAGCAGGTACTGCTTGAGTCTGGGAAGCTGGGCTCCAGGTTCCACAGTGATATTCACAGGCGGAATGGAAAGGGATCCGACATTGGATCCTGGCACTGTCCACAGGGTAGAAGGAAGTTCTGCAAGAGCAGGATGAATGATGCTGGCATCTGCAGGAGAAGGCACTTCAGAGAGAGAATACAGCTGAAAAACAACTTTCCACTTATCCAGGATAAAGTAGCATGGTGTGAAGCTAAAAAGTCCCGACCTAAAAGATTTACTGGTAAAGTCTCTCCCACAAGAAAGGTAGTAGGATACACAGTCTCTCCAATCTGCAAAGGTAAAAATTCAAGCTTGCGATGAGGAATTATTTTACCCTCAATGCCTTCACAGTGCACTATTGGTGCTTGCGCTAGCTGAGCATGATAAATGGCAGGTAAATCTTGTAAACACAGTGCTGAAGTAGTAGCTCCAGTATCAATACTGGAGGGGACTGTTTTAGTTGTTGATATGGAAGGACAGACTAGATAGGCCATGTGGTCTTTTTCTGTCGTCATATTTCTATGTTTCTATAAATGGAGCTCACTCTGAGGAGAAGGATGTTACCAGTAGTGTGCCCCAGGGATCTGTCCTTGGTCTGATTCTTTTTAACATCTTTGTTAGTGATATAGCAGAAGGGCTGTCGGGTAAGGTTTGCCTCTTTGCGGATGATACCAAAATCTGCAATAGACACCCAGGAAGGTATAGATAACATGAGGAGGGATCTAGCTAAGCTTGAAGAATAGTCTAGAATCTGGCAGCTGGGATTTAATGTTAAAAAATGTAAGGTCATGTATTTGGGCTGCAGCAATCCAAGGGAGCAATATAGTATAAGGGGTGAAGTACTTTTGTCCACTAAAGAAGAGCGGGACCTAGGCGTGGTTGTGTCTGATGATCTTAAAGTAGCTAAACAGGTAGAAAAGGCGACGGCAAAAGCTAGAAGGATGCTTGGGTGCATACGGAGAGGAATGGCTAGCAGAAAAAAAGGAGGTGATAATGCCTCTGTATAAGTCTTTGGTGTGACCTCATTTGGAGTATAGTGTGCAATTCTGGAGACTGCACCTTCAAAAGGATGTGAACAGGATGGAGTTGGTGCAGAGGGTGGCTACTAAAATGATTAGTGGTCTTCATTATAAAGCATATGAGGACAGACTGAAGGATCTTAATATGTACACCTTAGAGGAAAGGCGGGATAGAGGTGATATGATTGAGATGTTTAAATACCTCCGTGGCATAAATGTTCAGGGAGAGAGCCTCTTTCAATTGAAAGCAAGTTCTGCTATGAGGGGACATGGGATGAGGGTGAAGGGAGATAGATTCAGGAGTGATATGCGGAAATATTTCTTTACGGAAAGAGTAGTGGATCCGTGGAATAGTCTCCCAGTGGAGGTGGTAGAGATGAGGATAGTAACTGAATTCAAAAAAGCATGGGACAAACACAGAGGATCTCTAAAGGTAAAAAGGGGACTGTTTTAGTTGTTGATATGGAAGGACAGACTAGATAGGCCATGCAGTCTTTTTCTGTTGTCATATTTCTATGTTTCTAATATTAAACTTCAAATTAGATCCTTCCAGCTTAGCTTCTAACTCACCCTGAGAGGTTATATTCAAATTCAACAATAGTCATGCATCCCAAATATCTCCTTCAAAATCTTCTGGGCTAGAGTAACATTGATATATGGGAGTGAATTCATCTTTTGCTGGAGTGAAATCAGCTTTCTGGACGTCAAGATTCTGACTCTGGGGGCAGTCATGGTGTAAATGTCCAATCTCACCACAAGTATAACAAGCATGCATTCCTTTTGACTGTCCATGTCCTTGCTAGGAATTCACATAACCTCCTCTCCCTCTGGCTTTACTGTTACCCCTGCCCATGGATGGCTGCATAGAAGCAATCTCCTAAATTGAGCAGTTTAGTCTTTTTCGCATCTATCTTGGTTTGCTCTTCTTGCTGTTCCTTGATAAACTGCAATTCACTGTGTCGAGCACCTTCCAGAATTGCATCTGCTGTTCTAGCTGGCCAATCTATTATTGAGGTCTCCAAAATGTATTTTATTCTCAGATGCAAGACGTTTTTAAAAATATTAGGGAATCCTGAAGGTGTTTCTTCTTCCTCACTAGAATAGTCCTTAAAAGCTAGCATACACCTAGTATGAAAATCTGTAAACGTTTCACCCCTATCCTGCCTTAGAGATGTTAGTCTCGACCAATCCTTTACAGGCTTACATACTACTTTAATAGATTCTAACAATTTTTCTCTACTCAAAACAAAATTATCTCTTTGAGTCTTCTCTTGAAAATCTATCACAGGGTCTGTGAGTGGCCACTGCCAGTTATCCACATAGACTGGATGAAAATAAACTAGATTAAAAACACAGCCCTAAACAAATTATTCAGATATGCCCAAGTGGGATTATAACTGTTAATTATTTGAGACCAAAAGGACACAAATCTACCAGGGTTATCCCTGTAATTAGGAAACGTTTTAGCCAAATCAAACACTTCCTTAGGGCTCCAATTTGCAGGCACAGTCATAGAACCTGTCAAGCCCACTGGGTACAAACGGAAAGGATAAGTAGGCTGTGATGCAGCAGACCAGCAGGGCATAGAAGAAAATGTTTTAAACTTGAAAAAAGACGTGTACAAGCGGCAGTATTTGCAGGAGCCTGATAGGGGGAGCAAGAGGGACCTCTGGAAGACCGAGGATCCACGCCCTACAGGGTGTAACCTGAAACCAGCCAGCCTCCAATCCAGGAAGACAGGAACTCCTTTTAAAGGAAGTCAGGAAGACTGGAAGGAGAACAGGAGGAGCAGGGAGAACAGGAGGAGCAGGGAGTACAGGAGGAGCAGGAGGAGAAGTAGGAGCAGTGAGAGCTCTGGAAGAAGTGCTGTGCCGAGCAGAAGTGACTGGACAGGCAGAAGTAGCCTTAAAGCCAGAAGCAGCAGAGAAGGCCGCAGAGAAGCTGTAGAACCATCAGAAGCCGAAGGAGCGGCAGGAGCTGCAGAAGCTACAGACACTGCTGGAGTGCAGGAAAGAGGTACAAGCCAAAGGAACCTGAATGGACAGAGACTACAGAATGGTCCAAGAGATTCAGGTACGCAAAAGCTGCATTGTGATTGCTGTGGGCAGAACCCAAGCCAGATTGCTGGAGCAAGGCAGAATCTCCCTAGGAGTAGGCCACAAGCCTCGTCCTCAAGAAAGAAGCAAGAGTTACAAGGTAAACCATATTGTATTGGAAACAGCCTATGGAAAGGGCAAGAGACAGAAGCTCCCTGTACATGTCCCACTGCTCAAAAGAAAAGGTATGAAAAGTTTTTATTGAATAAGAAACTTTTAAGTAAGCCAGGTTTGCAGGAAGTGCACGTAAACCCTTGGAAGAAAGAAAGAGATTCACACTGTAAAAATGCTCATGGCCGATGCCCCACGCTAAACTCCAAACACTGGGAGGTCATACAGCATTTGGGTGAGAAACCTAGCTATAGCTTGCCGGGAACTGTTGACTTTGTCTCAGATACTTTGCTGGAGGAACCGATGCATGTGGAAGAGGTAGAATCCCTTTCAGAGGAAGACATGGATTGCAGCTATTGCATCACGGGAAGCGTAGAATGCTTGTGTAACCAGTGAGCACTAAAACCGGTGTAAATAGGAATGCCTGCTTTTGTAACCTTTCTGTGAAAAGAACAGTTTTTGTTTTGAATCTGAGTTGTGATTTTTATAACCTGATGTAAGGAGATTTCTGTTGGTGTTTGAAGCCGATCCTTTGAACCTTTGTGCAAACCAGGGGAAATAAAGCCTTATTTTTCCCTACACTCGATGACCTTTTGTTCTCTGGGTATTTTTGGTAATACAGGATGCTATCGAGGCTATACAACCTTGGGCCCTAGAAAGAGAAACATACCAAACCCAACTTTACTTTTATTTATGTCCGACCTGCCTTGGCCACCTTTAACCACCAGGGCGGCGTTGTGACAAGGCACAACCTCACTTTCCTCAGCTGCTGTTTCAGATTTAACTGTGTTAGAACGTAATTTATTTTGCTGGTCCATAGCTTCCTGAATAGAACCTAGAGCATGATATAATCTGTCATGCACCTCTTTATAAGTTTCATAATGTCTGTCCAAATCTCTCTCAATTCTGTCAATAAATTCATCAGTAAATCTTAATTCTTTTGCAACAGTAACACTATGACCTATTGCCACTCTTAAGGTCCCTATTACATGTACAGTACTTTCTGTTTCTCTGTCCACACATGCTCTCAATTCTTTGAGCTGGGAGACATTACAAATATCCAAAATACACAATTCTACTCCCCCTAACGTCTGTTTCTCTTTAAATATTTCTTTTCTTAGTTCTGCTGCACAAATGACCCACACTCGCTCAGCTGGTCATTATTTTTTTCTCTAACACAAACAGCTTTTGTTTCAAATCTTGAACTTCATTCCTATGTTTATCTTCATGTGCCATCTGTTCCCACTATGTAAGCACAATCCATTCATGACTATTGCACGGTTTACCTTTAACCGCCAACTCATATCTCAGGTAACATACCTTATCTACAGAAAACGTTCCCTCCAAAGTAAACTGCAAATTCTCATTACCTCTAGTCACTGAATCCCAATGTGCTACGGAATCGATGGCTACATCACCATGCTTCTCGTACATACAATAAAAGCATACAATAAGAAGGGCTACCTTTCTTAAACGCTAAAGCCCTAGCTCTGTCATGCCATTCACACATCTGAGACTGAGCCTGTCTACTTAACAGATTACCAATCACTGGTAATACTCACAAATCTTCTGGCACCTTCTGCCCTTGCCCTGAATGCAGAGACCCGTATCCGAGTCACAGAACATATCTGAAAGTGTACTCTGCACCTCCCCTCACCGGTAACAGCGCCTGGGTTCTTTGGTAACGGATTTCCACACCCAGAGCAATGAGAAGGAAGCAAGTACAGTTAATAATACAAATCACACACAATTGTAATATAAAAAACAAACACCAAAGCTTTGGGAGAGAGTGAAAGCTTTCACCTTACCTCCCTGACATCACAGACTTCGGCTATTAGATTTATTGGCCAAAATTCCATTACACAGCATAATTTCCACCTTATTTTTCTACGTCAAGCATCACGTATATTCATAATGTGCATCTCTGTCTCTATGTCATAGGTCAGATCTTATTAGCATAGGTCATCAGGAGGAGACATACATGTATTCCCAGACATAACTTCTTAAACAATAATTCTAACACAAGCAGTTTTCATATCTTTGTTTCAAGACTGAAGAGAAAGTTTCTCCCTGCACTGTCTGTTTCATAAACTAGCTTAGTGTCTCTGTTATGTGAAAGTTCAGCATAGTTTTTCAGTAGAGTCTCTCAAGGTCGTTAGCTAAGTAATAGGCCCTGGAATGTCTGAGCTACTGAATCTATGGTATTAACTCTTTCTGAGGGCTTTCAGTAATATAGTGTTATTAAGTACCCTCACAGTGTACACAGCCCTGTACAGACAATCTTCCTTTCAATATCCACTATTCATCTTTTTCCATTAGGAAAATTGCCATTTAGCCCTACTCTCTGCTTTCTTTTAACCAGTTCCTAATCCACAATAGTACACCGCCTCCTATCCTATGACTTTTTAATTTCGCCAAAAATCTCTCATGAGGGACTTTGTCAAAGGCCTTTTGAAAATCCAGATACACTATATCAACTGGCTTACCTTTGTCTGCCTGTTTATGCACACCTTCAAAAAAATGTAACAGATTAATAAGACAAGACCTTCCTTGGCTGGAGTCTGGTGACGTCACCAAACAAGATGGCTGGCTGAGCCTGAGCTCCTGCTGGCCTGTTGAGCAAGTAAGCTGTAATCTGGCTCCCTACCCTCTATAGACTCAGCATTAATGGGGGAAACTAACCGAGGATCCCGATGGCGATGAAAAGAAAAAAAACGGACCTCAAAGAGTTTGCTTATGTGGGTGTACCTGCACTGCAAAAACAAGAAAAGATAGTGGGGTTGGCGGGACAAGCAGCAGAAAGCTCCAGCCCCAGATCACAAGAGGCAACGCACACAGAGAAATCCCCCACCACTGCAGGAGATCGGAAAAGAGCTTTTCAAGCAGAGATGAGACTTTGGTTTAAAGAATTGAAACTAGATATATCACAGGTATGCATGGAAGTGGTGGCTAGTATTGAACGCTGTCACCCTTACACCCACTCCCTAACCTTGAGGGTTAAGGAGGGATGGGCCTTGTGTAGTTGTGGGGGCCAATTAAAGTCGGGAACAAGAAAATTTATATTCACAAGGATTTTATTTTCCCCGCTCCTTGGTGGTCAGGAACAGGTGAGAAGGTTAAGCAATCAGGAATTATACAAAACAAAGGCTTTCAATGCTGTGCTTCAACTTATGCTTCTCTGAGGAAACACATTACCTCATGTGTCTTCTCTGTGCTGTTTTCACAAAAATGCTTTGGTAAGAAATAATATTGTTTCTCTTGCAATTAGGATACAGTCCAGCTTATTTCAAAGCTTCAATAAGCTTCCCTTTCAATTGCTCAAAAACAGTATTTCTTTTCATCTGCTTTTCACATATTCTGGGTTAGCATAACCAGAATCAACTGTCAGGTATAAACATTCAATCTTTGCATTTATCAGTTTTCTCAATTAGCCCAATTGAGCAGTCCATCGGCTGGTTAATTTCAATCATGGGCCGTGGAGCCGATGTGGGAATTCCTATTCCAGGATTACTCCCTGCTTGAATGCTAGCCTCTTCTGAAACAGCTCTTTTATTCAAGAATTGTCTAAATTCACTCAGGATTTGCTCTGCCTGTCTCCTAGCAGGACTATTCGGTAAATCTTCTCCTGGCTTGGGCAGGTAATTATCTGCTCCTGGTAAGCAAACACTGCTCTCCCTCTTTAGACACTCTGTGCCCGTGGTGGAGTTACCCCTCCCCCACTTATCTCCGTTAGTGAGTGGTGTAATCAGAGGTTCCTTTGCACAAGCTCTGCTTTTAAGAAAAGCTTCAAAGGTAGGACCTTCAGTATCAATATAGCCTAATCTCTTTGTAAACAATTTGGCTGGGTTTCTTTCGTCAGCTTGCTTGTTAAAAGCAGGAATTACTGGCTGAGAAAAGCTTGTCTTATTTAGAGAGCTTTCAGGCTGTAACCAACGTTTCTCACGTTGCCTAAAACTATCCTGTACTTTAAAATCAGGATTCTCTCTTTCTGACTGGTAAAACTTATGAAAGGAATTAAGAGCAGCAGGTACCTTAGAATGAGACCGGTCAGAAAATGCCTTGCCAGCGTGCCTTTCTCTCCAAGGGTAAAAACTGTTTCCCCAGAACGTAGGCTTTACTCCTAGTTCAAAATCAGTTTCCCTTCTGTTGCAGCTGGGCAGTGTTTCTGTAGCAGGGTCAAAGGGTTCTGCAATCAAAAGAGCTTCTTGCCTTCCCAATGCCTTTTGCCTTCTCTCTTGTGGATTCAAACCACCTTTTCTTCTCAATTCATTTGTAGTGCTCACTTCTCCATTCCTTCTCATTCCCTTTCCTCCTCCTGTTCTGATTCTATCTGTGTCTTCACTCTCTCTGCTTAACAAGGGGTCCCTGTTCTGGGAAGCCCGCCTCCTACTAGGGCGTGCCCAATCCATAGCTCTGCTTCTCTCCTCCCCTGAGGTGAGCTGATTGGTTGCCTGTAAGTTATGCTGAGAGTGGAAAACTCTGTCTTTTCTTGCAGTACCTGAACTAACCAGAGGGTCAGTATCAGTTTCCATGGCTTCTGCTGTTGCCACTGCGTCACAACGCGTGCACTCCAAAATAGGAGGGTTGGGCAGAAGGCTGGTGGAGGTCAAGGAGTGGATTGTAGACAATACTGAGGCTATGGGGAACCTCAAAAATAAAATACAGGAACTGGACGCCCTCAGAGAGGAACTAGACGACAAATTTGAGGATCTAGAGAATAGGCCTCGATGAAATAATCTTCGGTTCCGCAGCATTGCAGAAACAGAGAAGTTTAAAGACTGCAAGACTGTTTGACAAACATTGCCCAAATGCTGCTCCAAACTGCAGGACTTTCAACTGGGAGCCTGGATCTATGTATAGACCGAGCACATAGAGCCCTGAACTGCCCAGGGACGCCCGTGATTAACAGTAGCCCCAGAGACATAATTGCTTGTTTTCACGATTATGGGGTGAAAGAACAGGTGGCGGCCTAGGCACGCACTCAAGGAGCTCTGTGTTGGGAGGCTAATATGGTGGACATTTATGCAGACTTGGCACAAAGAACACTGAAAAAAAGGCGTGGCATACGTGATGTACTGCTTAAACTGCAAGAGGAGGGTATCTGCTATGCCTGGGATTTCCGATTTGGACTCTCATTCACAATTTGAGGGAACAGACTACGAGCATGGATGCAAGACAAGGCCGTCCGCTTCATGCTGGCAGCAGGAATCATTGGATTGGAGGCAACGCCCAGATAGGACAGAGCAGCATCTAGGGAATTACCAAAATGGCAACGCGTGACCCATGGGTGGAGGCGACTGGCATCAGTCAAAAGCTGGCGGTAACGACTGTGAAAACAAAGAGATGAATTGACGTAACCACCGGGACATGGGACAGTGAAACTTTGAGGAGAAGGCATCACCACGATATGCTCTGTTGTTGCAGTGGTGGATGCGGGACACAGAAGGGAGACCAGTTAGGATGGGCAACTCCAGAAAGGAACAGTGATGGGCCTAAATGAAGAGTTGTACGTTTTACTGGTTATGCTGGCTCTCAGCATATGTTTTACATACATAAGGTTTTCATAATTACTACTCAACTGTTTACTAATTAATGGTTATAAATTCAATGGAACTATGTTTAGCTATTATCGTTATGTCAAAAAGCGTTATATACAGATTTTTTATTTGAGATTTATTTAGTTTAATAGGTATTCAAAGTTTGTTGATTTTGACGGTACTGGCGCCTCAACATAAAAACATCACAAAGTAAGTAGCTTATAATGCTGTAATAGCTACTATTTTGCAAATAAAAGTGTTTGTAGACTTTAGAAAATAGGTTTAGATAACTATAAGTTACTTAGAGTTATTGGTGCATATGTTGGCCTTGTATGTTTTTCATACGCTGGGCTAATATGTTGTTGAGACTAATTTCTGTCACGCGTACTGTTCTAGGTGTTTCAGTGGCACAATATCGATGCACTATGTGATTCTTTTCCCTCAAAGATGCAAGTTAAATGGTTCTGGAAGACAGTGACACAGAAGTTGAAAATGTGGTCCTACTTCCTCCTGAAAATAAGGGTAATATAACAGATGAAGAAGAGAATGAAGAAGGAATTGCTATGCCTTCCGAGGTTCCTGGGGAAGTTGAAGTGGATTATAAAGCCAATGATTCTACAACAGATGAAAGAGACAGCAAACCAAGAAGATTTGTTACCAAGCCACATCAAAAGAAGAAGAAATTGGACACTCGCAATTGGCAAGAAAGAGAAAGTTTTGATCAGCCAATTGAGGAATGCCCTGTAATACAATTTGATGAAAGTTTGGCAGGAAAAGCTCCATTTGAATTGTTTAAGATCTTCTACACAGGTGAAATGAACAAACATTTGGTAGATCAGAGTTTGGTCTATGCCAGGCAGGAAAATGACCACACATTTCATGTGACTGAAGAAGAAATGGCCAGATTTACAGGAATCCATCTGCTGAGTGGATACCATACTCTACCATATCAGCGCTTGTTTTGGAGCCAGGATGAAGATGTCGTCTGTCAGCTTGTTTCAAGCACAATGACAAGAAACAAATTTGAGGGAATCAAGAGGAATTTACATTTGGCAAACAATGAGAATTTAGATCCAAGAGACAAGGCAGCTAAAGTAAGACCTTTATTTGACATGTTGCACAGCAGTTTGAAGCAGTTTGGAGTATTCAAGGAAGATCTAAGTGTTGATGAACAAATGTTACCATGTTTTGGCAAACACAGTGCCAAAATGTTTATGTGAAATAATCCCGTAAAGTTTGGATACAAATTTTGGGTCCTGGCATCATCGACTGAATTTCCATTCCACATTTTACTCTACACTGGAAAAGATTCAACAGCAACTGAAGGTGATACTCTTGGAAGTCATGTTGTCAAACAACTGCTTTCTGTTACTCAAGAACCAGCATGCCACACTGTAACGTTTGATAACTTTTTCATTTCCATAGAATTACTTGAAGAACTAAAGGAACGAAAGTTTTGAGCAACTGGAACAATACGAGAAAACCAACTTTGAGATTGCACCATTATGCAAGTAGCCCGCATTCATAGGGAAGTGAGAGGTGCATACTACTATCGCGACAATGGAAATGTTACTGTGACCCTATGGAGGGTTACAAGCCTGTCTATGTTGCTTCCAATTTTGTTGGCATTACTCCAGTTGTACCAAAGTGACGTTACTCTCGTGTTGATAAGAAACATATTCAGGTCAACTGTCCAAAAATGATTGACCTTTACAACAAGAAAATGGGGGGTGTTGATATTCTTGACATATTTCTGAGTGAATACTGCCCATCAATGCGTGGCAAGAAGTGGTGCTTTTGCTTCTACACTCATGCAATCAATATCTGTGCTGTAGCAGCTTGGAGGGTGCACGCCGAAATGGGTGGGGAGATGGATCAATTGGAATTTCTTCGCTACATTGTTCGCACATTGTTGCAAGCCAGATTTTGTAATGCACCAATTCTGCCAAGACAAGTCCTTACTGAGGTGAGATATGATGGTGTAGATCATGTCCTAACAAAGGCGGCATCTCAAGGTCAATGCAAGTTGACGGACTGCGGAACACACACTTGGTACCAGTGTGCTAAGTGCCATCAGCGACTGCATCAGAAGTGTTTTCACGTGTATCATATTCCACCATCAGAATAGACTGTTGACAAACTATATTATATCATAATAAAGTGTTTTAAATGAACACTGCAGTTTCAATAGTATCATATGGTATGTCTATATCAAGGAATATTGGAACTGAAGCACAACTTTTCTGATCACTTGGAAGACGGACGATATACTATATTGGACCAGTGTATGAAAAACATACACTATGTGAAACTTCTCTTTTCTGCAAAGTTTTAATATTTTTTATTATTGCCTGTGTTTCATAGTTGTTTGAGTGTAACAAATCTAAAATATTATCCAGAACAGAGAAAGAATAAGTGAACTGTCCAATATGGGGGGTTCATTTTGCTGGGGGGAGGTAGAGATATTTGATTTATAGATTCTGGGGGGGGGGGGGGGGGTGTTGAGGGAGGGAATATTGGGATAGGAGTGGGTCAGGAATAGGGGAAGGGACACTTGCGAGGGTGATGTTGACTCCAGCTATCCAGGGGGGTAGGTGGAGAGGATAGTAGGAAGGGAAGGGAGGTGGAAGTTAGAGAAGGGGGGGAGGGGGAGGGAGAGTATTAGTTGAGCTAAGGGTTGCAGGAAGGGGAGGGTATAAAGATAGGTGAGTTTAAGATGACTTCCCTCACTGTTCGAGGGCTCAATTCACCCAATAAATGTCAACAACTGTATAAAGAAATGCAGCGGCTCGCACCTTGAGTATTGTGTGCAATTCTGGTCGCCGTATCTTAAAAAGGATATAGCGTTATTGGAAAAGGTTCAGAGAAGAGCCACGAAAATGGTAAAGGGGATGGAAGGATACTCCTATGAAGAAAGGCTAAAAAGGTTAGGGCTCTTTAACCTGGAAAAGAGACGGCTGAGGGGAAATATGATAGAAGTCTATAAATTAATGAACGGAGTGGAATGGGTAAACGTAGATCGACTGTTTACATTATCAGAATATAGAAAGACTAGGGGACATGCAATGAAGCTACAGGGTAAACTATTTAAGACTAATAAAAGAAAATATTTTTTTACTCGACGTGTAATCAAACTCTGGAATTTGTTACCGGAGGATGTAGTAAAAGGCTGTTAGTGTAGCTGGGTTTAAAAAGGGTTTGGACAAGTTCCTGGAGGAAACGTCCATAAACCATTATTAAGAAGGGACCCAGGATATCAATGCTTGACCCAGTACAAGCATTGCGGAACCTGTGTCTTTTGGGGAAACTGCTAGGTACGTATGACCTAAATTGGCCACTGTTGGAAACAGGATACTGGGCTTGATGGACCTTGGTCTGACCCAGTATGGCATATCTTATGTTCTTATGTTCTTATAAAAGAGACCCATCTGCGCAAGAAGCGTGAGAGGTTGGTGGCCCCTAAAGACTATTCTTTGAGTCTCTATGCCTCTAATTTGGTGGAGCAGAAGAAAAGGGGGGGGGGGGGTGGCAATATACTTGGCCACGCATTTAAGGGCAGAGGTAGGAGATTGGATTGGATATGGGATTGGGTGGGGAGATATCTCTTGGCACGCTTGAAAGGGGGAGTGGTATTGGGTAGCGGCTATATATTCACCCAATGGGACCCAGGGAGGGCTTTTCAGGGAGATGGAAGAACAGCTGGGAAACTTAGGAAAGGGGCTGTTGATTTGCGGAGGAGATTTTAATGACCTATGACCCTAAGCAGGACAGCACTGTTGGGGGGGGGGAGGGGAAGGTCGCAGGACAGACAGGATCTGTTTAAAAAAGTTCATTTACACTCTGGACCTGGTGGATACATGGTGGTTCCAACATCCAGAGCGGCGACAATTCACGTTCTTCTCCCCAGTATATGGGACATTCTCAAGGATAGATATGATCTGGATTGGGAAAGAAGGGGTTGATAGAATAAATAGCACAATCATTGATGTCATCACATGGTCAGATCACACACCAATAGAGTTAAGTTTGCAATTCAGGGGAGAAGAGGGGGGAGGAGGGCAAATTCTGGATGCCTCATGGTTCCCTTTTAGAGGACACTAGAGTGATCCAGGAGATAGAACAACTAATCCTGGAATACTTTGCCACAAATGATAATGGGATAGTGATGTAGGGGGGTGGTATAGGATGGTTTTAAAGTGGTAGTGAGGGGGGTATTAGTAAAATGGGGGGGGGGGGAACAAACAAATAAACTTGCATTGGTTGCAGCAGCTGGAGTATGTGGATGCTATAAACCCTAGGGGACAGTTGTAAGGGCAGGTACTCGCAGTTAGGCTTCAATTGAATTCCCTAGCAATGGCAGAAATTCAGTTTCTCATGCAACACGTATGTCAAGAATATTTTGAAGGGGTAATAAAGCAGGAAAATATCTTGCACAACAGTTGAGGTGAAGGAAACTGCAGTCACACATTTTGGCTCTCTGAAGGGAAGGTGGGGGGGTAGTGACGCAGGTAGGGGGGGGGAATGAGGGAGGAATTTGCTAATTTTTACCAACGCTTATGTAAAGCACCACCCGCAGAGCAAGTTGATTCTGTTTTTCTCCCCCGCTTAGGTCAGGAAGAGCAGGAGGCAATAGATAAAGAGGTGGCGGAGGAAGAAGTACTCCAAGCGATCAAAGACTTAAAAAATGATAAGGCCCCAGGGCTTGATGAGATCACGACTTGATTCTATAAAAAGTTGGAACCTCTTTTGCAGGAACCATTAATGCACTTATTCAATTTACCTAGGGAAGGGGGGACTTGGCTGAAACAATGGGGTGGGAGGGGATCTTCTTAATCCCCAAAGAGGGGAAAGATCCACAGGCATTTGCTTCATATCGTCCAATCTTGCTTTTAAACATTGATGCGAAATTATTTGCCAAAATTATGGCCCAATGCCTTAATAAAGTTTATGTTTATGTTTATTATATATTTTTTTAATTTTCTTTATTGGCATTTATCGAAACACTCAGGTATTCACATGAATGAAACAGAAAAATAAGGGATTACAAAGAAATTCAAACTAGATATTAATTCATATCTAGAACGGAAATAAAATAACAAGGAAATAATCATTCCCCAAACATTAGACCACAATAATGAGGAGGGCACTAGGAAATATAATCCCCACCTTACAAGCCTGTCCTAAACATAGGACAATGCCCAAAGGAAAGAGAAAAAGCAAAACACCTGTCAATGGCAGGGTAAGACTTACACGTCAGCTGAAATGGGACTAACCTCCAGTCTAACTACTTCCCGTACACACAAAAAATCTGAGAGTTGTTTAGGTTCAAAAAACAGAAAATTCTTGGCTTGATAAGAAATATTACATTTAGACGGTTATTTTAACAAAAAGGTAGCCCCTAAGGAGGTGGCCCTAGCTCGATAGGCCAGGAAGCTCTTCCTCCTTAATTGGGTAATACGTGATAAATCAGGAAATATACGTACATTTGAACCAAAAAACTTCTCATTTATATTTTTGAAAAAAGCCCGAAGAATCAAAGCCTTATCGGCCTCCAAAGCCAGAGTCACTAGCATAGTAGATCTTTCAATAATCACGTCCATAGAACTCTCCAGGAATCCTGTCAAGTCACCAACTCCACTTACTAGTACCTCCGGGTTATTCCCCCGAGGTACAGAGATGTTAATCGCCAAATACTGTGCCCTGGTTACTGGAGGGAAGTGCTCAGCCGGAATTTTTAACGCTTCTCCAAAATACTTCCCCACCATTTCCAGTGGGGACAAGAGAGGAGACCATGGAAAGTTCAAGAGATGAAGATTATTCCGGCGAGCAAGATTTTCAAGATGCTCGATCTTCCGTGCCAGCACATCTCTCTCTTTCATTAGAGCAACATACTCCTCATGAAGATGGCTGACATCCTCCTTTACCATTAACAAGAAAGCCTCTTGCAACTCCTGAATCTCTGAAGACTCCAATTTCAAACCAGATATCTCAGTAGTTACTGCTCCCACCATGGAAGAAAGGGTTGTAGTCAGTGTAGAGATAGCGTCCCACAGCGCATCTAAAGTAATTACAGCCGGCTTCTCAACCCCTTGAATCACAGGAAGCAACCTCACTCCAGTCTCCAACAGCCGCAGATCCACCGCACAAGGGGACGGTTCAAAATTACCGTCTCCCCCAAGCTGCTTCTCACCTCTGGAAGGAGGGATAAACCGTTGTAATCTCTGTTCCTCAATACCAGGCAGAGGGGTGCTCACCTGAATGCCCGGAGAAGACGGAAAACAGACACCATCAGGAGTTGGAACACTTCCTGGCTGTAAAGGGGGAGCCCGCTTGTCCAGAAAGAGACTCACTCCGGAGGCACCCAGCACAGACGCCTGCTCTTCCCGTCATGCTGGCGAAGACGCTGCTCGAGATCCTGTAGCCGCAAACCCGCAATGCTCCAACATCCTCTGGCCAGCCTCAGAAGCCCGCGAGGGAGCACTAGGTAGGTATATTTGATATACTGCCCTTCATTTAAAAAAAACAGAGCGGAGTACAATTGCTAAAATACAAGAATGGCCAATGGACGAAAAAGTGAAAGGAAGTTACAGTGCATGACAGGACAGAGAATAGTGTAACCAAGCATACCAGACAGAAGGAATGGACAACACTGAAAAGACAAACAACACTGAAAGACAAAAAGAAGGAGATCACATAGGGGGAGTAGGAAGGTCAAAGGCAGAGGAAAATAGATGGTTTTTAAGCGTACTTTAAAAGTTATTGGGAGTCTGATCCATGAAGACCAGGAAGGCTTTATATTGGGGTGGCAAGTGGCAGACCATATTCGGAAAGTTTTGAATCTTATCTGGGTCGCAAAACGTAGGCAGGAACTCTCCTTGTTGGTTTCCCAGGATGCGGAAAAAGAGTTTGATCATGTTTCCTGGGATTTTATGTTTCAAGTATTGGAGAAAATGGGGCTTGGAGGAAGCTTCGTAGGGTGGGTGCAAGCCTTATACTGTCGACCTAGAGCATGTGTCAATGACCAATACTCTGCATTTTTCCCCTTAGAAAGAGGTGCTCGACAAGGCTGTCCACTGTCCTCCCTCTTATTTGCAATTACAGTGGAGCTCCTGGCGGCGTGAATTAGGCTAATACAGGATATACAGGGGTTTGTAGTGGGTGACCAGAATTATCGCACCTCTTTATTCGCTGATGATGTGATCCTGGTGGTATCTAGGCCCAGCATCTCCCTCCTATTGATTATGTGGGAATTTAAAAGAATATGGCCATCTAGTGAGGTTTCACCTGAACTGGGATAAATCCACTATTCTTAATCTCACCATTCCTGTTAATTTAAGAATACATTTACAAGCCTCGTTGACCTTTTGTTGGGCCGAAAATGATATTCGGTATCTGGGGGTTCGCATGGGCAGTGACCATAGGGACCTATATACACTGAACTATGTAAAACTAGTGTGGGAAGTGGATTCTTTCCGGAGTGACTGGGGAAGGAAACCACTCTCTTGGCTGGGTAGAATTGTGGAGGTAAAAATTCTGCTACTGCCGCTGCAGTTTCTGTATTTCTTACAAGTCCTCCCTGTAGAGATAAATCACCAGCTTTAGGTACAGAAAAAAATGACACGGTTTGTATGGAAGGGGTGAGCTCCTAGGGTTGCATGGTCTGTTATGCATCGATGTAGAAGCAAGGGGGGGTATGGGGCTACCTGACTTTATGAAGTACCATAAGGCACCACAGCTAAAGGCTGTTCACTCATGGTTAAGGGACAAACAACAACAATGGGTGATTATAAAAGATCTGCTGACAAGAACTGACCCCTTAGATGTTTTAATATGGAGGAGGGGGAAAAGCTGGGGGGTTGAACCCCTTTGTACGTTTTACCATGGGTTTATGGGACCAACAAAGGCAGATATTGATGGCAGATAAAAAGATATCAGTAATGATGCCATTAACAGCCTGTTTTAGAAGGGGGGAAGGCCCAGGAAAACCACTTTTGAGAGAGTGGGAATCAAAGGGCCTACAATGGGTTTCCCAGCTAATACATCAGAGGTCAGTTTGGCCCTTTGAATGGGTGTGTGATCTGTATCACTTAAAAGATAGTGACTGCTACAGCTCAGGGGCGGCCCAAGGGGGGTGCGGGGCCATGTGCGGAGACTCGGTGCGGGGCCTCATTTGCATAAGGGGCCTCATTTGCATAAATATTTGCATAATGTTACCATACACTAACTTTTAGTAAACATGCCTCTTCATGAGTGTATGGATAAAGAAAGACAAAGATTTCTACATTACTATAATCCAGTGCCAACCGCCAGGCACATTAGGAACTACTACAAACACTGCCCATTTAGAACCCATAGCAAACCCACCGTATCCTAACAGCACTACCAAGACTCATAAAGCACCATACCCTACCTATCAAAAGGCAACACTGCAAATATTAAACCAATACATTTCAGAGAATAACAATACATGACCTACTGGGGAAAGAGAACAAGTGGCAATGTCAAATAGGAATTACATAAACAGAATACCTCAGCTCAGTTACACATGCAGAACATAGACCATCACCAAACAAGGAATCACAATTTAAAAACAGGAAGACAATAATTAAACTGGGAACCCTAAAAGCCAAACTTGGAATGTACAACAATGTTGAAATAAAACTATAAATTAATTTCCTCTTGTACTAAACAAAGCACCGACATTAATGATGCACATTTCCCAGAGCTGACATATTCCAGTTAATAAATTCAAAATAAAGAGATATCTTTGTACCTTTTGTGCATTTTTTTTTCAGTTGCAATTGTTCCAGTCACTTTCTTCTGGTTTATTTGTGTCTTCTGCTAACTCTCCATCGTCTGCTGTCCATTTGTCCTTTCTTCTCTCCTCTAGTTTTTTTCCATTCTCTCTCTACATCTGCTTTAACATAATAATCTTTCTCCTTTTGCTCTTTCCTCATTCCTATTTCATCCACTCAAATTTTACCCCTCCATCCTCAATCCCCACTTAGGGGCTTGTTTACAAAGCCGCGGTAGCGGTTTGCGATCGTAATCGGAGCCGCGGCCCCATTGATTTCAATGGGGCCGCGGCTGCAATCGCGAACCACTACCGCGGCTTTGTAAACAAGCCCCTTAGTCTCCCAATACCCGGCCAATTGTAGATTTTTCTTCCCTCCCACACAAAATATTCTTCCCCTCTCCATTTCACTCTCCCAGCCCCATCCCCTTCTAATCTCCCCCAACATCAGCTCCCTTTTAGTTGCAGCCCCACCCAGTATCCGCTCCCTTCTAGTCCCCACATCAGCCCATTTCCAGTCCTAGCTCCCCCATCCATTTCCAGTCCTATCCGAGTCCCTTCATCAGCTCATTTCCAATACCAGCCTCCCATCAGCCCATTTCTAGTCCTTTCCTAGCCCCACCATCAGCCCATGTTAAATCCTAGCTCCCCTCCACTCAGCCCATTTCTAATCCAAGCCCCCCATGAACCTACTTCCAGTTCTAGCCCCTCCATGAGTCCATTTCAATCCAAGCCCCCACCACAGCCCATTTCCAATCTTAGCTCCCCCAACACCCAATTCCCAGTCCTATCCTAGCCCCTCCATCAGCCCATTTCCTGTCCTAGCTCCTTCCCCTAAGAGCCCATTCCAAGCCCCCCTCCCCATCAGCTATTTGCAGTTCAAGCCCCCTTCCACTCAGCCCATTTCCAGTCCTAGCAACCCCCCCAACCCATTACCAGTCCTAACCTCCCCATCAACCCACTCCCAGTCCTAATCCCACCAGCCCATTTCCAGTCCTAATCCCCCATCACCCAATTTTTAGTTTAAGCCCCCCCATAGCCCATTACCAGTCCTAACCACCCATCAACCCACTTTCAGTCCTAATCCCATCAGCCCATATACAGATTTAGCTCCCCCATAGCCCATCACCACTCCTAAACCCCCCCAAGCCCATCACCACTCCTACCCCCCCCAGCCCATATCAACTCCTTACCCCCCCCACCCCATCACCACTTATAACCCCCCCACAATCCCATCACCACTCCTAACCCCCACAGCCCTTCAACACTCCTAACCCCCCCAGCCCATCAACACTCCTAACCCCCCCAGCACAGCCCAGCCCATCAAAACTCCTAACCCCCCCCCAGCCCAGCCCATCAACACTCCTAACCCCCCCCCAGCCCAGCCCAGCGAAAATTAAAAGAAAAGAAAACCTGTCTGCTGCCGCGGTCGGGGCCGCCGCGGCAGAATCGAGCGTGCCGCGGGGCCCCCCTGTGCACGGCAGAGCCTGCCCTCCTTGTAGCAGCTCTCTCTTTGGAGCTGAAAAGTCAGACGCGCCGGCTTGCAGAGCAGAGCGCGAGGGAAGAGTTTCTCCCTCGCTGCTCTGTTAAGCCCGCGGGGGCTGATGGGAACTTCCCATCAGCCCCCGCGGGCTTAACAGAGCAGCGAGGGAGAAACTCTTCCCTCGCGCTCTGCAAGCCGGCGCGTCTGACTTCAGCTCCAAAGAGAGAGCTGCTACAAGGAGGGCAGGCTCTGCCGTGCACAGGGGGGCCCCGCGGCACGCTCGATTCTGCCGCGGCGGCCCCGACCGCGGCAGCAGACAGGTTTTTTTTTTTTTTTTTCAATTTTACTTTTCAAAAAGAATGTTTTTTGCGCGGGGCCCCCTGAAACGCGGGGCCCTGTGCAAAAAACATTCTCGCTCAATGGACGGGCCGGCCCTGCTACAGCTATCTGCAGGTCCAGAACTTCATGCGAACTAGGGAGGGTACGGGCAGAGATAAACAAGGAAAATGGATGGTTTGAGGGCCTGTGCATTCTAGGGAAACAGGGAGTGCTCTCTCAACTCTATCAAGGACTTGCAGGGGGAGAAAGGGAAAAGCTAGGCTATATGCTAAAGTGGGAGGAGGACCTAGGGGTGATCTGGGAGATGGAGCATTGGGATGAGATAGTGCAGAGGGTGGTGAAACTTTCATTAGCAGCCAATATATTAGAAAATGGGTATAAAACACTTTTCCGTTGGTACCTCACCCCAGAACGATTTAGATAGGTGCATGGCGAGCAGGGATATGTTGGAGACAATGCGGTGGAAGGGGTATCTATTTCCACATGTGGTAGGAGTGTAGTGTGGTAAAAAAGTACTGGGATATGGTTATTAGAATTGTGGAGGAGATTGGGGATTGGCACTTGCCCAGACAACCAGCAATTTTTCTTCTCCACCTAAAGGTAGACACGATCCCCAGACAATATCAGGAAGTGGTGGCACACTGTATAGTGACGGCGAGGTGTGAGAAAGCATCACACTGGAACCAGGTGATACTCAGGAGTGGATATCTATAGAAACCGCCTAGCTAATCTATATCAGATGCATAGATTAACTACCTTGAAGAAAGGATGGGAAGAACAGGAAGAAAATCAATGAAACCGTGTATTGTACTGGTTAGAGGTTTAAGGGGTCCAACTAATTTGAAGTTCTAGATGCTTAGAGGGAACTGCAATACAAACTATTATATTGCTTTTAAAATGGCTATGTTAGGGATGAAGAGGGGAAAGGAATAATAAGAGGGGGTAAGAGTGGGTGAGGGGGGTTGGGGTAGGATGGTGGTTGTTGGGGGTTTGTTGTTCTTTACAGGTCTTGATGACCTAGTAAGTTGATGTTTGTAATTTGCAATTTGTTTAAAAAACGTAGTAAAAATGTTCAAATGAAAAAAAAAGACCTTCTTTGGCTAAAGCCATGTTGGCTTTCTCCCATTAAACCATGACTATCTACGTCTTCAGTAATTTTGTTCTTTATAATAGTTTCTACCAATTTGCCCAGGACTGACGTCAGGTTCACCTGTCTGTAGTTTCCCGGATCACCCCTGGAGCCCTTTTTAAAAATTGGTATTACACTGGCCATTCGCCAGTCTTCAGGTATTACAGATGATTTTAATTACATTTCATAGATTACTAATAGTAGGTCTGCAATCTTATATTTCAGTTCTTTCAACACCCTTGGATGTATACCATCCGGTCCAGGTGATTTGCTAGATGCATCACCTTTAAATACTATTTCAGTCATGGGTAACTTCCTACATCTTCTTCAGTAAAGACCAAAACAAATAATTAATTCAGTCTCTTAGTGCCCCTTTTACCCCTCTATCATCTAATGGTCCAACTGACTCACTCACAGTTTTTTTGCTACCAGTACACTTAAAAAGTTTTTATTATGCGTTATTGCTTCCACAGCAAGCTTTTTTTCAAATTCTCTCTTTGTCTGCCTTATCAATTCCTTGCATCTAACTTGTCAGTGCTTATGCTTCCAGTTTTCATCATTTGGCTCCTTTCTCCATTTCATGAAAGATGCTTTTTTGGCTGCAACAGCCTCTCTGACCTCACCTTTAAACCATGCTGACAGTTTTTTGGCCTTCCTTCCACTTTTCTTAAAGCGTAGAATACAGCTGGTCTGGGTTTCCAAGACAGTATTTTTAAACAACAGCCATGCTTGATGTAAATCTTTAACCTTTGCAGCTGTTCCTTTTAGTTTTTTCAACTATTTTCCTCATTTTATCATAGTCTCCCTTTTGAAAATTAAAAGGTAGTATTTTGGATTTCCTTGGCATCCTTCTTCCATTTATTAAATCAAATGCGATCATGCTATGATCACTATTGCCAAGTGGCCCCAACATCCATATCTCTTGCACCAGACCTTGTGTTCCACTAAGGACTATGTCCAAAATGGCTTCCCCTCTTGTCATGAACCAGCTGCTCCGTCATTTATTTCATCTAGAAACTTTAACTCCCTAGCATGTCCTGCCATGATACAGACCCAGTCAATACCGGGGTAATTGAAATCACCCATCTGCATTCATTATAGTAAGATGCCTACTCATTTATTTTAATCACAGAGTGAGTTGTGGCTGGAAGTACTGTCCATCAAAGATTTAAGGTTGAGTGCTACAAGGGGACACACCATTTCTGGTAACTAACTTCACTGATAGAATGGGGCTACCTGTAGAATTACAACTGGAAATAAATTATCTGCTTTTAAGGAAAAACTGGAACACATGGCTTTTTGATTAGCTTATAGCGAGGAATTATTAGCATGATTGTTTTAGCTAATTGGTCAGTCTCATTGGGGCGGGTTCTTTTATTTTACTTTTGTATCTTATTTTGTTTTAGTAATTTTTGCTACATAGAATTATTATATGCGGTTTTGAGATTTTTATAGTATTGATTATACTTCTATAAATTTGCTGGTTTTGCATTACTCGTCTAGTTCCCTTCATGATGGTTATAGTACAGAATTTAAATATTAAACTAAACTAAAAAAGACTAACCTTTTTCTAGCTCCTTTGGCAACATGTATTGAAATTTGATATCATTCAGCCTAGTGACCAGTGTAGACTCTGATCAGAGTTTAGTATCTTAAATGATTGCCTGTAGGAAGTTTCCCAATTACTACAGGATCACAGGTTAAAATTCAAACCCCCAGAAACTGGAGGCTATCTGGTTTACAAGGAAAATATCAACCCCATCTCCTGTCCTTCCTATATGTGGCAGTGCCATTCTTCTTAAGGAAATTGTCATGACACATACCTTATTTTCAAGCCCCAGATTTCAGCCATTGTAAAATCCTCTTTCAGTGCCATGTGGAAGATTGCTCTGTCAAGAGAAAAGAACTACAACTCCTACTTTATGCACTTGTCCTTAATTATCTGTACTATTTTATAGTTTGCTTTAATGTGCTCAAAGTTTCATCTATAAAACAATGTCAGCAATTACAAAATGCTGCCATAAAGCTCCTTTATTAAACCTGTAAATATGATCACAGCTTAATATACATGGAAACATGACGACAGAAAAAGACCACATGGCCTATCTAGTCTGTCCTTCCATATCAACCACTACAACATTCCCCTTTTTTCCTTTAGAGATCCTCTGTGTTTGTCCCATGCTTCTTTAAATTCAGATACTGTCCTCATCTCTACTACCTCCACTGGGAGACTATGCCACGGATACACCACTCTTTCCGTAAAGAAATATTTTTGCAAATCACTCCTGAATCTATCCCCTTTCACCCTCATCCCATGTCCCCTCGTAGCAGAGCTTGCTTTCAAATGAAAGAGGCTCTCTTCCTGTGCCATGGAGGTATTTAAACGTCTCAATCATATCACCTCTACTCCGCCTTTCCTCTGAGGTGTACATACTGTATTAAGATCCTTAAGTCTGTCCTTATATGCTTTACAATGAAGACCACTAACCATTTTAGTAGCCACCCTCTATACTGACTCTAACCTGTTTATATCCTTTTGAAGGTGCGGTCTCCAGAACTGCACACAATACTCCAAATAAGATTGCACCAAAAACTTATACAGAGGCACTAACATCTCCTTTTTTTCTGCTGGCCATTCCTCTCCCTATGCACACAAGCATCCTTTTAGCTTTTGCCGTCAACTTTTCTACCTGTTTAGCTACTTAAAGATCATCAGACACACTCACGCCTAGGTCTCTTCTTTAGTGAACAAAAGTACTTCACCCCCTATACTATATTGCTCCCTTGAATTGTTGCAGCCCAAATGCATGACCTTGCATTTTTTAACATTAAATCTCAGCTGCCAAATTTTAGACCATTCTTCAAGCTTAGCTAGATCCCTCCTCATGTTATCTGCTCCTTCTTGGGTGTCTACTCTATTGCAGATTTTGGTATCATCCACAAAGAGACAAACCTTACACGACAGCCCTTCCACTATATCACTAACAAAGATGTTAAAAAGAATCAGACCAAGGACAGATCCCTGGGGCACACCACTGGTAACCTCCTTCTCCTCATAGTGAGCTCCATTTACCTGTACCCTTTGTCGCCTCCCACTATGGCCTACACTCTGGTCAGTGTTGGCATCAGGGGTCCATGGGATAATTGGAATGCTTGTTTGGGTCAGGGGAGCCTGGATTGACACCCAGGATGTTGATTTGGGTTGGGAGGCGGGTGATAGGGCCCACTTGGACCATCACTTGATTTGTTTCTGTGCTCCCGTATTGCACCTGAGCTGGTGTAAAGATTTAGCACTACTAAGAGTAAAAAAATTGTACTAGATTTTAGCACACTGTTTTACATTGCAGCAATTTGTATGCCTTTTGCATGCCCTCTGTGCTACCCTTTAGATGATTTTGCCACGCTAAACTTTCTTCTTGCATTGGGGAGTAAGTTTAGTGTAGGAAAATCCAGCAGACTGTTGTGCTGCATCAGCTCAAGAGTAATTCTTTGCTCAAACCTTGCTCTCATCCCATCCTGTTCTCTGAATGATTTAGATTTATTACAGCATGAAAATTTTGTGGTAACGTCTGTAGCAACCTTTGTACAAGTAGGATTTGAATATAATTTTCAGTAACAGCCTTGAAGAAATATGCTTGGAATCATTTCTAGGGTAAGTAACTTGGCAGTATATTTCTGAACTGCTAGACACATTCCAAACAGGCATGGGAAGAATGAACAATGCTAAAGTGAAATGACTTTTGCACTTCTTAAGAAGGCATGGTGATGGGAGGCATGGGAGAGAGCAGTACATGAAATAGCAGTTAGTATGTATGGTATTTTATGTCATATAATTATGTATGTGTTGTTGTAATCCGCCTAGAGGATGGGATAGTGCGGAAAAGAAATGCTTTTAAATAAATATACCCTAACCACCTTATTGGGCAAACTGGATGGGCAGTTTTGACTTTTATCTGCAGTTATCTACTATATTATAAAGAGTAGTTTGAACAGAATGATGATTTCAAACTTAAACAGCAATGGCATTACTGTACTGAGCTACAGAGAAGACTGGGGTAAAATGCATGGAGGGACCACAATAAAAATCAGACTTCAGTGGGCACAGGAATATTGTTGTTTTTGGACAATAACCGCACTAGTTTAGTGGTTGTGTTAATTACTATAAAATTTGACAATGAGGAGCTGGGTATTAGATTAAGGCGCTCTTTTATTAAAATGCATTAAAATTTTGCAGTTTCCACATGCTAGTAACAAAAATCAATGTAAATGTTTATGATTATATTAATGTTTATTCACCATCTTTCTATACTGCTCTTCATAACTGTATCAGAGTGGCTTACAATATGCATCCAAGTAACATATTACTATAAACATCCAGGATAGAAATCATAGAGTAAAGAGAAACAGTAGACTATATAGCCTTCATCCTATCTCTGAATCGGCCAGCACTGTCCCAACTAGCCCAAACCAAATGTCTCTGAGAAAAAATAGGCTTTTAAGCTTGTTTTGAATTTGTGAATAGAAGTCTCTACTTGAAAATATTATGGTATGCTATTCCACAAACATGGAGCTAAAGGCTGATGTTCGTATACACTTAACATGAGCTTGCGAGTGATGAGGCAAAGTCAGGAGATTGTCGCCCTGTGAAAATAGTGACTGATGGGGAACATAAGGAATAAAGGCACTTGCTAAACCTAATAACATAATAACATATGGATAGTCGATATGCAGGATTTTAAAAGTAAGGCAAAAAGATTTGAACTTTGTCCTATAAATTGCAGGGAGTCAATGGCTGAAGATAAACAATGGATTAATATGATCAGAACATTTTGTGTGATAGATAAGCCTCAATGCTGTATTTCAGAAAAGTTATAGCCGATTGTGGGAGTCCATTGAATATACTTACAGTAATCCAATCTGCTTATAGCAAGGGCATGAACAAGAATCAATAGTGCCTCCTTATGTAAATATAGGTGAACTGAACGAATGCGCCTCATTTAAAGAAACAAGATTTTACAATTGAATTTATTTGGGTTTCGAATTTGAGTCTTGAGGCTTAGGGGCACTTTTACTAAAGAGTGCTATGGTGTTGCGCCTAATGCGGCAAAAGAACTGAAACGATGGTGTGTTAGATGCAGTACCACCGTGTTAACTGTCAGGGGCATCCAGTTAACGCAATGCTTTGTCCCATAGCATGAGCAGTGTTAGCATGGGGGCACCTACTGCCACCTATTGAAGTGGCGATAGGTGATTCTGCACTAATGCAATTAGTGCGCAGTGTGTACCCCCTACTGACTGCACAGAGCACATCATGCCCACTCTCTGCCCCAACCCCGCCCACTCGCATCCTTCATGATGGTTATAGTACAGAATTTAAATATTAAACTAAACTAAGAAAGACTAACCTTTTTCTAGATCCTCTGGATAGTTAGTACGGAAATCATTACATGCTGTCCTGGCCCTGCACTAGCTGTCAACGTGGCCCCAATGCGCATTCGGCGCATGCCAGAACATGCATTGTCAGCTACTGCCCTTTAGTAAAAGGGCCCCTAAGTAAACCTGAAAACTCGATGAGAGTCAAGAAGGAGGGAATGGTGCCCCACAAGCCAGATTGCAATTGGCTTCAAAGGATTTAATACAAATTTATTATTGTGTGAGTCACTGAATAACTTTGACCAAGCAAGCATTCAGTCTGGACAGGTGGATCTACATGAAATACAAGCTGTGCATTGTCAGCAAATAAGAATCTGTAGATTCATTTGAATCTCTGCCAGAGGTCTAAAAACATAATAAAAATAGTTGGGAAGAAGATCAATCCCTGAGGTACACTGCTTTTTAAGAAACGATAAGAAAACAGCCTGGACTAAAATCGAACTTTGAAGGATCTTGCTGCTAGAAATGACTTGAACCATGCTAGATAGTGGGTCCGATTCAGCAGTGGCAGCTAGCGCTGCTAAAGCGGCTTGCCACCGCTACTGAACATTAGACCCAGATCAATGCCGGGGCCATATCTGGGTCATTGGATAGCAATGAAACTAACAAGGCAGTGACGGAGCATGCAGCAGCAGCACCCACAGATATGCAATGACACTAACCATATTAGTGCCACTGAATACCCCACACAAGGGGATTAACACAGTTAGCAGGCATGCTAACCATGTTAATTCCTATGAATATGGGGCGCAGTATCCCTTAGTCCTAAATCATGTAGTAGAAATAAATGCTGATCAGCCAGATCAAAGATTGACGATAGGTCCAATGATATTATGTTAGGACTTCTGCCTGAGTCTAGAAATTCTTTTACTTTACTAAACAGGGTAAAGAGGCAAGTCTCTGTACTATGATGCTCTCTGAATCCAAATTGACAGGGATGTAAAGCACTGATTGTATTGAGATGGTTACTAAACTGCATCAGGATGTCTTTTTCAGTAACCTTTGAGATTAATGAGTTACTAGAAACAGGTCAGTAGCTACTAGGAAGAGGATGGTCCAATGAAGAACTTTTAAGAATAGAGGAATTAAAGCTTCTTTTTAAAGTGTTGGAATTTTTCCTAGTTTTAAGCTATTATTAATAAGAGAATGAATAGATGGATAGAGGCCCAGTTCTGTGTTCATTTTAAAAGAAGTTGGGATAAGGTCCAGCCAGAAAACAGATGACATACTTTTCATTGTCTTATCCAACATAAAAGATGAAACTATTGCAAATTAATGCCATGTAGCTGCAAATGAGAATGTCAGACCTTGCTCTGGAATATTTTTTTTCAAATTCCATCGCATTACTTCTAGGTTTTCTTGGCAAGGTATGACTGGAAGTAGATTTTCAGGCCTTTTCTTCCAAAGCAGTGGAGGATAAAGTGACTTGCCTAAGGTCACAGGGAGTCTCAGTGGGAATTGCACCCTGATCTCTTCAGGACTCAGACTATGCAGTACATTAGGCAAGGTAGAAAACCGTTGACAGAGTTTAGAGACCTTTATCTCTAAGAAATTTGTCAAGAACACATTGAAGCTTCCGCTCCGCTTGATCCCTGTCAACATGGCTTTAGAGAGGCACATGGGGTTGAAATACTCCTCACCACACTCTTTAGTAATATAATGATTAGTATTGACAACATCCATCATGGATGTGTCCTCATTTTCATGGACATAGCAGCCGGTTTCGATTCAGTAAGCCACGAGCTCCTCCTGCTACGTCTCAAGGAGAAGGGGATACGCGACACAGCACTAGAATGGTGCAAATCATATCTCTCGGATAGATGGCAGCACGTACGATCAGGGGCCTCAACATCAGAGCCATTTCACTAGAATCAAGGCGTCCCGCAAGGATCCTCCCTCTCTGCGCTGATGTTCAACATGTACATGCAGCCTATCTGCGATATTATCCAATCTTTCAATATGAATTGCTTAATATACGCTGATGATGTCCTCCTTTACATGCCATTCTCAACAGAAAACCTAGACCTCTCCCCTCTGACAGACTGTTTCAATGCAGTGTCCACCTGCCATTCTCAACAGAAAACCTAGACCTCTCCCCTCTGACAGACTGTTTCAACGCAGTGTCCACCTGGCTCCAAACCCAAAATCTTCAAATTCAACATAAGAAAACGGAGGTCCTATTTATCACAAGGAACCCAAACTTCATCACTCCACCCTATCTGAAGGTCAAGGAAGCAGAACTTCTCACCAAACCCACTATCAGATACCTTGGAGTCACCTTAAACCAGCGTCTAGACATGAAGATGCACATAAGCAATATAGCACGAGCAGTATACCATAAGATCCGATCTCTCCGGCACCTCCGCTCCTTGCTAGAACCGGATGACTTCCGGACAATCTATCAAGCTTTGATCATACCTCATTTCGACTACGCAAATGCCATACTGCGAGGCCTCCCGCAGTCCACTCTGCACCCACTACAGCTCGCGATGAACTCAGCAGCAAGAGTCCTTCTTTGAGCATCCAGAAGTGACCACATAATCCCCATCTTGAAACAGCTCCACTGGCTCCCCATACACGCCAGGCTCACTTTCAAAACCTTACTGCTAACCTTCAAAGCCATCAATGGGCTCTCTTCCTCATCGCTAACAGAGCTCATACAGAGAAACCCCCCTAACCCCCCTATGGTCTAAAATTTGGCAGCTGGGATTTAATGTTAAAAAATGTAAGGTCATGCATTTGGGCTGCAGCAATCCAGTATAGGGGGTGAAGTACTTTTGTCCACTAAAGAAGAGCGGGACCTAGGCATGGTTGTGTCTGATGATCTTAAAGTAGCTAAACAGGTAGAAAAGGCGACGGAAAAAGCTAGAAGGATGCTTGGGTGCATATGGAGAGGAATGGCTAGCAGAAAAAAGTAGGTGATAATGCCTCTCTATAAGTCTTTGGTGCAACCTCATTTGGAGTATAGTGTGCAATTCTGGAGACCGCACCTTCAAAAGGATGTGAACAGGATGGAGTCGGTGCAGAGGGTGGCTACTAAAATGATTAGTGGGCTTCATTATAAAGCATATGAGGACAGACTTAAGGATCTTAATATGTACACCTTAGAGGAAAGGCGGGATAGAGGTGATATGATTGAGATGTTTAAATACCTCCGTGGCATAAATGTTCAGGGAGAGAGCCTCTTTCAATTGAAAGCAAGTTCTGTTACGAGGGGACATGGGATGAGGGTGAAGGGAGATAGATTCAGGAGTGATATGCAGAAATATTTCTTTACGGAAAGAATAGTGGATCCATGGAATAGCCTACTAGTGGAGGTGGTAGAGATTAGGGCAGTAACTGAATTCAAAAAAGCATGGGACCAACACAGAGGATCTCTAAAGTTAAAAAGGGGACTGTTGTAGTTGTTGATATGGAAGGACAGACTAGATAGGCCATGTGGTCTTTTTCTGTCATCATATTTCTATGTTTCTATGTAACAGATCTAGAAGGTCAGCAGCGGTAAACACACTAATAGTCCCAAAAGCAATAACCCAGTGCAACCAGACAACAGTAAACAAAGCTTTCAAATTCTGTGCACCTAGATGCTGGAACACCCTCCCACCCAGCACCCGAGCAATTTCTGATCTAGCACAGTTCAGGAAAGTACTAAAACATCATCTCTTCCTTTTATAGTACTCGGAAGACAGTACCACCAGAGCCCCTTCAACTAGCTAGCCAATGAAGTGCAAAGTAAATATTCTATACTAGATTGTCAAGATGTAAATAGTTACCCTAGTTATGACCCAAGTTCAATTACCTGTTCATTGTAAACGCAGATCAGCTTGAAATCGTGTAAGTTCTGATGTTCCATGTAAACCGCACTGATGCTGAATAGCGCGGTATATAAGAAAATGTAAATTTATTTATTTATTTATTGAACGGTTTTATATACCGCCTTTCAGAAAAATCAAAGCGGTTTACATAGAACAAAACTTGAACATTACATTGAAACTTATTCAAACAATTGAAATTACAGTGAACATTAAATTGTATATAATAAAAATGGTAATTTGAGGGTTACAATGCTGAGTAAATGCTGATTAAGTATATAGATAGTTTAAATATATATACAGATTTAAATATTTACAAATTTCAAAAATCTTATCATCTTATCTGAGCAAGGAAAAATGTATTGTAGTTCACTAGAATTATTAGTGCAAAGAGTAAATGTGATAATGTGGAGAATTGGGTATTGTAAGATAGAGTAAATAAATAAATAAAATCTGCAACCATCTACAGAAATGGACTCGTGGGTGATGAGTTGTAAGTTTGTGATGGGCGAAGGGAAAGAAAGCTTTATCAGGATTGAAAACATGTCCTTAGTTGGATTATAGGATAGTAATTCTTTTAGGCTAACTTAACATTATAGAGATAATCCTTTTGTCTCTTTTTACAGCATGGAAAGTGCTAGGGGATTTGGCTGTACATCAGATAAGCCCTACTCTGCTCTGCTTACTTGCTGTTTAAAAAGTTGGCGACCAGCATGATACCAAGGATTATATTGATTTCCAGAATAAACAAATCTCTTGTAGGAGCGTGGCTGGCATTTGGGGTTCTGAGACCTCTCAAACAATAGGCCAGTCGCATATACCCTTCCAAAGAACCCTTTATTACCATGACAAAGGAATAGTTTCCAGCCTTCTTCCCTCGCACTCCACCCCAGCATAGCCAATCGGGCTGAAGAACATAACACCACAAGGACTTTAAATCTCCAGCGTGTGTAGGAGCCAGTCTTTCCAGCCTTCCTCCCTTGATTAGCGGCACCAAAGCAGAGCAGGCGGCTAAGCCCCTCCGGTTCCACCTGGGCACAGCCATTCGGGCCAAGGAGCATACCACCACAAGGACTTTAAATCTCCAGCAGGTGAAAGTGCATCCGCGCCTGGTGGGCCTTGCCTGAGGGCCCTTTGGCGTGGACCTTAGGCAGGGAACATAGGCAAAAAGCTGATTGCTACACAAACAATGACTGGAAGCCACTCACATGAGAACAAATGACCAGCAGACCTACAGCCTCACCAACTATCTTGTCTGCTAACAAACCAACCACTTTACCCACGTCACTCAAGGTAACAGACACTCTCCTACATCCTCACACATCATGACGGCTCACTGCAAACACCTCCTCTGTATCCTAATAATAGTAATGCTGCTGCAAAGGCACACTGCGACTAGCAAAAGCTACACAAAGACCTTTTTACTCCTCCCATCAGCTCATACCTGGTACATCACCCCCTGGCAACCCCTTCCATAATAATAGGAAAGCACACTCTCTCATATACATAAAACCTACCCACACAAACATTCACCACACACCAACCCCCATGTTAGACACCCCCTTCACATGCACCCTCATCAACTCAAGGTTGATACGAAACAAAACATACACCATCACGGACTACCTAGAGACGCACAAAACAGATATACTATGCATCAGTGAAACATGGCTAAATGCAACTGAACAGGTCATCCTCAATCAAATCACCCCAACCACTTACTCTGCATTCCACTGCCCTAGAAACCATAAAGAGGAGGAAGAGTTCTTATCCTAGCAAAAACTCAATTCAAATTCAAAATACTCACATCTAGCAGTTCAGACCAATCCAACATAATCACCATATCCAATCACTTTATCGCACTGAGCCTCACATACAGAGTCCCCACTGCCAAGAGTGATGTACTCTCAAATGTTCTTGAGTCAGTGTGGGCACACAGTACTCCTCAAAAACTCCTCATAGCCCTGGGAGACTTCAACCTAGGGAAATCTCGCTAAAAATCCCACGCACCGAACAGGCATGACTCCTGATCTTATCTTCATCCCTCAAACAATGCTAGACCACAACCACATTACACACCCCACAATCACCCTAAAAGCATGGTCTGACCACTACCTAATAAACTTTACCTTACGCATTACCCACTCATCCGAACAGGAACCCCAGTAACACAAATGCAGAAGATTTAAAACCTTTAACAAAGATGAATTCCTGAATGAAATAATCCCCAAACTACAACAAGACACGGATAACCTGGATGACACCATTGATACCTGGAATAGCTCCTTAACCGCAGCAGTGACAGCACCTACCAGAAAACATGCATCCACACACAAAACAAATATGGCACCCTGGTACTCTAAGGAAGTCAAGACAGCTAAAAGACTCCTAAGAAGACTCAAAAGAAAATGAAGACAGACAAAAGCCCCAGACATCCTACATCAATACAAAATCCAACAGATGGACTACATCAACAGAATCAATAGATGCAAACAACAACACCATACAAATCTCATAATGCAATCAGCTAATAAACCAATATGATGAGGACACTCACTGGAGACCCACTAAAAAACAACATTCCGGAAATACACCCTCATAGCATAGCAAACTACCTAAGAGACAAACACACCAAACAGAACCAGATAACTGCAACAGCTACAACACATCACCTTAGGATTCAATCCACAAAGAACTATGGGGAACATTCAATATCCCATCTATCCAGCAGATAGAAGACGTCATATCCTTGCTTAACACCACCACATCACCCTCTGACCCTTGTCCCATCAAATGGATAAAGTCAATGAAAGAACAACTTAAACACTTCATTCACAAAATGGCAACCTTGTTTCTCACCCAAGGATACATACAACCTACACTCGGACACATCCCTCAATAAAAATGATCCAGCTGCGTATCAACCAATTTCCAGCTTGCTATTTATCGCTAAAATCATAGAAAAGGTGGTTCAAAAGCAACTACAAGACCACATAGACCAACATGCACCACTGGACCCACATCATCATGGGTTCAAACCCAACCATGGCACAGAGACTCTTCTAATATCTCTATTTGACAGTATCATCAGAGGAATAGATAACATTATAGCAGGATTTATCTTCTTATTCATGGACATATCTTCTGCCTTTGATACTGTCTCCCACAACATCATGATGAAACATCTCCAAGAAATTGGCCTACATAACAATACACTAGCATAGTTTACCTCAGAAACAGGCAACAGCAAGTCAAATGTGGAACGAACAGATCAACACCATTCCCCATTCATCAAGGAGTACCACAAGGCTCATCACTCTTATCACTTTTATTTAACATCTACATATAACCCATATGTGAAATTATCAAGAAACACAAAATTCACTACAAATTATATGCCGACGACATCATGGTATGCATCCCACTCGAAATAAACAAGCCTGACCTCTCAACTCTAACATCATGCGTGGAAGATATGATCACTTGGATCAACAACATCTATCTATAAACTACAAAAAGACAGAGGCACTCTTCATTATAAGGCATACCTCATTTGTCCCACTGCAATCAATCAACATATGGCAAAGGCCCAAAACGGTTAAAAAAAAGTGATCAAATACCTAGGAATCATCATACACCAGCACCTCACCATGCAACCTCACATAAAGAGAACCACAGCAAACACCTACCTTAAAATGAAAGTGATCAGGAGGCTAAAACAGATCCTGAACCAAGATCACTTCCACACCATTTGCTACTACTACTACTATTACTACTACTACTGAGCATTTGTATAGCACTACAAGATGTATGCGGCGCTGCACAGACATGTTAGAGACAGTCCCGGCTCATCAGAGCTTACAATCTAGTCAAGATAGACAACACAGTAGGTGTAGAAATGGGATACATCTAGGGGGAATAGTAAGGAAACACAAGGAGATCAGGTGAGTCAAGATCTGAAAGCAGCAGTGAAAAGGTGAGTTTTTAGCCTGGATTTGAAAAGGGCCAGAGAAGGTGCCTGATGTACAGACTCAGGTAGTTGCCAGGCAGTAATCATTACTGCAACTCACTCTACCAAGGGCTCCCAAAACAAACCATGATGCTGTTCCAAATAGCACAAAATACAGCGGCATGAATCATCACAGGAACATCCAAACAAGAACACATCATCTCTATACTCGACCAGTTACATTGGCTCCCAATTCACTCCCACATCAGATTCAAAGCAACCCTAAACAACTTCAAAATCATCCACCAATTATCAGCTGACATCCTGCAAGACCTCATAAAAAGAGACAAAAGCACCCGATCCAGGAGAAACAACAACAAGCATATGATCATCACACCCCACGATTACCAAAAGATCAAACAATCCACATCCGGAAGAGCGCTTTTACTATATGCCCCATCAATATGGAACTTGCTTCTAGATGACATGCGAGCAGCAACAGACATCAACAACTTCAGGAAGAAGCTGAAAACTACTCTACATAAACCACCTGGGACATATCACCTAACCACCTGACTGACGAAAAGAACCAAACTACCACCTGTTGACCCTAAGCCATGGACCAACAACTTCTCTTTAACGCCACAGACTGAATTGTACATAACTTATGTACAATGTCGTATATATATGATATAAACTAACTTGTTACTGGTCTACCCCTCCTCCTCCCCTATATACTGGTTAAACGTTCATTGTATACTGTTAAGTGATAATGTAAACCACTTTGATTGAAGGATAAAGCGGTATAAAAAAAGTAAGGTTAAATAAATAAATAGCTAAAACAAACAGAAAAACACCTCTACAGAAACACACTGGTTCCAAGCTTTATAACCCACCTCATAAGCTCAGAGGCCTTGTAGCCAGTTGTTTTCTAAAAACAAATACCAGACACAGTCGGTCGTATCCAACAAAATCAAGGCTCTTAATAGAATATCCTCTTAGATTTCCTTGCGTGTTATAAATTATCAGGGTGATTCATTTATTTTTACTGATGTTTCTCATTTGGAAAAATTTATTGCAGATAAGAGAGTGAGTAAGGGGAGTGTAGTCGTTGATTTGCCGCCAGTTAGGTGGGCTATATGCCTTATTTTCTTATTTGTATCTTGATTATTGTAACGCCTCAGTCGAATCTCAGATATGTGGGCTAAATCAGATTTGTTACTTTGTATAGATGTTTCTATGGATTGGTATAATTTTTATTTTATTTTCCGATTGTCTTTATATTTAGTTGGTGTTAAATTGATTAAAAACGTCAATAAAAAAAAAAAAAGAATATCCCTCTGGGATCAAAAATCCCTCTCATGATTACCAAAGTTTAAAAAGAAAAGAAAATACTTATTTGAATGCTCAGCCTATATGCCATCACCTTTTGGGAGGTCTAAGTTGCTGTTGTAGTCCCACAATGTCACATATTAGCTTCCGTCACTTCCCCCTTCCTGATTACAGGGATTTATCAGCAGCAGCAAAGCAAGCTCCAGCTGTTAAGGCATATCTTCTTAAAGTCCTTTCTTGGGGCTTTGATTAAACAAACCAAAAGATAAAGGAAAAGGAAACACCTTTCTCTTCCCCAAATAACCTACTTTCAATCTAATAATGGGGAAAAATCAGGAAAAGCAAGTATCCTTCCTGTCTGTGATTATTCAGCTTTCACACATACTTTCTTCAACAACCAATTGGAAGGAAAAACTAACAGTATACAAGCTTCATCTGCTTCATGGCTTCAGTGGTGTACCAAGGGCAGGGTGGTGGGTACGGCCCGCCCCAGGTACTGACCAGGAGGTGCGGCTGTTCTTGTGAAACTTTGGCTGAAAGGGAACAGCTGCCGAGCGTGGAGAGGAGCCAGCACAGCAAGCCAGCAAAAGTATGCTTGCTGCACGCGCCTCCTCCGAGAGGACCCAGCGGGGGAGGGGGCAGGGCATTGTCCAGGGAGAGGCACACAATAACATTAAAATGCCATTGGCTGAGGCAACCAGCCTTTCACACATACCTTCTTTAACAAACAAGCAGAAGGAACCATTCATGGCTAGCTTCCTCTGCCTCTATAAGTTCTTTGCCTTTCACATATGCCTTCTCAAACAAGCAAATAGAGCGGGCAGTTCACAGCACTTCAGCTTCCATTTTCTTAAATAACTTCTTTACCAAGTAGACAATCAGCCTAAACTACACCTCTCATACATGCCTTCTGAAACAAGCAAGCAGAGAGAACTTTCTCTGAAACTTCCTTACTAGGTTGAGGCAGTCAGTCTGCCATCTGCTACCTTTTGTACATACCTTCTTTTCTTTATGGAGTTCACCTACATCCACTCCTGTTTCTGGGGTTAAGAACATAAGATATGCCTTACTAGGTCAGACTAAAGGTCCATCAAGCCCGGTATCCTGTTTCCAATAGTGGCCAATCCAGGTCACAAGTACCTATCTTGTTCCCAGAAGGTAGATAGATTCCATGCTGCTTATCCCCTGCACGGAATCTGTCTTTTGAGATTCTGCCAGGTACTTGTGACCTGGATTGGCCACTTTTGGAAACAGGATACTGGGCTTGATGGATCTTTGTTCTGACCTAGTATGGCATATCTTATGTTCTTGTGATATATTGTGCAAAGTCTAAAGAATCCATCAGAGCTAGAAAATCAGTTTCTCTGTTCTGTCTTGTGCAATCATAATGAATATTTTTTTCTTTATTTTGTTTTTCATAATTTAAATACTTTACAAACAAGTATACAGGAAACTAAATAGCAATTTACCACCTGATGGAAATAATAATAGCATCAAATACCAAGTAATACAACCTCATCATTAAACCCACATACTGGGGAGAAACAACAAAAGAAATTAATAATACAAAGAAAATTAAGCATTGCTCAAACATGCAGCCATCAAATTATATCACCCCCTTTTACCTCACCCAAGAACATCTTGCGTTTCCATAGTAGTCAAAAATGCCTCCAGCTGGGAAGGGTCCACAAAAATAAACCTAACACCATGCAAAGTAATGACTCACTTACAAGGATAGCTGACAAAAAATAAACCTAACACCATGCAAAGTAATGACTCACTTACAAGGATAGCTGACAAAAAGGTTGCCCCCAGGGCCAGCATTCTTGGTTTTAGGACCAAAAGGCCCTTCTCCGGAGTTGCGTGGCCCTGGAGACATCTGGAAACAACTGTATCTTTGCCCCACAAAATAGGGCATTCTTATTTTTAAAGTAAGCCTTAAAAATGGATACTTTATCCTGTTCTGAAACAAAAGTAACTAATAAAGTTGCCCTAGAGGTTATGGAATCCTGCAAATTTTCAAAAAAACTAGTCAAATTAATATCAGGAGAAGCTTGTAACACATCAAATCCCTCTGAAGACTCGGAGGAAACCTTCCTACCAGTTAAGTAAAATAGTTTGGAAAAACCCATTTAGTCGGCCCCAGAAAGAGCCAGGACTTCCCAAAGGAATTCCCGTAGCAATATCTCAGGTGAAAGTAATTGACATATAGGAAAATTTAGAAAACGAACATTCTTTGCCCAAAAATAAAATTTCATATACTTCCAATTTATGATGAATAGACAAACTATCTAATACTAGAAGCATGAGTTGCTTGTAGGGAATTACAATGATTTTCACATTTAGAAATTTGAGTGGTCAAGGATTCAACCTTCCCCTCAAACTTATTATCTCCTGGGAGAAGACACAAAGCTGAGATACAGTGGTAACCAAAGTCTGTTCAGTCCGAGTAACAACCCTCTATATATCCACCAAGGATACCTTTGATTCAGAGACAGCCTTGGCATCAAATGAGGGGGGAGACCAAAAAACAGGCCTCAGCATTTCACCCTGTTGTAAAGGGGTACTCTGCTGAAAAAAATTCCTCCACGGCCGTTGAGGTTGATGGAATCTGTGCAGATGGGGGAGGAGGCGGGGTGCTGTCTGGAGAACTCAGTGTTGCACCCGGGGATCACAAAGTAAGAAAATTTGAATCTGCAGGAAAAGTTTCCCCCACATTTACCTTGACATACCAATCCATTGGCCCTATGACAGACTCAGCAGGCAGCACCTTCTTCTTTCACTTACCCATAAGGAACAAGCCTCAGTCACCGGCACAGTAGCTTCTCCTCCTGTGGTCCTCCAAGGGGCAGGTAAGCCCTTGTATCATGCCCCTTAGATCTCGCCTACTGCAAAGTGCCTACGGCTGCACCTAGGACTGAAGAAAATATATAGAACAAGCCCCCGATGATATCAGGGCCTCCCAGAGCTCAGCCTGCATCCTCCAACTGCTCCTGGCTGCTCGGTATGCTCTCAAATGAGAAGGCAAAAGCAGTAAGTTTTAAACCAGCCCTCGAAGATGTCAGGGCCTCCCAGACCTAATCATAATGAATATTAAAGTCTCTAAATATGACTAGATCCATATAGCATGAAGAAATTTCTATGATAGTATTGATGACCAAATCCCATCCTATGCTAGAAAGAGAAGGAAGGCACTAGAAAAAAGGAGATAGAAGACAGAAGAGCTTTAATTCACTGCAAAAGGACTTCTGGATAGGCCAACAACAGAGGAACTTTCTTGGCCAACAGCCTTTCCAAGAATAATACACCCACTCCACTGCTTATTTTCCCCTGGCAATATTTAAACAGAAAAGAGAAACCTGGGGGAATTCATCATTTAAGATATGCATTGACACCCCCCCCCCCCCCCTGGTTTCAGCCATGTTTCTGAAATAGCAAACAGTGAGCAGGTGTGTTCTAATAGAAATTCATGCAACAATTGAGTTTTAATAGATTGCATATTAATCAGTCCAATCTGCAGTTAGATTGTACAATGGTTTGATCGAGTTGAGTAGCCAATTGCCCTTCACGACAGGTAGGAAGCACAGTTTGTAAAATTTCTTAAAGAGCCTGAGGTTTAAGCCTTTCATGAGCACAGGGAGCCCAATATTCAAAAGGCATTTACACGGTTAACAGTCAGTTAACCATTTAAATGCCTGCTAACCAAATATTTGACAGCACATACACGGGTAGTGCCATGAAATATCCCCAACTAAGTCCCCTTTGTGCCCCAATGCTAGCTGGCTAGCATCGGGGCATGCTGGGGTGTTATGGGGTAGAGCGGAGGCGAGGATGGTGCTAACCATGCAGCACCGATATTGAAAACTGCACGGTTAGCACTTGGCGCCTATAAGATAGATGAGGAAAACCCTCGCCTATCTTATAGGCACCAAAGCTAACTGTGCATCATGCAATATTGGAGGCGACATTGAATATCTGGGGTTTGGGGGTAGGCGAGCAGGGCTAAGCGGCTAAGGCGCTTAGCCTTGCCCTGTTGAATATTGAGCCCAGGGTCTATATCTGATTACAGTTGGGAAGGCAGTTTGAGTATAAGGACTTTAAGGAATAAAATTAGAAGAAACAAGTGGAATAAAGCCTTCATTATGGAGCACTCCCTGAGCTGCCCAAGGAATGCCTGAGGAGCACATCCTACTTATTTTATTTATTTAACATCTTTCTACCTGTCAAGACAGTTTACAATGAACTCTGTGCATTTGAACAACATTACATGCAATACGTTACAATAGGTATAAATGGGCCAGAAAGTGGCTAGGATGGCTTAACTTGATTTAACTTATGTACAATAAATCAATCATGGTAGTGTGGAACAGAAGAATCAAAGTGACTTTGTTACAATAGGTGTTTGAGAACTGGGGGGAGGGGGGAGTAACAAGTGGATTCCGTTGCTGTCTTGGGGTGGATACGGTGAGTATTCTTGATTACTGATTTGTCAATGGGCAGAGATTTGAGGTCGTGAACTAGTAATTAGCCTGGAGCCCGATTCTATAAATGCATGTCAGGCTGGCAGAAACGACTAAAGTGAAAACGGGCATGGGATATACCCGATTCTGAAACCATGGAGATAGACGTATCTGCGGTTCGGGAATCAGGGAGATATATGCTTCCCGAGTGGCACAAACAACACATCTGGGAAAATACAGCCCCTCACTGCTACAGAATAATGGGAATATGGGTAAATGCAGCAAATGGCCTGAATGTGCCCGAGCTCGCCATATTCTGAAAAGATAGACATTTGAGATGCTGCCCATCTCCATGCGGCCACGCCTCTGCTGGCAAAGCATACATCCCCTAAGCTGATGCTCACACTGACAGTGTTGTGCTCATGCAAACAACACATTAATACTGATGAAAGAGATAAGATCATGCAGCCCAGACTATATATAAATATATAGTATTTGATCTACTGGAAAATGTGCTATAAAAATTTCCAATAAATAAATATACTTGTCTGTTGCATGCTCATTATACTACAAGGTTATCTAAGTGCATCAAAGCTATTGTAAAAGCAAGTGGCAAGTGAGATGTTTGTCCTGACAGACCCTGCAGCAAAACATTCATAGCATGTAATGAACACCTTAGTTATTCTTTCAGTGGTCATCACTGAAAACGGTATTTACAATGCTAAGAATGGGCCAGAAAAAAACGGAAATGAGTCTGTCATTCATAGGAAAGCATCAGGATGAACATGCAACAGTGTAAATATTAGAAACACTTGCCCAAAAGTACCATCATCTGTCCTGACAAATGCGCACAATGTTAGAGACCTCTAGCGGTGCATTTGGATATGCATTAATGCTTTCCGCACTGCAGCATGCCCCCACTCTGAGGGTCCCCCACCATTGACAGGGACATGCCCTGCTATGTTGCTGCAGAGCAGCTGTACAGAAGTTATTGTCCATTCACACTGGCACCTGATGATGCTGCAGTCATCCCTATGGTCCAGGCCAGGCATACATGTCCCCCCATCAGGGACATCAGGGCCTCCCCTGCAGCCCTCATACGACACACACACAAACACACTTTTTCTTGCAGTCACAAATGACATACCCTGCCAAAACCATGCACTGCACCCAATGTTCCCGCTAAGTTAGGCTGGGTCCGCTGCCAACATTCCTGCCGGAGGTGCAGAGAGATCGATCGCTCTGCCTCTCCCCCCACCGGCGGGAATGCCGGCGGAGGACCTGGTGCAGGTTAAAGAGAACATTGCGAGGGTGTTGTGGCGTGCGTTAGACACAGGATCGATCGCTCTGCACCTCCCCCCACCAGCAGGAATGTTGGCGGCGGACCCAGCACAGCTTAGCGGGAACATTGACTGCACCTATAAACAACTGCTGGCAACACATAATAGCAGGGCGTCTCAGGGCCACACTTCTCAGTCAAACACGCTTCTGCTCCATACTAACTCACATACCATCCTTACATCTATAGTACATTCCCATTTCTCCGAACACAGGAATTATTAGGGAAGCCTAGAATAGTGCTTTTAGCACAAACAGCAAATGCCAGTATAGCCAGAATAAAGGCTATTGCAGTGCTTTATATCTCTGTAGGGGTGTTTTTTATTGTTACTTCGCCTTACAAATGTCCCTCACCTGTGCATTCTATTCTTTACATCTTGTGCTCTCCCAGACAGCAAATACACCAGTTCAATACTGACTTGTTACAGCCATTCATTTCTATGGGATGTGATGAAGATCAGAGCAGAAAATCTTCTGAATGCTTGCCTTATTCCATGTTGCCGCTGGTATAACATAGACGTCCACGGTGTAGACTCTGGGCGTACATGGACCTTTCCTGAATACACTTTATATGTCTCCATGGCTTGCCTCATTTTAGTGCCGCTTACGTGCAAAGCCGCGTGGTTTCAGAATATAGGTCTAGACATTTTCACGAGGAAAACATCTATCCTGCATGTCCAGGAGCTCTATTTGCATATCGAAATGACCCCTCTAGTGTCCAGTGACCTTGGTGCATAATTTGGGCGTGCTCCTTTGGCATGTGCCTGTGATGCCATGTATCGCCCCCTTCCTACCCAAGATCTCTCCAAGTTGACTTCCCCTCTTGATGTACCCTATTAACCTCCACTCTACCCACAAACTCCCTTCTGTTAATATCTCTCCAAGTTGACTGCCCTGTTAAAATGTATACTGTTCTGTTGTAATGTAAACCGCTTTGACCACAGGATAAAGTGGTATAGAAAACCTGTTAAATAAATAAATGTATAGACCTCTTTAAGTACCGTGTCCTACCAACTGTTCATCTAACTTCTCCTTCTTCCTCCATTCCCCACAAGGCAGAATGAGGTATACTTACTTCCCTTCTACTCAACACTGCTCCCCTATTGCTGTCAGTAAGGGACTTAACTTACATTTCTTTGAAAGTAAATAAATAAATAATGGACAAATCCCCCTTCAGAACCATGCTTCTTGTTATATTCCTGCAGGTTATTCATCTTCTGGATGGCAGAGCAGGAATATGATCACAGGGTAAAGGTTTTGACGTATATCAAGATTTAGTTCAGCCAACTAGTCCTGTGTGTTGCTCTCCTCTGTCAGCATCTCTTCTGTCTATAGTATTTTCTCTATCTATCTGGCAACCCTTCTGTATACAGGTCTTTGCTATTATGTCTCTTTCTCTAGACCCTTCTGCAGATACGTATTGTCACTCAACCTTTTTTTTTGTCATCTTTGTCATGCTCTCTCTCAATTTTACCCCTTTCCCTGTGATTGAATTTCATTCTCTCTATTTTCCTCAAATCCTGTCTGTATAGAAGCTCACTACTTTTCTTTCTCATAGATCTTATCTGGGTGTCCTCTTTGCAACTCTTATCTTGTTTGTCCAAGCCTAATATATAACCTATAGAGATGCACATTTACTTCATGGCATCTGTTAACAGAAACATTTTATAGGCATTGTTGGGAACAAAGTTGAACACAGCAACACAATTAACATATGAGAGATTTTTCAAATTGTATGCATTGACTTGTAAAACTGATGTATTTTACATTTCTGGGTGCTTGATCATTGCCTTCAAAATTAAATTAAGATTAATTTTGAAAGCATGCTATACCACCCCCTTCTACAGCCATTGTCATTGTGGAACCCCGAGGCAACAACACTAATGAGATAAGAGGTAGGCAGCATTCAGTCATTCAAGCGATCAGATAGGCTAAACACCCCCTGGTGCTTTGTAATATTGTTAAGTATTAATGTGCGCTGTTATATGGGAAGAAAGATGCACTGGGGTGCTGTAATTGCATCTTGGGACTCCAGCAGTATTCATTAGTGTGTTCCAGGATGTCTCAAGAAGATTCCTGCTTTGATATGACTACAGTTCATCCATCATCCTCTAGGAATTTCTATTCTCATTATTGCTGATTGTAACATGGCCTCCAATATTGATGGATGAAAACTGCAGCGTGGCATAGTGAAATTGTGATGACTTTAATGCATAAGTAAAAGCACTGGACTTATATCACAAATCTTTACAGCCAACCTCTCATTATAACCCAACAAATTGTCACAAGCCTGGTAGCATCATAGTTTTTTAACATTGGTTTTCACATGCAGACCAAACAATGATGTCATTGGTATAGGACAATATTACATTTTTGAGGCACATGGGGGTGCCATTTTCTTATGATTTTTGAAATGTTAAACCCATTTGAAGGAATGCATATACATGAATACATTTTGGGAGAATAAAATTTGATTTTTTGTAGGCTTTGGTACCTTAAGGGACCAGTGTAAGAATAATGTAAAAATGTTGTAGGGCCTGATATTCAGTGGCAGTGGCTAGGCGTGAGTACAGCGCCTAGCCACCAGCGCTGAACCTTAAACCCAAATATTTACTGCTGGGATAATATCCGACCCCGGAATTGAATATCCGGGGTTGCCACAAAGCCTCTGGCACTGCAGAAGCTAACTGGAATCAGAACGCCCACGACACTCCCTGGTGCTATATGGGTAGCATCAGGCGAATAGTGACGTTAATCAGAGATATTCAGCGGCACTAAACCAGGTCTGTACAGGTCTGTAAACCATGTAAATGCCTTTGAATATCGTGCCCATAGTGTAGAAGTTTTGATGTCATATTGATCACTTCTTCAGATGAGCTTTAATTATTCTTACATTGGTTTAATAAAGCATGTCAAAATTTACAGAATACAGTTCTTTTTAAGGTCAATATGGTTATTAGAAGTTTGTACTAGAGAAAAAAAGACTACGGGATCCATCTGCAAATATGGAAAGAAGTAGAAAGATCATGGATACCCTACAAGAGACGTTGCTCAGGGAAGGGTCGACACTGGATCTGGTGCTCACTAACAGAGACAGTGAGCCCGATATTCAAAGGCATTCACATGGTTTACAGATCTTCAAACCTTGTAAATGCCGCTTAGTGGGATATTCAGTGACACCAACACGGTTAGTGCCGCTGAATATCCCCAATTATCTCCATTACACGCCCCAATGCTAACCACTTTGCTAACACCAATGCCCCAATGCTAACCACCAGGGACAGGGGCGGCAATATTGCACTGCTGCCTGGTTAGCAACCTGCAGGTAAAAGATAGGCGCAGCAAAAGCTGGCTTATCTTTTACCCATAAGAGCTAACTGGGCAGTGGCTCAATATCACCCCTGCCTGATTAGCTCCTGTAGCTGTGAAGGCTGTGCGGCAACCCCGGATATTCAATGCTGGGGCCGCATATGACCCCGGCATTGAATAACTGGGTTTAGGTTCAGCATCGATGGCTAGGCGCTGTACTGGCACCTAGCTGCCGGCACTGAATATCATGCCAGTGTATCTAATGTCCGCGTGAGTGCCCATTTGAATAACAGTGCTCACCACATGGTATGGTTTGAGGTAAAAGTCAAGGCAGAGTCCAATCGCAGCAAACTCAAAGTCTTAGATTTCAAAAATGTTGACTTTAGTAAAATGGGAAAGTACCTGAAAGAGGAGCTGGCAGAGTGAGAGGAGATAAGGGAAGTGGAAAGGCAGTGGGCTAAACCGAAAAAGGCCATAACAGTATATGTAAGGAAAGCATATAAAAGCAATAGGAAAAGGAAACGGATATGGTTCTTCAAAGAAGTGGCTGCAAAAATAAAGACAAAAATGGCACCGTTCACAATTTTCAGAGAATCACAAAAAGAGGAACGCAGAAAAGAATATAAGATTAAGCTGAAAGAGGCAAAAAGCGAAATTAGGAGACTCTAATAAATAATAAAGCACATGCAGAAGAAAACATGGCTACAGATGTGAAGAGGTGTCAAGACTTTTTTCAGGTATATTGGGGAAAGGACAAAGTAAGAGGTGGAATTGCAAGACTCAAAGATGTTGGGGACAGATTTGTGGAAAGTGATGAGGGAAAAGTGGAATTGCTAAACAAATACTTCTGTTCCATGTTCACAAAAGAAAATCCTGGAAAAGGGCCACAAGTGTCTGGCAAAGGTAACAAGGGGAACGGAATACATTTAATACCATTCACAGAAGATGTTTGTGAACAGCTTGCAAACCTAAAAGTGGACAAGGCCATGGAACCGGATCAGATATATCCCAGGATAGTGAAGAAGCTCAGGGAGGTTTTGGCAGGACCTTTAAATGATGTGTTTAATAGATCCTTGGACACTGCAAAGATGCTGCGGGATTGGAGAAGGGCTGACGTGGTCCTTCTTCACAAATGTGGCAACAGAGAAGAGGTGACAACTACAGGCCGGCAAGTCTTACCTCAATGGTAGGAAAAGCAATGGAGACGCTGTTGAAATCAAAGATAGTGTTTTTTTCTGGAAGCCAATAGGTTGTGAGATCTGAGGCAACATGGATTTACCAAAGGAAGATCATGCCAAACAAATCTGATTGATTTCTTTGATTGGGTGACCACAGAACTAGATCAAGGGCATGTGATGGATATGGAAGCCTTTAATAATGTTCCTCATAGGAGGCTTGTGAATAAACTGAACAGTCTGGGGATGGATCCCAATGTGGTGAACTGGATTAAGAACTGGTTGACTGACAGAACAGAGGGTAGTGGTGAATGGACGTCTTTCCGAAGAAAGGAGGATGAGTAGTGGAGTGCCTCAGGGATCGGTCCTGAGACTGTTAGTTTTGAATATCTGTGGGTGATATTGCTGAAGGGTTACTACTACTACTACTACTAAGCATTTATAAAGCAGTTCCAGGCGCACGCAGCACTGTACAATGAAAACACAAAAAGACAGTCCCTGCTCAAAAGAGCTTACAATCTAAAAAGACAAAGCAAGAAAAGGAGTAGAAAAAAGATAAGAACAAGGGCAAAGAGACAAGAGCAGGAGAGACAGGTCAAAGGAAAGAGGTATGAACAAGTGTAAGAGGAAGAAAGAAAGGTGAAATAAAAGAGGGGAAGGAAGGAGAACATCAAAATCAAGAGCCAAAGGCAGAGGCGAAAAGATGAGCTTTTAACTTTAGTTTGAAGAGGGGCAAAGAAGATGCCTGACATATAGACAAAGGAAGTTTATTCTAAGTGTAAGGAGCAGCAAGGTGAAAAGAGCGGAATCTGGAGTCGGCAATAGAGGAGAAGGGCATAGCAAGAAGCATCTGGGAAGAAGAACGGAGTACACGAGGGGGGAAATAGGGAGAAATGAGAGAAGAAAGGTACTGAGGAGCCACAGAGTGAATGCACTTATAGGTCAGAAGGAGAAGCTTAAAGTGAATACGGAAACGGATAGGGAGCCAGTGAAGAGATCTGAGGAGAGGAGTGATGTGGGCAAAACGATGCTGACGGAAAATCAAACGGGCAACGGAGTGCTGAATAGACTGAAGAGGGAAGAGATGAGACTAAGGGAGACCAGCAAGAAGGAGGTTACAATAATCAAGGCGGGAGGTGATTAGGGAATGGGTGAGGGTTTTAATAGTGAGCTCAGAGAGAAAGGGGTGGATTTTGCCAATGTTGAAGAGAAAGAAGCGACAGGTCTTAGCGATGAGTTGGATATGAGAGGAGAAAGAGAGCGAAGAGTCAAAAATAACACAGAGATTGCGAGCAGATGAAACAGGTTGGAGAACAGAGCCATCAACAGAGACTGAAAAAGAAGAAGGAGAAAGGGAAATTTTAAAAGGGTTAAAAGGTAATGTTTGCCTTTTTGCAGATGATATGAAGATATGCAACAGAGTCGACATTTCTGAGGGAGTAGACAACATGAGAAAAGAAGAATGATCAAATGCTTGGCAAATGAGATTTAATCCCAAGAACTACAGAGTGATGCACTTGCAATGCAGAAACCCAAATGAACTGTACGCGATTGGGGTCGAGAGACTGGTGTGTACAGATCAAGAGAGAGACCTCGGGGTTATAGTGTCTGAGGATTTCAAGGTATCAAAATAGTGTGACAATGTGGGGGCCAAAGCTGGAAGGATGTTAGGCTGTATAGAGAAAAGGAATAACCAGCAGGAAAAAGGAGGTATTAGTGCCCCTGAACAGGTCATTGGTGAGGCCTCCCTTAGAGTATTGTGTTCAGTTTTATAGACCATACCTTAGAAAGGATATAAAAAGACTTGAAATGGTTCAGAGGAAGGCAACCAAGATGATTTGGAGCTTGTGCCAGAAGGAATAAGAGAAAAGACTTGAAGACCTAAAATATGTACACTAGAAGAGAGGAGAGACAGGGGGGATATGATACAGACATTTAAATACTTAAAAGGTATTAATGAACAAAGAAACCTTTTTCAAAAACGGGGAAAATGTAGAACTAGAGGACATGAAATGAAGCTGCAAGGAGGAAAATTTAAAAGCAACATTACGGAAAGAGTGCTGGATGCTTGGAATGCCCTCCTGTAACAGGTAGTGGAAGCAAAAACAATATTGGAATTCAAAAGGGCATGGGACAGACACAGAGGATTACTATATAGCAAGAGGATGGAATCAAAACAAACGTAAATAACTTCTAAATAGATAGGAGTAACGTGCCTGAAGGGGCACGTACAACTCTACAATTTTGGCATCTTACTGGGCAGAGTAGATAGACTATGCTGGTCTCTATCTACAATCACTATGTTACTATTTTACAATTTTATTTCAGACGTTTTGGCTTAGATATCCCAGATTGATGTGGGCATCTGACATCCTTTCTAGAATCCCCCTCCATAAGTCCATGCATCTTTTTCTGTTCATATTTTTTTAAGCTTTTATTTGCACTTAAAATTTAATTGAATTCAATTTATTTATTTATGTGATTTTTATACCACCATATCAAGAAACATAGCGGTTTACATAAAACAACTGAATTACATTGAACAAGGTAGTGATGACATATAACTAACAAACAATCAGAGATATATGCATGGTTCGAATACCAGAAAACTATTTACAATTAGTCTGTTCTTGATGACTCATGTTCTTTCAATATTATGCATTTTTGAAGAGGTAATCAGAGCAATGTAATGTATTGTGGGATTGAGAGTAAGTAGAGAAATTGTGGAGTGTAAGGTGCCTGATTCTTTTCAAGGCTATGTCAGGTCAATTAGTTGGAGTGATCTCTGTTTGTCCAAAATGTTCTATAAATAAGAAAGCTTTGACATGTGTGCGGAAGGTGGAAAGGTCAGTTATATTTCTAAGTCCCTGTGGTAATGAGTTCCAGAGCATTGGAGAGAGATACTCGAATGCCCTGTTACTTGTGTATTGTTTTATCATTCTGTAATCCGGGGGGAATAGGAGGATGTTATTTATTGCGCCTCTTCGGTGTCGATCATTGGGATTTATTTTTCATAAACTGAGATAGGGTGGGGGGGGGGTAATTCTCTGATGATTTTGAATGCTGTCATGATAAGTTTATATTTAATTTTGCTTTGCATGGGGAGCCAATGAAGGGTGTGAAGTATGGGTGTGATATGATCTGTACAGTGTGAGTTAGATATGATGTGAGCTGCCATGTGTTGTGCCATTTGCAAGGGGTAAACAGTTTGTTTCGGTAGGCCATGGAGGAGACTATTACAAGAGTCAATATGTGGGGTGATCATTATTTGAATCAATGATCTGAAGTTATTACTATTGAGTAAGGGCTTCAGATGTCTTAGTAGGCAAATTTTATTATATATGGCTTTAGTTGTGTTTTTAATGTGTGTTTTAAATGTGAGCTGTTTGTCTAAGGTAATACCTAGGTAGTTTAATTCATCTTTCACATCTAGAATGGTTTCGTTGAAAATGATGTTGCTTGGTGGTGTGTAATTTTGATTTTTGGAAATTATTAGTATGTCCGTCTTTTTATAGTTGATGTTCAATCCATGGGATTTGAGCCAGGCATCAATTTCTGTAAAGCTTGTAATTATGGGATCAAGTATTTGTGTCCCTACATTAAAAGGCATGTATAGCATTATGTCATCGGCATAGATGGTATAATCAACATTGAATTTCTTTATTAGCTGACAAATCGGCTGAATGTGTATATTAAAAAGGAGAGCCTATAGTACTGAGCCTTGAGGGAGTACTGCAGTTTGCTTGAAGGTGCTAGAGAATTGTTGGCCAATATTTACCTGTTGTATTCTGTCTGTTAAGTATGATGAAAACCATTTAAGAGTGGCACCACCAAGTCCAATTTGAATGATCTATGTATAAGTAATGAGTGGATAATTTAGGCAAATGCTGCCACAATAGCTAGAAATATTATGATGTAGGCCTGATTGGAATAAGTCCTTTTATAATATTGTTGTATAGAACCAGCATTAGAGTTTCAACACTATATTGAGGCCTGAATCAAAATTATTTGTCATCCAGTGGCGCATATTGATCAATGTGGTCTTGAAGTTGTAATTGAACGTTTCTTTCAATTATTTTAGTCAGAAAGGGTAGGCTTGAGATAGGTCTGTATGATGGTGGGCACATTTTGTCCAATGATTTATTTTTTAGGATAGGACGGATTACTGCATTCTTGAGATCTTTTGGCATTAGGCCCTTTTTAAGAGACTGGTTCACTATTAATGGTATGATGGGGGCTATCTCGTCACGTGTGGCTTTGATCCAGCTCACTGGACAAGGGTCTGATTTAGATGTGGTTGTGTTTAGGTTTGCTATAAGCTTTTTTGACATTCTAAACATTTATATACTGCTATTATGATATATCATGCTACATGGTTCACAACAATAAAAACAAAAAGAAAAGCTTATTATAAAATTACAAAGAGTTGTGCCACCTCACTTATCCAAAAAAAACCCTTGCCCCATCCTCCACTCCACCCTTATCTATGGAATAAAAATGTTTTTAAATTTCTGCCAGAACATTACCCAATCCTGTTCCTGCTGCAAAACCAGGGGAAGCTTATTTCACAAAACTGGTGCCTCCATTACAATTGCCCTACTCTGCCACTTCTGCAATTGCGCTTACCCACCTTCTGGATTGCACAACAAATGGCCTCAGCTAGAATGCAGGGGCTTAGATGGTTGATACTAAGCCAACAATCCACACAAATAACCTGGTCGGTCTTCTCGCAGTTCCTTAAAGGTTAGTGATAACTTAAAAACACTTCTCTCCTGCACTAGCAACCAGTACAAATCATGCAACACATCCGCTGTAAACTCTCACTTTCCCCAGCTGACAACATTCTAGCTGCGGCATTTCGGGTTACCTGCAATCCCCGATTTACACAGGCCAGAAGCCCCACATAGAAGAGATTACAGTAGTTCCAAATAGAATACTAACTGGTGCATGGATGACAACCCGCATTGCACTCTTATCCAAAAAGGCCTCAGCTGTCTGACCACTATACATACAAAAGATTTACAGCTCCAGAGAATCAAAATAATTACTTATCTGAGTAAAGTGCAGTTTGCTGTTCTGGAGACCATAAAATATTGCACTATTCTGGTCACATTTGATGCTTGCAGTGCCTGGGGCCTGACCATAACCTAGACTCTTGTAATCTGTGTCAGCAAATGACAAGGAAAGGGTTAAAAAAATGGGGAAAAAATGCGAGTGTCTTTTCAGATCTAACTCAGCAGCCTCAGCACACTCTTCCTCGACATCGATGCCTTCTCGTGGCTCCTGTTCTTTGCACGGTTCCTGCGCTCCCTCAGAATCGAAAGGCCGGGGTAAGAAACAACCAGCCACTGAAACCGCATCGGCATCTCAGCCTTTGACGATGAGGACCGATGCCAATTTTTAGGATTGTTCCCTTGGACATCGACACTGGAGCTCCCCTCGGTGTGACTCCAATCCTAGAGCTGAGAAAGGCCAGCTAAGCAGCCCCGGTGGGAGGAATCCACCTCCAAAGCACAAGAGGGGCTCCAGAGTAACACCCAGGCTTCGACCTCGTGGGAGCTTCCGGTTCCATTGTCTGGTATGATGTTCCTCAGTCTTGCACCAGAGTCCACCCAGACATCCTCCATCTCCCTCGAGCAGTGTATGCTGACCATCGAGACAAATTTGGTGGCACTCCTGGTGGCGTTTGTGCTGGTGACCTCAAAGCTTTCGGGAGCCCAGGTTTTTGATACCGAGCCTGGAATCAGGAATCTCAAAGTCCTCAGTGACCCAGACCTTGATGCCGGGTCTGGAACCACTGTCTTCAGGACCCTTGAGTTCCATGCTGAGCCTGGAACCAGCCGATTCCCATCAGCTACAAGAACGGGCATCGAGTGTGTACAGTTCTGATGTCGCTGGGCATCGGCATTGAGACTGTCCTTCGACATCGGATCGGCACCAGAGACACAGTGCTGAAAGTTGCTATTTTGACTTCTTTTCTGGTTCTGATGCCTGGGAATCAAAGGCTGAATCCCCAGTTTCCCAGAGGCACCGTGATATGCCCTCAGACCCATCACTGTCTCATGAGTGTCATCGGTCCCCACTGGAGAACATGTACTTCCAGGACTTTATCCATGACATGGCCATAACTCTTTCCATCTCGGTGGGCACCAAGAAGGAGCCAAGGGCCGAGGAACTGGAGATAATCCAGTATCCTTCGATGCCTAAGGTTGCGGCCACTCTCCCAGGCCATCTCATTTTATAGGACCTCATGTTTCAAATGTGGGAGACCCCTCTATCGGTTCATTCGGTCAGTAAGAGACTGGACACCAGGTACAGGGTCTCCGATTCCCCAGGCTTCTAAAAACCTCGACTCCCTCACCATTCTGTGGTGGACAAGTAGGCCATGCTCTGGTCAAGAGTACTAAGAACCACTCTTTGGTTCCTCCTGGGAGAAAATCACATGCCCTCGATGCCTTTGGCCGGCGATGCTTCCAGGCATCGATGGCTTCCCGCATAAATTCCTATATGCTTTATATGGGCTTGTTCCTCAGACATTGTCAAGGATCTCAACAAGTTCTCTGCTCTCATCTCTGAAGAGAAACAAGAGGCCTACAGGGCTTTAGTTAAGCATGGTAAAGACTGCTCTAACTTCTAAAGAGTTTTTGGCTCTTTGAGTCTACCAGCAGAACTGCAGCAGTGGGCATTGGAGCCAGAAGGCTGGCTTGGTTGCAGTCTTCATACCTAGAACAGTGGATCCAAGACAAGCTAGCAGATATTCCTTGCAGAGGTGAAAACTTCTTTGGTAAGGGCTGGAGGGAGAAAGCTGTGAAATTGAGACAGATAACCTTACCATGAAGTGTCTCTCTCACAAAACAGCAGATCCTTCAAGGAAGAAGACCTCTGTAAAGAAACCCTTCTATCCTAAGAAGAGGAAATGTTACCTCTCTTATCTGACTTATGCACCTTAGCATGCTCACTAACGTCAGCAAAAGCCACTCATCAACCCAAGAGACCTAAACCTTCTAAGCCACAACCAGCTCCGCAACCCCAACCTGGGACTAGCTTTTGATGGCTTCCTAGAGAACGTTGCCACTCTTCCCAGAAAGAACCCCAGCTTTCTCACATTGTGGGCAGACTGGTTCATTTTGCCCACAGGTGACCCCTCATAACATCAGAATACTGGGCCCTATAGGTCGTCCACAAGGGCTACCAGTTCCATTTCACCAAGTTACCTCATCCCTTTTTTCCAAGGGAGTATCCTTTAAACTCTCTGGGATCTGTTGCAGCAGGAAGTCACCACCCTTCTAAAAGAGATTGCCATAAAACTTGTACCCTGTGCACAAGAAAGACTAGGGTTCTACTATCGGTACTTCCTTATCCCCAAGAAGTCAAGGGGCTCCGTCCCATCCTAGATATCCGCAACCTCAACGAGTTCCTAGTAAGAGAGAAGTTCAAGATGTTTTTTCTAGGAACACTATTGCCCTATCTTCAGAGGAACGATTGGCTCTGTTCTCTAGATTTAAAGGATGCATGCATGCACTACTTATCCATCCGTCTCAAAGGTGTTTGTTTCATGTTTGATGGCAGACACTACCAATACCGAGTCCTGCCCTTCAGGCTGGCATCTGCTCCAAGAGTGTTCACAAAATGACTAGCGGTAGTTGCAGCCTATCTCCGCATCCTAGGCATCTTTGTCTTCCCTTACTTAAATGACTGGCTCGTCAGGGGTGACTCGCCACAGATGGTGTATTTGTCCATTCAACGCACCATTACGTACAGTGCTCAAACATCTCATGTCATAAACTTTCCAAAGTCACATCTTTCTCCTACCCAGAAACTGGAATTCATAAGTGCCCTTTTCAATATAACTCAGGCTTGAGCTTTCCAGCTCGAAGACCGTCGCAAACGCCTCACAGAATTGGCATGCATCCTCTACTCAGTCACATGGCCTCCACGGTCGATGTTGTTCCCAGTGCTCGTCTACACATGCGCAAAGTGCAGTGGACCCTCTCCTCACAATAGAAACAGGTAATGGGTCATCTACAATATCAAATGGTAGTCATCCCACTTCTGGTAAACTCCCTTCAGTAGTGCCTCTCTCCTTCGCGTAGTGTTGCCTTTTCGGATGCCTCCACCTCAATGGACCCTCACTACCAATGCATCCAAACAGGGCTGGGGTGCTCATCTGGATGACTTGTGCATGCAGGGCCTCTGGTCTCCACAGGAAGCCTCCCTTCAAATCAATTTCCTGGAGTTGAGGGTGATAACCAATGCTCTTTGGGTGTTTCGAAAGCAGTTATCACACCAGTCAATCCTGCTTCAAATGGACAATCAAGTTGCCATGTTTTATGTGAACAAACAGGAAGGAACGGGCTCCTTCCTCCTCTGCGAGGAAGCGATTCACCTTTGGACTTTTGCCCTGGCTCATGGCATACTTCTTTGAGTGGTTTACCTGTCGGGAAAGCAGAATGTTCTCACAGTCTCAGTTGGGTCCTCCGACCTCAAGAGTGGATTCTTCTTCAGAGAGAAATCGCTCATATCTTCCAGCTCTGGGGAATTCCACAGATCAACCTTTTTGCTAGGTCCCTTGCACAGGTCCCTCGCTTCTGCTCCAGGGTGCCATCTCCACAACATCAAGCCCTGGATGCCTTTCTTCTTCGTTGGGGAATGGGTGTGTTATACGCTTACCTGCCCATTCTGCTGTTGCTAAGATGGTACTCAAATTGCAGGCCGACAGAGGCACCACGATCCTGGTAGCACCTTTCTGGCCCCAACAGCCGCGGTTTCCCCTGCTTCTCCATCTTACTCAGCAGCAGGCTTTTCATCTGGGATTTCTGCCAGACCTGATCTTGCAGGATCAGGGGGCATTGCTCCATCCTAATATTTGGGTGCTCCACCTGACAGCTTGGCTGCTGAGAAGGTAGTCCTTTCAGACCTCAATTTACTAAATGCCACTCAGGATATCCTCCTGGCATCCCAGAAGGACTCCACGCGATGCACATATGCCTTTAAATGGCGCAGGTTCGCGGTATGGTGTGCACAGCACACCCGCGACCCTTTCATTTGTCTGGTGGAGAGTCTTATACTGTACCTCCTCCACCTCTTTTCTGAGGGTCTCAAAACTAGCTCCATTCGTGTCCACCTCAGTGCCATTTCAGCTTCTCATCGAAGGATTGATAGAAAATCTGTTTCCACACATCCGCTAGTAGCCTGTTTCATGCGCAGTCTCATTTTGGCTAAACCACTGATTTGGCCCCCACCTGTTGCCTGCAGTCTCAATGTAGTTCTTGCTCAAACCTGCATTTCAGCCTCTAGCCACTACCTCCCTCAAGTTTCTCATTTGGAAGGTTTCATTCATAGTTGCACTCACCTTGGCTCGTCGAGTTAGCAAACTACAAGCTTTGGTTGCACATACACCCTATACACATTTTCATCATGACAGGGTGTTCCTGCGAATGCATCCGCATTTCCTTCCAAAGGTTGTATTGCTTTTCCAACCTCAACTAGTTGATAGTTCTTCCCACCTTTTTTCCAAAGCCATGTGTATCGCGGGCAGAGGCGGTGCTTCATATCCTCAATTGCAAACAAGTGTTGGCTTATTACCTTGATAGAACCAAGGCACACAGGAAATCCTCACAATTATTCATTTCTTTTGACCCTAGTCACCTCGGTCTTCCTTTGACTAAATGCACTCTCTTTCTCTTTGGATAGCAGACTGCATATATTTTGCATACACTCAAGCGGGTCTGACATTAGAGGGCCATATCATCGCTCACACTGTCCATGCCATGGCCACATCCGTTGCCCACTTATGCTCTGTCTCCATAACTGAGATCTTCCATGCTACCACATGGTCCTCCATTCATACCTTTGCAGCCCACTACTGTCTGGACAAGGACTCTCATAAAGACAGTGACTTTGGCCAAGCCATACTATAACACCTCTTTAGGACTTAGCTATACCTCCTTCCCTCTGGCCCTCTGTCGATTCAGACTACCACCACCATCGGCTCAAGGTGGGTGTGCTGGGATGCTGAGTCTCCTAGATCCCTTGGACTCTCCATGTTGATCTTCAACATTTTGTTTTCCTGTTACAACGGGCCATGCTTCTCGCCATTTCTGGTAGCCTGTAGCTAGGGAGTCCCATATGTGGAGAGTGAATTCCTACTTGTTCCTGGAGATAGCATAGCTACTCACTTGTAACAGGTGATCTCCGAGAACAGCAGGAATCAGTCTTCACAACCCGTCCTCCTCCCCAAGGAGTTGTAGATTTTTTTCCTTTTTTCTCAGCTATAAACGTCACTGAGGAGAATCACTGGGAAGGTGGGAAGGTATGCACGCATGTGCAGAGGGATGCTCCCAAATGCTTCCTATTGGATGCTGGGGAGTGTTCCCGCGTGGGCTCCATTGAAGGACGTCACCCATATGTGAAGACTGATTCCTGCTGTTTCCAGAGATCAACCATTACAGGTCAGTAACTACACTTTTTATAGAAAGTAGACAGGGCTTCTTGGAGGCTTATCTTCCTGTTGTAGTCAAGTCATTCCTCCTTCCTGTAGACAGTTTTTACTGTGCCTCTGCTGAATACCCCCTAACTTTATTCCAGTTTCAGCTTCAACTGTAAGTGAACTTTCAATTAAAACTTTCCACTTCCCTGCTTTCCTATTGATTAGGGAGTTCTAAATCAATAAGGTCATCTGGATCCAGAAGCCACTGACAAACGTTTCTCACAGGAGACTCTCTTCCTGTAGTTTCTATATTCTTAGGAGAGAAGCCCATTTGTAAATATTCAGCTCTGCCAAGTCAAAGTGTAGCATAGTTAGGGTTGCCAACTGGCTCCAGATGCGCCCGACAGGCTTGATCCAGTCCTGTGTTTACCCCATTGCATGCAGGGACTTATAGTCTGGCTTTTCTTATGGAGTGCAATGGAGAAATCAGAACTACATGTCCCTGCATGCAATGGAGTAAACCCAGGACTGGATCAAGCCTGTCGGGCGCATCTGGAGCCAGTTGGCAACCCTAAGCATAGTACATATATTTCTTTAAAACTTACAGAGAATAAATGATATTTATTAAAAATGTCCTTGAGATTTCATTCTCTGTATGATTCTGGGGTATCATTTGATCTCCAGGAACAAACAGGAATGCAGTCTTCACCTACGGGTGACGTCAGCATCGATGGAGCCTGGCGCGGGAACACTCCCCAGCAACCAATAGGAATGCTTTTAGGAGCATTGCTCCATGCATGCATGTCTACCTTCCTGACTTCCCAGTAATTCTCCTCAGTTGTCTTTTTTTCTGCGGAACCATCAGGACCTTGCTTAGTCCCTCCATGGAGAGACTTCTTCAAACTTTTTTCGGTACCATTTTAGTGCTTGCTGTTTGCCTTCCCATCATCTAGAGTGGTCCAGCATCATTCCAGTGCCCTTTCCTTTTTTCTTTTTCCATTTTTCTTAACTTTTTTCTTTGTTGTTTTTCACATTGGGCCACCATTGCCAACTTTGATTTGGCCTCCCATCATTTTTTCAAAGATGGAGAAACCCCACAGTGGGTTCAAAAATGTACTGTGCTGTAGTACCATCTCTGCTATCGACCAGCACGACTGGTGTTTAAAATGTTTAGACCCTGACCACAACATTTCTTTGTGTGCCCATTTCAAACACATGATGGCATGGGGGCTTAAGAACCATGAACAGCAACAGATTAAGTTTTTTCAGTCAGACCCGGCCCTTTGGCACACTCCTCGGGAGCCTTCACGCCATCAAAATCATCGCATGCTTCACATTCATCTTCCACTTCTAAATATAATATCAATCGGAGTCTCTGGCAGATAAAGTATTGAAGGCCTCTGTCTTGGCATCAAAGGGCTCCCAATCCTTGGCGTCGGCCTCAGACTCTGATGCTTGACATCGGCACTGACACTCATCTTTGGATCCAGGCTTAGGCCAAACAGCCCTGGTGAGAGGATACCCCCTCCAAAGCCACAGAGGGTCTCGGGATGCTCCCAGGACCATGTCCTTGGTGAATTTTATTTATTTACTTTTATTTTATTTAACAGTTTTTTATCCCCGATACCTTGCTCCGGGATGGTAGCTCAGGCCTCCAGGCGCGAATTCACCCAATCCTCTCCAGTCTCCCTCAATGAGCATGTGCAAGCCATCGAGTGGAGTCTGGCCTCGATCCTTGTGGCTGTGGTGCCGGGGACTTTAAGGCCCTCGGGTTTTACCTCCGAGCTCACTGCTCCAATACCAACCCTTGACATCAATGTGTCCGATACTTCTGGAGGGCTGCTCTATGCACCAGTCCCACCAGGCTTGGAACCTCCACCAACCTCGGTTCATTTGGGAACATTGTGCAATCCAGTTCCGATGCTGTACGCCATGGGAATCAACCTTTGACTTCGGGGATGGAGCATTATCGGCTTTGATTTTCTTCCTGAATCAGATTCAGATTCCTCTGATTCCGAACCGGAGTCTATCGAGCCTGAGCCCCTCAGAGACATTCCATCGGATCCATCTCCATCACATGAGAGGCGGTTGGTCTCCACACGAAGACATATCCTTTCAGGACTTCATCAAGGACATGGCGGCAGTCCTCTCAGTCTCGGTAACAACAGAGGCAGAACCAAGGATGAAGGAGTTAGACATCCTGCAGTATTCCTCGGCATTGAAGGAAGCAGCTACCCTTCTAATCCACAACATCCTCAAAAGCTTGATGATTCAGATGTGGGAAGCACCACTCTCAACTCCTGCCATCAGCAAGAGGTTGGATACACTGTATCAGGTTCCTCCTTGTCCAGGCTTCCAAAAACCACAACTGCCACACCACTGTATGGTAGTGGAATTGGCCATGAGGAGGATTAAAAGCACCAAGAACCATTCATCGGTTCCTCCAGGACCCTTGATGCTTTTTTGGCAGGAAAGCATTCCAGTTTGTCATGTTGGGGGTCCAGGATCAATTCCTATATGCTCTACATGGGCATGTTTTTAAGAGATGTCCTCATGATTGCTCTTGTTGTTCATGCACAAAACACCTCCAAGTTTCTGACTAGGGCAGCTTTCAATGCCTTTGAGGTTACCAGCAGGACAGCAGCAGCCTGTCTTGGAGCAAGGAGGACAGCACGGCTGCAGAACTCTGATCTTGAGCAGTGGGTACAAGATAAGCTTATCAACACCCCTTGCAAAGGAGAAAATCTTTTTGGGAGGGGCTGGTATGAAAAGGCAGGTGAGATCAAAACAGATGATCTCACCATGACACGCTTGTCCAGAAAGACAGCTGATCAGACCAAAAAGAAGGCTTCTGCAAAGAAGCCCTTCTACCCCAAAAAGAGGAGGTATTATCCATCTTACCCCTCCTATTCTTCCTATCACCCTCAGCAGTCACAGCAAAAGCAATAGGGTATTCGTCAGCCCAGAAAGCCTAAAGCTCATAAGGCCCAGCCAAATCCACAGCCTCAGTCTCCGGCGAGTTTTTGACTCCTTCCTGGAGGGAATAGCCAGTTGGCCTCTGAAACCTCTCCTCCCTTCACCATTCCAAGAAGACTGACTCTCTTTGCCCACAGATGGTCCCTCATAACTTCAGAACCCTGGACCTTGCAACTGGTCAGTGTGGACTGTCAACTTAATTTCAAGGCTCTACCCCCCACTTTCTTTGTGGGAGAGGCCCATATGGATCTTCAACACTCCTCTATACTACAGCAGGAGATCATGAGTCTTACATCTCAAGGAGCTGTTGAGGAAGTCCCTCCACCTCAGCAAGACCTAGGTTTCTATTCACGTTACTTCCTCATTCCAAAAAGAACAGGAGGATTCAGGCCTATCCTCGACCTAAGAAATCTTAACAAATTCCTAGTGAGGGAAAAGCTCAAAATGATTTCACTTTGCACCTTTCTCACCTACTTTCAAGAAAAAGACTGCCTCTGCTGTCTAGATTTCAAGGATGCTTACACACACATCCTGATCCACCCCTTGTACAGAAAATATCTCTGAATTATTTTCCAGGAGCACCACTATCACCACTTGTGTCTCTTGGGGAAACTGCTAGGTACATATGACCTAGATTGGCCACTGTTGGAAACAGAATACTGGGCTTGATGGACCTTGGTCTGACCCAGTATGGCATATCTTATGTTCTTATATATGTTCTTAATACTGTGTTCTCCCCATTGGATTGGCCTTGGCTCCAAGGGTCTTCACAAAGTGTCTTGCAGTCATAGCAGCCTAACCGTGCACCTTGGGAATTTTTATCTTTCCTTACTTAGGCAACTGGCTCATCAAGGGAAATACCCCTCAAGTAGTCACCACATCACTTCATCATACCTTCCTGGTTCTGCAACATCTGGGGTTCATGGTAAATTATCTAAAATCACACTTAACTCCAACTCAAGCTCGGGTTCATAGGAGCTTGTTTAGACACAATAACAGCTCAGACCTACTTGCCGGAAGGATGCCTTCACTGTTTCATCTCCCTTGCAACCCACTGTCAACAAGAAACAATCCTTACTGCATGAGACATGCTACGTCTTCTCAGTCACATGGCCTCTACGGTCCATGTTGTTCCATATGCCCGTCTCAACATGTGCACAGGACAGTGGACCCTTTCAGAGCAGTGGATGAAGTCTACAGGTTGTTTCTCAGATAGGATCACCATCTCATCTAAATTGGTGAACTCCTTCCAGTGGTGGTGCACAGCCCAAAACCTTCTCGTGGGGGTACCTTTTCTAAGGTCTATACCACAGTGTACCCTGACCATCGATGCATCCAAGCACAGCTGGGGCGCACATCTCCGTGATCTCACTACATAGAGCCAATGGACCCCTTGGGAAGCCTCTCATCACATAAATTTCTTGGAACTCAGGGCAATTGCAAATGCCCTCTGAGACTTCAGTTCCCAGCTATCAGGACAAACTGTGCCACTTCAAACTGATAATCAAATTGTCATGTTCTATGTCAACAAACATGGTGGTATGGGCTCTCACCTCCTCTGCAATGAGGTGATCTGTCTCTGGGGTTTTGCAATAGCATATCACATTCATCTCCAAGCTGTTTATCTCCCGGGAGAGGAGAATCAGCTAGCCGACAAACTGTAGTACAAATGAATTAAAGTTGACTACTGATTATGCATCAGCAGTGAGTTAGGGGTTAATTAAACCTCAGTTTTACTGAAGAGAGAGATTCCTGTACAGTTTTGTGAAAAACATCTTTTTGCATAACTGTTTTGATAGAACCATGTGAAACTTCTAATAGGGAGTCTTAGTACAGAGAGATTCTGGTGCAGCTGGCAAATATATACAAAATAAAGTGAAGGTCATCTGTCGGCGTTCTGGGCTTCTGAACCATGGGATGGGAAATGCCCCCCCTTGAGCATTCTCGGGCATCTGGCCAGCGTCTTGATTATGTTTAATGGACAGCTGATCCTATTCTGTGTGTATGGCCCCTGATGGAAAATTACTGGTTGCTGTTGCAACAGGATAAAATGGGTGCCTTTTTCAGCCGGGGAGAAGTGAAGGGATCTCATCCATGGAGTAAACATGTGCTTTGCCTGGAAGTCTCCCAATTGAAGTCTCTCCTGCCTGGCTGAATCTGGGATCCATTTAGTCAGAGTGTGGCATGAGATGAAGTTCATAACTCTGTCGGTGATGTATCATGTTCCTGTAATTACTTGCTTTCTAGCTATCTTTTCCAACTAATTATAGGTAAATAAGTGAATTACTTGCTTTCGAGTTATCTTTTCTTTATTTTATAAATAAACTGCTTATCTTTATTCCAAAGTGTGTTAGCCTTTATTTTTGCACCCCATTCAGTTAGCAAAACACAAACTCAGCCAGGTCCTTCATCCACATGAGTGGATGCTCCATCACCAGATGGCACAATGCTTATTCCATTTATGGGGACACCCATAATCAACCTTTTCACTGCTCTGGTGAATGCCCAGCTGCCTCAGTTCTGTTCAAGGATACCCTTTCCAAGCAGTGAGAGCTCAGGTGCTTTCCTCCTTCATTGGGGTCAGAGTCTGCTTTATGTAGTCACGCCACTTCCTCTCATTCCAAAACCACTCTTCAAGTTACAATTGGACAGGGGAAAAATGATTCTAATTGCCCCATTCTGGCCCATCAGCCATTGTTCCCCCTACTTCTTCAACTGACTCAGGGTCAGCCTCTCCGATTAGGCTGTGCACCCAACTTGCTTTCACAGGACCAAGGGACACTACGTCATCCCAACCTCGAGACCTTGTGCTTGACGGCATGACTGCTGAATGCTTCATCCTCTCTGACCTTGGGCTGCCAGAGGACCTGACTCAAGTCTTACTGGCTTCCAGAAAGGATTCTACTAAACATACCTACGCCTTTAAATGGCACATATTTTCCCTCTGGTGCTCCCAGAGAGCTTTCAATCCATTTACTTTTACAGTAGAGCACTTACTGCAGTACCTTCTCCATCTTTCTTCATTTAGACTGAAAACTATTTCTTTCCGAGTCCACTTGAGTGCGATCTCAACCTCTCACCACCCAAATGTGGATCATCCAATTTCCTCTCATCCGCTAACAGTGTGGTTCACACAGGGACTCTTTTAAACAGAGGCCTGTCTGGGGAGGTGCAATGGACTTAGACATCTGCGTTTGATTTCAGAAACCATGTAGACCTGCTGCAGGCACAGGCATCATGAAAGTGCTTGTTTTGCCCTTAAAACATCCACAGAATGTAGAGAAGATAGAGAGTTACAGTAAGGGACTAGCCTAAGATTACAAGGACTCACACTGGGATTTGGCCACCCTTCGTAACCCATTATTCTAACAATTAGGCTATTAGATGTCCCCATTCTGAAATGCTATTCTGGGGACCTCTATGTAGACGTCTCTATATTTGTGACATTATGGCTGAACTTGCATGTGCCTGCTTTGTTTTTCAGACATTCTTGCTTGGACATCTCAGATTGCACTTGGACGTCCTTTGTAAACTGTGCCTTTATGTCAAAATGTAACAGTATGGCAAAGGCATAAAAGGATTATAATTATGATATATACAAGTAGTAATGCTAGAGAAATATATTTAACAAACTGCTCAAGAAATAAGGTGAAAATAGAAATACTATTCCAGATTATAATGGAAATGAACCATTGAAATAGGAGTACTTATTCACTGAAATACTAGCAGGGCCTATCACTTACTTACTTGTATGTTATATAGAATTAGATATAAAAGCAAACTAATGGGCCCGATACTGAGTCTGCGTCTATAAGGTGCATGGCCATTGCTGCTGAACATTAACCCTGGATATTCCATCTGGGCCATATCCGGCCACCAGCATTGAATATCTGGGTATGCCACACAATCGCACATGGTGCAGAAGCTAACCGTGCAGCAGCGATTTTCAGCCACTGCACGGTTAGTTTTGGCGGTGAAAGTTAGGACAGTTTTTGCTGTGCCTAACTTTTGCCACTGAGGGAGCACCGGGCAGCGATTGGGTATCGCCCCTGGAATGTCCCCGATATGTCCGGATGCTAAGGGGGGTATAGCAGCATTACACAGGGATATTCAATGGTACTGACCATGTTAGTGCCGCTGAATGTCCCGCTTAGGGGCATTTACAAAATAAAACTCTGTAAACCGTGTAAATGCCTTGCAATATCGGGCCCAATATATTTAGGAATCCTTGAGCAGATGATAAATAACCAAACAGAAGGTGCTCAGGAAAAGGTGCCAACAGATCGAATCTTGTCTGCTACCTTGTGACATTAATAGATTGAAGAATGGAGTAGCTTCAGTAAGTTGTTGAAGGACTTATTTGATTACATCTTTTGTAGTAGAAATAAATGGTCTTAGGTGAAAGGAGATGTGAATAAGAGGCCAAACATTTATCGGAAAAGCAGAATACTGAAGAACTTGGCAAGCATAGGACTGATCTCCAATTACAAAGGCACCATTAATGTGAAATCTGTATTGACTTACACAAAGGATTTCATCTGTAGAACACTAGTAGAGTATGTTACTTGGAAAACAAAGAAAAGAAGTCATGGTAACATTATAGGAATGTGATTATAGAAAAAGGAGTCATAATAGACACTAATGCATAAGGTTCAGTGATGGGAATTTGGAGAATATGAACAAAGATACATTACACATGAAATTGGACTGGAGAACTACAGGATCTATAAATAATTGAGCAACTATTGTACTGTGGATTAACAAAGGGAAGCACAGAGAAAACTAGTGGTTTGATTGAGGGATCTTGTGACTCAGGGAGACCCATGCACAAGCTCCATACTTCCAAGGATGAGAAAAAGGGGATGTGTCAGGTGACCTTAGGTTTAGAGGGTTGACCATCTCCTCACAGATTCCAGAGAATCTGGGCTTTGCTTAATAATATATAAAATGCAATTTATAGGTTGGTAATGTAGTAAATGAACATTAAAAGATATCAAAGCTCTCTCTTTGTAGGAAAATGCCTGTGATTCGCTAGGATAGGTCACCCAGTTAATTTGACAATCACCTGGGAAATCATGGGTATAAACACTTCTAAGAGTATAGAGTAAAAGGGAGAGGTAGATAGGGTTAAACAAAGGGTAAGTGAAGTAAAACATAATTGGTATTGACAAAATACATGGGGTAAGGAGGTGAGCTTGAGCACTAGAACAGGAGTCACCCCTTCTAAGAAATCCCATCTCTATGCTATTAAATGGCGTCAGGTTCTGGAACCTATACTGCGGAACAGTAAGAGGTATCCTCAGAAGAGAAAGACTGCAATACAATGTAAACCAAAGAATCATAAATATAAGCAAAACAGGGTATAGCTATAGCAGTATTATAAAAGAATGTGGAGTTCTTTCTGATGCTGGATATCAGCTGAATTCAGTGAGGTTTCAATATCTAAAGCACTCGGTCACAGATTCTGTAGTAAAGAGAAACCACCCATATAGATCAGGTTCAAAACAACAAGAAAGAGAAAATCGAGAGAGCAATCCAAGCAATATAACATAAAAACAAAGGAAATAGCAGGGTACTAAGATCAAAGTCCATGAGGCACATCCAATTGCAGCTTCAGTACTACTACTACTACTACTACTACTGAGCATTTATATAGCGCTACAAGTCATACGCAGCACTGCACAGAGATGTAAGAGACAGTCCCTGCTCACCAGAGCTTACAAGCTAGTCAAGACAAACACAGAAGGTGTAGGCAGGGATAAAGCAAGGGAAAAGAAAAGGAGATCAGATGGGTCAAGATCCAAAAGCAGCAGCGAAGAGGTGAGTTTTCAGCCTGGATTTGAAGAGGGTTAGAGAAGGTGCCTAGCGTACAGACACAGGTAGTTTGTTCCAGGTGTAAGGCGCAGCAAGGTGAAAGGAGCAAAGTCTGGAGTTAGCTGTAGAAGAAAAGGGCATAGATAGAAGCAGTTTGCTAGAAGATCGGAGTTCCCGAGGGGGGTTGTAAAGAGAGATAAGAGAAGAAAGGAAGAGAGGAGTCGCAGAGTGAATGCATTTATAGGTCAGCAAGAGAAGTTTGAACTGGATGTGGAAACGGATAGGGAGCCAGTGAAGTGACTTGAGAAGAGCAGTAATATGGGCATGACGAGGCTGGCGGAAGATTAGCCGCGCAGCAGAGTGTTGAACAGATTGAAGGGGAGAGAGATGATTCAGAGGGAGACCAGTAAGGAGTAGGTTACAGTAGTCAAGATGGGAGGTGATTAAGAAGTGGATAAGCGTTTTAGTAGTGTGTTCAGAAAGGAAAGGGCGGATTTTGCTGATGTTATAGAGAAAGAAATGGCAGGTCTTAGCTATCAGATGGATATGTGTGGAGAAGGAGAGAGAGGAGTCAAAGACACCCCCCAGATTGCGGGCTGAGGAAACAGGAAGGAGTAGAGAGTTATCCACAGAGACTGAGAAAGGAGGAAGAAGGGGGAGGTTTTAGGGGGAAAGATAAGAAGTTCAGTCTTGGCCATGTTCAGTTTCAAGCGGCGGTGAGACATCCAGGCAGCAATGTCAGAAAGGCAGGCAGAGATCCGGGTCTGGATTGCCGGAGAGATTTCAGGCGTAGAGAGTTAGCCAGTCATGTTCTTCAGCTGGGAAACATGCACTACTTTACAATAGGGAAATCCTTTCCTTTTCCAGGAAAGATGATACATGTATGGACCTTCCATTTTGCATTTTGGCTACAGAGTGTGATCTTGGGGACCCATTTTCTTCCATAAAACAAGATCACTCTGAGAGTAAGAGCATTCATCAGATACAGAAGGTTTTCTCTTCATTAAATAAGAGAGAACTCGTCTGTGTCTACATATGGTTAGCACTCAAAGCCTGATAGTGATGTCTGAGATCAAAAGAACTGATTTCCCCATCTAGGAATGGATCCTTAAAAAAGGTTGAATTGGGTGTGATAGGCATAGGATGTGCCATTAAGCATTCATAAGGTGAGAGATCATCTTGTCCTAGCTGAGAATACCCATATGCTAACCAATAAAACCATAAAGGCCAATCATTACTTTTTTTGTTCACCAATTTCCACAAAGATTCCTTAATGGACTAATTATTCTCCATGGACAAGCAAGATAAGTGCTCATATATGGATGGTCTCACCGACAAAGCCCTCTGTGGAAACCTCTCCCAACTCTTTCTAGAAGTTTTTAGCATGATCCCTCCCCCCATGTGCGCATATTCCTGCCTGCTGCACCTTTTTTCCTCAACCTTTGATTTTCTGCAAAGCCCCAAAGATGTATTCCTGTACTGGTCCTTGGTCTTTCCGCATTTCTGCGGCAGTATTTAACTGTTTTGGGAATTCTGTCCTGCCATGTCATTGCTGCACTATATCACCCTTTTTAGTTCCTTTCTTAGCATTTTTGGTAATTTCAAATTTTTTCTGTTTTCTGTGCATTTACTGTAGGCTTAGGTTGCATTTAGGCTTCAGGTGTCCCAACCATGTGATTTCTCTTTTCATTTAATTCAAAATTAAGTCATTCCATATCATTCTGCTAGACCAGTCTAGATAAGAGGATTGTGTTCCCCTACCAGAAAAGGTGGAACATAAGAACATAAGATATGGACCAAGGTCCGTCTAGCCCAGTATCCTGTTTCCAACAGTGGCCAATCTAGGTCATATGTAGCTAGCAGTTTCCCCAAAAGAAACAGGTTCCACAATGCTTGTATTGGGTCAAGCCTTGATATCACTGGTCAACACTGAAATCGTTACTGACTTTAAAAGGCCCTAATCTGTAGTATCTTGGTGAGCTGAACACGAATATAACATTAAAAAAAATTATTGGTTCTCATTTTGAAGATATTGCATGTAGTTCATTTTTGACAGTTCACCGTGTAAATTAATCCAGTAGGGCATCAACAACATCCCAAATAAGCCTTGAATGATGTAATATTGCATCACATTGCATAATACCAGCATGCACACATCATCCAGAGTTGATTGCGTCATTTTCTGATGCAATGCAATACTACTGCCAGACGGCTGCTGAAGCCATCTGACGTCAGCAGTGTACTATACGCAGTCGGAAAGGAAAGTAATCTGGTATTCTGTTCCGATATTGAAAGCCTCATGAATGCCTTAAAAATCCTCATGACCCACAAGACTGGAGGCTATTTATAGACTCTTCAAAACTGAGTCTAAAGACAGTGCTTTTGAACAATGGAAACCGTCTTTCATCTATTCCAGTAGCGCATGCCGTCCACATGAAAGAGACATACGATAACTTAAAGCATCTACTGACTTCCATTAACTATAACAACCACAGCTGGCACCTCTGTGGTGACTTGAAGGTAGTTGCCCTTTTATTGGGACTGCAGCAGGGATATATAAAATACATGTGTTTCTTATGTGAGTGGGATAGCCGAGCAAGGGATTGGCACTTCTTGCTGAAGGAATGGAATCGCAGACAAAATGTAACAGTTGGAGAGAAGAATATCCAGCACTCAGCTCTGGTTGAGGCTTACGAAATTCTGCTACCACCCCTTCATATCAAACTAGGTTTGATGAAAACTTTGTGAAAGCCATGGACCGCACTGTGCCAGCTTTCCGATACCTGCATGAAAAATTCCCTCGACTCAGCGAAGCAAAGATTAAAGAGGGAGTTTTTGTGGGTCCTCAGATTCGAGAGCTCTTCTAAGATGACCGGTTCAACAACTTGCTGCAGGGTGATGCCAAACAAGCATGGAACGCTTTTCGCCTAGTGTCAACAAACTTTCTCAGGAATGTTAGGACAGAAAACTACAAGGAACTAGTAGAAGACATGCTGATGCAGTATCAGAAACTTGGCTGCAATATGTCTCTAAAGATCCATTTCCTTGATTCCCATCTCGATTTCTTTCCTGACAACTGTGGTATGGTTAGTGATGAACAGGGCAAACGTTTTCACCAGGATATCGCAACGATGGAGCAAAGATAGCAAGGAAAATGGTCCACTACAATGCTGACTGACTACTGCTGGACACTCCCCAGAGAAGCTCCCGAACAGCTGTACAAGAGACAGGCAAAAAAATCTAAGAAGTAGTCTATGACTTGTTTTTTTAAAGGTATTAACTGAAGGCCTATTATATGTTTACTATTGACATGAATTTCGTGATGTAAACATTAATTCTTGTAGATTACAAAAAAACTAGAGCCAACTTTGCAATTTCACTGTCATATTCGTGTTCAGCATATAAAAATTGATAAAAAATGACTATTTTTATTTCAGTAACATGACTTGTAAACATTTATTGACCAGTGTATCCTGGCTCCCTTCTTAATAATGATTTATGGACCTTTCCTCCAGGAACTTGTCCAAACCTTTTTTAAACCCAGCTACACTAACAGCCTTTACTACATTCTCCGGTAACAAATTCCAGAGTTTGACTACACGTTGAATAAAAAAATATTTTATTTTATTAGTCTTAAATAGTTTACCCTGTAGCTTCATTGCATGTCCCCTAGTCTTTCTATATTCTGATAATGTAAACAATCGATCTATGTTTACCTGTTCCACTCCTTTCATTAATTAACAGACTTGTATCAAATCTCCCCTTAGCCGTCTCTTTTCCAGGTTAAAGAGCCCTAACCTTTTTAGCCTTTCTTCATAGGAATATCCTTCCATCCCCTTTACCATTTTGGTGGCTCTTCTCTGAACCTTTTCTAATAACGCTATATCCTTTTTAAGATACGGTGACCAGAATTGCACACAATATTCAAGGTGCGGTCTCACCATGGAACGATATAGAGGCATTACAAAATCCTTTTTTTATTTTCCATTCCTTTCCTTATGATACCTAGCATTCTATTTGCTCTCTTGGCCGCTGCTGCACACTGGGCCAAGGGTTTTAACATGTTATCCACAATGACACCTAAATCTTTTTCCTGGGTGGTGGTTCTTAATGTGGAACCTTGCATCGTGTAACCATAGTTTGGATTGTTCTTCCCTAGATGCATAACTTTGCACTTGTCCACATTAAATTTCATCTGCCATTTTGATGCCCAGTCTTCCAATTTATCAAGATCCTCTTGCAATTTTCCACAATCCTTTTGGGTTTTAACAACTTTAAATAGTTTTGTGTCATCTGCAAATTTGATAAACTCACTCGTTATTCCCTTTTCCAGATCATTTATGAATATGTCAAAAAGCAGCTGGCCCAGCACAGATCCCTGGGGTACACCACTATTCACCTTTCTCCATTGGGAAAATTGACCATTTAGCCCTACCCTCTGCTTTCTATCTTTTAACCAGTTCCTGATCCACAATAGTACACTGCCTCCTATCCCATGACTCTTTAGTTTTGCCAAAGGTCTCTGATGAGGGAACTTGTCAAAGGCTTTCTGAAAGTTCAAATACACTATATCAACTGACTCACCTTTGTCTACCTGTTTATTCACACCTTCAAAAAAACATAACAGATTAGTAAGATAAGATCTTCCTTGTCTAAAGCTCAGTTGGCTGTCTCCCATTAAGCCAAGACTATCTACATGTATGGCAATTTTGTTCTTTATGATGGTTTCTACCATTTTTCCTGGTACTGACGTCAGGCTCACCAGTCTGTAGTTTCCCGGATCACCCCTGGAACCCTTTTTAAAAATTGGCGTTACGTTTGCCATCCTCCAATCTTCAGGTATTTCAGATGATTTTAATGATAGTTTACAGATTACTAATAGCAGGTCTACAATCTCATATTTCAGTTCTTTCAATACCCTTGAATGTATACCATCCGGCCCAGGTGATTTGCTACTCTTCAGTTTATCTAATAGTTGTAATACATCTTCCCAATGTATTGATATTTCCTTCAATTCTTCCACACCATTAAATACCACTTCAATCATGGGTTACATCCCTACATCTTCCTCAGTAAAGACTGAAGCAAAGAATTCATTCAGTCTCTCTTCTATCGCCTTGTTGCCTCTTAGTGCCGCTTTAGGTGCGAAGGTAGCGGACCTCACACACCGCCTAGATAGGATCATAGATAGTGCTGGGGAGGAGTCTGCTGTCTTGGTACATGTTGGTACCAATGACATAGGAAAATGTGGTAGGGAAGTTCTGGAGGCTAAATTTAAGCTTTTAGGTAGGAAGTTGAAATCCAGAACTTCCAGGATAGCGTTCTCCGAAATGCTTCCTGTTCCACGTGCAGGACCCAAAAGACAGGCAGAGCTCTGGAGTCTCAATGCGTGGATGAGACAATGGTGCAAGGATGAAGGTTTTGGATTTGTTAGGAACTGGGGAACATTCTGGGGAAAGGAGGGGCTCTTCCAAAGGGATGGGCTTCACCTTAATCAGGATGGAACCAGACTGCTGGCATTAACCTTTAAAAAGGAGATAGAGAAGCTTTTAAACTAGAAAATAGGGGAAAGCCGACAGTCGCCCAGGAGCGCATGGTTCGGACGAAGGTATCCTTGAAGGATACTACCAAAAGCAGTGAGGTTCCAAAAAAGAGTATAGTAGCCAAAATGCCCTTGAGTAAGGTGCAGACAGAGCGTAAAGATTCCAAATAACCCATGCCTACCAATAGCCAGATTAATATTAATAAAATACAGTCTCTAAAATGCTTGTATGCAAATGCTAGTAGTCTAAACAATAAGATGGGAGAGTTAGAATATATAGCACTAAATGAGAGGTTAGATATGATTGCAATCTCAGAGACATGGTGGAAGGAGGATAACCAGTGGGACACTGTGATACCTGGATACAAACTATATCGTAATGATAGAACTGATCATATTGGTGGAGGGGTTGCACTCTATGTTAGAGAGGGCATTGAGTCAGAAAGGATTAAAGTTTTGCAGGAAATCAAATTTGCTGTAGAATCTCTATGGATTGAAATTCCATGTAAAAAGGGGAAGGCGATGGCAGTGGGGGTGTACTATCGACCTCCTGGCCAGAATGAACAAATGGATGATGAAATGCTCAAAGAAATCAAGGAAACTAACAAAAGTCACAGCAGAGTAATAATAATGGGTGATTTCAATTACCCTGGTATCGACTGGGTCAGTGTTACGGCAGGACAAGCTAGGGAGATAAAGTTTCTAGATGAAATAAATGACTGCTTCTTGGAGCAGCTGGTTCATGAACCGACCAAAGGGGAAGCCATACTGGACCTAGTCCTTAGTGGAACGCCAGATCTGGTGCAAGAAATAAGGGTGTTGGGACCACTTGGCAATAGTGATCATAGCATGATCATGTTTGATTTAATTAGTGGAGGAGGGATAGTAAAGAAATCCACAGTACTACTTTTTAACTTTCAAAAGGGAGACTATGATAAAATGAGGAATATAGTTAAGAAAAAACTAAAAGGAGCGGTTGCAAAGGTTAAAGACTTACAGCAAGCTTGGTTGTTATTTAAAAATACTATCCTCGAAGCCCAGAACAGCTGTATTCCACTCATTAAGAAAAGTGGAAGAAAGTCCAAAAAACTGCCAGCATGGTTTAAAGGTGAGGTCAGAGAGGCTGTTGCTGCCAAAAAAGCATCCTTCAGGAAATGGAAAAAAAGAGTCAAACGAAGAAAACTGGAAACAGCACAAGCACTGACAAGTTAAATGGAAAGTATTGATAAGGCACGCAAAGTGAGAATTTGAGAAGGAACTTGCTATGGAAGCAAAAACACGAAATAAAGACTTTTTCAAGTACATTTGTAGCAAAAGGCCTGTGAGAGAGTCCGTTGGGCCATTAGATGATAGAGGGGTAAAAGGGGCAGTAAGAGGAGACAAGGCTATAGCAGAGAGACTGAATGAATTCTTTGCTTCGGTCTTTACTGAGGAAGATGTAGGGATGTTACCCAAGACTGAAGTGGTATTTAAAGGTGATACTGCAGAGGAATTGAGAGAAATATCGCTACACCGGGAAGATATATTACAACTATTTGATAAACTGAATAGTAGCAAATCACCTGGACCGGATGGTATACATCCAAGAGTGTTGAAAGAACTGAAATATGAGATTGCAGACCTGCTATTGGTAATCTGTGAACTTTCATTAAAATCATCTGTAATACCTGAAGATTGGAGAGTCGCCAACGTAACACCAATCTTTAAAAAGGGTTCCAGGGGTGACCCCGGAAATTACAGACTGGTGAGTCTGACGTCAGTACCGGGGAAAATGGTAGAAACCATCATAAAAAACAAAATTACACAGCATATAGATAGTCATGGCCTAATGGGAGACAGCTAACATGGCTTTAGACAAGGAAGATCTTGTCTTACTAATCTGATATGTTATTTTGAAGGTGTGCATAAACAGGTAGACAAAGGTGAGTCGGTTGATATAGTGTATCTGGACTTTCAGAAAGCTTTTGATAAGGTCCCTCATCAGAGACTTTTGGCGAAACTAAAAAGTCATGGGATAGGAGGCAGTGTACTGTTGTGGATCGGGAACTGGTTAAAAAATAGAAAGCAGAGGGTAGGGCTAAATGGCCAATATTCCCAATGGAAAAAAGGTGAATAGTGGAGTATCCCAGGGATCTGTACTGGGTCTGCTACTTTTTGACATATTCATAAATGACCTGGAAAAGGGAATAACGAGTGAGGTTATCAAATTTGCAGATGATACAAAACTGTTTAAAGCTGTTAATACCCAAGAGGATTGTGGAAAACTGCAGGAGGATCTGGATAAATTGAAAGACTGGGCATCCAAATGGCAGATGAAATTTAATGTGGACAAGTGCAAAGTTATGCATCTAGGAAAGAACAACCCACACTATAGTTACACAATGCAAGGTTCCACATTGGGAACCACCACCCAGGAAAAAGATTTAGGAGTCATCATAGATAACATGTTAAAACCCTCTGCCCAGTGTGCAGCGGCAGCCAAGAAAGCAAATAGAATGTTAGGTATCATAAAGAAAGGGATGGAAAATAAAACAAAGGATATTATAATGCCTCTGTATCGTTCCACGGTACGACCGCACCTTGAATATTGTGTGCAGTTCTGGTCACCGTATCTTAAAAAGGACATAGCATTATTAGAAAAAGTACAGAGAAGAGCCACCAAAATGGTGAAGGGGATGGAAGGCTACTCCTATGAAGAAAGGCTACAAAGGTTGGGGCTCTTCAACCTGGAAAAGAGACGGCTGAGGGGAGATATAATAGAGGTCTATAAATTAATGAATGGAGTGGAGCAGGTAAACGTGGATCAATTGTTTACGCTATCAGAATATAGAAAGACTAGGGGGCATGCAATGAAGCTACAGGGTAAACTATTTAAGACAAATAAGAGAAAATATTTTTTCACTCAACGTGTAATCAAACTCTGGAATTTGTTACCGGAGGATGTGGTAAGGGCTGTTAGTGTAGCTGGGTTTAAAAAAGGTTTGGACAAGTTCCTGGAGGAAAGGTCCATAAACCACTATTAAAAAGGGACCCAGGATAATCAGTGCTTGACCCAGTACAAGCATTGTGGAACCTGTGTCTTTTGGGGATACTGCTAGGTACGTATGACCTAGATTGGCCACTGTTGGAAACAGGATACTGGGCTTGATGGACCTCAGTCTGACCCAGTATGGCATATCTTATGTTCTTATGTTCTTATGTTTAACCCCTCTATCATCTAATGGACCAAATGACTCTCTCACAGGTTTTTTGCTACGAATGTACTTGAAAAAGTCTTTATTATGCAGTTTTGCTTCTGCAGCAAGCTTCTTCTCAAATTCTCCATTGATTGCCTTATCAATGCCTTGCATTTAACTTGCCAGTGCTTGTGCTGTTTCCAGGTTTCATCGTTTGGCTCTTTTTTCCATTTCATGAAAGATGCTTTTTTGGCAATAACAGCCTCTCTGACCTCACCTTTAAACCATGCTGGTAGTTTTTTGGACTTCCTTCCACTTTTCTTAAAGCTTTGAATACAGCCGGTCTGGGCTTCCAAGATAGTATTTTTAAACAACACCCAAGCTTGATGTAAGTCTTTAACCTTTGCAACTGCTCCTTTTAGTTTTTTCTTAGCTATTTTCCTCATTTTTTCATAGTCTCCCTTTCGAAATTAAAATGTAGTACTGTGGATTTCCTTCTATCCCTCCTCCACTAATTAAATCAAACACGATCATGCTATGATCACTATTGCCAAGTGGCCCCAACACCCTTATCTCTCCAATACCCTTATCAGAGGTTTATTATGACCTTATCCTGCTATTAAAGCTGATGGAGCTAGGGGCACACTCCAGTATTTTCTTTTCTAGCAGATGGTGGATGCAATCTGATGCAGCTCTGTAATTAATCTGTGTAAAATTTGATTTAACTTGTCGTGCCCCGTGCCCAGGCAGTCGCCTATAGGCTGGGACGTGCCTTTGTATTGTCCTTAAATAAGGAAATCCAGAGCCGAGGCTTCTGCGAGTTATAGTTGTGAGGTCTCAAAGAATAAAGTTGTGGCTCGAGGGTTTTAGGCAAACACAGGAATTTTATTTTTCTCCTTTCCAAAAGAGTATTTAAAAGCTCAACGCATGGCAAAATAAATGGGATTCTTCTCCACACAAAATTCTAACAAAAAGACCCTCTTTACCTGAACAGAACACTGCAACTGCTTCTATCAGCTTTAAGCACAAATAGCTGCTTCCTTTTAAACTTTCCGCATTCAAAAATAAAGCTTTAACTGCTTCTGCCAGCTTCAAGCACATGTAGTTATCCATTTCAAACTTTCAGTCTTCAAAAATAAGGCTTTAATTGCTTCTGTCAGCTTTAAGGATATGTAGTTGTTTCTTTCAAAGCTCCCAGTATTCAACATAAAACTTTAACTGCTTCTGTCAGTTTTACTCAGACAATTTGTTTCTAGATTTTTCTCCTTTCAAAACCTAAAACTTTTATGCTGTTTTCTTGCAAAGAGAGCAGTCCACTAATGATTCTACAGACTCCTTATCAGAATCATAACACTCTGTTTGCATTTGTTCATAACCTGCGGCTGTTATATCTGGGCTTAAATCAGCTTGCACAATCTCAGGCTTAATCTCTTCTAACAGCTCTAAGACCTTTCTCCAGTGAGACTTCTCTTTATGCTCAGTGTTCTTAGCAGGCACATGGAGATTCTTTTCTTTCATTAACCGGCACAGATCCTCTAACTGGCTCACATTACTTTTATTTACAGTTCTATTCACACACCTTTTGGGAGTTGGCAGTTTTCCAGCAGGTTCATGAGCTGCTGCTATCGTACCTTGCTCCTTGTTAGTAGCTCTCCCAGGCAAAACCCTCCTGCCTCCAGAATCAACTGCAGTTCCCCTGCAGTACTGACTTCCTTCTGGAACGTGGCTCCCTGTGTGTTGGTTTCCTTTGGAATGCTCTCTGGTGCTGACCCTTTCTTTGTCCTTCAGCTCCCCTGAAGTTTCTTTCTCCTTCTGCACCCCTGGTGGTCCTCTCTCCTTCCGTTTCCCTGGTGGTCTCCTCCCACTCTTCTAATCCCCTGGGCTTATATGAGTGTGCCTGAACTATCGGGCCGTTCTCCTCCCCCAGGTGCCTCTCATTAACTTCACAGCTTGCCTCAGAGCTTGGGCATGGTCTGTACCCAGCAACTACGTGTGTTTTTTTTCTCTTTGCCTGCAGTCTGAAAACCACTGCTTTCTGGCCTGTCTCTTTCCTTAAAGGTAAAAGCCTGTTTTTCTTCCAGTTCCATAGGCTCAGATACCCTTTTCCCATCACAAACTCAAGAGTAACTGCTCTCTGGAGCAACTTCCTTACTTGAGCTTGAGAAGAGAGAGCTCCCAGAGGTCGCCCTTAAAACTGGTACTCTTCTGGGAATAGCACACATGGAGGTGGGATGTTGATTCAGTTCCCCATCCTTATCTTGTAACGGGCCGGTTGAACATCCAGGATTGTTGGATAAGGACCCTGCGCCTAACACAGCCTCAGTGCCCCCTTTCCCTTTCCCTTCTCCTTCTCCAGCTCTCTCCTGAAGATTTAGATGAAGGTCTTCAGAGGTATATGCTTGCAAGTCTTGGCAGCAGGGGAGTAGCACTGAGCCCAGCACTGTTGCTGCGTAGGGATCCTCGGGGGTAAGTACCAGATTCAAGTTTCTTCTACTCAACTAAAATTGTCTTTGGGGTATTCCGACCTCATCCACTGGACGATTTGACCATCGGGTTTGAGACCGTTTTGGACGAACCATTGGTTAGGTGTATTTTTTTCTTCTATCAGTTCCTACCTCATACTAGTGCTGTTTGTGAATGTTGCTGGCCTTTGGCTGTATGTTAACCTCTATGTGCATTCTCAGTGCGAGGCATTAGTACATGCTGTTTAGGTGCTTACTTCCTCAGCAAATGGTGATGTCTGTGTTTTTGGAATGTGCACTCTGGGCACCATCCTTTCTAGCATGTTTTGACTGAACTGTCTGAGTGGAATTGCTGGACCATGGAGGCTGCTCTACTTGAGGCAGGCATATGTCATCTAGGAGGAGACACTGCCTGATCTGTGGCAATTCCGAGTACTTTACTGGACTCCCTCTTCAATTCCTTTTGCTCACCCCTCAGAGACATCACCCTCACAGTTGGTGGACAAGGACCTCCTTCCTTTGTCACCACTTCAAAAGCGATAACAAGAGCAGCTGGAAGAAAAGAAAGAACCCTGGTTTTGGATTCCTCCTCTTACTCTATTAGCCTCAGCTCACCTCTTCTTGAAGCTTCTCAGAGAGATCCTATAGCAGCCAGTCTACCCCTTCTGATGGGGGGACACTCATGCTGGCAGGGAGTTCCCAGACTTTGGTTTATCCTCTTCAGAATTCTTTTCCTTTCACCAGCAAGCATGGTCTTTTTGGTGAGGCAGTTTGGATCGAGAAGTCTCCGAGCCTCCTGTTCTCATTCCTCTCAGTCAGAGGAGAGTCCTGGTTCAAAGGGCAGGAAAAGTTTAGTGGGAGCTCTGCTGCAGAAGCAGCCCCAGCAGAGATTTGATTCCACGATCTTGGACCATCTCTCCTGTTCTTAGGATCCTGACTTGAGCTCTGATAGTTCTGATGGAGACTCCACATGCGATGAAGATGAGTCTTCGATTTCGATACCAGATGACCAAAATGATTCTCTCATCATCCATTTGTTTTGGAGGGAAGCACTGGTGGCACCAATTGATCAAGTGTCCTCTGCCCAGTGGCTTCCAACAGCAGAGCAGATGCCGCAAGTGCACCCCGTCTTGCAGAGGTTATGATATCCTCTGGAGTGTTTTTCTTCCCAGAGTTTATCAAGAGCATGGTGTGCACAACTCCAATTGAAAAAAGTCAGAGTCACGAGAAAGCTATACGCTTTTCCTCAGCAGGGTTTCAATGCCTGGCTACTTTTGCTTAAGTGGATGTGCATGTGATGGCTGAGAGGGTGGTGCAACTCTCAAAGATGACGTGGATCACAAGGTTGAGGCTCTCCTAAAGAGCCAGTTTTCAGCCTCCTCCCTAATTCTCCAGACAGTGATTGGTAGGGACTTATGGCTCTTGCGCTTCTCCAGTGGATCCAGTGACACCCTCAGGATGACATCTCAATTCTTCTGGAGTCAGCAACAGCCTTCTTGTCAGACACCATGTATGATTTGGTCTGCCTTGTGGCCAAAGATATTCTGTTTTCTATGATGGCTTTGGCTTTGCCATTGGGTAGCAGACATGGCTTCCAAGTCCCAGCTATCTAAGCTTCCTTTTAAGGGGAAGCATGTGCTTGGGGAAACTGGAGAAACTGGTCAAGGAATTGGGATTTGTCTTCCGGAGGATTGTCTTCTGGAGGATAGACCCAAATGGCTTTAGAAGTAGTCTTTCATTCCCAGTCTCAGCACTTTTGCGGGGCTCACAGTCCTTGGGAGGTATTCTTCTCTGGGTCTAACTTCTTCCAATAGACACAATGATGGGTTAGGACCCATTCAAAGGTGTCTCCTCTTTTCTACTAGGAATGGGCCCGTGTGACCTCAGACTGCTGGATGCTAGAAATTATTCAACCTGGCAACATGTTGAAATGCAGGGATCTCATCTCTGATGCCGTCATATCATCTCCATGCTCTTCTGTGGCCATGAAAATCCACCATCCAAGCAATCTTGAAAAGACTGCTCAACCTTCAGGCTGTAAGGGTCGAGGGCTGGTATTCCATCTATTTTGTAGTACCAAATGATGTTTTTCACAAATGATTAGAAGTTAATCTGCATCTATACATTTCTTGCTCTTTTTACTAGATCCATCCTGTAACCTATATACCTTAACTTTTTATCTTAATGTTAAATATAACTTGCACTGCTGTCATCTTTTATATACTTTGTTCAATGCACTGAGCTCCTTGTAAACCGACTTGACTTGTAGAAAGATGGTATAAAAAAGATGTTAAATAAATAAATAAATAATGTGCCTCCTGCAAGAACCTCTCCTGCAACTCCCATCAGCTTGGGAGATTTGATGCAGGGGCAATCCCTGCTAGGTAATCCAACCCCCTTTTCGCTAGTTTGGCTTTTGAGAGGTGATACTTAGCAAGTAAGGGCTATTTTCCTGCCATGTTTTCCTACCATGGTTTAATGCTCCTGAAAACAAAGAGAATCTACCTGTCTCATCTATGTGCATGTTTGGTGCCTTTTTGAGCACTGATGTAGTGGGCGTCAGGTCAGCCTTAGCACAGTGGACTTGTTGGCTTTACTTGCCTTCCTTCAGGATGGATTTCACAAGGGCCTCTTCCTTAATTACTTAAGGGTTCAGGTGGTGGTCTTGTCGTGCTTTAGGCGTCATGGTGGGGTGCTTGGTGGTCTTGCCCCAAGATGTATCCCATTTCTTTTGAAGAGTAAGACACTTGAATCCTCCCCTGCGGTCAATCGTTCCTTCATGGGATCTCAGCTTAGTTCATTGGATTTTAGTGTATGAGCCTTTTAAACCCTTGAGGAGGGGCTATGCTTAAAGATTTGTCCATCAAAACTGCCTTCTTGGTTGTGGTCTGCTCAGCAAAATGGATCTCAGACTTGCAGACCTTGGTGTACCGAGATCCCTATCTGTTGTTCTTGATGGAGGTGTGCACATTTGGCCCATTCCTTCCTTCTTGCCCAAAGTGTTGTCTTTTCATGTCAATCAGATGGTCTGTTTGCCTTCTTTTCTGAAGGAACAGTGCCAGGAGAAAGAAGGATAAGGGTCTTCGCCTGAGAGATGTCAGGAGGGTGCTTCTTTGGTATCTTAAGGTCACTAACTCCTTCCAAAAATCAGACAGGCCATGTAAAGGTGATGCGTCCACAAAGCCTTTCCTGGGTCACTGAATAAAGGAGCCAATAACTTCAGACTATCTGTTGCGGAACTGTCTGTCCCAGAGGGTTTCTGTGTGCATTTCACCTGGGCGCAGGCTTTCTCCTGGATGGAGAGAAACTCAGTTGATCCCTTAGACACTCCTAAGGCAGCAATGTGGTCATCACATTCTATTTTTATCAAGCATTATCACTTGAATGTCCACTCTTGTGCAGACATGACCTTTGGGGCAGAGATTTTGAATGCTGCTGTGTCTTCTTCCCACCCAGGGGGATTTAGATTTAGTATGTCCCACTTCTGGAAATGGGAGGTAACATTTTGCTTATTGGATAATGTCCTTTCCCAAAGTACTGCTAGACCAATCCAGGACCCTACAATTTGATCTGCTATATTCTCTGTGGTTTGACCCTATGGGCCCATAATCCTCTTGACAGGCCTTCTGCCTAAAGACTCTTCTTTTATATACTATTGTTCCTTATCCTGTTGGTCCTTGTTACCCTCATTGAAGTTTTGTGTGGTCAGGAGTCCTTGACCATAGCTTGGGTATGAATATGGAAGTGTGCCTCAAGCTGCATCAGCTATAATAGCAGGATGAGGTCATAAGAAACCTCTAGATTTTTCTTCTCTGATCAAGCAGCATATTGACACCTTGCGGACCCTCTTCAGGCTCATGTTTGACCTGGCCTTCTCATCCAGGGAGGTTTCATAGTGGAGGGCAAAAGAGATCCTATTACAGTCGTAGGTATCCTCCTCTCTCCCACTCCATATAGACCAGATAACCTTCTCATTCCAGTCCTAGGCAACCAAAGGTTCAGAATTACTTGATGGCCCCCTAGCCAAAACCAAGGATGGAGTTTTGAAGGACTCCTAGAAAACATAGCCTCTATCCCAATCTTGCTCCCAGACAGCATTAGAGTTGGAAGGAGGCTCATGCTGTTTATAAGTTGTTAGCCCGTTACAACTTCCAACTCTTGAGTTCTCAAAATAGTTTGGAAAGGAAAATTCTTGTATGCAAATTCTAGAAATCTAAAATATAAGATGGGAGAGTTAGAATATGTAGCATTGAAGGCAAACTTAGATATAATTGGAAACTCAGTGACCTGGTGGGACATTGTGATACCAGGCTACAAAATATATCACAAAGATAGAGTAGAGAATCATTGGTGGAGAGATGGCACCAGTGCACTTTTCTTAGTATATAAGGTGCCATATCTTACATGCAGGGGTCTTTCATTAATACGTTGGGACAATGGGTCAATTTTAGCTGATAATGAAAAAGGTGCTGTTACCCCATACCATACCCCATCAAAAAAAGCTCTGGGTAGCACTATATGTTAAAAAAAGCATTGAGTCAAACAGGATAAAGGTTTTGCAGGAATCAAATACAATGTAGAATCTTTATGGATAGAAATTCCATGTAAAAAGCAGAAGAAAATGGCAGTGGGATTGTACTACCATTCACTTGGCCAGAATGAACAGATGGATGATGAAATGTTAAAAGAAATCAGGGAAGCTAACAAAAGTTACAACACAGTAATAAGGTGACATTTTAATTACCAGTTAATGTCCTTTCCTTGAGTCCTGCTAGACCAGGCCAGGCAAGTGGTTGTGTTTCACTATCAACAGATTGGTGGAGACAAAGAACCAATTAAAAGCTCAGGTTTCAATGACATCACTCCCATGCCTCTATTGGCCTCAGCCACCAGAGGTCCCTTCAGTATTCATCCCAAAGCATAAGGGAGAAACATGGCAAGCCTCACATAACCTCAAAGTGGCCAATAATGAGTAACAAAACAGTAGAAAACTATGTATAGGAAAGTGTAACCAGAAGGCTGCTAGCAGAAGATGAACCTGCAATGCCAAGTATAAAATCATAGCAGACCCAAGGATAACACAGCAGAAGAACAGAGCAATACAGTTCCAGAGGCGGGCTCTGGACTGGTCTAGCGCGACTCAAGAAAAGGATATTAACTGGTAAGTAAAATGTCATCTTCCCTATGTCCTGCCAGACCATTCCAGACAAGTGGGATGTACCAAAACTACAACTCCATTGGGCAGGAAGCAAACACAGCAGCTCGCAAAACCCTTGAGCCAAAGGCTTTGTCCTCCCGCACATGGAAATCCAAGTGGTAATGCTTGAAAAAAGTTGAAAGTGATGCACATGTCGCCACTTGACAAATATCCACAGGGGCTACCAAGCTTCAGTCCACCCCCCAGGATGCTTGTGTTCTGGTAGAATGGGCACGCAAAACCTCCAGAACTGGCCAGTTCCGCAAAATATATGCCGAGGCAATGGTCTCCTTAATCCTGTGCCCCAAAGTTGACTTAGCTGCACCTCATCCTTGTGCGGGTCAGCAAACAGCACAAAAGACGGTCAGACTTCCGAAGGGAATTTGTAACATAGAAACATGATGGCAGAAAAAGACCACATGGCTTATCTAGCCTGCCCTTCCATATCAACTACAATAGTCTCTTTTTTATCTTTAGAGATCCTCTGTGTTTGTCCCATGCTTTTTTAAAATTCAGATACTGTCCTCATGTCCACCACCTCCACTGGGAGACTATTCCATGCATCTACTACTCTTTCCGTAAAGGAATATTTCAGGTATATTACTCCTGAGTCTATCCCCTTTTACTCTCATCCTATGTCCTCTCGTAGCAGAGCTTGCCTACAATTGAAAGAGACCCTCCTGTGAACTTAAGCCATGGAGATATTTAAAAGTCTCTCATGTTTTTTTTTTTTAATTTATTGAATTTTTTGAAAAACATTCAAATATTGAAACATTGAATGAAGGAAATACGGTAATAAGGAAATAAGATTCCAAGAAATATACAATATTAACAAGAAATTCAATACTTTACCCTAATCAGCCCACAATAATAGGAGGGAGGCAACAGGAAATTAAATTACAAAACTAAAGAAAAAAAGAAATACTAGCAGTGCAGACTTATGCGTCAGCCATATGAGGAAATAAATTCACAATGGGTTCTTCTCTAGCAATAAGAAACTCCAGGAGCTGACAGGGCTCAGAAAACATATACAACTTTTCTTTATACGAAACACAACACCTCGCAGGAAATTTTAACAAAAATGTCCCGCTGAGGAAAAGAACCCTGGGTAAAACCCAGGAACTCCTTCCTCTTCAGCTGGGCTCTGGCTAAATCAGGGAAAATACGCACACTTGAACCCATAAATTGCTCACTGAAATTTCTAAAATACATACGCATAATTAATGCTTTATCAGACTCAAGGGCCAGTGTAATAAGGAGGGTAGCTCGGGCAGTAACTAATTCCAGGGAACTCTCCAAGAAACCTGTAAGGTCTCCAGGGATCCCCGAAGGATCACTGACAACTCCCTGAACTCCCCTGCCAACATTCAAATATTGAACTCTGATTAATGGTGGGAGATTCTCCCCAGGGATCTTCAAGACCTCCTGGAAGTATCTCCGAACCATTTCCAGAGGAGAACACACAGGAGACCTAGGAAAGTTCACCAGTCTTAAGTTGTTCTTCCGGACTTGGTTTTCAAGATATTCCAACTTTCTATTGGTCACATTCCGGTCCTTCATATGGGCAAGATGTACTTCTTGGAGTTGAGCCAGCTCTCCACTCAGCCGTGCCAGCTTCACCTCCTGTTCCTTCTGGACCATTAAAGTCTGATGGGAATCAGCCTTCAATAATTTAATATCAGTACTCACAGATAACGCTATTCTTTCCAAAGAAGAATTCATTGTTGAGATTGCCTCGCATAGCACTTCCAAAATTACGTTTGTGGGCTTCACCAATCTGCCACCACCAGCGGTGTCTCTCGGGGTCACTCTCTCCTGAAGAGGGCTGGACGATAACACCATTCCAGCCCCAGATCCTCCATCGACTCCAGGAGTCCCACAGATGATGACTACATCGGCACCAGAGGCCTCCATAGCCTCCTGATTCGGCGTGCTGGCTAGCACGCCAACCGCACTCCTGCCGGAGAAACTGCTTCCGGGACACGGCGGGGGGGGGGGGGGGCCCGCTGCTCTGGGGACAGGAAAACCCTGTATATGCTCAGGTCGAGGGAAACCTCAGGAACTGCCGAAGACGCCGCTGACTCCCTTACAACAGAGAATCCACAGCTTTGAAGCATCTGTTGGCCCGCTCCGATGACTCCAGCCTCACCCTGAGGAAGGTGAGCTTGTTTGTGCTTTCTTCTGCCCATACTGGATAGTAGAAGCTCTAACCGCCGACACAAAGATGCTCAAAAAAGCGGACCTCTGGCAGAGAGAATCACACTGCCGCCATCTTGCCTCTCACCCCCTGCCTTAAGATGTCTCTCATATTTTTAAGAAAAAACTAAAAGGAGCAGTTGCAAAGGTTAATGATTTATATCAACCATGGGTGTTTAAAAATACTCTCTTGGAAGCCCAGACCAGCTGTATTCCATGCTTTGAGAAAAGCAGAAGTAAACAAAAACTGCCAGCATGGTTTAAAGGTGAGGTCAGAGAGTCTGTTGTTGCCAAAAAAGGCATCTTTCAGGAAATGGAAAAAGGAGCCAAATGTCGAAAACTGAAAACAACATAAGCACTAGCAAGATAGATGGAAGGCATTGATAAGGCAGGCAAAAAGAGAATTTGTGAAAAAGCTTGCTGTGGAAGCAAAAACATGTAATAAAGACTTTTTCAAGTACATTCATAGCAAAACACATGAGAGTCAGTTGGACCATTAGATGATAGAGGAGTAAAAAGGGCACTAAGAGGGGGCAAAGCCATAGCAGAGAGATTGAATGAATTATTTGCTTTGGTCTTTACTAAAGAAAATGTAGGGATATTACCCATGACTGAAATGGTATTTAAAGGTGATGTCGCAGAAGAATTGAAAGAAATATTGATACACTGGGAAGATGTATTACAACAATTTGATAAACTGAAGAGTAGCAAATCACCTGGACCGGATGCTATATGTCCAAGGGTGCTGAAAGATGAGATTGAAGACCTACTATTAATAATCTCTGAACTATCATTAAAATAATTTTCAATAAAAGATCGGAGATTGGCCAATGTAACGCCAAATTTTAAAAAGGGTTCCAGGGTTGATTCGGGAAACTACAGACTGGTGAGCCTGACGTCAGTACCGGGGGAAAATGGTAGAAACCATTATAAAGAAAAAAATTACTGAACATGTAGATAATCATGGCATAATGGGAGAAAGCCAACATGGCTTTAGCCAAGGAAGGTCTTGTCTTACTAATCTGTTGTTTTTTTTAAGGTGTAAATAAACAGGTAAACAAAGGTGAGTCAGTTGATATAGTGTATCTGGACGTTCAGAAAGCCTTTGATAAGGTCCCTCATGAGAGACTCTTGGCGAAATTAAAAAGTTATGGGCTAGGAGGCAGTGTACTATTGTGGATCAAGAACTGGTTAAAAGATAGAAAGCAGAGGGTAGGGTTAAATTGCCAATTTTCCCAATGGAAAAAGGTGAATAGTGGAGTACCTCAGGGATCTGTGCTGGGTCCGCTGCTTTCTAACATATTCGTAAATGACCTGGAAATGGGATTAATGAGTGAGGTAATCAAATTTGCAAATGACACATTATTCAAAGTTGTTAAAACCCATGAGGACTGTGAAAAATTGCAAGAGGATCTTGATAAATTGGAAGACTGAGCATCCAAATGTCAGATGAAATTTAATGCGGACAAGTGCAAAGTTATGCACCTAGGAAAGAACAACCCAAACTATGGTTGCACAATGCAAGCTTCCACATTAGGAACCACCACCCAGGAAAAAGATTTAGGCGTCATCGTGGATAACATGTTGAAACCCTCCGCCCAGTGTGCAGCAGCGGCCAAGAAAGCAAATAGAATGCTAGGAATCATAAGGAAAGGAATGGAGAATAAAACAAAGGATATTATAATGCCTGTGTATCGTTCCATGGTGCTACCGCACCTTGATTATTGTGTGCAATTCTGGTCACCGTATCTATAAAGGATATAGTGTTATTAGAAAAGGTATAGAGAAGAGCCCCCAAAATGGTAAAGGGGATGGAAGAATACCCCTATGAGGAGAGGCTAAAAAGGAAAAGAGACGGCTGAGGGGAGATATGATAGAAGTCTATAAATTAATGAATGGAGTGGAACGGGTAAACATAGATCAATTGTTTATGCCATCAAAATATAGAAAGACTGGGGCACATGCAATGAAGCTAAAGTGTAAACTGTTTAAGACTAATAAGAGAAAATATTTTTTCACTTAATGTGTAATCAAACTCTGGAATTCGTTACCGGAGGATGTAGTAAAAGCTGTTAGTGTGGCTGGGTTTAAAAAAGGTTTGGAGAAGTTCCTAGGGGAAAGGTCCAAAACCAATTATTAAAGGGGACCAAGGAAATCCACTGCTTTTCCCAGTACAAGCATTGTGGAACCTGTGTCTTTTGGGAAAACTGCTAGGTACTTGTGACCTAGATTGGCCACTGTTGGAAACAGGATACTGGGCTTGATGGACCTTGGTCTGACCCATTATGACATTTCTTATATTCTTATGCCCCTATCCTGCCTTTCCTCTAAAGTAGATATATATTAAGATCTTTAAGTCTGTTGTCATATGCTTCATAATGAAGACCTCTAACCATTTTAGTAGACAACCTGCTTTTATCATTTTGGAGGTGCAGTCTCCAGAATTGGACACGATACTCCAAATGACGTTGCACCAGGTTGCATTATCACCTCCTTTTTTCTGCTGGCCATTCCTCTCCCTATACACCCAAGAATCCTTCTGGCTTTCGCAGTCACCTTTTCTACCTGTTTAGCTACTTTAAGATTGTCAGACACAATTACGCCCATGTCCCTCTCTTCTTTTGTGGACAGAAGTTCCTCACACCCTACACTGTAGAGCTCCTTTGGATTTTTGCAGCCTAAATGCATGACCCTGCATTTTTTAGCATAAAATTTCCATTGCCAAATTCTAGACCATTTTTCAAGCTTAGATAGATCCCTCCTCATGTTTTTGATTCCTTCCTGTGTGTCTACTCTATTGCAGATTTTTGTATCATCTGCAAACAAGCAAACCTTACCCAACAGTTCTTCTGCAATATCACTAACAAAGATATTAAACAGAATCAGACCAAGGACAGATCCCTGCGGCACACCACTTTGTCGCCTCCCACTCAACCAATTTCTAACTCAATCAATAACTTTAGAGTCCATTCCTAGGGTGCTCAGTTTGTTTATAAGTTGCCTGTGCGGAACGGTGTCAAAGGCTTTATTGAAATCTAAATACATCACCTTGGCCCAACTCCCTGGTCACCCAGTCAAAGGAATCTATCAAATATGTCTGACATAGACCTGCCTCTGGTGAATCCATGCTGCCTCGGATCCTGCAATCCATTGGACTCCAGAAACCTCACTATTCTCTCCTTTTGTAGCCTTTCCAATAATTGACTAACCACAGAGGTTAGACTAACCGGCCTATAGTTCTCAATGTCATCTTTACGTCCGCTTTTGTGCAAAGGAACCACATGTGCCTTTCTCTGGCACCACTTCCGACTCCAAAGAGGCATTGAAAAGGTCGGACAGTAGAGCTACTAGAATGTTCCCAAGTTCCCTCAGTAGTTTTGTTTTTATCCCATCCGGACCCATGGCTTTGTCTACTTTTAGTGTAGGTAGTTTCTCACAATGTCTTCTGAAAATCGTTCGAGATCCCTGTCACTTCTGTTCCTATTTGTGGATGTTTTCTGAGGTCCTGCTCCTGACCCTTTTTCTGTGGACACAGAACAGAAATATTTGTTAAGCAATTCTCTTAACCTCCAATTAACAGAGAAGCACCCTCCGGACATCCGCAAAGTGAAGGTCCTTATTCTTCCCCTAGCACTGCTCCTTAGAGAAAGAGGGCAGGCAAATCACCTGGTTCACATGAAAGGGAAACAGCACCTTAGACAAGAAGGAAGGCACAGGCCAAATAGAGATGGCCTCCTGTGAAAAAGACAGATCAGTATCCCGGCAAGAAAGAATCTGCAGCTCGGAAATTGCAACCAAGAAAACCATCTTGAGCATCAAATCCTTTAAAGTAGCACACTACAATGGTTCAAAGGTCACCACCATCAGGGCCCTGACACAAGACCCAGATCCCAGGAAGGGATCACAGACTGGAGGGGAGGATACAGATGCCGAACCCTCTGGAGAAAGCATGAGATGTCCAGGTGCAAGGCTAGAGACTTACCAGCCAACAGACCTTGGAAACAGGCGAGAGCTGCTGTCTGAACTTTCAGGGAGCTAGGGGAGAAGTCCTTTTTCAAGCCATCCTATAGAAAGACCAGCAGAGAGGGCACCTTGGCTGCCTCAGGAGCCAACTGCTGAATGCCACACTATCACTCAAAGAGGCACCAGATCCATATATATGTGAGCTTGGTAGACTTTCTCCAAGCTCTGAGCAAAGTAGAGACCACTGCCGGCGAGTAACCTTTATGCGCTAGCCATCTCCTTTCCAGAGCAAAGCCGCAAGCAAGAAGGGAACCAGGTCCTTCAGTATGAATGGTCCCTACCCAATAGGCCCCAAGATGGAGGCATCTGAAGAGTAGGATCCACATCAGATCTCCGAATCACGCTCATCTTGGCCAATCCAGTGGCACCAGAACAATCCTGCCCAGATGGCATTTTATACTCTGAATCACATGCCCTACCAGGGACTACAAAGGAAACACATACAGCAGGTACTGACTTGGCCAAGGCTGGGTCAGGGTGTTGACACCCTCGGACTCATCTCAGTGTGGCGACTGAAGAAGCACCGAGTTTTGCCATTGGAGTGAGTTGCCATGAGATCCATTTTGGGATGACCCTAGTGGCACAGAATTAGTTGCCTCCTGACTCAACTCCCATCCTCCAGGATCCAGAGAGTGCCAGCTGAGGAAGTCCACTTCCACATTGTCCACCTCAGCAATGTACAGAGACAACAAGGCTAGGAGGTTTTTCTCCACCCAGGCAAACAGGGAGAGTCATCTTCAGAACTATCTTGACACTCCTCATGCTGCCTGGCTGATTGACATCAGCCACCACCATGGCATCTGAAAATACTCAAACAGTCCAGCCCTTGACTAAGGGCTGGATGTGCAGAAGAGCCAACCTGATGGCCCTCATCTCGAGGCAATTGATGGACCACACCACTTCCCTGCAGTTCCAACGGCTCTTGGCCATTTGGTCTTGGCAATGGGCCCCTCAGCCCAAGAGACAGGCATCTGTTGTCAGGAGGATCCAGTTAAATTTGTCCAGCAGCATGCCCTTTCTCAGATGACAGGACTGCTGCCACCACCGAAGGCTGGACTTCACCATCAACGGGAGCGGAAACCTGCATTTGAACTCCTGAGAAGTCGAGGAGCACTAAGTTCACAAGAACCACTGGAGCGGTTGCATGTGAGCATGCACCTATGGCACCAACCTTTTGCTTGCCACCATCAATCTGAGCAACTGAAAATAATCGCAGCTTCTGGGAGCCTGCTGCACACAGAACAGCACCAGGCAAATCAACTGGAATTTCTCCTCTGGCAGGGAAACTCTGCACATTTGAGTGTCAAAACGTGCTCCCAGAAACTCCAGGGTCTGGGAAGGCAGCAGTTGGCTCTTTCCTCTATTGATTACCCAACCGAGGCTTTCCAAATAAGACACTCCTTGGGATGCCACCTGAGATGCTTCTGAAAGGGAATGGCCCCGGATAAGTCAGTCATCAAGATATGGATGGACACAGATCCCTTGGAGCTGCAATACCGCAGCCACCACCACCATGATCTTGGAGAAGGTCCTCAGGATGGTGGATAGCCTGGAGGGGAGGGCGGTGAAGCAAGCATGGCAAAATGCAGATACTTCTGCTGATCCTCCCAAATTGGGATGTGAAAGTACGCCTCAGCTAGGTCCAGAGAAGCCAAGGATTCCCCTCGGTGCACTGCTTGAATTACAGAGTGCAGGGTTTCCATCTGGAAACACAGGGCATGCAAATGCTCATTGATCCCCTTGAGGTCTAGAATGGGCCAGAAAAGAACCATCCTTTTTTGGCACCACAAAATAGATGGAGTAGATGTCTTTGCCCCGCCTGTCCAGGGGAAAGGGCACTACAACCCTTAGGAGCAGCAACTTGCACAAGGTGGACTGCACCATGGCACTTTTGATTGCAGACCCACAGGGGGAAATGACAAAAGCATCCAGAATTGGCTCCTTGCATTCCAGGACATAGTCATACTGAATGTTGTCTAGTGCCCAGTGATCCTTGGTGACCCAGGCCCATTCCTGAAAGAACAGGTGAAGTCTGCCTCCAACCGGAGGAACCGGGGAATGGGTCCCCAAACCTTCATTGTGCAGTCTGGGAGAGTCCACCTCTGAAGGGCACCAAGTCCCTGGGCCCGCAAGCCTCACGAAAGGACTGCGAGTGAACTTGAAGTCTGGAGGCAGAGGAGAAGAAAGGCTTTCCAGGTCAGTAATGACAAAAGTCCCGAGATCCCTGGAAGTCCTGTCAGTGCGCCTGTGATGGATGGGCAGAGGCTGATGGGAAAGTGACTCCTGTCCTCTTCACAGGCCCCTTGAACCTGTCTTCCAGATGATGGCAAAACTTTTGTCTAGCCCAGGTCCTTCACCAGTTTCTCCGAATCGGCTCCAAACAGAAGCTTCTCTTTAAAGGCCAATTGAGCCAACCATGCTTTGGAGGAGGAGTCTACCGCCCAATTCCGGAACCAGATCCACCTCTGTGACACAGTAGATAGGGCACTGTCCCTGAACACCAGACATACCAGGTCATACAGTACATGGCATCAGAAAGGAAGGCCACAGCTGACTCCAAAAGAAGGGTAGTATCATCCAGCAGAAGAGACTGAATTCACTGAAGCAGGGCTCGAGAAGTCAGGCTCATACATACTAACAACTGAAGGACAGCCGTCGCTGTGGTGAATTGGCTCCTCAACAAGACATCCCTCTTTTGGTCCAGAGGATCCTTTAAAGCCGAGCGACCTTACATAGGGATGGTGGTCTGCTTAGTAATTGCTGTGAGATGTGCATACACCTTGGAAATGTCAAACTATACCTCACACTCCTTTCGTGGAGATCATACACACTCTTAACCCCCAAGGCAGGAGATGGGAGAATCCCACTCTAACTGGATTATATCCTTGATCACCTCTGGGAATGGGATGACAGCAATGGATTTCCACACCCTTTGCAGAAGTGGGTGCACCTTCGGCTCCTGCTTTGTCTCTGGAGCATCTGTCAAGTTCAAGGCGGATGAAACACTGACAATCAACACTGCCAGCTCCACCTTCCAGAATAGGCATATCACACTGGTCTCAGCATAATCCTCTGGCGAGAGCACTTCCTTGTCTACATCAGAGCCCAGCACCGAGACATCTGAATCAAAGTCATAGTCTAAATCTCAAACCAGTCTGAGATGACCCCCATCTCCAGGGTATGCCTTTCGCCGGAGATGCTTAGCCAAAGACAGTTGAACAGAGCTTGTACTCTCAGCCTAACCCCCATGAAACAGCATCCAGGGGGATATCCAGAGGCAGCAGGGTCTGAATTTTCATGCCAGAAGGACGAAGCTTGCTGTAAAAAGGAAACAAATTCTGGGGAGGACAATCCGGAGGCTGGAAGCTCACTTCTCAGAAAAGACTCCCCAACACCAGCGTTCATTGCTGCCGCAGAACCTCTAGTGGGTGAGGAGCAGCTCATGGTCTGTTCCCCGGACTCTCCGGTTGGCTAGATAGCGCTATCTGTCACCTTCTGCCTTAATTGCACTGTGATTAAAGAATACTCCACAAAAACAATAATCAATGTTTCAAAAGCATCAGAGGCTGTGGAAACTGATCCGCTGTTATGTTAAAGAAGAACACTCTGTTATAAATTTTACTTTCACTCCCAACTTAAAGTCTCAGACCAAACAGCGCTCCAAGTCAATAATATATTTGTATGAACATCAGCGCTTCTTAGCATCAACAACCTAGTTGGGAGTGTTTTTTTTTAGAGTAGATATATCTGGATCACCAACTCTCCACCACCTAATGTTTAGCACTATTTCAATGTAAAACTCTTATCTTAATCGTTGTCCTCTACGCCTCCCTCGGCACCTCTCAAGCGTTTCACTCCATATGGGAGTTTCTTCAGGAGGGTCTGTAAATGAAATACATCAACAGTGCTAAAGATTTTTTTTGTGTATATCACAAACCTTTTTACATTGATTACTCTACATATTCAAAAACTCTTCTCATAAAAAACATATATATTCCACGTCTATCTTGATAATAAATAAAAAATAGTGGTGAACAGCCTTTGATTCTTACTTGAGTAGTGCTGCCCGCGTTCATCAATGTCTCTGACTGGGTTCAAAAAAACGCCGCGCATGCGGGCTAGGTAACCTAGCTGAAAATTTATAGAGTATAGCTAGCCGTAATTTGAGGACACCGGAACCCCAACTGGCAATTTGTGTTACATTGAAACTGGTTAGAAATGAAAGTTTAAATACACACATGCCAATCTATGGAGGAATTTAAACCGTAGGGTTGCACTGTGTTAACATTAAAAATCCACCGTTGTTCATGATATAGTAGAGTCTCATCTAAAGTTTTCCCTCTCATTGCTTTTAGAATCCGGTCTATACAAAAGCAGCGTAAATGGTCGAATTCATGCTTCAGTTCTAGGCAATGTTGAACAATTGGTGCAGTCAATACTTTACAATGTAAGCGACTCTTGTGTTCAGACATCCGTACCTTGAAAGGCCGACTAGTTTTACCTATGTAAAGCTGATTACACGGGCATCTGATCGCATAGATCACCGAAGATGTGTTGCATGATGTTGTTTGCTTCAAAACATACTGTTTGCCAAGATATTCAAAACCGGTTGTGTTCTCTGTAACATGACAAATCATGCAATCACCACACCTCCGGTGTCCTTTTTCATCACCTTTGTCCTCTCGTACCCTGACTGAACGTAACATTGTGGGGCTCAGCTGTTCTTTCAAATTGGTGTTTCTCTGCCATACACATCTGATGTTCTTCTCATGTAGATCAGGAATGGTTTTCACTATATCAGTGTGTTTCAAAATTATTCTTTGAATCTTATGACTGAGCGGTGAAAATCTGGTGATCAAATTTACACAGTCATCACTCGTTTCTGTGCACACCTTCTCTGTACCGAGCAACCAAGTGCGATCATTATAAAGCGCCCTTTTGTATGCCTGTTTTGAAATGTGACGGGGATAACCCCGGTTCGAAAAATCTTCCATCAGCTTTTGAGAATGTGACTTAAAATCTGTTAATTCCGAGCAATTGCAGCGGAACCTTAAGAATTGGGAATAAGGTAAGCTCTTTTTTAATCGTGGTGGATGTCCACTAGTATAATGCAAAAAGGTGTTTCGGGCTATAGCTTTTTTATATACCGTGGACTTCCAACTGCTATCTCCTCTTATTAACAACAGATCTAAAAAAATGATCTCCTTAGGGTTAATCGTATGTGTAAATTGTATGGCCCTATTACAACTGTTGAGCCAATGAATAAACTGTAAGGCTTCGGCTTCAGATCCTTTCCATAAAAGGAAAACGTCATCTATAAACCGGGTCCACATCTTGATGTGCTGTGCAAACAGGGATGTCTTTAGCCATTTTTTCTCAAAATCTCCCATAAAGAGATTCGCTACCGAAGGGGCACAAGATGCTCCCATTGCTATTCCTGATTTTTGTTTATAGATGATATTCTCAAACATGAAATATATTTGAAAAATCGTGAGATGTGTTAAGTCTAAAAGAAAAGATATCATAGACTCGGTCAGATCTCCTCTATTCCTTAATTATATCTCTACTGTATTGTACGCTGCACTTTGGGGTATATTAGTGTACAGCACTGTGATATCTAAGGTAATCATAATTACTTCCGAGTCTAACGCCCATTCAGCCTGTTGATCTAATTTTCCTAGGAAGTGAGATGTATCACGAATGTAAGAGGGAATATCCCTTAATAATGGATGTAGAAATGAATCCAAATAAATGGATAGAGGTTCCAAAACTGTTCCTTTAGTTGATACGATTGGTCTACCCGGTGGATGCTCCAATCTTTTATGTATTTTAGGAACCAGATAAAAACGAGCTATAGCAGGAACTTTCACATTCAAAAACACCATTTCTTTTTTAGAAATTATCTTGTTCTGAAACGCTGTTAAGGTACTCTCTCGTATTGTTGTTTGTAACATTCTTGTCGGGTCTTCCATAAGCTCTTCATATACTTCACAGTCCGAAAGGTGTCGCTGAGCTTCATCTAGATAATCTTCATGACTTAGTATGACCACCGCTCCACCTTTGTCAGCTCTGCGGATTACAATATCGGTCCTCTCTCGAAGCTCCTGCCATGCCGTTCGTTCTTCTCAATTTAAAACACATCTGGATAAAGGTTGTTGCTTCTCCAGCTTGTTTACTTCCATCGGGACCATCTCTTTAAAAACTTGTAAAGCTGGCGGTATGGGACCAGGTGGTGTCCAAGTGGATTTTAAAGGGAGTGGTACCCTGCGAACTGATGGTAATTGTGACATTCCTGTTCTGTCAGAAGTGTAAGAGAAATATGACTTCAAATTCAACTTTCGTATAATAGCCTCCAAGTCAATTCTAAACTGGAAGGGATCATGTGAAATAGTGGGTACGTAGGACAAACCCTTGTCCAATAAATGATATTGTGCTTTCGTGAACAACTTGCCTGAAAGGTTCACTACCAAAGTGGAAACATCCCGCAGTGGATCCATATGATTTTGTTCAATCAAGAGACCGTCCGTTCGCGTAATCGGCTGCGTGTTGTAACCTTTATCTTTTTTTCTGAAGTGTCATCCGTAAAATCCTCCCGAGATGTCTTACTTGAGTCTGAACTGGACATTTCCTCTGATGTTACTTCAAAATTAACCTGTCGACGAACTTAACGGTTCTTACGATTGTGGTCCATCCATGGATAAACATTTGTGTAGTCTTCATGGTCCCGTTCTAATTTTTTCATTTTAGCTAACTTTACTTCTTGACGGAGGCTAGAAATTAGTTTTGTTATATCTTCCCATTTTTGTTTAAACCGATCTTCTGATTCAGCCTTTTTGAGCTTAGTGATCATTTGCTCTGCTTCTTTCGTATAGCCTTCCAACACCGTTTTTGTGGTTTCTGCTATTAGGACCATTAGGTCCAGCGAACATTTGTTAAGGACACAATTCCATTTCTTCACAAATTCAATATCAGTGGTAAACATTCGTGGCTCCTTATTGATGAACGCGGGCAGCACTACTCAAGTAAGAATCAAAGGCTGTTCACCACTATTTTTTATTTATTATCAAGATAGACGTGGAATATATATGTTTTTTATGAGAAGAGTTTTTGAATATGTAGAGTAATCAATGTAAAAAGGTTTGTGATATACACAAAAAAAATCTTTAGCACTGTTGATGTATTTCATTTACAGACCCTCCTGAAGAAACTCCCATATGGAGTGAAACGCTTGAGAGGTGCCGAGGGAGGCGTAGAGGACAACGATTAAGATAAGAGTTTTACATTGAAATAGTGCTAAACATTAGGTGGTGGAGAGTTGGTGATCCAGATATATCTACACTAAAAAAAACACTCTCAACTAGGTCATTGATGCTAAGAAGCGCTGATGTTCATACAAATATATTATTGACTTGGAGCGCTGTTTGGTCTGAGACTTTAAGTTGGGAGTGAAAGTAAAATTTATAACAGAGTGTTCTTCTTTAACATAACAGCGGATCAGTTTCCACAGCCTCTGATGCTTTTGAAACATTGATTATTGTTTTTGTGGAGTATTCTTTAATCACAGTGCAATTTTCACTTTACTCCGAGAAGACCGTTTTTTACTTGTACCTTCTGCCTTAAGGCAGGCAAGGCCGGATGAGAGAGGGGGAGCAGGCTTTCCTGGGACAACGCAGAGGCTGCTATACAGGAAGAACAGAATCCAGAGACGAGGCCCCTCACTTTCCATATGTCAAGCAGCGTTTCCTGGAAGAAGACATAGGGAGTTAAGGCAAGTATCATAACAGTGCGTGCTAAGGCTATGGTGGCCCCAAGGCATGCGTTAACTGCACTTTTAGAGCCACATGCATTACCGATGCTAGGGAAGTAATGCGTATTGCTTGGGTAGGATGTACGTTAGGACCATTTGACCACCAGGTGCACAAGAGATGAAAACACTAGTAATGCATGCAGAAAAAGACGGGAAACTCCCACACTGCACCAATGGTCGTCAGTGATCCACCCTGAATTGTATCACAGGAAGACAGAATTGAGAGCTCCCAACACGGATGGTGATGAGGTCCAGCCTTGGTGCTCATCTACTGAGAGCCCCAGGCTGAAAACTTGTGCCGGGTGTCAGCTCTACTCACCAGGAACTGTTTCTCTGGCTTTGCAGCACTTCCTTTAAGGTGGCTAGCAGGCAGATCCCTCTAAGAGCCTTCTGCAATCTTCGGGAGAGAGCAGAGCGAAAAAGAGGAGGAAAGCGGGGACATTGAGGTTGTGTGAGGCAGTTGTACTCTTCCAGATCCTTCCAGTTTCTGGCTGTTCAACAGGCTGTTATCTAGGGTAAGAGTACAGAGCTGAACTAATTTTCCTTTTTCCTGTAGTACCGAAAAGACCATAGTGGAGCCTTCCATGTTGCGCTCTAGTGAGAGATCAACTCTGTCTGTCATTCATGAGCATTTTAAATCAGAATTTTCTTCAGAGAGGAGAAAATCCATCCACCATCTGCTGGAGACAAAGAAATATTGAAAGGACCTCTGGTGGCTGAGGTAAATAGAAGCATGGGAGTGATGCCATTGAAATCTCAGCTTTTTATTGGTTCTTTGTCTCCACCAATCTGCTGGTAGGGGAACACAACCCACTTGTCTGGACTAGTGTAGGCATCTGCTTGCGATCCTCTTATGTCCTGTAAGAATGTCCATAACTTGTATGTAGTTTTCCCGGTTCATCCAAGTTTACTACCCCTGTTCAATGTAAACTCAATGTGACCTGCTGCATTGCTGTATGTTTTGTTTAACTGTAAACCGCATTGATTACAATAGCGCGGTATATAAGAGATATAAATAAATAAATAAATAAAATAAATGATATGGAATGGGTGATTTTAGTTACCCTGCTATTGACTGGGGAGATAAAGTTTCTAGATGAAATAAATGACTGCTTCTTAGAGCAGCTAGTTCATGAACTGACAAGAGGGGAAGCTATTTTGGACATAGTTCTTACTGGAACACAGGATCTGGTGCAAGAGATAAGGGTGTTGGGGTCACTTGGCAATAGTGATCATGGCATCATCATATTTGATTTAATAAATGTAGGAAGGACAGCAAGGAAATCCATAGTAATAATGCCTTTTAACTTTCAAAAGACAGACTATGATAAAATAAGGAAAATAATTAATAAAAAAACTAAAAGGAGCAGCTGCAAAAGTTAAAGGTTTATATCAAGCATAGACATTGTTTAAAAATGCTATCTTGGAAGCCCAGACTAGCAGGGGCAGCTCAAGGGTGATGCAGGGCCATGTGCTGAGACTAATTGTGGGGCTTCATATGCATAGCCAGTTGGACCTCATCTGCATAAATTTGATTTATTTTATTTTAAAATGTATATGTTGCCCATCTAAAATTTTAGGCGACTTTCAAAGGAGCCCCTTACAAGCCTCTTTTTTGCCCTGGCGATGACTTAGGAGCATGTTTACTAAATATTAATATGCATTAAGTGCTACTGCGCCAATAGAAATAAATGGGTGTTGCTGCACTTAGCGCATATTAACATTTCTGAATAAGCAAACTTTTAGTAGATATGCCTCTTAATGAGAGTCTCAATTCCATCTGCATGGGCAGTGAGGATAGAGAGACTACTAGATTTCTACATTAATATACTCCAATGTCAACTGCCAGGCACATTAGGAAGTACTATATACCCTGCTCATCCATAGAAAACCCACCATATCATAACAGCACTACCAGGACACACAAAACACTAAACCCCTCCTATCAAAAAGCAACACTGCAAATATTAAACCAATACATCTCAGAGAATACCAAAACATCTGCTACTGAGGAAAGAGAACAAATGGCACTGTCACATAGAAACTACATGAACAGAGTACTGCAGCTCGGTTGTACATACAAAAAATAATCCGTCACCAAACATAGAACAAGGGATCACAATTTAGAAATATGAAAACAATAATTAAAACTGGGAGCCCCAAAAGCCAGACTTGGAATGTATAATAACACTGGAGAAATAAAACTATTAATTAATTTCTTCCTGTATTAAACAAAACGCAAAACATTAGCAATGCACATTTTCCAGAGCTGACATATTCCAGTTAATAGAGTAAATTCAAATTAAAATTGTTTTTTTCCTGCCTTTTCTTGTTTGGGCATTTTATTTTTCAGTTGCAACTGCCCCAGTAACTTTCTTCTGCTTTCTTCTGTCTTCTGCTAACTCTCCATTTTCTACTGTACATTTGTCCTTTTTTCTCTCTTCTAGTTTTTTTTTTCATTCTCTCTACATCTGCCTCTAACATGCTGCTCTTTCCCCTTTAGCTCTCTTCTCCAGTTCTCTCTTTATTCGTTTTTCATCCACTCAAATTTCACCCCTCCATCCTCAATCCCCACTTACTCTCCCAATACTCAGCCAAACATAGATTTTTCTTCCCTCCCACACAAAATATATGTTCCCCTCTCCATCTTCACTCTTCCAGCTTCTTTTTTTCTCCCACCAGTCCCAGCCCCACCCCCTTATGGTCCTCCCCCAGCATCAGCTCCCTTCTATTTCCAGCCCCTCCCAGAATGCACTCCTTTCTAGTCCCATTCGCCCAGCCCCCCCCCCCGCATCAGCCCATTTCCAGTCCTAGCCTCCTAGTTCCAGTCCTCCTCCAGTCCCTCCCAGCATCTGCTCCCTTCCAGTCCCAGTCCACCATCCCCCATCCCTAGCCCATTTTCAGTCCTAACCCCCCCCCCAATATGAGTTGTCCTCCAATCCCTTCCATTATGTGCTCCCTTCCAGTCAAGTCCCCAATCCTCCAACATCAGCCCATTTCCAGTCCTTCTCCCCTCATTCCCATACTAGCCCCTAAGCTCCTCCATCATTCCAGTCTAGCCCCCATCCCCGTCCCCCTATTCCATTCTAGCCCCCCATTCCCATTCTCATTCTAGCCCCAAGTCCCCCCTGCTCTCACCTGCCCACCAGTGCGCCACCACCATCACACACCAAAAGGGGCCCTGCATCTGATCGGCTGCAGAGGGAGCTGGGGAGGCACAAAACCCCGACTGACCACTGAACAGCTGTGGGAGTAAAGAGCAGTGTTTGCCTTCTCTCCCGTGGTTATTATAAAAAGGAGCCTGCTGGCAAGAGTTTAAATGGGTGCACGCCCCATTTGACCTTCTGGCATTCGGAGTGCTGGTGGACTCCTTTTTATCACAGCATGGGAGAGAAGGCAAATGCCGCTCTTTACTCCTGCGGCTTTTCAGAGGTGAGACGGGATTTCGGGCCTCCCCAGCACCCTCTGAAGCCGGTCAGGTGCAGTGCCATATGTTGGTGACATTCCTGCACAATAGACGGGCCGGCCCTGCAGACCAGATGTATTCCATGCTTTAAGAAAGGTGGAAAGAAGGCCAAATGACTGCCAGCATGGTTTAAAGATGAGGTCAGAGATGCTTTTGTAGCCAAGAAAAAGCATCTTTCTGAAATGGAAAAAGGAGCCAAATGAAGAAGACAGGAACCAAAAGATACCTAAGGGGAAATATGATAGAGGTCTATAAAATAATGAATGGAGTAGAACGAGTGAACGTAGAACGTAGATCGGTTGTTTACTCCTTCAAAAAACAGAAAGACTAGGGGACACGCAATGAAGCTACAGTGTAGCCCATTTAAGACTAATAGGAAAAAACACATAGAGAGCAATGTTCCCTCTAATTTTCTGTAGGCTGTGTGCGCATAAAATATCAGCTGTGTGCAGCTTTTGAAGGAAGGTTAAATTTTTGTGCGCCACATAACGACACTCGGAGTTATATACTTTAAAATTTGACTACACGTCAGAATACAGTATGTACACCACATTGATTTTAATCAAATTAAATGAAAATAGACGATTACTAAATGAAGCGGGAAATTTCTAGTAATTACAATCATAACTTTTAAATTTTAAGACGTCTGTGTTTTCTATCAGAATCAGAACCGTAATTTTTGTGCGCTCTGTTGTAAAGTATGTGCGCTTGCTCAGTGAGATGTGTGCACGCGCACACGCGCACAGCTTAGAGGGAACAGTGATAGAGAGGCTAAAAAGATTAGGGCTCTTCAACCTGGAAAAGAGATGGCTGAGGGGGGATATGATAGAGGTCTATAAATTAATGAATGGAGTGGAACGGGTAAATGTAGATTGGTTGTTTACGTCATCAGAATATAAAAAGACTAGGGGACATGCAATGAAGCTACAGGGTAACCTATTTAAGACTAATAAGAAAAAATATTTTTTTCACTCAACGTGTAATCAAACTCTGGAATTTGTTACCGGAGGATGTAGTAAAAGCTGTTAGTGTAGCTGGGTTTAAAAAAGGTTTGGACAAGTTCCTGGAGGAAAGGTCCATAAACCATTATTAAAAGGGACCCAGGATATCACTGCTTGACCCAATACAAGCATTGAGGAACCTGTGTCTTTTGGGGAGACTGCTAGGTACTTATGACCTAGATTGGCCACTGTTGGAAACAGGATACTGGGCTTGATGGTCCTTGGTCTGACTCAATATGGCATATCTTATATTCTTATGTTCTTATAATCAAACTCTGGAATTCATTATCGGAGAATGTAGTAAAAGTGGTTAGTGAAGCTGGGTTTAAAAAAGGATTGGACAAGTTCCTGGAGGAAAAGTCCATAAACGATTGCTAAAGAGGACCAGGGAAATCCACTGCTTACCCTGGGATAAGCAACATATATCTTGGAGTCACTCTTGACAAAGAAATGAATCTTAAAAAACATATCAGTAAGACAATCAGGAGTGCATATTATAGAATGAAGATCATTAGAAGATTAAGACCACTACTTGAAACATCCCACTTTCGTAACGTCTGCCAAGCTTTAATCACACCATTATTCGATTTTTGTAATCCCATATACCTTGGTCTTCATAAGCAGTCAATTATACCCTTACAACTTGCTCAAAACACTGCAGCTCGAATAATATTTGGAGTATCAAGCCAGGAACACATAACACCCATTTTGAGGGAGCTGCATTGGTTACCTATAACACATCGCATAAAATATAAAACTATTATATACATTTTTAAAATAAAACATCAATGTTCTGCAAACAGTCTGGCTACTCTCATTCAATCAGACGATACTATAAGACCTAGAAGATTAGGATCTACCAACAGAGTCAGCACATCTCTTGACTTTAGAAAAGCACGTAAAGATACAACAGATAGAGCATTCTCGTTTGCGGCACCAAATATATGGAACTACCTCCCAAATGATTTAAGAGCTGCTCAGGACCTTAAAGACTTTAGAAAGCAATTAAAAACTGTCCTGTTTATTGAGCATTATGGTTCTACTGAATAAGCAATTCAGTTTGTAAGAGAGAAAGCAATCATATAATTAGCTGTATTATAGCTCACATTGTATTATAGTACACAATGTTTATAGCGCACTATATCTATGTAAAACACACAAATTTATTTAACTATGTATTTTGTCATTAATATCTGTTCATATTTTCACTGCGTTTGTATTTCTTGTTAAACCGCTTTGATTGTTTGATAAGGCGGTATATAAATACTATTAAATAAATAAATAAATAAACATGGTGTACCTTTTTGGGAACCTGATAGGTACTTGTGACATAGAATAGCCACTGTTGGAAACAGGATACTGGGTTTGATGGACCTTGGTCTGACCCAGCATGGCATATCTTATGTTCTTAAGCATACAGATTGCACCTATTGAAAATCCCCTCCAAATTGCTAACTGAGAGTCTATCCTTTGACCTCTCAACATCAGGGCATACCTCTCTGCCCTTCAAGCCGCTAATTCAGTTGAGCCTATGCTGCCAGGGCAGGAAAGGCTCAGATTCTATTTGAGGTGAAATAGTAAATGATGTCAGATAAAGGCCAGCATGGTCCATCTAGTCTGCCCAGTGAGGTGGCTACAATTGTACCTGCTACTCCATGCTGGTTACCCCTTCTATGCCTTTGTTTAGGGTCTAGATTAAAAATAAAATATTGAACTGCTATTTTAAAAGGAATGACTATTTTCAATGTTTTAAAGCAGGGGTAGGTCCGTTTGTTAATTTTTAGGATTTTGAGAAAAAGAAGATCTAGTTATCTCAGTGAGAACAAGCCAGTCGAGTGCTACATTTTCAGATGCAAATTTGATGGTTGTTTGTGGTTGATTCTGAAAGTATGCAATTACATGTACTGTAGTCTTTTCAGTGCCCAGGTTGCAATTATAGAACTCTTTATCATACAACTTAGATCTGAATCCAATTATCTTACCTTTAGAAAACATCTGAACCCCATAATATTTAATGACATTTTTAGCTATCAAGGTTAATGGGTGGCCACTAAGTCAGTCAGTTCTTTTGTAGTTAGATGGTTTGGATTTGAATTGCTGTCTTTCATTTTGCCTATTGTTTAATTTTTGTTAGTACTTCCTGGTAACATAGTAAATGACGGCAGATAAAGACCAGTATGGTCCATCTAGTCTGTCCAGTAAGATGGCAAGAGTAGGTGCACCTGCCGCTCTGTGCAGGCCACCCCTTTCAATGTCTTTGTTTAGGGGTAAACCCACCACTCCGTGTAGGACACCCCTGTTTGTTGAGAAATTAGATAGTTAAGTTTATTTTGATTTTATTCTGTTGCTGTAAAGGGATCCACTGTGTCTGTTCCATGCCTTTTTGAATTCTGTCACTGTATTTGCCCCCACCACTTCCATCAGGAGGGCATTCCAAGCATCCACCACCCTTTCCGTGAAAAACTATTTCCTGACATTGCCTTTCAATTTACCCCCTTGCAGCTTCATGTTAGGCCCTCTAGTTTTACAGCTTCCCCATCTTCGGTGCCAAAGAAAACAGGGGGATGCTGTTCCATCCTAGAACTGAGGCATCCGAAGAAATATCTGGTCTGAGAAAAGTTCAGAATGCTTTTCCTGGGCATCTTGCTCGCTTTTCTTCAAAAAGAAGATTGTCTGTGCTTTCTGGACCCAAAGGATGCCTACACCCACGTAAAAATACATTCCAGTCACGGGACTTATCTGTGGTCCATTGTAGGGAAACATTGCATTGAGTGTTGTGTACTGACCTTTAGCTTCATGTCCTCTCTTCGCGTATTCAGAAAATGCCTTGCAGTTGTCACAGCATTTCTAAACAGACTCTCTGCATATGTTTATTTTGGTGATCTGCATGCCCCACTCTCTTTTATTTAGTCCCTATGCTCTAAACTGTGCAGGCAGTTGAGCCTATTCCTGGTCATTTCTCTCTACTCTGAAATGAGCATTTGTTACCTTCCTGTAGGTGTGCTTCAGGCACATTTCCTATCGCCCACATTTCCTATTGTCCCATTGCTGCCCTATTAACACGTTTGTGATGTTCCTTTGCATGGCGCACATTGCAAGCACATGCACTGTGTGCATGCGCTATGGCTGCACCTTCTCTACTACCAAGTTTGTGACGCTACTAGGGTGACAGGAGTAGCCTACTGTGGCCACGCCCCTTATATCTAGGCTCTGCTGTGGTAGGCCTGCATGATTTTTGCACTTTATGCCCATATTCCGAACCGCACTTTAGCAAACATGCCCCAAAGTTTGTTTTAACTTATATGCATACTCTCTTGAGGGCTGATTTTAGCTTATGCCATAAGCAGCCTGCTGAGTGGAGATGGGACTAGAATATAACCCATACATTTTTTTTAGAACTTGCTCAAAGGTTTCTAGGGTTCTTTCAGAGTTCCCTGACATTGCATTTATTTCAAGCTAATAATGCTCAGAGAAGGACCAGGGAAATAATTACAATTTCTTTTCCTCTTGGATAAAGCCAAGGGTTCTAAAGATAATGTACATTTTAAGTAGGTGGTCATGGACTGTCAGCCCTTTATTCATTTCAAATGAGGAAGCAAGGCTTTTATCATTTTGATATTTTTAACTCTGTCCAGACAGTGAGCTGGCTTGGATTCTGTTCTCACTATCTCTTAGCTGAGATTAGCTGATGTTATTTTGTCTTTTTGCTACCTGTTGCAGTTGAAGGGAATATAAACCTATACTTTCAGGTATAAACCCCTCCCCATATCTCTTTCAGATATGGAGAAAACTCCCCATGGAGTTTTCTAGTTTCAGAGAATGACAGTCAGGATCAGCTTACAGCATTCTTTTGCCTATTCACTGACTCCACCCTGTATGGGTAGAAAAGCAGTGATATTTTTTTTTCTGTTTCCCACTTCAGCATATTCAAATTTGCTGTTCTACTGCACTTCTTGGAGTTTTGCAAATTCCCTTAGACACTGGCTTCATTCCTGCTGTAATATCTGCACTGTTTTCTCAATGTTTCTGTCCTCTAGCTCCAGACACCTCTCTAGTGTTTTAACTGCCTCTTATCTTAGACACATTATTTCCTGTTAGTTGTTGTCTTCTAAGGACACAATTTTTCATGTATATCAATGATCTGCTTTTCTTTCTCCCAGCACTTAATTCTATCTTTTTGTTTGTTCTGTTAAGTAATGGCATTTTTCTTTTAATTGGGCAGACTAGATGGACCTTACTGGTCTTTATCTGCCATCATATACTATGTTACTATGTTAATTCTTCATGAATTCTGAACAGATTTTGTGGATTATATTAAAAAGAAGCATTTAGAAGTGTAGATTGCCACACATGTGTAATGCCATTTTAGAGCACGGGCTTTTCAGATGTGGGGATGCTCACCATGTCTAAATTCTCTGGAGGTGTGGTGGGGAAAGGAAAAGGGACTGTTTTGGGCAGGCCTACACTATGGACTTGGATGTCACATTTCTCATAGGGAATCCATGTCTCTTTGAAAAATTCTAGATAGCAGCATTTGCACCTGCCCCTATGCATATATAAGTGCCTGCTGGCAGGGGCAGCTGTGAATACTGAGGTCTGTCCCCCCATCACTCCTCCAACGTTATTCACCCCATCCCTTGCTGTCACAGACTTCGATCTTCTCCCCAACCCCCTGAAGCATCTATGTATTGTCTCCCATTCCCGAAGCAGAACCACTCTACCCTCCCCCAGCCCCCCAAAACCAAATCTGATTTCCTCTACTCCACAAGGTTTCCCCATCCTGTACATCCTCCTACCCAACCCCGCCTGGCAACTCTGAAACTCCCTAGTGGTGCCCCAGCAGACCTCCTATTACCCAGTCTCCATTCCCTGGGCCTATCGGTAGGAGTCATTGCCACCATTTTTGATCTAGCTGCATGCTGATCAGGAACAGGTGGGCATCACTCCTGCTCCCACTAATTACCAGGTACCTTCGGTAAGCCTGGGGAGAGGGACTGGGAAGTGGGAGCTCTGCAGGAGGGAGCCACTAGGGGAGTCAGAGTTGCTGGAGGCTTGGGTAGGGGGGATGTCCTTGTTGACGGGGACCCTTGGGGTATAAGAGAGATCAGATCTGCTTCAGAGGTAGAGGGTGGGGGGCTCTGGCTGTGTGCTTCAGGGAGTGGGGGTCTCTGTCTATATTGGGTAAGAGGGAAGAGAGCAAGATCAAGGGCCAGCATAGTGGGGGAACTGAGGTCAGGGAAGTGGTTGGGAAGGCTGGACCTGTGGCATTGAATCTGGTGTATCTTAACAGTAGGTGCAGCGATTTTTTGTTGAAAAGCACGCAATAGAGCCAGGCTGATTATCTGACAGTTTAATGTTTTCTGTCCTAGGAGTATACCATATAGGACAATAGGTGGCACTATTGTATAGGTAAGAGTACAAGTTACCTTACAGAAGGAACTCTACATCCCAGAAGCCAATGAGAAGGAAGCATACTCAGAAGGTAGGGGTTCCAGCCCCTGTTTTCCAGTAGTTATTGTTCAGTTCTATTAGATAGACATGTACCTGTAACCATAGTAACATAATAAATGACGGCAGATAAAGACCAGTATGGTCCATCTAGTCTGCCCAGTAAGATGGCAAGAGTAGGTGCACCTGCTGCTCCGTGTAGGCCACCCCTCCCCATGTCTTTGTTTAGGGGTGAACCCATCGCTCCGTGTAGGTCACCCCTCTTTGTCGAGAATTTAGATAGTTAAGTTTATTTTGATTTTATCCTATTGCTGTAAAGGGATCCACTGTGTCTGTCCCATGCCATTTTGAATTCTGTCACTGTATTTGCCCCCACCACTTCCATCGGCAGGGCATTCTTGGTATAGAGCTCTGTCTGTATATCTCATACCATTTCACAATGCATATATCCTTTGCATTAAACAGCTTTCCCTACTGAACCTCATTGGGCGAACCTCTATTCTATAAACCCAAAAAGTCTCAACAGTGGTTCCAAGTCATCCTGCTAGACCAATCCAGACAAATGGGTTAAGTCCCCCTGCCAGCAGATGTTGGAGACAGAGAAAAACTACCAGAAGCTTGATTGGTTGAGCCCTAGTAGACATTTAGCTGTATCCCTAGAAGTCGCCCTCAGTATTTTCTGTCTCCAGCAGATCCTGGTGGTCTTCTTTTTTCTCTTCAGGTTTTCTTTTAAGTTATTAATTTCAGCTGTATGTTTTCAGGGCGCACAGGAGGTGCCCCTCTGAAATTTCCCAGATCATTGCCTTGGGGATCTGGTTGAGCTCCTGGTCAAGAGGACTAGTCGAGCTCCCATTATGCGAGGGGAAGGCCGCCTCCTGATCATGAGGACCTGGTAGACCGGCAGCAGTGGGAGCCTTCATTGCTCTTATAGAGCTTAGCTATAGCAGCAGTTTGTCAGCCTTCTTGCAGCATCTGCCTTGGAAGCTTAGCTACAGCAGCAGTTTTTGGTCAGCCTTCTTGCAATGTCTGCCTTGGGAGCTTAGCTACAGAAGCAGTTTTTGGTCAGCCTTCTTGCAGCGTCTGCCTTGGCTCCCCTGTTCTACTACTCCTGCGATCGCATGGGGCATAGTAAGTAAGTTCCTCCCCCCCTTCCCCCCTGGGTCTACCGCTCTTCTTTACCTTCTGGGATACGGAGGCTCTGGGCGCTTGAACAGTGGGGGTTCCAGTAGGCCGGCAGCAGGGAGAGCCTTTTTATTTTTGCTAAGCGCTCTTGAGTCAGTCTCTTGCAATACTGCTCCTCCTTGGCTCTCCTGCTTCTCCAGGAGGACACAGGGAGTTTGAATCCCCCCCCCCTCCATTTTGAGCGCTGGATCGCGCTGCCACTATCGCAGAGACACTGTGTTTTTTTCTTTACTTCGAGACTGCTGCAGCTGCATCGCCCTGCTTTCCACACTGCTGTGTTTCCGTTTCTCTGCTTCCCGCCTTTTTGTTCAAACTGATCCGGCATGTGCGGCAGCCATTTCCTCGGCCACTGGGGATGTAACGTCCATTTTAAATGTCAAATCCGCGCGGCATTCTCAGCCATGGTGGCTGGTTTGGAGTGGGAAAGTTAGCTGTGCAGCCTGCGAGAGCCGCAGCGTTTTCTTTCTCCTTTTGTGTAACATTATTTCGGGGGAACGTTTTATTTACAGTGCCCTCCTCCTTCAGAAGTGTACTGTCTACAGCTACAAGCGGAAATACTTACATCACAGGGGGTGCTTGGCCTGTTCCGCTTACCCGGGTGAGTCTTCTTTTACTGGGGGAGTCTTCTCACACTGTCAATAGGCAGCTATGGGGGCTCCTGCTGCTCTGTCACCCCCAGTGGTCTCCAGGGTCGCTCCTCTCTGCCTTCTTCTCCCTCAGCCTGCTGATCCTCCGGTTCAGACGCTGCTGCCTCAAAACCCATCTCAGTCTTCTCAGAACCAAGATTCACATCAATTTCTAGTGCTCCTTAGGCTTGGACCCTTGGCACGTGGACCCTGTCATCTCTGGTTTGGAGGCCTGTTAAGTTCTCAAAACCTCGCTAGACTCTACGTTGGGGTTCCAGAAGTGTTCTCGGAAGGAGTTAGTTCTTAGGAACACGGGGCATCCTCTCAAGGAACTTTTCTTGGGCTGCGGCCGTCTGTGCACCTGATTTCCCAGATGAAGAAGCCTTGTCAACCGAGGATAGCCTGGGTGCCTCTGACTGGGAGGATGGTGAACTGACAAGCAAGAAAGCACACAGGATATACGCCTGTTCTGCAAGGATGAACTCCCTGCTCTGATGGTTCAAGTAGTGGACGGCTTACACCTTACCGATCCTCTAGAGCAAAATCAGCCTCAGGCACTCTCTCAGGCTGATCCTATCCTGCAGGGTATTCAAAAGCCTTTTTCCACCGGAGCTCTCCTGTGGGGCATTCCAAAGCCCGCCAGGGCCTTCTTTGTCCTGCCAGGGCTCTCCTGTGGGGCAATCTAAAGCCCGCTCATGGTCTTCCCTTTCCCACTGGAGCCCTGATGCATACGGCTCGCCATCTGGGACAGCACTACCTTAGGGACGGCGCTATCTTTGGTCTCCAGCGGATCTGATGCAGAATAGCGCAGTATATAAGAGAATGTAAATAAATAAATAAAAATAAATAAATAAATAAATCTGGACAGATGCTTTGCATATCCGAAGATGGCTGCTCTGGTGACAGCCATCACTAAGCACATCACTATTCCGGTTGAAGGGGGTGCGGCCCTTTCAGATCATTAGGATAGGAAACTCCACTCAGGTATCAGTTTGTAGAGGTCTGGCAGCCTATGCCCTCCTACATTGCTCTAGCTTTGTCAATGGTTGGCTGATCCAGCCTTTAAGGCGCCTCTCTAAGCTCCCCTTCCAAGGCAAGTGGCTCCTTGTTGAAGACCTTGACAAGCTTGTCAAGGACCTAGGGGAAGTCAAGCCACAGTGGCTATTGGAAGGCAAGCCACGGTCCTTTACATGCCACGGAAAGGCCTTTGCTGTGACCTCATGCCGGTCAAAGGTCACAATCCTTTGGGGAGTCAGGAAAGGATGGGATGCCTAAGACGCCGCCAATACGAGGAGTGCGGATGCCTTTCCCCAGCAGTAAGCCCACATGGCCTTCGATCAATGGGTCCTCAACATCATCAGCCAAGGCTATGCTCTCCCATCTAAGAAGCCTTCCTAGTTTCGCCCAGCAGAGCGTCCCGAAAGAGGGCAGCTATACAATCCACCCTCCAACGTCTGCAGTTTCTTTGAGTCATTTGACCGGTCCAACTCGCAAAGAGGGACTCTGCTCGTTATTTCATTTACTTTGTGGTATCCAATAAGAAGGGGTCCTTTCAGAAGAGTCTGGATCTCAAGGAGGTCCACTGGGCACTTCATATACTGTTTTTTCACATGAAAATGATATGTCCAATAATTCAAGCAGCCCTTATGGGATAATTCCTTGCCTCGTACAGCCTAGCGGAATCATATTTACATATTCTTCTCCAGGAGGATCACCGTCGTTTTCTGCACTTTGCCACGCTCAGGCAGTATTTTCAGTTTTGCATTCTGCCATTTGGCCTGATGACTGCAAAGTCATTGTGGTGGCCGTGGCAGCCTTGCGCAGACATCGCATTGAAGTCCTCCCATACTTGGACGACTAGCTCATTCACGCAAGTTCCATGTCGGAAGCCAGTCAGACGGTCTCCTGGCTAGGTTGAGTGGTCAATTATTCCAAGGGTTGCCTCTGGCCACCCCAAACTGTGGAGTTTCTCAGAGCACTAGTCGATAACTGGCTGGGCAAGGTATCCCTGATGCAAGAACATTTTCTCAAGCACTCTGCACACCTTCAACTCTCTCCTACAGAGCTGCATGCACGTGTGTGACTATCTTCAGACCCTAAGGTCCATGGTGGCCACCATCGTTTATCCCATGGACAAGAGCCCACATGCAGAGCCTTCAACACTCCTGCCAGAACTTTCAACACTCCTGTCCGTCCCACTGTCCCTGGTTTCCGTGGTCTATGACTGTCACTTCTCCCCCCTTATGCTACGTGATGCAGTCTTCTATGGTGGCATTCAGTGGCCCATCTGCTTTGGGTCATTCTCTTGCAGGCTGTTTGCTGGATTCTAGTAAACACTCATGCCAGTCTCTCGGGTGGCGGAGCACTTTGCCAGTTCCAGACGGCTCAGAGGACCTGGTCAGGAGGCATGCTGGACGATCAACTGCTTAAAAGCCCAGGCAGTCCGCCTTGCCTTGCTGCACTTCCTGCCTCTCCTTCGATCCCGGGCAGTCTACTTTCTTTCTGACAATGCTATGACGGTGTCCTATTTAAACCGACAGCGCAAAACAAATGCTCTGGGAATAGCCAGGGAGAAGGCTCTTCTCCTCCCCTGGATGGAGTGTCATTGACAAGTCAGTACAGCACATTGTGTGGATGGACAGCATACAAGCAACTTACGTCAGCTGTCACATTGTAGATCCCGACCATTGGGAACTAGTCTCCTGGGAATTTCCATAAATAGTTCGCAGCTGGGGGTTGTCCACAGTGGATTTCAGGCCATCGGCACAGAACGCTAAGACACAATCCTTTGTCAGTCAGCGGAAGGAGCATGGGCCTTGGGGCCTGGATGCGTTAGTTCAGTCCTGGCCATCCGCTCCCCTGTTGTGCATGTTTCCTCCTTGTGTCCTGCTTGGGAGGGTTCTCCGTCGGATCGAAGCTCATTCTGGCATGATGATCTTTGTGTCATGCGACTGGCCTCAGCGGCCGTAGTATACTGATCCTATTCGACTAACTCAGTTATCTCCCTTCCTCAGAAAGGTCTCTTGCAGCAAGGTCCAATCGCCATGGCCGATACTGCTCCCTACTTGCTTATGATCTGGCACTTTAAAGATGCTGGGTGAGTTACAGAGGTCACTTGACACAGGTAGTGGCTCTCCTGTCCAAGGCAGGACGGCCCGTTACATATTTAGTCTACACGAAAATGTGGCATCCTTGAGTCTTGGTGCTTTTGGCAGCGCCTTTCAGATCCTGGACATTCTGTAATTCCTTCAGAACGCTCTCAACTCTGGTCTGGCTCTAGGCTCTGGGTTTACATCTCTGCATTAACCTGTTTGAAGGATGCTCAATGGTGTCTCCTGCATTTGTTGCTAGCTTTCTCAGGGGTATGTGGGTGCTTGGTCCTCAGGGCCTTATCTGGGCATCCTTCAAGCCGCTCAAACATACCTCATTCTGGGACTCGTCCCTCAAGACGGCATTTCTAGTAGCCATTAATCTTGGCTAGGAAAGTCTCCGTGTTGCATGTCCCTCTGGGTGCTGCCTTCCTTCCTGCCTAAGGTGGTTACACCTTTTCACTCAAACTGGATGATTTTGTTTCCTGCCTTTCAAGAAAACAATGTGGGCATCAATATAGGATTTTGCACCATAGATCTTAGTAGGGTGCTACGGCGCTTTCCGGGGTCACCAATTCCTTTCGCAAATCCAATTTCCATTTGTACTGTTTGCGGGGCCTCAGAAGGGCCTTGCGGCCTCCACGGCCTCCATTACAAATGGCTCTGCACAACCATTGAGTCGGACTACATCCTCCAGGGTAAGCTGGTGCCCATGGGGCTCACGGCCTGCTCTACCTGGTCTCAAGCAGCACCATGAGCAAAGGGCTCACAACCTGGGCACCGTTGCCTTGATCTCCAAGCATGCGATGTGATGCAATTTGGTGCCAGTGTGGTGGCAGCTGCTGTCTCTTCCCGCCCTGAAGTGGGTTAGCTTGGGTACGTCCCATTTGTCTGGACTGGTCTAGCAGGATGACTTGGAAGGAGAAATTTCACTTACCGTTAATTTCCTTTCTTGGAATCCTGCTAGACCAGCCCAGGACCCACCCATTCTGGGTACTTTTCGACAGCCTATGCTCACATTCTTATGTTGCAGTTCATTCATTGCCGCACCTCATGAAAGGTTGTTGCTTCATGTCACTTCCTTGACAACCTAGCTGCTGTCTGCTATAGGCCGTATATCAAATAAAATGAACTATAAGTTCTGGCCGTTGCATGAGAGCAGCGCTCAGTTGTTCGGGTATCATACCTTATTCAGTGACTGTTTCATTGCTTTGTCAGAGTATACTGAGGGCGACCTCTAGTGGTACAGCTATATGTCTACCGGGGCTCAACCAATCAAGCTTCTGGTAGTTTTTCTCTGTCTCCAACATATGCTGGCAGGGGGACTTAACCCATTTGTCTGGACTGGTCTAGCAGGATTCCAGGAAAGGACATTAACGGTAAGTGAAATTTCTCCTTATGATCTCAGCAACCATCACTCTCTGAGTCAAAGAAAGGAAAGAAATAAGAACTCTGGAACATAGACATCCTTCCTGGAAAAGACGGAAAGGGACTGGGACTGAAAACAAGCAAGAAAACCTCTGAAGTTACCATAAAACTCTCAGCACAAGTAAGAGCCGGTTTTACTTATTAAGGGAGACAGAAAAGAAGAAAGAAAAATATATCTTTCAGTTCAGAACTCGGAAGTACAGTGCCCAAACTAAACAATGAGAATTACGAGCTATGAAAGTTCAAAGTTGAAATGTTGCTAATTAGAAATGATCTGTGGGAAGAGATTGATATAGTAAGGCCAGAGGAAAATTATCAGAAGCGGGATAAAAGGACAGATAAGCCAGAACTACTATATGTTTGCTGCTGGAAGATAATCAATTAATTCAATGAAAAGACTGCATAAGGAGTATGGAATGCACTGAAAATGCTATATGAGAGGCCCACACTGGATAATAAATTATTCTTGCTAAAAAAGCCATACAAGATGAGACTTACCAAAGAAGGGGAAGTACAGGAACATATAAATGCTATTCTGGAAGTTGTGTCAAAGCTCCAGGCTCTTGGAGAGGAAATAAATAACCACCACATAGTGGCCCTTTTGCTGTGCAGTTTACCAGAGTCATACAGTGTATTAATTAATTCCTTGGAAACTAGAGCAAAGGCAGAGCTGGCAGTAGATTTTGTGAAGAGCAGGCTAATGGATGAATTTCAGCACAGAAGAGAACTTTCATGTGAGAAAGTGGAACAGGATACAAAGGTAGCTCTGCCAGTCATCAGAGCTAGGCTGAACAATTAAGAAGGCATGTTTTAAGTGCAAGAAGCTGGGTCACTTTAAGAGAGACGTACATTGTGGAAATCAGAGAAAAAAGCAAAATTCCAAAAGGGGCCAAAGGATATGGTTAAGGCCATGATTGCTGAAACTGGTACAGAACAGTGGTATTCAATCTTTAAAGCAACAAGGAGTTACATGTTTCATGGGGGGTGCATAGACTCAGGTGCTACAAACCAGATGACAAGTGACAAGAATATCTTTACAAAACTGGATTCAAGTAACTCTAACTCAGTCTCTCTTGCAGATGGCAGCACAGTAAATGCTGAAGGAATCGGGGATGGAATTCTGGTATGCCCCAATGCAGATAGACAGAAGCTGATGCTACCTGTTAAAAATGTGCTTTATGTTACAGAGCTACAAAGTGGACTGTTATCCGTGAGGTGCCTGGCATGTAAGGGACTTACCATCAAATTCAGAGGTGACACGTGCACCTCCAGAACAGAAATAAGGTAACAGTGAAGGCTAGAGTGGATAATCAGCTTTATCATCTTGAAACAGTCAAGGAAGTGGTAAGACTTTGCACACAGTCACCACATGTGCATCCACACATGGCGCAGACGCTTAGGTCACAGACACCCAGAAGATATATGGGCACTGCAAAGGCAGAATTTCCTGAAGAATCTAGTGATATTGGAGTGCCCAGTGACTTTGAAATGTGAATGCTGCATTAAAGATAAGGCCACAAGCATGACACTTCCAAAGACATGTCAGAATAGAGCCTTGAGACCAGTGGAGCTCATACCCAGTGACATGTGCGGGCCCATGAAACCAGCCACACCAAGAGGCAACAGATATATTCTGACTATCATGGACAACTATTCAAAGTACCCTGTCACTTACCTGTTGAGGAGCAAAGCTAAAGTTGTTGTCAAATTGCAGGACTATGTGGGAATGACAAGCAACAGGTTTGGGCAGAAGCTGGTCGTTTTCCGAAAAGACAGTGGTAGTAGGTTTTCATGACGTGACTTAGAGAGATTCCTCAGAAAACATGGGCTAGATCAACAAAATACTGTACAGTCCTGTATACTCAAGAGCAAAACGGAGTAACCGAGAAGAAAAAAAACTGATGGCAATGATCAGATGCATGCCGACGGACTCAGGACTACCTGAAAAATACTGTGGTGAAGCAGCAATGATAGCCACTTATTTGCAAAACAGACTGTTTTCCACGACAGTAGTAAAAATGCCATACAAACTGTGCAACGGTAAGAAACCCCCTGTGAAACACTTCAGTTTGGATTCAAAGCATTTGTCTATATCAGGGGTGGGCAAACCTGGTCCTGGAGGGCCGCAGACCAGTCAGGTTTTCAGGATATCTCTAATGAATATGCATGAGATATTTATGCATTAGAGATATCCTGCCAACCTGACTGGTTTGTGGCCCTCCAGGGCTGGATCTGGAGACCCCTGCCTTACACCTCTGTAATTTATGATGTGAGTGGACAAGGTGCAGATGTCCAAGACATCAAAAAGGTTAGATAGAATTTGTCACAGTCCTCCTCACCTCTCACCACCACCAAAAAATTGTCTATTAGACAACTTTTTGGTGGTGGTGAGAATCGAGGAGGAATGTGACACATTCTATATACCCTTTCGATGTCTAGGACATCTGTACCTTGCCCACTCACGATCTTAAATGACAGAGGTGTAAGGCAGGGGTCTCCAAATCCAGCCCTGGAGGGCCACAAACCAGTCAGGTTGGCAGGATATCTCTAAAGCATATATATCTCATGCATGTTCATTAGGGATATCCCGAAAACCTGACTGGTCTGCGGCCCTCCAGGACCGGAGGTGCCCACCCCTGGTCTATATCCTAGAGGAGAAGCCCGGCAAGCTGCAAAACAGATTCTCATGAGGTATGGTGAAAGTATCAAGGGATATAGAATCCTGGATCCAAAGACAGAGAAGATGACCATCAGCAGCAGTGTGAAATTTGCTGAGGAACTGAGAGAGGGTGTGATGTCCTCATCAGAACAGAGAAGTGAGAAGGAACTGACTACCCAGACACCAGAACAGATGATTGATGTCAGCTTGAGGCTAAGCACTATGAGTGGGCAGACTCAAGCAAGCACAGATGCAATTGATCAAACTCAGCCAAGCCCAGAACTTCAGCAAATGCGTGCCACAAGAGTCAACAAAGGCAAGCCACCTGTACACCTTTTTTACGAGGCAAGCACAGTGAGTGCATATGAACCGACATCAAGGAAGGACCCATCTTGACTTCCAGAAGGAGAAAACAAGAAATGAATGAAAGCAGTGGAGGAAATGAAGTTCCTATATGAAAAACAGATATGGACACTGATGGACCTGCCGGAAGGGAGAAAAGCATAGGTTGGTAATGGAAAATATTTTTTTACTCAATGTGTAATCAAACTCTGGAATTCGTTACCGGAGGATGTAATAAAAGCTGTAGCGTAACTGGGTTTAAAAAAGGTTTGGATAAGTTCCTGGAGGAAAGGTCCATAAACCATTATTAAAGAGGATCCGGGAAATCCTCTGCTTACCTCAGGACAAACATTGTGGAACCTGTGTGCCTCTTTGGGAATCTGTCAGGTACTTGTGACCTGGATTGGCCACTGTTGGAATCAGGATACTGGGCTTGATGGACCTTGGTCAGACACAGTATGGCATTTCCTATGTTCTTATGTCAAGTGTAACGCAGACAGGAGAATTGAACAATACAAGGCAAGACTCATTGCCAAAGGAAACTCGCAGACATTTGGAGACAATTACGACAAGATGTCTGCTGCAGTTGTCAAGCATACTACCATCAGATCATTAAAAATGCATGTAAAACATTTTGATGTCAAAGCAGCTTTCTTATATGGTGAATTCTTCATACCCCTCTCTCATACTAACAAGATTCTTTTCAGGCTATATTCTGTTCATATGTAATTAGTCAGTGTTTAGTTTTCTTTGTAAATAATTACCCTGGTTACCCAAGTTTTTTGTTCCTGTTCTATGTAAAAATAATACGGATAATATGTATCTTATCTGATGTTTCATTGTTCTATGTAAACCGCGCTGACTGTAAATAGTGCGGTATATAAAAGTTGTTAAAAGTTGTTAAATAAATTGATTGAGGACATCTATATGCAGCAGCCATAAGCATTTGAGACCTGATATGCAAACTACATGAAGTAGGCCACCAGAGCCTAGAACACCAAGATAACTGATTTGCTCACAAGGGAAGGCTTTCAAAGGAGTAAAGCAGGCCCCTGGTTATACACAAAGAGGCTAACAGACAGATGGATGTTTGTGCTCATCTATGTTGATAACCTGTTAGTCTGTTTTGAGCAAGAAGGGGATGAAACTGGGATATTACAAACCCTGAACAAGCACTTTGAGACAAAAGACCTTGGGAACGTAAGACATTACTTGGGCATCCAGACTGAAAGAGAAGAAAATGGCAGCTTTCTTCTAAGCTAAAGGCACAAGATACTGGAAGTGGTTGAAACTTTAAGTATTAAAGATGCAAAGCCAGTAAAGTTCCCCATGGAAACCCACTATATAAAGGAAATGAACAGTCCAGGTACCTTACTAGTGACTAACAATCAGTACAGGGAGGCAATAGGAAACTTGCTGTTTATTACCACTGTTGGGAGACATGACATTGCAGCTGCAGTAGGACTACTGTGCAAGAAGGTCTCAAGACCAAGCCAACTGGACTCAAATGCAGTAAAGAGAATCATGCATTACCTAAAGGGGAACATGAACCTCAAACTGAGATTACCAACAGCTAATGAATGCAAATTATCCAGATACAAGGATGCAGATTGGGCAGGAGCCTCCTGTGATCATTAGTACACAAGTGGCTATATGTTTCTGCTTGGAGTTTTCAATGATTTTTATTTTTACCTGTGCAGCTTCTAAAAATTGCTGCGGCCTCTGGATATGGTGAGGAATACTCATGCAGTCATGTACCTATTTTATTTATTTATTCATTTATTTATTTTAATTCTGTTATATACCGCGCTATTCTGCATCAGTGCGGTTTACAAGAATCTGTTGAATCTCTTGAATCTGTTTGGCAGAGCGTCTTATAAAATATTGTGGCGCCAGTGCCTGTGCTCCAGAGATGTTTCGGCAATTGGCTCCTGAGAAAGACAAGATGCGGTCTCTGTTGGCCTTTTCTGCAGCTTGGTCTGGAGAAGGGCCTTTCTCTTAGCTTCCTGAAGGTTCAGGTGGCAGCTGTGGCCTGTTTCCGAGGTCTGTTGGCTGGTAAGTCTCTAGCCTTACACCCGGAGGTTTCAAACTTTCTTCAGGGATTCAGCATCTGTGTTCTCCCTTCCAGTCTGTGGTCCCTTCCTGGGATCTGTGTCTGGTTCTCAGGATCCTGATGTCGGAGCCCTTTGAGCCATTGAAATGCACTACTTTAAAGGATTTGACGCTCAAGACAGTCTTGTTTACAATTTGTTCTGCAAGGAGGATTATGAGCTGCCAGCTCTGTCTTGCCAACATCCTTACCTATGTTTTTCTGAGGAGGTCGTTTCCATTCGGCCTGTGCCTTCTTTCTTCCCTGAGGTGATTTCTTCCTTTCATGTGAACCCAGTGATTTGCCTGCACTGTTTCTCTTATGATCAGTGTCAGAGGAACGGTAAGGATTTTAACCTTGTGGATGTCCAGAGGGGTGCTTCCCCAGTTCTTGGAGGTTGCGAATTCTTTTCGTAAGTCAGACCATCTTTTGGACTGTTTGCTGGCCTACACAAGGTAATGCAGCAGCTAAATCTGCATTGGGATGCTGGATTAAAAGAGGCCATTTCCTCAGTGGATCTGTTGTGGAACTGGTAGGTTCTGGAAGGTTTGTGCGCCCATTCTACCTGAGCACAAGCGTCCTCTTGGCCGGAGCAGAGCTTGGTAGTCCCTGCAGACATTTGTTGGGTCATGAATTTTTAAGGGAGAAGCAGCCTTTATCAGTAAAGCAGTAAAAAGAAAAAAAATCTGACATTTATTGGGTGGCAACATGGGCATCACATTCCACTTTTGTCAAGCATTTCCACTTTTGTCAAGGCTATGGAGCTAATTATTTTCCCTCATAAGCAGAGGTAACTCATCTAAGGCTGTCACCTGTCTAAGCACTAGCCTGCTTAGCTTTTGAGACCAGCTGAGATCAGGCTCATTCAAGTGAACAAAGCCACAGTATTAAGGTTTTATGAGCTACTGTATCTTCTTCCCTTCCAGTGGAGACATAGCTTTGGTACATTCCATTTATCTGGACTGGTCTAGTAAGACGATATGGAAGGTGACATTTTACTTACCAGAAAATGTCTTTTCCTTGAGTCCTGCTAGAACAGTTCAGGGCCCACTTTCTGGAACTATGTTTGCTGTGTTCTTCTGCAGCAGTACCCTTGGATCCGCTATGATTTACATACTTTTCTCTGCAGGTCTACCTTCTATGGATAGCCTTCTATTTATGCTTTCCTGGACTTTTCTGCATGACAGCCTAGAGAAGGGCCTGGCTCTTTGCTCCCTGAAGGTTCAGGTGGCAGCTTTGGCCTGTTTCAGAGATCCATTGGCTGGTAAATCTCTAGCCTTACACCAGTTCTCTACTGTTTGGTTACTCATTATTGTCAACACTGAGGTTGTGTGAGGCTTGCTATGTTCTCTCATATGTTTTGGGATGAATACTGAAGAGATCTCTGGTGGTTGAGGTGGATAGAGGCATGGAAGTGATGTCATTGAAACCTGTGCTTTTCATATGTTCTTTGTCTCCACCAATTTGCTGGTAGGGGAACACAACCCCCTTGTCTGGACTTCTCTATCAGGACTCAAGGAAAGGACATTATCTGGTAAGTAAAATGTCACCATATTTTACAAAAGCTCTGCCAAACACAGAGCTAAAAATTAACTAATGTGCAGAATACCAGTACTGTTGAGAGTTGGGATATCTACTTGGGATTTTGCTCCTCTTATTGTGAACTTTGCATGAAATTGGCTATTGAGAGGCTGTCTTTACAAGGATAAAGGATCAAGAATGTCTGTCAGTTGAAGGCAGAATAACTCCTCAAAACCTTAGCGGAATGGGAAGAAATTTAGCAAAGAGAAAAATCAGTGAAAGATATATCGGGCCTGATTCAAAGGCATTTACACAGTTTACAGCCCTGTAACTGTGGCGGGTCTTTGCAACTCCACGCTTGAATGGCTGATCTGGTCCCTCCCTCCTCTGACATGGGCATACATCAGAGGAGGGAGGAATCAGACCTGCATGCAAACATGGAATCGGAAAGATACGCTTGTTTTTTTTTTCAATTGAATGTCCACTCCAAGGACACCGCCAAGGAAACACAGAAAATGGCGGCGGGGCAAGGACAGGCAGTGAGTGGAGCTGGCTGGACATGGAAGTGTGGGATAAGGTAAGATGGGGAGATGCTGGGCATGGGGCAAATGGCAAATCTGTGATTGGTTGGGGGGGGGGGGGTGCGTGGTAGTTTTATGGCTTGGTACGGCCCTGGTGTTGAGAAGGGGGAGGAATAGTGGAGGAGTAGCCTAGTGGTTGGGGCAAGGTACTTCAGGCCGGAAGGTCGGGGGTTCAAATCCCACTAGAGGACAGCAACCTTGGGCCGGAAGGACTGGGGTTTCTAGTCCCACAGGTGCTCCTTGTGGTCTTGGGCAAGCCACTTAACCCTCCATAGCCCATGTTCCCTGTAAAATAATTATCTCCAAGTTATAATGTCTTGTTCAATGTAATTTCAGTTTGTTCAATGTAAACCGCACTGATGCAGAATAGCGCGGTATATAAGAGAATGTAAATAAATAAATAAATAGTAGAAGGGGGATGAGGGGAAGAAGGTGCTACTGTAGCTCAGGGAAAGAACTGTCAGCAGCTAAAAGAAATTTATATGATGATGGGCAGATTTGATGATGGAGGGGGGATGTTCACGGAGTAAGCAAATGGAAAGCAGGCAGCAGTACCACACTAGATATAAGCGTGTGTGTGTGCATGTGTCTATGTGTGCCTGTGAAGAGTAAGAGAGTGTATGTGTGTTTCTATGTTTTGCTCTGCTAGGGCAAGTATTATATAAGCAGTTTTGCTTTGAAAATTTGGACTGGAGAAGTACACTTGTTAACTACTAATATTCACTTAATATAAAGTTCAGTTATTTGCTATTTGGTACTATTATTATTAAGTTATTCACTTGACTGTCATTATTAAGTTACTTGTGATCTTCTTTTTCTTCTTAAACTTTAAACTGCTTCGACGTGTAGAAATAGTGGTATAAAAGGTTGCCAAATAAATAAATGTACCGTATGCATACTAATGGGCCTTTTTACTAAAATGCATTGAACCTAACATGCCAATAGCATGCCATGGCACATTAGATGCAAAACCATCGCATTAATTGTCAGGGATGTGGACAGCATGTTTCCGTCAGTTAATGCACTGCACTGTACCCTAATGCATACCAAAATTAGTGCTGGTTCACTTACGCCGCGTATTAAGATGGTGGTAATTGCACCCATGCTAATTGCGAGCCTTGTAGTTAGCACAGGCGTGTGACTACAGTCAATTTGCCACACCCACTCTCCACCTCTAACCCTCCCACTTACCACCCCAATAATTCTGTGCTAACAATTACCGTGGGCCACAGTGCATGATTAGTGTGCACCAAAACTCGTGCTAACTGCATAGCGTCTTTTAGTAAAAGGGCCCCTAACTGAAAGTGAAAGGTTGATTTTCAGTCAGGAGAAATCATCTGGGTTACTACTTAATTATGTGGCCAAAATCTTTTGAAAACTGTCCTAATACTGCCTCCTCTCTGTATCCTTTCAGAAGCACCAACGAAAACTAAAAGTAATTATTCTATCCTTCTATTTGGGAAGCCTTTTTGACAGATACATTTTTTTACATTTATACCTCAGACAAATGAGGGTATATTTTAGATAGAACGTTGAAACAGAATTGAGAGGTTAAGGCCAGAACATGCTCAATTCTGACAGTATTTTAGGAACAGCTCTGTTAAAAGTGGAGCCATTTCTAAAATACACATCCATGAGCAGCAGGAGGAGCCATTTCAGAAATATATACGTGGGAAAAATTGATGGGGGGAGGCCTAGCAACTTATAACTGCCGGCATTTCACAAAGAATACTTATAAATGTAGGCACTTACATTTGTATCTGGACTGTTTTGCAAAGGTGGACATGCAGATGCCCTTAATTAAGCATAAAAGATTCTCTCTTGATCCCATTTCAATTCAGAGGGAGAAATAAACATCCCGTAAAAGGATGACCAAAAAGAGCACTTTTTAAATCCTATTTGAGCCAGGGAGCAGGTGTAAATCTGGATGTGGACAATTTTGGACTTACACATGTAAACCCTATATAAAATTAGGGATACCTGTATAGATTTTTGTCCCACTCAGGGCACACTACTGACACACCCCTTTCTACTTTCAATGTGCTAAATTCAACCACATTTAAATTTCACCCTTTCTAAAATGGCAGTTTACACGTGGATGTGATTTACGTGGATGTGACTGCTTATACATGTTTAAATTGCAAACAAGTCTAAAATAACCCCTATTATCTGTAAATCTCACTCTTTTGAAGTGGTCCACTCTTGCATTCTATCTGGTTCCTACTAAAGGCAATGAGGATGAAAATGACTCTCCCAGCCAGGGTTGTACCGAGCTAGAACTGTGCCCTGTGCGACTTGCGAACCAGGTGCCCCCCTCCCCCATACCCACACTGGGCCTCATTTGTATACATTTAATTTTAAAATTTATATGCTGCCTATCTAAAATTTTAGGAGGTTTCCAAAGGAACTCTTCACAAACCTCTCTTTTGTTACAGCAATGAATTAGAGACATGTTTACTAAACATTAATGTGCGTTAAATGCCACTACATGGGACAATTTCTCCAAATGGGTTAGTTTTGTGGATACCATGACAGTCGTGAACCTCACCTCTAAGCCAGGGTATGTGGAGTATGATCTTAGTCGTTCAAATTTACTGCTAATAATCAATGTTGTACTTGCATCATGTCAAAGAGAGATTCCTTTTGGAGTTTGTAAGATGTAATATGTATGGGTAGTTTGTCAAGATGTGCTGGAAAATTATTTTTTATCAAGCCTATGGCTCCCAACACAATATTTCTGTATCTTTCTGCCACATTTTCTTAGTTTCTGACTGCATTTCTTAGTACTTCAAGATCGTCTGCCTCTCAACGCGATTCACAGAATAATCACTCGGTACTGACAGTTCTATTACACAGGTACACTACCAAAAAACTGCCTCCAGTTTTGCAACTGATTCCTATAGATTTTGGGGTGCTGAATCCAGGAAAAATAGCCAAAATGTTCCATCACGTCACGTTTTCTTGCAAAATTAGATTTCTTACCCATATAAGGAATGTTCACATAATTTCTTTTTAGCCGACTGCAGTTTATTTTCTTGGCCCAAAATAGAGGTTGTAATGGTTAACTAACTAGAAACACTCCCTCATGATATTTTAGAGTGTTTTGTATTCATTTTATACATTAACAGGACAATTGGGAGGCGGGGGGCTAAATCCACTACTCGCGCTGGCGCATGTTCTTTCCTGTTCGCCTTGCCTCGTTCGCTCGCTCAAACACGGTGGTTGCGACATGAACGTTCCTGTCAAATTTCAGTTTCTTGCAAGTTCATTATTACCTTTTGTTTGCTCAGTCGTAATCCAGCTTTATTCCGAAGTGGTTCACTACAGTTGTAGTTTGCAGTGCTGTGTATTTGTGATGGCTCACAGAGCCAGAGGTTGCGTCAACTCTCCGGACAGTTTTTGTTTTATTTGTGGGGAATATACCGTGAAAAAGCGGCAGAGGAACATTTCTGCATTTATTAAAAAAGTATATTTCGCCTATTTCGGTTTGAAGTTAGGCGATCAAGACAAACCGTGGGCTCCTCACAAAGTGTGCAAGACATGTGAGGAAGATCTACGCTTATGGATGAAAGGTAAAAAACAAGCATTTCGTTTCGGAATACCTATGATGTGGCGTGAACAAAGAGACCACAGCAGTGACTGCTATTTTTGCTCTTGCATTGTGAAGGGATACAACTTAAAAAATAAGAACGTAATAAGTTACCCCAACCTTCCCTCAGCAATTAGGCCTATGCCTCATAGCAACGAAGTACCTGTGCCTGAACCACCAAAATCTTTGGATCATATTTGTGTGGACGGTTCTGATCATGATGAGACTCATCAGATGGCTTTTCCCGATGAGTCCAGTACTTCCGAGTTTGAAACTGAACCAGATCCGAAACCTGAACTTTTCTCTCAAGCTGAATTGAATGATTTAGTCCGGGATTTAGGACTCCCAAAAGATGCTGCCCAACTGCTAGGTTCTCGGCTTAAACAGAAAAATCTATTGTCACCAGGAACAACTTTTTATTGGTACCACAACCGCGAGACACAATTTTTGAAGTATTTCAGCAAAGAGGAAGATTTGGTATTTTGCAACGATATATACGGAGTGATGGAAAAGTTTAAACTCAAGTATGATCCTGCTGAATGGCGGCTGTTCATTGATTCATCAAAAGACAGCATAAAAGGTGTTCTTCATAATGGCAACACATTCGCTTCAGTTCCTATTGCTCACTCTGTTATTCTCCAAGAAAAATACGAGAATTTGGCCCTGATTCTTCAGAAGATTTGTTATGATGAGCATAAGTGGATGATTTGTGGAGACTTTAAAATTCTATCCATGCTATTAGGGCAGCAATCCGGTTTCACCAAATATCCCTGCTTCCTTTGCTTGTGGGATAGCCGGGCCCGCGACCTACACTGGGGAAAAAAGACTGGCCAATTCGGGAGTCTTTGAGACCCGGTGAGAAAAATGTTCTTCATGAGAGCTTGGTACCTCGTGATAAAATTCTATTACCACCTCTCCACATTAAGTTGGGTCTCATTAAGCAATTCATCAAGTCCCTTCCAAAAGATGGTGAGTGCATTCGGTACCTTTGCTCAAAGTTCCCCCGACTTTCTGAAGCAAAGCTAAAGGAAGGAGTGTTTGTTGGCCCTGATATAAGGAAACTCATTTCAGATGGAGCATTCGCTGAAACGATGTCTGAGAAGGAAAAAGAAGCCTGGGATTCCTTCAAGGATGTTGTTCTCAAATTCTTGGGGAACAGGCGGGATGAGAACTATACGGATATTGTTGCCAGGATGCTCAATGCCTTCAAAGAAAAAGGCTGTAACATGAGCCTGAAAGTCCATTTCTTGCACTTCCATGTGAACTACTTTCCCGAAAACTTGGGGGCGTACAGTGAAGAACAAGGTGAAAGGTTTCACCAGGACATCAAGGACGCAGAGAGAAGGTACCAAGGAAGATGGAACACCACTATGATGGCTGATTTCTGCTGGTTGCTGCTGCGGGAAACCCCAGATGAAAAATACGCCAAGCAGCGCACCAAGAGAAGCATTCGGGGGAAGAAGAAACGGGCCCACCAGGAGATTGATTGACCCAAGAATGACTTTAAAATCTAAACTGTGTTGACAAATATCGTGTTTTTACTAAACTTTGAAATAAAAATTTGCTAGTTATTACCACAGTGTCGGATCTCATTTATTAGAATTTTATTTTCACACCATCGGGTGTTTGTCTTCATGTATTGCAATGGTGCGGTTTGCGTTTTCTATTCTTACATACATGCCTGTACAACATTTTTTGCACATTTCTTTGCTTTGCTTTGTGTCTAACCTCGCTCTTATATGCTCAATGTTTGTGCACATGTATGTGGCTGTTTTAAGTGCAGACAATTTTGCTACCATCACAGTGTGTGTTGTTGACATTACTTGATTCTTATGTGCTGCCTTGTTACAATTTTCTTTATTCTTATTTGAATAACTACTAAACAATTAGTATAAAGAATTCATCCAAGAAACTTTTATCTCGATCGCACTCAATCTGAAACGTTCACCTCAAACTGCTAACCCAATGTAGCAAAAAATCTGTACGTGATGGAGCAAATTGATTACCAGATTTGGATTCAGCGCACCAAAAAACGTAAAAATCAATCGAAACATTAGAGGCAGTTTAAAAAAAAAATTTTTTAGTGTACCTGTGATTTATTGCTGATATTGTGTAATATATATTTATGTTTTGCTTGTAGTGTGATAATTTCCTTCGCATTTTCCTTGGTTTTGACCATATATAATTATCTTTTGGTGAGTGTATTATTATGTTTGTCTTATATTTATTTTTACTGCTCTCATGTTCATCTTTTTATACAGAGCACTATTGTGTATATATATATATGTCGTTATGGATTTTATGTTATTTTAGTTTTATATTGCTTGTAATTTAAGCTTTTATGTTATAGCCTATTAAATTTCTTATGGTTATATTATATTATTGTTTTTATTATATTTATGTTTTTGGGTTCTCCATGCTCTTTTTATAACTCTTTTTTGGTAATTATTTAAGCCTATTGATAATATTTTTTTATGTTTTTATATTTAGTGGTCATTGTCCCCTGATGAAGGCCCGTTGGCTGAAACACATGTAGGGTGGCCATATAATAAAGTTGTTTTTTTCCTCCAAGGATTCCTTCATCTGCTTTTGTGTGTTTGTGCACTTTTAAACTTGTGATGTTTTTCTTTCATTGGCTCTAGTGCTCCAAAACGTACCTGATCCTTTTTTTATGAAGCTTCAGTTCCAATCATGAACTCTTTTGCCTTCTGCAATTATATTTCCTTATCCTCTCTGACACATATTAGATTGCAATATTAGTGAGGCAAGATGCCGTTACGTAGTACATACTGTCCTGTAGCATGCACTGTTTTTGTCAGTTTTCTTGACTGTTGGCAAACACACATGTTTAATTAGTATTGAGCACTACCATCGTTCCTCCACCCTTTTTTCATTGTGTAACTATCTCCCTCTACTTCTACATTGTGATTTAACCTTTGGCTCCTCCTCATTTGGCAGGAATGCCAGCATTCTTAAAATAGCACCCTTCGGACAAGATTGCCTATTGCTGAATCGCAGTATGTATTGCTGAATAACTTCTTTAGACAAGTCTCCTTTTTTTACTTTTCTGTTTTATTTAAGCTGTGGATCCCATTATAATTTTAGCTTATAATGCTGTTTTTATTATGTACAATAATCATGAAAGGCATTTTCCTACTGTGTTTCACAAGTAAAGTGCATGTCAGATCTGGTGTGTGTCTGATTTTCAGACCGCAGCTGTCTATATTTTTTACGGCACACGCTGTTTCTTTTATATAAAACCTTCTTATGCAATACCATTCACAACATACTCCAAGACTTAGTTACTGATGTGGGAGACACCTCCACAGTACCATCCAGTAGCATATCGAGTTCCTTCTTGCCTGGGGTTTCAGAAACCACAGTTACCCCACCATTCCATGGTGTGGAATCGGTAATGAGAAGAATTAAGTGTACCAAGAATCACTCGTCTGTTCTCCCAGGCAAAGACTCCAGAACCCTTGATGCTTTTGGCTGTAAAGCATTTCAGGCAGTTATGCTGGCATCCAGGATTGACTTCTAAATGCTCAATATGGGCATGTTCTTGAGAGATGTCTCAAAAGACTTGTCTGAATTTATCACCTTGTTGCCAACAGACAAGCAGGCTCCACATCAGGCTTTAGTGACACATGCTCAAAACACCTCCAAGTTTCTAATAAGAACTTCTTTTAATGCTTTTAAAGCCAACAGTAGTTCAGTAGCAAAAAGGATGGCCTGGCTACAGGCCTCTGAACTTGAGCAATGGGTTCAAGACAAGCTGTCAAATATCTCCTGCAATGGTGAAAACCTTTTTGAGAAAGGTTGGCGTGAAAAAGCAGGTGAGATAGAAACCAATTTCCTCACCATGAAATGCTTGTCCAGGCAAACAGCAGATCCTGCTAAGAAGAAGGCTTCTTAGAAGAAGCCCTTTTATCCCAAAAAGAAGAGGTACTACTCTTCCTACTCTTCTTATTCATCATACCAGGCACAGCAGCCCCATCAGAAGCAGCAGAGATCTCGTCAGGCCATGAAACCAAAGGCTGCAAAGCCCCAGCCAGTTCCACAGACATAACCTCTGGCTAGTTTTGGACTGCTTCCTCAAGGGCATAGTCAGTCTATCCCTAAGAGATCCCCACCCCTCCCACATAGCAGACAGGTTAGCTCACTGCCCACAGATAGGCCCTCATAACTTCAGAATCCTGGACCTTGCTAGTGGTGTGCAGGGGCTATCAGCTCAATTTCAAAGACCTACCACCTATGTAGGGGAGTTTCCCATGGATCTCCTCCACACCACTCTTGAAGGACTACAGAAGGGGACTGCTACTTCTGGAGAGAGAGCTGCAATTGTAAGTATTTACTTCTGTGAATTTTTCTAAATCTGTGTGTCACAGAGACTGCCCTATACCATACACAAATACGATTGATTGCACCCTATGTCACAACATAATGTGCTCTCGATATATAATCATGCTGGGGTTTCCACTTAGGCATGGTGGAATGCATTTGAAATGAACCTTGTCATGGCATCTGCTCATATTACGACATAAACATAATCAATTCCACCATGTGTGCAAACTGAGATCTACCGTATACTTCCAATTGGCGATTACAAGATGCAGCGCCACTCCCAACATAAAGTCAAAACATAAACTCCCAACATAAAGTCAAATAGAAAATGGCATTCCCTCTGTAAAGACGGAATGTCAGTTGCTGAACGAAAGACAATAATAGACCAAGTGAGAGTGGCCCTGAATCCCAAGACAGCTTGAATTTGCTTCCAAATCGGAACCCAGTAGGACTGAACATTAGGGCAATCAAAAACCAAATGGCCTAAGGTGCCAACGTCCATCTGACAAGACCAGCACACATTGCCAATTGACTTATCCCATTTACATACCTTAATCGGAGTAAAATGAGCTCTGTGTGCAAAAAAGTATAATGCCTGAGAAATAGAGGCAGATTGCGATATTCTAACTAGTTTACCCCAGAATTTCCCCCATGATTCCGGAGAAAGAGTAACCCCAGTATCATGCTCCCATACCCGCTGAATGCCAATGGAGTGTGAGTTGGGGCGATGTGATACTAATTGATAATAATAAGAAGCCACCCTTGGAGCCTGTTGTGCTTTTCCAATTATGTTAAGTAGCCCCCAAATAGGGATAAGAATTGACAAGTATTTTTTCTGAGGAATTATACACGCTAACTGCTGGAAAGCCTTTTGGGTATCCATAGTAACTCTAGGGAACTTCAGCCTCTCTGAAGACACCATACTAGGCAGTAGCCTCATAGGGAAGGGGGCAATCAATTTCTCTTCCAAATCAAGACACAACTTCCCAACCCATCTTGACCCCTGCTTTAACAGGAAGGCACAGTGATTATAAGCCTGAAAGTCAAGAAAATTCACACACCCTTCTTTTTTTGATTTAAGCTTCTTAAGAGCTATTCTAGGTGGTTTATTTTCCCATAAGAACTGGACAAGAGTCCTTTCCACTTGCCGATATGTTTTATCCAACATAAAAACCGGCAGCATTTCTAGCATATAATTCACCATAGGAGTGATAGTCATCTTGATCGTCTCAAGGCATCCCCACCATGATAAATAAGCCGGTGACCATTTTGCAGTCATATCCCGGACAATGGTAAGGAGAGTCTCTTCATTATATTGCAATGTTTTATAAGTGGGTAACGATAATGTACACCTAAATACAAAAGGATAGCCAGTCAGGTCTGCATTGCAAACTTGCGAGTTTAAGGGGAACGCTACAGATTTTGTCCAATTAATTTTATACTCAGATAACCGTGAGTACTGATCTATCAGCTCAAGAACAGAAGAAATTGAACTGGGCGTAGTGAACAGCAGAAGATCATCAGCATAAGCAGAAAGCTTGATCTCCATACCAGCAATAGGCACACCTCTGACTGCAGAACTCTATCTCAACAACAGAGCTAAGGGTTCTAAGGCGAGACTGAATAAGATAGGTGAAAGGGAGCAACCCTGTCGGGTACCACGACCTAAGGGAAAATCTCGAGATTGAGTCGTGTTCACAAAAATATTTGCACTTGATCGTGCATACATGACTTTAAGTAATTTGAGAAACCCTTCAGCCAAACCACCTCAGAGCAGCGAACACGAAAGACCACTCCAGTCAATCAAACGCTTTCTCTGCATCAAGAGACAACCCCACCAAAGGGCCCTCAACCTTCTCCACACTTTTCAAAACATGACAAAACACTCTGGCATTATCAGCTGTAGAGTGCCCCTCAGTAAAGCCGCACTGATCTGGGTGGATCAAATAAGGGACCAACTTAGTAAGGCGACAAGCCAAGGAAGCAGCATATATTTTATAATCTGCATTTAGCAACGAGATTGGGCGGTAGTTACTGACCAACTGAGGATCTCTCCCTGCTTTTTCAAGAACTACAACATTTGCAGAGGCGAACGCACCAACCTGGGAATCCGCTTCTATGAGGAGCCAATAATATTGTTGCAGATATGGAGCTAACATTTTAGAGAAGGTTTTATAAAACTCTATGGGAAGGCCGTCTGGACCGGTGGCCTTACTCACATGCATAGAATCAATGGCATGATTAATTTCTGTGACCGAGATTTGACTATCCAAAACTGCAGATGATTCCTGATCAAGAATAGGCCTCTGAATATCAACCAGTAATCTCTCAAAAGCTTCCTTAGAGAATTCTATCTCTGAAGAGTATAACTGAGCGTAAATAGACGGAAGGTGTCTGCTATTTCAGTGTCCTCAACAATCAGCTTCTGAATCTGAGAGTCATGCAATGCAGCAATACGTGAAGTTTCCTTGTGCCCTTTCAACGAGTTGGCTAGTAAACGACCAACCCTATTGCCTTCCAAATAATACCTCCCTTTCTGTACCTGAATATTATGTGAGGCCTCAGTAGCTAAAATCGTATTATACCTAAATCTTAGACGTTGTAAACGGATCAAAATATTAGGATCGTATTTTTGGCCTAGAACACGTTCCCCAGCTTTATCTGTTTATCCAAAGCTTCTAGTTCTGCTTTACGTTGCTTTGCGTGATTTATACCAAAGCTGGTAATGGTGGTCCGCATATTAGCTTTGAAACCCTCCCACCATGCCCATCCCGAAGTGTCCTGAGGCAAATTAAACTGAAAGTACTCCTCAATGGCCACTAGAATAATTTCAGGGAACTCCTGATTACTAAGGAGAGTTCTGTCAAAGTACCACCGTGAGTGAGATGAACAGATCGAGGAGTCCAGTAAGGACAAAGATATTGCAGCATGGTCAGATATGTGAGCTGCATGAATATTGGATGCACTAATTCTAGAACACAATCCCTTGGAGATAAGAAAAAAATCTATGCGCGATACCAAATTATAAAGAGGTGAAAAAAAGTGTATTCCTTATCCACAGGATGTTGTAACCGCCATATATCTACTAAACCCAAATCTTGCATTATTGACAAAAGTGCAGGGTGTCCAAAGTAAGGTTAAAGTCCCCCCCACCCCCCAGTATAATCGGATATCTGGATACCGCTTGTGCCTCAGCAGCTAAAGAATTAAATAAAGCAGAGCAATCTAACTTTGGGGGATAAATATTGATGAAGGCCAGTTCTGTGAGGCCTATCTTGATAACGGCTATTGCCCAGCGCCCTTCGATGTCCGATCGAGACTGCAGCACTATAGGGGAAAGAGATTTCCTTACTAATATAGCTACTCCATTTTTCTTATGATTTGCCACTGAAAAAGCTATGAGTGTGAGGGGTTTCATATCTAGTTTTAATGACTCCCTTGCATTCAAATGAGTCTCTTGCAGAAATAAAATATCAGCACTTTCTTTGCGCCCATAAAGGAGTATCTTTTTTCTCTTAATGGGATTGTTAATGCCCTTAACATTCAGTGATACTATCTTAAAGAAAGAGATAGAGACAATATTGCACACATTGATATACAATTACTACAGAAACATTCCATATTGTAACATAAATCCTTGCTCTCATAATCCACATCCCTGAGAAAACCAGTAATAAAGCAGCAATAATATCTCATAGAAGATAACATAAGCAGAACTACCACACCTCCACCTTAGCCCTTGTAAAGGACAGGCCAAAGAGGAACAAAATTCTAAAGCTACCGAAAACCTGGGGGACTATACCAAACACTAAACTTAGCAGGTGAGCCCAAAATGGACAGGACAGGCACAGAGGGTATACCATATAATCCACATCTTCTCCGCTGCCAAGTAAAACCTTTTCTTCAACCAGGCCTTAAACAATAATTGACTACATCTAGGATATTCATCCCCAGACTCCAAAGTACTAGAACAGCCCCTCCCACAGCATCACATAATCCCAAAAAGATGGATATATCAATCAATGCCCAGATACCTTCTGATCCAACCTGAGGCCGACAGACAAAAAAGAAGAAAAGAATAATGGCCACAGAGCAAGAATCTGGAGTTGCCTAAAGAGGGTCAGAATATAGAACAACTCTACCACAACTCAAATCATTGCATCACAGGTCAGTGACCCAGTTGTAGCTCCCAATGAAGGAAGTTCAGTGTACACCGCAAGCTCAGATCCACCACTGTGCGTTAAGCAGGGTTTTCACCACATTAGCACCAGTTCTTTATCTTCCAAGAAAGCATGTAGAGCCCCTGGTTCGTCAAATGTCGTAGTTTGATTGTACAAAGTAATTCTCATATGGGCAGGGTAGAGCAACCCAAAAAACTGCAGCAAACGCAGACGCAGAGCTAAAAACGTTTTTCTCCGGTCCACAGTTACTTTCGCGAAATCTGGAAAGAAGAGAAATTTATGACCTAGATATTCCAATGGGGAGTGTAGTCTGGCTGCTTCCATTAGTGAAACCTGCTGAAACCACAGCACTTTTAATATAATCGGGCGTGGACGCCTGCCCGAAACCATAGGCTGTGTGGGCACCCGATGAGCTCTCTCAATCTCAAACGGCATGGCAAACTTAACCTTGAGCATATTAGGGATCATCGCCTGCAGAAAGGCCATCATATCTGCTCCTTTGGCTCCTTCAGGGACTCCCAAGATCCTGACATTATTTCTTTGAACACGATTTTTACCATCTTCCAGGTCCCTCTGTAATGACCGGATTAGCTTTGCTTGCTTATCAACGGCCCTTAAACACTCCACGTGTGTTGCAACAATGTTCTCCATTTTTTCCAGTCTCACTGTGATAGATTCCAGACTGTTTTTTAAAGAGCAAATATCTTCTTGCATTGTGAGCAGCGAGTCTCCGTTCGATTTAACCATGCCTTTCACAGCGCATACCTCAGACAGAAGCTCCTGCAAGGCCTTGGGGTAATCTCGTGCCACCCCGCCATCTTGTGAAGTGAGAGAGGCTCCATTTTTGAATGTTTTTCACTGGCACTTTGCGCTCCTTGATATTCCAATCGCGTTGGTTTGGGACCAGACATATCCAAAAGTGACTGCTTCAAAAATAAAGGGACCCGCACGGGCAATAGCAGCGAGAGACAGGATTCTTGAACTGCCCTTCTGGAGCAAAGCTCTCACGCATCCATCTTGCCCAAAGTTAGGCTCCGCCCCCCCCCCCCGAGTTTTAAATTTAAATTTAAAACACAGCAGAGAGCTTTCTGGTTAAATTTAGAACCCAAGACTCCCTCTATACAAGCAAGGGCTGTGGGACTCCCCCTGGAGATTGGTCACAGATTACCTTAGAAACATAGGACAGGGTGTGTGTAGAAGACAGCTTTTAATAAGTCTTCTTTCCCTCCCTCCCCGAGACCCACCCACCCCTGTGATAATCATAGCTTTATAGGTGCTTAAAACTCTTAAAGGAAATGAGGTGCCATATTCACTCTCAGGTGCAGCTGTTTATTCTCATCAGCATACATTAAGGGCTTGAGATTAATTAAACTTCAGGTGAACAAAGTACATTAAACATATTAGGTATAGTTTTATTATTATAAGTATCCACAGCAACCCTTAGTAAGTAAAGAACTTAAATATCTAAACACAACCTTAAAACTAAGATGCAGACAGCAGTCCAGCAGCGAGATGGGTGCTTTCCAGTCTTTTGCATTGAGTGTCACATGTATGATTTTCTCCCAGTTGGTGAGGGGTCTTACGTGTGCACAAGGTGCAAGGAGCTCTTTGCTCTCAGGGAACAAGTCTTATCTCTATAGGCAAGAGTAGCAGACTTGGAAAACATAAGAAAGACAGAGAGGTACATAGATGAGACCTACAGGGATATTGTCCTGAAGTCCCTCCTCCAGTCTGGCAGCATCCCTATTGCCATGGAGGATAGAGGTCACGTGACAGGAGAGCAACACCCTGGTGTGGCAAGAAGTGATACTATAGCTAGGACCTGTCCTCCAGGTGATGTAAAACCCTCTCGCACCAAGGAAGTTTCTCCAGGGCCATGTGCCCATGAGGGAAGGGTTAGGACAGCCGATATAGTTGGTGATTCGATCATTAGGAATGTAGATAGCTGAGTGGCTGGTGGACATGAGGATTGCCTGGTAACATACCTGCCTGCTGCGAAGGTAATGGACCACATGCCCACCTAGACAAGGTCTTAGATAGTGCTGGGGAGGACTCTGCTGTCTTGATACATGTCGGTACCAGTGACATAGGAAAATGTGGTAAGGACATTCTGGAGGCTAAATTTAGGCTTTTAGGTAGGAAGTTGAAATCTAGAACTTCCAGAGTAGCATTCTCCGAAATGCTTCCCGTTCCACATGCAGGACCCAAAAGGCAGGCAGAGCTCCGGAGTCTCAATGTGTGGATGAGACGATGGTGCAAGGATGAGGGTTTTGGATTTGTTAAGAACTGGGGAACATTTCGAAGGGATGGGCTCTTCCGAAGGGATGGGCTTCACCTCAACCGGGATGGAACCAGACTGCTGGCATTAACCTTTAAAATGGAGATAGAGCAGCTTTTAAACTAGATAATAGGGGAGAGCCGACAGTAGCCCAAGAGCGCATGGTTCTGAACAATGTATCCTTGAAGGATACTACAAAAAAATGAAGTTAGGGCACATCAGCAGAGAGGTTCCAATGAAGACAAAGGTAGCCCAAATGCCCTTGAATACAGAGCAGACAGAGCTTAAAGATTACAAATTACCCCTGCCTACCAATAACCAGATGAATATGAATAAAATACAGTCTCTAAATTGCTCGTATGCAAATGCTAGAAGTCTAAAAAATAAGATGGGAGAGTTAGAATATATAGCACTAAATGAGAAGTTTGATATGATTCGTATCTCAGAGACATGGTGGAAGGAGGACAACCAGTGGGACACTGTGATACCTGGGTACAAACTGTATCATAATGATAGAGCTGATCATATTGGTGGAGGTGTTGCGCTCTATGTTAGAGAGGGCATTGAGTCACAAAGGATTAATGTTTTGCAGGAAACAAAATTTGCTGTAGAATCTCTATGGCTTGAAATTCCTTATAAAAAGGGGAAGGCAATGGCAGTGGAGTTGTACTGTTGACTGCCTGGCCAGAATGAACAAATGGATGATGAAATGCTCAAAGAAATCAAGGAAGCTAACAAAAGTTACAGAAAAGTAATAATAATGGGTGATGCCAATTACCCAGTATTGACTGTGTCAGGGTCACAGCAGGACATGCTAGGGAGATAATTTTCTAGATGAAATAAATGACTGCTTCTTGGAGCAGCTGGATCATGAACTGACCAGAGGGGAAGCCATTTTGGACCTAGTCCTTAGTGGAACACCAGATCTGGTGCAAAAGATAAGGTTGTTGGGGCCACTTGGCAATAGTGATCATAGCATGATCATGTTTGATTTAATTAATGGAGAAGGGATGGTAAGGAAAGGGAGACTATAATAAAATGAGGAAAATAGTTAGGAAAAAACTAAAAGGAACAGTTGCAAAGGTTAAAGTCTTACATCAAGCTTGTGTGTTGTTTAAAAATACTATCTTGGAAGCCCAGACTAGCTGTATTCCACTCTTTAAGAAAAGTGGAAAAAAGTCCAAAAGATTGCTAGCATGGTTTAAAGTTGAGGTCAGAGAGGCTGTTGTTGCCAAAAAAGCATCTTTTAGGAAATGGAAAAAAGAGCAAATGACGAAAACAGGAAACAGCACAAGCACTGGCAAGTTAAATGTAAGGCATTGATAAGGCAGGCAAAGAGAGAATTTGAGAAGAAACTAGCCGTGGAAGCAAAAACGCGTAGTAAAGACTTTTTCAAGTACATTTGTAGCAAAAAACCTATGAGAGGGTCAGCTGGACCATTAGATGATAGAGGGGTAAAAGGAGCAGAAAGAGGGGACAAGACTATAGCAGAGAGACTGAATGAATTCTTTGCTGCAGTTTTTACTGAGGAAGATGTAGGGATGTTACCCATGACTGAAGTGGTATTTAAAGGTGATACTGTGGAAGAATTGAAGGAAATATCGATATACCCAGAAGATGTATTATAACTATTTGATAAATTAAAGAGTAGCAAATCACCTGGACTGGATGGTATACATCCAAGGGTGTTGAAAGAACTGAAATATGAGATTACAGACCTGATATTAGTAATCTGTGAACTATCATTAAAATCATCTGTAATACTTGAAGATTGGAGGATCGCCAATGTAATGTCAATTTTTAAAAAGGGTTCCAGGGGTGATCCGGGAAACTACAGACCGGTGAGCCTGACGTCAGTACTTGGAAAAATGGTAGCAACCATCATAAAGAACAAAATTGCTCAACATGTAGATAGTCATAGCTTAATGGGAGACAGCCAACATGGCTTTAGACAAGGAAAATCTTGTCTTACTAATCTGTTATGTTCTTTTGAAGGTGTGAATAAACAGTTGGACAAAGGTGAGTTGGTTGATATAGTGTATCTGGACTTTCAGAAAGCCTTTGACAAGGTCCCTAGAAATGGGAATAGCTAGTGAGGTTATCAGATTTGCAGATGACACAAAACTATTTAAAGTTGTTAAAACCCTAGAGGATTGTGGAAAATTGCAAAAGGATCTTGATAAATTGGAAGACTGGGCATCCAAATGGCAGATGAAATTTAATGTGGACAATTTCAAAGTTATGAACCTAGGAAAGAACAACCCAAACTGTGGTTACACGATGCAAGGTTCCACATTGGGAACCACCACCCAGGAAAAAGATTTAGGCGTCATTGTGGATAACATGTTAAAATCCTTGGCCCAGTGTGCAGCGGCGGCCAAGAGAGCAAATAGAATGCTAGGTATCATAAGGAAAGGAATGCCTCTCTTTTGTTCCATGGTGCGACCGCACCTTGAATATAGTGTTCAATTCTGGTCGCCTTATCTTAAAAAGGTTATAGCATTATTAGAAAAGGTACAGAGAAGAGCCACCAAAATGGTAAGGGGAATGGAAGGATACTCCTATGAAGAGAGGCTAAAAAGGTTAGGGCTCTTCAACCTGGAAAAGAGACGTCTGGGGGGAGATATGATAGAGGTCTATAAATTAATGAATGGAGTGGAACGGGTAAACGTAGATCGATTGTTTACATCATCAGAATATAAAAAGACTAGGGGACATGCAATGAAGTTACAGGGTAACCTATTTAAGAATAATAAGAGAAAATATTTTTTCACTCAACATGTAATCAAACTCTGGAATTTGTTACTGGAGGATGTAGTAAAAGCTGTTAGTGTAGCTGGTTTTAAAAAAGGTTTGGACAAGTTCCTGGAGGAAAGGTCCATAAACTATTATTTAAAGGGACCTGGGATATCACTGACCCAATACAAACATTGAGAAACCTGTGTCTTTTGGGGAGACTGCTTAGTACTTATGACCTAGATTGGCCACTGTTGGAAACAGGATATTGGGCTTAATGGAACTTGGTCTGACCCAGTATGGCATATCTTATGTTCTTATGTTCTTCTCTTTTGCAGCAGGAGATTGTCTCTCTAACAGCTCAAGGGGTCATTGAGAAAGTTCCACTCCCTCCATAAGACCTTGGGTTCTACTCCCGGTTCTTCCTTATTCAAGAAAAGACCAGAGGATTCCGTCCTATCCTGAATCTCCAGAATCTCAACAGATTCCTAGAGGAGGAAAAGTTCAAAATGATCTCGTTAGGAACTCTACTGCCTTACCTCCAACTGACAGACTATCTCTGCTCTCTGGTTTTATGGACCCTTTAAACAGAAAGTAACTCAGGATTTTCTTTCATGGGCACCACTACCAGTGCCATGTACTCTCCTTTGGATTGGCTTTGGCCCCAAGGGTGTTCACAAAGTGTCTGGCAGTCATAGTGGCCTATGTTCGGACCCTGGGAATCTTCATCTTCCCTTACTTAGACAACTGGCTTATCAAGGGAGATACCCCTCAAATGGTCTCAACAGCACTTCAACATGCCATTCTGGTTCTGCTTTGTGGCCAACTATCCAAAATTTTATCTGACTCTCTCTCAGAAATTACAGTTCATTGGGGCTCTCTTGGATAAAAGCTCGACAATTCCTACCAGAGGACCACCTTCATCATCTCATTTCCTTAGCAACTCATTGTCTAACTCAACTCTGTCTCACTGCAAGAAACATGCTACGTCTCCTGGGCCTCATGACCTCCACAGTCCACATAGTTCCATATGCCCGCCTGAACATATGGCTGGGACAGTAGACCCTCTCAGGTCATTTGGCACAGTCCACAGGATGCTATTCAGACAGGATCACCATCTTACCTCAGTTTGTGGACTTCCTCAAGTGGTGGTGCACCACTCAAAATCTTCTCATCGGGTTACCTTTTCAAATGTCTGCATTGCAGTGTACCCTGATGACAGATACTTCCAAATAGAGCTGGGGAGTCTCTCCACTATCTTACCACACAGGGCCTGTGGTCCCCAAGGGAACCACTTATCACATAAATCTGTTGGAACTCAGAGTGATTGCCAATGCTCTTTGCGTTGTTCGATTCTCACCTTACAGGACAGACAGTACTCATTCAAACCGACAACCAAATTGCCATGTTCTATATCAACAATCAGGGTGGTACTGGATCTCGCCTCCTCTGCAACGTGGCAATCCATCTCTGGATTTTCGCAGTAGCTCATCAGATTCTTTGAGCTGTGGATCTCTTGAGGGAGCAAGATCAGCTCGCCGACAAACTCAACCGTCTGCTTTGACCGCACAAATGGATGCTTCATCAGGAAACAGCACAACGCTTTTTTGATTAATGGGAACTCCATCATTGATCTTTTTGCTACCCCAATGAGTGCCCAACTCCCTCACTTCTGTTCCAGGGTTCCATCACTACAGGCTTTAGCCTCGGATGCTTTCCTGCTTTATTGGGGTCAGGGTCTGCTCTATGTATTCCCCCCACTTCCACTCACTCTGAAGACACTCTTCAAATTTGTCGAGTGGCTACATGGTCTTCTGTTCATACTGTACTTTTCTGCCCAGTGATGCTAACTTTGGCCAAGCTATCTTATGGCATCTTTTTGGAACTTAACTACATCTCCTCCCACCATCCTTTGGCCGGCTACCTTATGAAGAGTAAACCCAAGGGGCTGAGTCTGACAGATCCCTCCTTTACTTTGCTTGTGTTTCAGAGTTCCTCCCTGTTGGTATGGGTCTCATTTCTGACCTTCACAGCAGCCAGCAGCTCATGAGTCCCATATGTGAAGACTGCATTCCTGCTTGTTCCTGAAGATAGTGTAGTTACTCACCTGTAAGAAGTGATCTCTGGGAACAGCAGGAATCAGTATTGACCACTCGCCCTCCTCCCCTCGGAGTTATAGGACGGCATTTCTTTTTTTTCCCCACAATTTTTTTTCTAAGCTCTAGACTTGACTGAGGAGAACAGTTGGGAAGGCAGGCACATATGCATGGATGGATGCTTCCAAAAGCATTCCTATTGGATGCTGGGGAGCATTCCTGCGCAGGGCTCTGTCGATGCCGATGTCACCCATATGTGAAGACTGCATTCCTGCTGTTCCTGGAGATCACCTATTAAAGTTGAGTAACTACACTTTATTGTATGCACTGTTGTATTTCATGATATAATTCGCTTTAAGATTTTTGAATCAAAGGTGAACAATCAACTGCAGGAATAAACGTGGAGCCCAATTCTGGAAGTAGGACGTCAGGACGCCCCGCTGAAGACAGGGCCGTTAGGATCTGATTCTGGTCCACGGGAACAAAATATTCCCCTCCCCACAGGCTCCCCATTCTGCTGTGGCTCCAGACCCCAAGATCCCCGCCACCCTTACCATGGCTGACCTGCTGTGGCCTGAATTGGATGGCGGGGACCCCCGGCACTTGGCACTGGCCTCGGTGGTGGCTGCTGTGCCCCAATTCACCGAAAAAATTGTTTATACCATCTCTGAGGTGGTATAAGCAGTACGGCCCAGAAAACCCGGCAGCACATACAGGGCCTTGACCTGAATCAGCCCTGTATGGCCCTGAATCAGCCCGCCCCAGATCCTGTCTCCTCCCGCCCCTTCCCGACTCTCCCCATCCTGAAGCACAGAACGTATAGGGAGAGCCATTGGGGGAATAGGGTTTAGGTGGATTGCAGGGCTACATGTCCTAGCGGGACATAGCAGCCCTGCAACCCGCGGTATAGAATGAGGGCCTAAGCTAAACTAAACTTATGCAGATAAAATGTTGTTAACTGCCGTCGAGTCTGTGCTGACTCATGGTGACCCTCTGGATAGTTGACCTAAACTGTGTTTGGTCTTCAGTTAAGCAGTTAATTATTGACAGAGTGGCATTCATAGCTGCTGTTAATTGATCCATCTCATTGCTGACCTTCCTCTTTTGCATTGACCTTCAACCTTGTCAAGCATGTCTTTTTCTAATGGTCTCTCTCTTCGAATGATGTGTCCAAAGTATGAAAGTTGAAGTTTTACCATCTGAGCTTCTAAAGAAAGCTTAGGTTTGATCTCCTTTAGTACCGGTTTGTTTGTTTTTCAGACAGTCCATGGCATACACAGTATTCTTTGCCAGTTCCCATCAGCCCCCGCGGGCTTAACAGAGCCGCGAAAGGGAAACTAGTTCCATCGCGCTCTGAAAGCCGGCGCGTGTGACTGCAGCTGAAAGAGAGAAGTGATACAGGGGAGGGCAGGCTCTGCTGGGTAGGGGGGCCCCGCGGCACACTCGATTCTGCCGCGGTGGCCCCGGCAGCGGCAGCAGACAGCTTTTTTTTTTTTTTAAATTTCCCTAGGCTAGGCTGGGCTGGGCTGGGGGGGGGGGTTAGGAGTGGTGATGGGCTGGGGGGGTTAGGAGTGGTGATGGGCTATGGGAGGGCTGGGGGGGTTGGGAGTGGTGATGGGCTATGGGGGAGCTAAGTCTGTATATGGGCTGATGGGATTAGGACTGGAAGTGGGTTGATGGGGGGTTAGGACTGGTAATGGGCTATGGAGAGGCTTAAACTAAAAATTGGGTGATGGGGGATTAGGACTGGAAATGGGCTGGTGGGATTAGGACTGGGAGTGGGCTGATGGGGAGGTTAGGACTGGTAATGGGGTATGGTGGGGGCTTAAACTGGAAATTGGGTGATGGGGGATTAGGACTGGAAATGGGCTGGTGGGATTAGGACTGGGAGTGGGCTATGGGGGGTTAGGACTGGTAATGGGTTGGGGGGGGGTTGCTAGGACTGGAAATGGGCTGGGGGGATTAAGACTGGAGGTGGGCTGATGGGGTTAGGACTGGTAATGGGCTGTGGGCTGTTGGGGGGGGGGTAGGACTGGTAATGGGCTATGGGGGGGGCTAGGACTGGAAATGGCCTGATGGGGGGGGTTAACACTGGAGGTAGGCTGATGGGGTTAGGACTGGTAATGGGCTGTGGACTGATGGGGGGTTAGGACTGGTAATGGGCTATGGGGGGTTAGGACTGATAATGGGCTATGGGGGGGCTAGGACAGGAAATGGGCTGATCGGGAGGGTTTAGTACTAGAGGTAGGCTGATGGGGTTAGGACTGGTAATGGGCTGTGGGCTGTTGGGGGGGGTTAGAACTGGGCTATGGGGGGGTTAAGACTGGTAATGGGCTGTTGGCTGATGGGGGCTGTCTGGTAATGGGCTATGGGGGGTTAGGACTGATAATGGGCTATGGGGGGCTAGGACAGGAAATGGGCTGATGGGGATGGGTAAGGACTAGAGGTGCGCTGATGGGGTTAGGACTGGTAATGGGCTGTGGGCTGGGGGGGGGTTAGGACTGGCAATGGGCTATGGGGGGCTGACTGGAAATGGGTTGATGGGGGTTAGGACTGGAAGTGGGCTGATGGGGGGTTAGGACTGGTAATGGGTTATAGGGGGGCTTAAACTGAAAATGGGGTGATGGGGGGTTAGGACTGGAAGTGGGTTGATGGGGGGGGCTAGGACGGGTATTGGGTTGGGGGGTTGCTAGGACTGGAAATGGGCTGATGGGGGGCTAGGACTGGAAATGGGCTGATGCAGGGACTAGAAGGGAATGGATGCTGGGTGAGGCTGGAACTAGAAGGGAGCTGATGTTGGGGGAGGATTAGAATGGGATGGAGCTGGGAGAGTAAAATGGAGAGGGGAAAAATATTTTGTGTGGGAGGGATAAAAAATCTACAATTGTCCGGGTATTGGGAGAGTAAGTGGGGATTGAGGATGGAGGGGTAAAATTTGAGTGGATGAAATAGGAATGAGGAAAGAGCAAAAGGAGAAAGATTAGTATGTTAAAGCAGATGTAGAGAGAGAATGGAAAAAAACTAGAAGAGAGAAGAAAGGACAAATGGACAGCAGACGATGGAGAGTTAGCAGAAGACACGAAGAAACCAGAAGAAAGTGGCTGGAGCAATTGCAGCTGAAAAAAAATGCACAAAAGGTAGAAAAATATCTCTTTATTTTGAATTTATTAATTGGAATATGTCAGCTCTGGTAAATGTGCTCTCACTTGGTTTGCAGCTTGTCGTGCTGTGAGGGCTTGCGTGCATCAGTGATGCTGAGAGCTAAACTATCGGTAGTTTAACTACTGGCAGGGTCTCCCAAGATGGACAGGTCTCAGCTGAGGTGCCAGACGAAGACAAACCACCCATCTGGGCAGCAGCAGAATGGGATAGTGTTGACGGCGGAGGATCACATTTCTGTGACAACGGCAACAACACCAAACTCAAACTGCGCAGAAGGAAGGCCCGGCAATCTACTTCTGTATCTTGCCATGAAAACCCAATGGATAGTTACAACAAAACAAATTGTGCTATGGTGCTGGAAGATGAGACTCCCAGGTCGGAAGGCACTCAACTAGCTACTGGGGAAGAGCTGAAGACTTTTCAGAGTAAAGCCAGCATTTATGATGTGGTTGGATCAAAGCCCTCGGGAAGTCTGACTGCTGATGTAGCTGCGCATGAAATGAGAGTCAGAAGCTGTAAAGATGTCTTACACATTGGAACATGGAACGTACGAAGCATGAACCAAGGGAAGTTGGAGGTGGTCAAGAATGAAATGGAACGTGTACAACTTGATCTGTTGGGTGTCAGCGAACTGAAATGGACTGGCATCGGGCACTTTGCATCAGATGATCACATGGTCTACTATGCTGGAAATGAAAGACAAAGAAGAAATGGTGTTGCATTTATAATAAAGAAGAAACTTGCAAGAACTGTAATGAAATACAATGCAGTCAGCGAACGCTTAATCTCTATTCGTCTACGAGGATTGCCTATCAATACAACTATAATTCAAGTATATGCCCCAACAACAGCTGCAGAAGAGAATGAAATTGAAGAGTTCTATGAACAAGTACAAGCTGAAATTGACAGAACATGCAAACAGGATATCCTGATAGTCATGGGTGACTGGAACGCAAAAGTTGGCAACAAAGAAGAAGGCAAAGTAGTTGGAAAATATGGACTTGGCAACAGAAATGAAGCTGGAGAAAGATTGATAGAATTCTGCAAGACCAATGATCTATTCATCTCAAACACCTTCTTCCAGCAACACAAGCGGCGACTGTACACATGGACTTCACCCAATGGATTGTATAAAAATCAAATTGACTACATCTGTGGAAGTCAACGATGGAAAAGCTCTGTAACATCAACAAAGACAAAACCTGGAGCTGACTGTGGTACAGATCATCAACTACTAGTATGCAAACTCAAGCTAAAGTTGAAAAAGAGCAAACCACTCATGAATGCAGCAAAATATGACCTTGAGAATATACCACTGGAATTTAAAGACTGCCTGCAAAATCGATTTGCTGCTTTAGATACAAATGACAGAACTCCGGAAGAGTTATGGAATGACATCAAGAAGGTTGTGCTGGAAGAAAGCGAGAAGTCTCTACAAAAGGTGAAAAAGCAAAAACGGCCAAAATGGATGACGGAAGAAACTCTGAAAATTGCCCAGAAACGCAGAGAAGCTAAAGCCAAAGGAGAAAGAAAGACAATCGCAGAACTCAACAGAGATTTCCAACGTGCAGCAAGACAGGACAAGGAAAAGTACTACAATGACACTTGCAAGGAAATAGAAGCAGAAACTATTAGAGGAAGAACAAGATCGGCTTTCCTAAAGCTGCGAGAGTTAAAGAAAAAGTTCCAGCCTCGAATTGGAATGTTACAAGATGCTCAAGGTTCTATGTTGAATGATGCTGAGAAGATCAAGAAAAGGTGGAAGGAATATACAGAGTTTTTATATGATAAAGATCAAGTGGACCAACAGCCGTTTCAACCTATACCTTATGATCAGGAACCATTGGTGATGAAGGAAGAAGTTGAAGCAGCATTGAAAGCCTTATCAAAGAACAAAGCACCAGGCATTGATAGCATTCCCATAGAAGTATTGCAGCAATCTGATGCAGCTGTTACTGTACTTACAAGGCTCTGCCAAGAAATATGGACGACAACATCATGGCCAACTGACTGGAAAAGATCTGTGTTTATACCAATACTAAAGAAAGGTGATCCAACTGACTGTGGAAATTATCGCACAATCGCTCTGATCCCACATGCCAGCAAGATTCTACTGAAGATTATTCAAAAGAGACTACAGCCATACCTAGAACAAGAACTACCTGAAGTGCAAGCAGGGTTCAGGAAAGGGCGAGGAACGAGAGACATCATTGCGGATGTGAGATGGATCCTTGAAAAGACTAAAGAATACCAAAAGGATATCTATTTGTGCTTTATCGACTATAGCAAGGCTTTTGACTGTGTAAACCATGAGAAACTCTGGGCCACATTAAGAAGCATGGGTATACCAGAACACCTGATCGTTCTCTTGCGCAATCTGTACATTGATCAAGAAGCAATAGTTCGAACGGAACAAGGAGAAACAGAATGGTTTAAAATAAGCAAAGGTGTAAGACAAGGCTGCATACTTTCCCCCTACCTGTTTAATTTATATGCAGAACAAATCATCAGAGAAGCAGGATTGTATGAAGACAACAGAGGTGTGAAGATTGGTGGAAGACTCATCAACAACCTTCGCTATGCTGATGATACCACATTACTGGCAGAAAGTGAAGATGATCTGAAACATTTGCTTCTCACAATCAAAGAACATAGTCTCAAAATGGGCCTGCACCTTAATGTAAAGAAGACAAAGATCATGACAACTGGCATAATCAACAGGTTCATCGTTGAAGGAGAAGAAATTGAAATCGTGAACAACTTTAACCTACTTGGATCAACTATCAATAAAGAAGCAACAAGCAGTCAAGAAATCAGACGACGCATTGCTCTTGGCAGAATGGCTATGAAAGACCTAGATAAGATTCTCAAGAGCAGAGATGTCTCTCTCCATACAAAGATTCGACTTGTTCAAGCCATGGTATTTTCCATAACATCATATGGATGTGAAAGCTGGACAGTGAAAAAGACAGACAGGAAGAAAATTGATGCCTTTGAATTATGGTGCTGGCGGCGAATACTGTGTATACCATGGACTGCCCGAAGAACAAACCAGTCGGTACTAGAGGAGATCAAACCTAAGCTTTCTTTAGAAGCTCAGATGACAAGACTTCGACTTTCATACTTCGGACACATCATGCGAAGAGAGAGATCATTAGAGAAAGACATCATGCTTGGAAAGATAGAAGGTCAACGCAAAAGAGGAAGGCCAGCAATGAGATGGATCGCTACAATAACAGCAGCTACGGGTACCAGTCTGTCAACAATGAGCCGCCTGACTGAAGACCGAACACAATTTAGGATAGCTATCCAGAGGGTCGCCATGAGTCGACTCCGACTCGACGGCACTTAACAACAACAACAACGTCTGTGTTTAGTACAAGAGCAAATTAATGTATAGTTTTATTTCTACAGTGTTGTACATTCCAAGTTTGGCTTTTGGGATTCCCAGTTTAATTATTGTCTTCCTGTTTCTAAATTGTGATTCCTTGTTTGGTGATGGTCTATGTTCTGCATGTGTAACTGAGCTGAGGTATTCTGTTTATGTAATTCCTATTTGACATTGCCACTTGTTCTCTTTCCCCAGTAGGTCATGTATTGTTGTTCTCTGAAATGTATTGGTTTAATATTTGCATGTTTCCTTTTGATAGGTAGGGTATGGTGCTTTGTGAGTCCTGGTAGTGCTGTTAGGATACGGCGGGTTTGCTATGGGTTCTAAATGGGCAGTGTTTGTAGTAGTTCCTAATGTGTCTGGCAGTTGGCACTGGATTATAGTAATGTAGAAATCTTTTAGTTTTTCTTTATCCATACACTCATTAAGAGGCACATTTACTAAAAGTTAGTATGTGGTAATATTATGCAAATATTTGTGCAAATGAGGCCCCGCACCGAGTCTCCGCACATGGCCCCGCACCCCCCTTGGGCCGCCCCTGCCCTTAGGACCCACAATCTGAATTTGTACCTGAGGCAATGGAGGGTTACGTGGCTTGCCTAAGACCACATGGAGTGCTAGTGGGATTTGAATGCTGGTTTTTCTGGCTCTAGGCTGCTGCCCTAACCACTAGGCCACTCCTCCCCAAATGTTTCAGATCATCTTCACTTTCAGCCATCATACTTTACACTTAAAGGGGATGATTTTATAAGGATAAAGATATGCGCTATGCATGTAAGTCACTGTTTTCAAGGATATATGCGCATGAATGGGCACTTACATACATATGTTAGCTATTCGCTATTCTGCAAGTATGCATATAAGATCAGTCATGTGGACTTTCGTTGTGGGAGTGCAAAGGAACAGAGTTTGGGCAGAGCATAGGCAGAGTTCAAATTTATGCACATAAGTTAAAAAATAGTATAACTTATGCATGTTTCTGCAAAATCCAGGCGCAAGCATTTATACCTGCCATAAGTATGAAGGCATAAGTTTTCATGTCTATCTTGACATGCATTTTTACACCACTCATGGCCCTGTTTTATAATGAAAAGGTTTGAGTATATTTCACTTTATGAAATATTTATTTATTTATTTGACTGTTTTTTTTTTGTTTATACCGCTTTTCACTGGGGCAAAGCGGTGTACATTACAACAAACTGTTATACATAGAACAATGGAACTTATTTACAGAGCAAATAATATATGCTAGAGATAATACATAGAATGGTGTAATTTATATACATTATAATACCTTGACAGTATATCTTATATACATTATAATACCAGTACAGAAGGGTTAATTGCGTTACATATCGGGTCGACTGTTCATTATGGAGGGAAAGTTATGTAATGGGACCAAAATGTTCATTGAGCAGATGCATTTTGAGCAGTTTTCTGAACATGGACAGGTTGTTTGTTGATCGGAGGGTTCTGGAGAGAGGTATGGTGCGTACAGTTCGGATGCCCTGTTGCAAGCATACTGGGTACTTTTGTTTTTTTCTTCTGGTATGCTTAACATGTTTAAGTTGTTTTGCCTTTTGATCCTGCAAGAGTTGGTGGCATTCAGGAGGTATTGTAGACAGTGAGAGGATTGATTATTGATGATTTTGAAGGTTAGAAATAGTACTTTGTAGAGTATGCGGCTGGGTAGGTGCAACCAATAGAGATGTTTAAGGATAGGAGTTATGTGCTCATACTTTGACGCACCTTGAATTGTGCGTGCAGCGGTGTAAATTACAATGATTACTGGAAGAAGAGTGGTTTCTGGCAGACTTGATAGATTGAATTACAATAGTCAAAGTGTGGTGTTATGATTGCCTGGAATACTGTACGGAAGTTGGATGAGTCCAACAGGGGGCAGAGATGGCAGAAAATTCTGATTTTTTAATATATTTGCTTTGCTAAGTTACTTATGTGAGGTTTGAAGTTGAATTGCTGTAGAAGGGTAAGGCCCAAGTACCTGACCTTTGTTTGTACCTGCATGTTTATGTTATTTAGGGTTATGGATGTCAGAGGTTGGAATCTGGTGTCTTTTATTATGAATAGTGCTTCCATCTTCTTATAGTTTATTTTTAAGGAGCTGTTAGTTAACCATAGGAGTATTTCTGAGAAGCAGTTTTTTTTATTTCACCATATGTTGGCTTGCTGGTGTTAAATGGGGTATTGTTCATTATGTCATCTGCATAAATATGAAAGTGGATGGTATGTGCGTGGATGATTGAACATAATGGATAGATGTTGAATAAGAGAGCTGATAGGGAAGAGCCTTGTGAGGCACCTTGGGTTTGCGGATAGGGGGAGGAGGCGTTAGATCCCATTATGACTTGCTGTTGACGATCTCTGAGGTATGAGTGAAATTAGCTCAGAACCTTGGATTCCAATGGATTGGAGTCTCTATAGGAGGATGCTGTCGTTGATGGTGTCAAAGGTGGCTAAAATATCTAGGAATATTAGAATGAAACCTTGATTTCATTTCTGAGTTCCTTTTATTACGGTATTTAGCAGAGAAGTTAGTAAGGTTTCAACACCATGTTTTGGCCTGAAGCCGTGTTGCTGGGGGTCAAGGGGAGCATAGTGGTCAAGGTGTTCCTGGAGCTGCTGCTGAATGTTTTTTTCAATTATCTTAGACAAGAAAAGTAGGCTTGCTATAGGTCTGTATGCTACAGGGTCATTGGGACTGAGGATGGCATTCTTTAAGGTGGAGCGGATGGAGGAGGATTTGAGTTGTTTAGGCATGTTACCTTGTAGAATAGAGAGATGGGTGATTCTCAGTAGGGTGTGACTGAGCTCTTCATTTGATGCCTTAATCCAGCTCACTGGACATGTGTCAAGTGGTGACATGGTGATGGTGAACTCTATGTTCTCTTTGCTGATGGGACTAAAGGTAGACCAGGAGTTGCAGGTGTTGGTTGATGATGGGATCTGTAATGGGGGCTGGTAAGTGGAGTTCCTTTGATAGTGATCCGCTAGAGTTTGAGGATTAGGAAGGGCTTCCAAGGTGGTTGTGTATGGTGGTTGAGTTCGATTTTTTACTATCTGAAATAGCTGTTTTGGTTAGTTAATTGATTTGTTTATGATTTTTGTGTGGTAGGCTCTCTTGCAATTGTCAGTTTCCTGACAGTATTCAAGAAGTAGTAGCATGTAAGCGTTTTTATTCTCTGTTGACTTTGTCTTCCTCCATTTACTTCTGTTTTTCAGAGTTGTCTCTTGAGCTCTCTGGAGTATTTATTTAACATTTCTTATATACTGCCTTTCATGATATCAAGGCAGTTTTCATTGAACAAGCTGAAATTACATTGAATAGGGCATTATAACTTGGAGATAACTATTTTACAGGGAACATGGGCAATGGAGGGATAAGTAGCTTGACCAAGACCACAAGGAGCACCTGTGGGACTAGAAACTCCAGTCCTTCCAGCCCAAGGTTGCTGTCCTCTAGTGGGATTTGAACCCCTGACCTTCCAGCCTGAGGTAACTTACCCCAACCACTAGTCTGTTAGAATAATGTTGTTTTGGAGTTTCAGCAGCTGATTTCACGGGTCAACAAATTTTTACAAAAGCCATGTTACTGAAATAAAAATAGTCATTTCTCATCAATTTTTATATGCTGAACACGAATATGACAGTGAAATTGCAAAGTTGGCTCTAGTTTTTTTGTAATCTACAAGAATTAATGTTTACATCACGAAATGCAAGTCAATAGTAAATATAATAGGCCTTCGGTTAATACCTGTAGAAAATCAAGTCATAGACTACTTCTTAGATTTTTTCGCCTGTCTTTTGTACAACTGTTTGGGAGCTTCTCTGGGGAGTGTCCAGCAGTAGTCAGCCAGCATTGTAGTGGACTATTTTCCCTGCTATCTTTGCTCCATCGTTGCGATATCCTGGTAAAAACGTTTGTCCTGTTCATCACTAACCATACCACAGTTCTCAGGAAAGAAATCGAGATGGGAATAAAGGAAATTGATCTTTAGAGACATATTGCAGCCAAGTTTCTGATACTGCTTCAGCATGTCTTCTACTAGTTCCTTGTAGTTTTCTGCCCTAACATTCCCGAGAAAGTTTGTTGACACTAGGTGAAAAGCATTCCATGTTTGTTTCGCATCACCCTGCAGCAAGTTGTTGAATCGGTCATCTTTGAAGAGCTCACGAATCTGAGGACCCACAAAAACTCCCTCTTTAATCTTTGCTTTGCTGAGTCAAGGGAATTTTTCATGCAGGTATCGGAAAGCTGGTGAAGTGCGGTCCATGGCTTTCACGAAGTTTTTCATCAAACCTAGTCTGATGTGAAGGGGTGGTAGCAGGATTTTGTGAGCCTCAACCAGAGCTGGGTGCTGGATATTCTTCTCTCCAACTGTTACATTTTTTCTGCGATTTCATTCCTTCCGCAAGTAGTGCCAATCCCTTGCTCAGCTATCCCACTCACATAAGAAACACATGTATTTTATATATCCCTGCTGCAGTCCCATTAAAAGGGCAACTACCTTCAAGTCACCACAGAGGTGCCAGCTGTACTTGTTATAGTTAATGGAAGTCAGTAGATGCTTTAAGTTATCGTATGTCTCTTTCATGTGGACGGAATGCGCTACTGGAATAGATGGAAGACGGTTTCCATTGTTCAAAAGCACAGCCTTCAGACTCAGTTTTGAAGTCTATAAATAGTCTCCAGTCTTGTGGGTCATGAGTGATTTTTAAGGCATTCATGAAGCTTTCAATATCGGAACAGAATACCAGATTACTTTCCTTTCTGAAGAAAGCCTCCAACTGCTAGTGGTGCTTTCAATATGAAGTAATGTTGACCATCTGGCAGTAGTATTACATTGCATCAGAAAATGATGCAATCAACTCTGGATGATGTGTGCATGCTGGTATTATGCAATGTGATGCAATATTACATCATTCAAGGCTTATTTGGGATGTTGTTGATCTCCTACTGGATAAATTTACACGGTGGAATGTCAAAAATGAACTACATGCAATATCTTCAAAAGGAGAGCCAATAATTTTTTTTAAATGTTATATTCGTGTTCAGCTCACCAAGATACTACAGATTAGGGCCTTTTAAAGTCAGTAACGATTTCAATGTTGACCAGTGTTTTCCAATTACCTGGTTCCAGTTGAATATAAGGGAATTGATGTCTAAAGTAGAGTTGTCCAGTAAAGGGAGTACTTCGACAGTGAAGGCTTTTCTGTCAAAGAGTCTGAATTGTCTATTGATTTGGTTCTGGTAGGTGCAGTTGTTTGAGGTGGAGAATGATAGTTGGAATTTTATAATCATATGGTCAGACCATGGAATAGGTAGGATGGTTGGGGGAGGGGGGGGGAGGTGTGTGATATGGATGAGATTTGAGTTAACGAAGATGAGGTCCAGCGTATTTTCTTTTTTGTGTGTTGGGGTTTGTACTATTTGGATAAAGTCCATTGCAGACATGGCGTCTAGGAAGTATTTGGCTTTATTGGTGGAGGTTGAGGGGAGATTGAAATCCCCTAGGAGTATGAGGTCCTTATTTTGGTGTGAGTATTTGAGTACAATCCCAAATATTTGGGAAGTCTTCGGGTGAAGTGGAGGGGGATCTGTAAATGAGGCAAAGATTTAGGTGCCTGTTTGATATTGAGATGTGGTCTATTCCATCCATGCTGTTAGTACTTGGTTGAAGTTGAGGTATAATTTTGCTATTATCAATACTCCTCCATCTCTCCAGTGAGCACGCAGGCAGTGGAATTTTGAGTAGTTGTGTGGTTTCAGCTGGCTTAGCAGCACTGTGTCTGTTTCGGCGAACCATGTTTCCTTGATGCAGAGAGCGTCTAGTTTGTTGGAAGTGACATAGTCATTGGTACTTTGTTCCAGATTGAGTGTGCGTTGATAAGCGTACATTTGTAGGCCTGGAAATTGTTAGGTGTGTTGCATATATCAGGGATTGAAAGATTATTTGTTTATTTATTTATTTAACTTTCTTCTATACCGCGCTCTTTAATATCAGTGCGGTTTACATAAAACATATTTTGTGCAGTGTAGGCAACCTACACTGGACGTACAGTAAACAGGGGATTATGTTGATATGTGGATTAGGTTGTTTGGATTCCTTTGCCTTCTGGTGTAGTGGAGGCCAAATGGTATGCATGAGGGAGTGAAAGTGTTTGTGAGGGCTAGGGGCTCTGGGGTGAAACATAGGGCAAAGAATGCTAGTAGGGAGTATGTGATGGCATAGGTGGCAAAGACCTTAAATACACATGTACTAGCATGAGTTATCTCCTTGGGAGTTTTTAAAATTGCCCTCTAAATTTCGGAAATGTGTGAATTATAGGGAGGGAGAAGGAAAAGAGAGAAGGACTAATATTCAGAGTGGCCGATATTTAGTGCAATAATTTTTTTGAATAAACCCAACATCACTCCCACCATGCGAGTGCTCTTACACAACACCAGGTGTGCTCAAATAATACCAGGAACAGTCTTGTACTTTTTACATTTTCATCCCCCTCCCTCTTTATAGTCCTCCCAAATTGCCCCCCCCTCCCTCGGTTACACTACTTTTAGCTCAAATCATGTTTACCAACATAACCACCCTGAACAAAAGCAAAACACCACATTCCCAAAGTGCGGGCACTCTTCCATGCCTCCAGGGGCTACACAGCGGTAAACACATTGTAAATTTTCACAGTCTACAATATCCATTGATCCTCAATCCCCTTCTCCCTCCCCCCACCCCCACTTCTTCCTCCAAAACCCGAGACAAAGAAACAGCATGGATACCCAAGATACCCCAACCTCTCCCCCAACCCCCTGCTAAGGGAAAGTGCAAACAAGAGGGGAAAACACATCAACCACACCTACTCTCCACACCATTTCCAGACAGACCCATTACATGCACAAATAACTCCCCACTTCCCTTTAAAAAGTCAATATCTTATTCCTTGCCTTTGAGTACAAGCAGTCGATATAAACCCCCCATAAGAATAAAAACCTCTTCCTGGACCTCAAATTCCACAGTGATGCAATTCTTTCCATTAGGGCATGCAACTAGTTCCTCCACTCCCAAAAAGAGGGAGGATCCACCTCTCTCCATCATTTTAAAATAAAAGGACTTGGAATCATCCAGCAATTCTGCATCCAGTGTCCAAGTCACAGTTTGGGCTACCAATCTATCCAGGAAGATAACTACTCTCTGCCATAACATTCGCATCTGAGGGCATCTCCGGAAAAGATGTCCCAGATGTGCCTGATGCTCCTGACATCTCAGGCAGTGATCCAAACTCACAAATCCTGCTCTAAAAGCTCTGCTTGGCTTATACAACCCCACATCTGAACCAGTATTGCAGCTCTCAGAGGTGGGCCCTGCCAACAAGCTAGGAATCCATGCCGCCGCTGCCAGTATCTGGGCTCCCTTTACTACATCCATCTGACCAACTCCCTTGCCTCTGATCCTCGCTGTCTCTTTAATACCCTCAATGCTCTCCTCAATGTCTCCCCGCCCCCGATCCCGCCCTCTCTTTCTGCCCAAACCCTAGCCGATTACTTCCACGTCAAAATCCACAAGATTATCCTCCAATTCCCTACTCCCCCATCTACCTCCCCTCCTCCCCAATTCTCCTCCCCCATCCAAACTCCCTCTGCCACCCTCTCCTCCTTCCCTCCGATCTCTGAGGAAGAAACTGCACTCCTTCTGTCCCCCTCCAAACCCATCACCTGTTCATCAGACCCTATCCCCGCCCATCTCCTACGTTCCATCCCCCTCACCATTGCCCTCTCCATCACTCATATCCTCAACCTCTCACGCGCCACTGCAACTGCCCCCATTGACGTCCAACATGCTGTTGTCACACCCCTCCTCAAGAAACCCTCACTTGATCCCACATGCCCTTCTAACTATCAATCCATCTCCCTCCTTCCCTTCATATCCAAACTACTAGAACGAACAGTCCACCGTCACTGCCTCGACTTCCTCACCTCCCAGGCCATCCTCGACCCACTTCAAACCGGTTTCCGTCCCCTACACTCCACTGAAACAGCACTCACAAAAGTCACAAACAACCTGTTCCTGGCTAAATCCAAGGGCCTCTATTCTGTCCTCATCCTTCTTGACCTTTTTGCTGCCTTTGACACCGTTGACCACGACCTTCTCCTCATCACTCTCTCCTTGCTTGGCTTCAAGGACTCCGTACTATCCTGGTTCTCTTCCTACCTCTCCCATCGCTCATTCAGCGTATGCTCTGGTGGCTCCTCCTCCTCCCCTCCCCCGCTCCATGTAGGTGTAGCCCAGGGATCTGTCTTGGGCCCCCTCTTCTTCTCTCTCTATATCCAAGGCCTTGGTGTGCTTATCTCCTCTCATGGCTTTCAGTACCATCTCTATGCCGATAACTCACAAATCTACCTCTCTACACCTAATATTTCTCTGGATACCCAGTCCAAGATCTCTGCCTGTCTTTCGGACATCGCTGCCTGGATGTCTCATCGACCATTGAAATTGAACATGGCCAAGACTGAACTCCTTGTCTTTCCACCTAACTCCTCTCCCCCACTTCCCCCTCTCTCAATCCATGTGGATGGGTCTACTATCCTTCCTGTTCCCTCGGCCCGCAATCTAGGGGTTATCTTTGACACCTCTCTCTCCTTCTCCGCTCATATCCAGCTTGTAGCTAAGACCTGCCGCTTCTTTCTCTACAACATCAGCAAAATCCGCCCCTTCCTCTCTGAACACACTACCAAAACGCTTATCCACTCCTTAATCTCCTCTCGCCTCAATTACTGCAACCTACTCCTCGCTGATCTTCCCGTGAGCCACCTCCTTCCCCTTCAATCTATACAAAATCACGCTGCTCAACTAATCTTCTGCCAACCTCGCCATGCCCATATTACTCCTCTTCTCAAGTCGCTTCACTGGCTCCCTGTCCAGTTCCGCATCCAATTCAAGCTTCTCCTGCTGACCTATAAATGCATTCACTCTATGGCCCTCAATACCTCTTATCTCTTATCTCTCCCTACGTCCCCTCTCGAAATTTGCGCTCCGCTAACAAATTACTTCTATCAATGCCTTTCACCCATACCGCGAACTCCCGACTGCGCTCCTTTCACCTTGCTGCACCTTACGCCTGTAACAGCCTACCTGTGTCTGTGCACCAGGCATCCTCCCTGGCCCTCTTCAAATCCAGGTTGAAGACCCACCTCTTCACTATTGCATTCAGGTCCTGACTCCTTTCTCATCTCACCCTAACCCCCGTCAACGTTTATGACCAAATGACAGACCAAACTGTACCACACCGTACCTTGCGTAGAACTGACTAATGCTCTGTACTGTTTTAACGAATGTACTGTTCTAACTAGATTGTAAGCTCCGATGAGCATGACTCTGACGGGCAGGGACTCAGCCAGGCGACCGACATGAAGGCCTCGGGTCGCTACCCCCCCTTTCCCCCCTCCCCCCCCCGCCCGAATAACTGCACTCAAACCGGATTTGCCTCAAAAGAACCAAGTATTTTATTTGGTTATCAACATTTCTTGGAAAGTACAGTATCAAAACTGTTGGCCACAGCATAAGCCTACTGCATTCACTATTTACAGAATCCTTTATAAATAACATAACAACCCTTTATACAGTAAATTACATTAAATTAGGTTTTCCTTCAACCCTTCTCCAGAGGCAAAGCCCACTCTGATTAGGTTCTTGTCGTTCGGCAGGGATATCTGGAAAAGCTGCCGTCCAAGCCTTTTCCCCACTGCCGTCGTTTCTAAATAGCATGAGATCATCAAGGGGTTGCTTTCATTGACAACAGGCCCTCTTCTGGGCTCTGTTCCTCTTGCAACAGTGTCCCGATCCGCCTCTGCCCAAGTCCCGTCAAAGGCGTGAGCAGGGCTACGTTGGGAATCTTTATACCCGTTTCTCCCGCTGTGAAAGTATCGGGAGGCCCTCTAGACACTGTTCCTGCTTCCACTCTGTGTCCTGTTTACGGACACATCCTATATGTTCCACTCCCCCTTATCATGTCTGGGCTCTGCGCTCTCTCGAGAGGAGGGGTCCCTATCTCACCTGCTATCTCCTCCCCCTGCTCTGCTGTGACGCTGCCTAAAAACCTTAGGGTGGGTCGGGTGGGTGATCGCCCTCCCGTGCGGCACCGTGAAGGGGGGGGTAAAAGAGGGCAAGCACAGGCGCAGCCGGCCTTTTTATAGCTGCCCGCGCTGCCCGCACCCCCCCCCCGCCCCGCCTCGCCTCCCCCCGCCAAGGTTAACCCTGGGCCCGCCGACGCCTGCCTGTGCCCGGCCGCGTTAATTCGCGGCCGGATCTCAGCCAGGCAACCGGCATGAAGGCCTCGGGTCGCTACCCCCCCCTTTTCCCTCCTCCCCCCCTGCCCGAATAACTGCACTCAAACCGGATTTGCCACAAAAGAACCAAGTATTTTATTTGGTTATCAACATTTCTTGGAAAGTACAGTATCAAAACTGTTGGCCACAGCATAAGCCTACTGCATTCACTATTTACAGAATCCTTTATAAATAACATAACAACCCTTTATACAGTAAATTACATTAAATTAGGTTTTCCTTCAACCCTTCTCCAGAGGCACAGCCCACTCTGATTAAGTTCTTGTCGCTCGGCAGGGATATCTGGAAAAGCTGCCGTCCAAGCCTTTTCCCCACTGCCGTCGTTTCTAAATAGCATGAGATCATCAAGGGGATGCTTTCGTTGACAACAGGCCCTCTTCTGGGCTCTGTTCCTCTTGCAACAGTGTCCCGATCCGCCTCTGCCCAAGTCCCGTCAAAGGCGTGAGCAGGGCTACGTTGGGAATCTCTATACCCGTTTCTCCTGCCGTGAAAGCATCGGGAGGCCCTCTAGACACTGTTTCTGCTTCCACTCTGTGTCCTGTTTATGGACACATCCTATATGTTCCACTCCCCCTTATCATGTCTGGGCTGTGCGCTCTCTCGAGAGGAGGGGTCCCTATCTCTCCTGCCATTCCCTCCCGGCAGTGATTCCTCGCTCGCCGGGGGGGTCCCCACCTCCTAATAGGTCCCCTCCTGTAGCTGTGGCCAACACTTGTTTCTGCCATAGGCGTTCCAGCGCATATTGTATTGCACATAGGTACACATCCATCCCAATTTCGGACAGATGTACGCCGTCTGTATGATACAAGCCGGGGCAATTCTCCTCTATGAGATCGTGAACGATGCTATACCCTCCAATTGTGTCCATAAATCACGTCATCCACCTATTCACCTTCCGTCTTGTTCTTTCTACCGCCTGATGCGACCATTCACCCCTCCAAACTCGCCGAGGTATGATGTGTGACGAGACCATTAATGCTCCTGGAAAGGTAACCGTCAGTGTCTGCATGTCCTTTTGCATTTTCTTTGTGAGTTCAACACTGCGCGTACTCGTGAGGTCATTACCTCTGAGGTGAACAACTATTACCCAAGGCCTTCCCCCTGTATTTCTTAACTGCAAGAGGAATGGCATCAACTGGTCCCAAACCATACCTCGACGGCCCATCCACTTCACTGCCACTTTATCTGTGGGGAGGCCCAGATTACGGCCTTGTGGTCTAATGCTTGTCCTCTTTTCTGCCCAGTGCACGAACGAATGGCCGCATATCCACACTTCCTGGCAGGGTTTGCCACCTACGTACATTATTATTGAAAAGAGAATTGGCATGTTAAAATTTGTATGACAAATGTCACTGCACTGTTTGAAACAACAACTTGAAGCTAATTAATGCAATGCAAAGTATAACGTATCTCATAACTCCCCCCCGAACTCGGAATTCCCCACTTTTTTTTTTTTTTTTTAGTGTGTTTCTGTCTCCTACTCCTCAAGGCTTGCCCATAGTGTTAAACCGGGCGTACGTAGAGCTTGTACCTATCGGAGTGCCATCTACCGATGTTCATGATCTGTTCTCTGGTCATTCCCACGCTGGCCGCCATTGAAGCAGCACTGATACGGAAGGAATGAGTGCCGTAGAAGCACGTCTCCAATCCTACTGCCTCCAAGGTCTGCTTAAGGACCCTGGCAAATTGGAAGCGCGATAGGGGTGCACCGTTTGAATGCACCAGCCAATGATCTGCTCCTGTCAGCCGGATTTGCTTATAATCGGCAAAGGTTTTGACTGGGCAGGATGGATCCCCCGGTAGCTGGGCTAACCTTATCGAGGTGCCTCTTGCTTCTGTGTCTGTTTTGGATCTCCGAACATGCAGAGAGAGCGTCCCGTTGTGTAGACTGACATCTTGCTCCCTAATACCCCCTTCGGCGTTAGCCCTACTCGCCGAGGCGACTAGCTCGCCTACCCGGAATGCTCCAAAGAAAGCCCAGGAAAAGGCACATCGGAACAACCGCGTCTCAAAATTGCCGAAACATATTCGGCCTGCGACCGCTATCAGCTTATGCAATATATGATGTGTTATAGGGCGCCGCAAGTCTTTTCTGCGGGGCTGTTCCGTTGCCCAGCCTTTCATCACCCTCGTTATCACAAAATCTGCTCTCGGGCTGCTCTTGCCCATTGCCTTTGCAAAGAAAGCGATCGCCGCCAATTGTGCCTGCACCGCTGATTTCTTGGTACGCTTCCGTTTTTGCTGCAGGATCCACCATAGGATGGACTCTGTGATAGGACAAGCTTCCTCAATCCCGTTCGTCGCACAGAAAGCCTGAAATTTCTCCCAAGCCATTAGGTATTTTTTCCTTGTCCTCTCGGATAGTGAATTCAGTACCAGCTCCCATATTTCTGTGGACCAAGATCCCATGCCTGATCTGGGATGGCCATCTTGATTGCGTTGGCTTCGGGCGCAAGTGATCGGAAGAGCGAGATCTAGGAATGAGAGAGAGCATCGGCAAGGTTATTGAGAGTACCCGGTATGTGTTTCGCCCTGATGGTTATATTATGCATTAGGCATGTCAGCACTATATGTCTCAGGAGTGCCACTACCCCATGAGTGTGCGCGTGCATCCCATTCACTGCGTAAACCACTGCCATGTTATCGGTATGGAATGTGATTGCCTTGTTGCTGAGTTGTGGGGCCCACATGGCTAATGCTACGGCTATGGGAAAAAGCTCCATAAAGGTGATATCTCTGGTAGCACCTACAGAGTGCCATTCAGGGGGCCATGCCTCCGCGTACCATGTGCCTTTGAAGTATATTCCAAATCCAGACCCACCTGCGGCATCTGTGAACAGGTCGATATCTTCATTCGACACTGGGAGCTCTTGCCAAAATGCCAGTCCATTAAAGGATTGCAAGAAGAGTTCCCACATGCATAGGTCCTCCTTTATGCCCTTCGTGATCCTGATCTTGTGATGTTTTCTCCGGATCCCTTTTGTTGCCATTGCCATGCGACGGCAGAAGACCCGTCCCATTGGCATGATTCTGCATGCGAAACACAGCAGCCCCAGCATTGATTGAAATTGCTCCAATGTAGCCTTTTTGCGGACCTGGATGGCCCGAATGGCGGATCTCAATTTTTGTATTTTGTCATCAGGCAGGTGTGACTGCTGCGTTGCTACGTTTAGCTCAATACCCAAGAAGGTAATGGCCTCCACGGGCCCGCAGGTCTTTTCCTCTGCCAGCAGAATACCGAAGCGCTCGGCCACTTGCTCAAAGACCATGAGGATTCTTTGGCAGTCTTCCCGGTCGTTTCCAATGAAGAGGAAATCGTCCAAATAGTGTACCAAAGTATCTGGCCCTGCGATATCCTCTACCACCCAGTGTATAAATGTGCTGAATTGCTCGAAATACGCGCACGATATCGAGCAACCCATGGGCAAACATTTATCAAAATAATAGTCCCCATTGAAGGTGAATCCCAGCAATTCAAAGGACTCCAGGTGGACCGGCAGTAGTCGAAAGGCTGATTCGATATCCGCCTTTTCCAGCTTAGCCTGACATCCCCGTTTCTTTATGATGTCTACTGCATGATCGATCGTCGAATATCTCACCGAGCATATCGCCGGATCAATTTGATCGTTCACTGAACTCCCTTCGGGGTATGATAGGTTGTGTATAAGGCGAAATTTCCACGGCTCCTTTTTTGGCACGATTCCCAGTGGGGACAGCACCAATTCCGGAAGGGGCGGGGCCCTGAATGGGCCTGCCACCCTCCCCAATTCTCTTTCTTTTAATAATTTTTGTTGGACTACAGAGCTGAATTTAATGACTGATGGGGAGTTGCGTGTCCCCTGGGCAAGCGGGTTGGCTGCAACCGGGATCTTGAAACCGTAAGCAAAGCCGCTCTCGATATTGAAAGCAGTGTCCCGATGCGGGTAAGCGCATAGCCAAGGTCGCATGTGATCAAGCCTGATGGGGGTTGGGGCCATGGCCATCACCTCCTCGTTGCTGCCCTGGTCGAAAGGACTTGTTGTCCCTGCTGGTGCGGCAAATGGTGACAGGATGATTTCCCCCGCAGTTGGTACATACATGTTGGAATTTGCACGGCCGCCATGTGCAGCTCCCCGCATTGAACTGCCGGCATGCCCTGCGCCCGCTCGTCTGGGAGGCCTGCCGCTATTTTGACGCCTGAAAGGACTGGAAAGACCCTTCCTGACTGTATGGTCTGTTGGGTGCCATCTCTTCTAACCATAAATCCACGATCCTGTGTTGCCAGGTCATGGTTGGGTCTTCGGCCATGCTTTGTCTGAACTTAACATCGTAATTCAGCCAAGCCCACCCACCTAATCGCTTGTGTGCTTGGGTTATTGTATCTAAATATTTAATTAGATACTGGTTCAGTTCTGGCTCACGCTCCAGGACCATGCTCCTGAATATGTGAAAAGCCGAAACCCAATTGTTTATGGATTTAACAATTTTCGGCTTCTTCTCCCACTTCTTATCCTTCTCTTTTCCCTCATTTGTTTCTCCGTCCTGATCCCTGATCAGTAAGGAAAATATGTTGATAAATTCCCTCCGCCAAATTTGTTTTTTTAATTTCCTAGGCACTGCATTGGCTAAAGAGCTTACTCCGCAACGCGGGTCTCCGCTTACCGCCACTGGGCTTGTTAGCGTAACCATCTGCGCCGACCCGGCTGGCCCGGATTCACCGTTGTCATGTCTCTGTGTGTGTGTCTCGCTACGCTCTACCCAAACCTTTGCTAGCTGTCTTTCCTTGTGGGCTTTATTATTTTTTCTTTTGAAAGTTTTCAAAATGCTGTGCATTGCGTTTGCTGAGGAAATGTCTCCCTCGTTATCCGAGATAGATTCCTCTGATGACGAGGAAGACAATCCCACCAATGCTACCTTTCCGCCCACGGGCTTACCTTTCGCTGAGGCGGTGAGCGGGGTGCTGCCACCATTCTCTGCACTGGTGCTTGGCGTGCTGTCACCTTTCGCTGAGCTGTCACCTGTGGCCTGCGGTTCTTCTTGCCTCGCATTAGCTGCTTCTAGCCGTTGCTTGAAAGCGCTTAAGCCGTGCTGGTTCACCTGCTCGCGTATAAGCCGCAATAGTTCCTCCAGCTCATGGCTGGCTGTTGATTGTGCCTGCTGTTGTGTAGTGTCACGACTATTCTGTCGCGTATTCTTAACCGCACGGCTCCCGCGCGATCCGTCTCTGCTACTTGCTTTCCCCTTTGTAGCTGTTGCAGGTGCCCGTTTTGCCGCACCGTGTGTCGTTCTTCCCACGGCGCTCTGCACACCGCTTGTTCCCTCCGCGTTGTGATGTCTCCTGTGGCTTTTCTCTCCGCTCTGTACTGCCCGTTGTGGCATATTATCCTGCTTGTACAAAATGCTATGGGAGGAAACGGGAAGGGACAGAAATGCATATTAGCGTTGCACTTGCGGAGACCACACAACTGTTTGGGCACCATCGTTCTTACCCTCGGTTATCTACCCTTTCTTTCTATTCACCCGCCTTTTTTTTTTTTTTGTGCGCCATTGAATATATATTCACTCCTATTCAATGCAATGTCCAATTTCGTATCACAAGGTGTTTTCCAAGCATGCTAATAACTTAGGATGCCTCCCCAATTGGAGCAGAATAGATGGCAATGTGAGTCCGGGGACAGCACATGGGGTTTCCCATACCATATAAACATCAAGTCCAGCATTTTAAAATCCTAAGATGCATCCCCACTGTAAAATCCTAAGATGCATATAAACATCAAATCAAGTATTTTAAAAAAATCTTAAGATGCATCCCCACTTTAGGCCAATAGATAACAGACACAGCACAAGGTGAGACACAGCGCATGTAACCACTGATCATAAACACAATATGAAGCGAGGCAAGCACGCAGATGAAAATGCTCATGTTTTCCAAGAAACCTATACGTTCCAGTCCACTTTAGCCCCTTTAACGCTGCGTACTCCCCTCAAAACATTAATTCAACAACTTTGAAGTACCGTCTGGAGACAGAACGAAGCGCTTGTGCTTGCACACCATGCCATGATAAGCTCGTGCACCCTCCGTTGCAGCCAATAACTAAGTTTTCTCATCAAGCGTTTGTCTTTTAACAAAAGAAATCACAGGTCTACTTGCCGAAGCACTTACATTGATTCCCCCGTCTCACAATGAGTAAATCCCGATATCCCTCTATCCACTTTAATGCACAATCCCGTTCACACCCTAGCCACTTTAATGGAATATGCACACCGGGACAAAACCATAACCTAGCACACCGGGACAAAGGCATAATGTATCATGTTCATCCGGACTTGCCCTCGTTCGTTCCCTTGCAGCTCCTCCGAGTAATATTCTGGTTTAATAGTTAGGCTTTCTTCTACTCCCCTCCCTCCCCCTGTTCTCTCCCCTGCGTTCCCACAATCCTTTAGGCACTCACCCTATTTGCAGACTGAAATGCCACTCAAGCCCTACGCTGCACGCTGGCCTGCCCCTCACACGCTTGAATTTTTTTTTTGTTTGCTGAGGTCGCGACTAACAACCCCTGTTCTCCGGCTCGTGTTGGCTCTGCGGATCTCCGGTCGGCCTCTCCACGTGGCAAGATGAAGGTATGCTGATCGCCCTCCTGTGCGGCACCGTGAAGGGGGGGGGGATAACCCTTGGCCCGCCGATGCCTGCCTGTGCCCGGCCGCGTTAATTCACGGCCGGATCTATCTCTTGTATGTTGGCTACCTCTTGTAGGTTAGCTGTGCAGCGCTGCATGCGTGGCGCTTTAGAAGTGCTGAATAGTAGTAGTAGTAGTAATAGTAGTAGACTGGAACTCCCAGTTCCACCTTCCACCTTACCTGCAGTTCATCACAGTGCCCGACCAGACAAAATGCCCATAGCATCTTATAGTATAACAATACTGACAGCGAACCCCTCTCCTCCAACTCAAAAAAAGACTCCCACATTTCCCGACAGGCTTGGCCCAGCTGTTCTTTATCTAAGGACACCACGTGATGCCGTAACTGAAAATAAGTAAAGACATACTTAGTCTCAAGCCCAAAACTTCTGAAAGGTGTTCATGCCTCTCTGATCTCCAATCACCTGTCCCAAAGTCTGCAATCCATTCTTCGTCCAAGTCTGAAACGGACCTGCCTTCAACCTGGGCTGGAAATCTCCATTCCCCTCAATTTGGAGAAACTCTGAGATTATTCATAAGAACATAACATAAGATATGCCATACTGGGTCAGACCAGGGTCCATCAAGCCCAGTATCCTGTTTCGAACAGTGGCCAATCTAGGTGATACGTACCTAGCAGTTTCCCCAAAAGACGCAGGTTCTGCAATGCTTGTACTGGGTCAAGCACTGATATCCTGGGTCCCTTTCCTCCAGGAACTTGTCCAAACCTTTTTTAAACCCAGCTACACTAACAGCCTTTACTACATCCTCCGGTAACAAATTCCAGAGTTTGATTACACGTTGAGTGAAAAAATATTTTCTTTTATTAGTCTTAAATAGTTTACCCTGTAGCTTCATTGCATGTCCCCTAGTCTTTCTATATTCTGATAACGTAAACAGTCGATCTACGTTTACCCGTTCTACTCCGTTCATTAATTTATAGACTTCTATCATATCTCCCCTCAGCCGTCTCTTTTCCAGGTTAAAGAGCCCTAACCTTTTTAGCCTTTCTTTATAGGAGTATCTTCCATCCCCTTTACCATTTTGGTGGCTCTTCTCTGAACCTTTTCTAATAACGCTATATCCTTTTTAAGATACGGCGACCAGAATTGCACACAATATTCAAGGTGTGGTCTCACCATGGAACGGTATAGAGGCATTATAATATCTTTTGTTTTATTTTCCATTCCTTTCCTTATGATACCTAGCATTCTATTTGCTCTCTTGGCCGCCGCTGCACACTGGGCCGAGGGTTTTAACATGGTATCCACAATGACGCCTAAATCTTTTTCCTGGGTGGTGGTTCCTAATGTGGAACCTTGCATTGTGTAAACATTGTTTGGGTTTTTTTCCCTAGGTGCATAACTTTGCACTTGTCCACATTAAATTTCATCTGCCATTTTGATGCCCAGTCTTCCAATTAATCAAGATCCTCTTGCAATTTTCCACAATCCTCTTGGGTTTTAACAACTTTAAATAGTTTTGTGTCATCTGCAAATTTGATAACCTCACTCGTTATTCCACTTTCCAAGTCATTTATGAATATGTCAAAAAGCAGTGGACCCAGCACAGATCCCTGGGGTACACCACTATTCACCTTTCTCCATTGGGAAAATTGGCCATTTAGCCGACACTCTGCTTTCTATCTTTTAACCAGTTCCTGATCCACAGTAGTACACTGCCTTCTATCCCATGACTCTTTAGTTTTGCCAAAAGTCTCTGATGAGGGACCTTGTCAAAGGCTTTCTGAAAGTCCAGATACACTATATCAACTGACTCACCTTTGTCCACCTGTTTATTCACACTTTCAAAAAAACATAACAGATTAGTAAGACAAGATCTTCCTTGTCTAAAGCCATGTTGGCTGTCTCCCATTAGGCCTTGACTATCTACATGCTGAGTAATTTTATTCTTTATGATGGTTTCTACCATTTTTCCCGGTACTGACATGAGGCTCACCGGTCTGTAGTTTCCCAGATCACCCCTCGAACCCTTTTTAAAAATTGGTGTTATATTGGCGGTCCTCCAATCTTGAGGTATTAGAGATGATTTTAATGATAGTTCACAGATTACTAATAGCAGGTCTGCAATCTCATATTTCAGTTCTTTAAACACCCTTGGATGTATACCATCCGGCCCAGGTGATTTGCTACTCTTCAGTTTATCTAATAGTTGTAATATATCTTCCTGATGTATCGATATTTCCTTCAATTCTTCCGCATCTTTAAATACCACTTCAGTCATGGGTAACATCCCTACATCTTCCTCAGTAAAGACCAAAGCAAAGAATTCATTCAGTCTCTCCGCTATCGCCTTGTTGCCTCATAGTGCCCCTTTAACTCCTCTATCATCTAATGGTCCAACTGACTCTCTCACAGGTTTTTTGCTACGAATGTACTTGAAAAAATCTTTATTTCGCATTTTTGCTTCCGCAGCAAGCTTCTTCTCAAATTCTCCCTTTGCCTTCTTTATCAATGCCTTGTATTTGACCTGCCAGTGCTTGTGTTGTTTCCAGGTTTCATCGTTTGGCTCTTTTTTCCATTTCCTGAAAGATGCTTCTTTGGCAACAGCAGCCTCTCTGACCTCACCTTTAAACCATGCTGGCAGTTTTTTGGACTTCCTTCCACTTTTCTTAAAGCATGGAATACATCTGGTCTGGGCTTCCAATATAGTGTTTTTCAACAACACCCAAGCTTGATGTAAGTCTTTAACCTTTGCAACTGCTCCTTTTAGTTTTTTCTTAACTATTTTCCTCATTTGATCATAGTCTCCCTTTCGAAAGTTAATAGGTAGTACTGTGGATTTCCTTACTATCCCTTCTCCACTAATTAAATCAAAGACGATCATGCTGTGATCACTATTGCCAAGTGGCCCCAACACCCTTATCTCTTGCACTAGATCTGGTGTTCCACTAAGGACTAGGTCTAATACGGCTTCCCCTCTGGTCGGATTATGAACCAGATGCTCCAAGAAGCAGTCATTTATGTCATCTAGGAACTTTATCTCCCTAGCATGTCCTGCCGTGACACTAACCCAGTCGATACCGGGGTAATTGAAATCACCCATTATTATTACCGCGCTATATTTTTTGTTAGCTTCCTTGATTTATTTAAGCATTTCATCATCCATTTGTTCATTTTGGCCAGGCGGTCGATAGTACACCCCCACCGCCATCGCCTTCTCCTTTTTACATGGAATTTCAATCCATAGAGATTCTACAGCAAATTTTGTTTCATGCAAAACTTTAATCCTTTCTGACTCAATGCCCTCTCTAACATAGAGCGCAACCCCTCCACCAATTTGATCAGCTCTATCATTATGATATAGTTTGTACCCAGGTATCACAATGTCCCACTGGTTGTCCTCCTTCCACCATGTCCCTGATATTCCAATCACATCTAACCTCTCATTTAGTGCTATATATTCTAACTCTCCCATCTTATTTTTTAGACTTCTAGCATTTGCATATAAGCATTTTAGAGACTGTATTTTATTCATATTAATTTGGCTATTGGTAGACATGGGTAATTTGGGATCTTTAAGTTGTGTCTGCTCCATACTCGAGGGCATTTGGGTTACTTTACTCTTTTTTGGAACCTCTCTGTTTTTGGTAGTATCCTTCAAGGATACATTATTCTGAACCATCCGCTCTTGGGCGACTGTCGGCTTTCCCCTATTATCTAGTTTAAAAGCTGCTCTATCTCCTTTTTAAAGGTTAATGCCAGCAGCCTGGTTCCATCCCGGTTAAGGTGAAGCCCATCCCTTCGGAAGAGCCCCTCCTTTCCCCTGAATGTACCCCAGTTCCTAACAAATACAAACCCCTCATCTCTGCACCATTGTCTCATCCACGCATTGAGACTCCGGAGCTCTGCCTGCCTTTTGGGTCCTGCACGTGGAACGAGATGCATTTCGGAGAACGCTACCCTGGAAGTTCTGGATTTCAACTTCCTACCTAAAAGCCTAAATTTAGCCTCCAGAACCTCCCTACCACATTTTCCTATGTCATTGGTACCGACATGTACCAAGACAGCAGACTCCTCCCCAGCACTATCTAAGGCCTTATCTAGGTGGCACGTGAGGTCCGCTACCTTCGAACTAGGCAGGCATGTTACCAGGCGATCCTCACATCCACCAGCCACCCAGCTATCTACATGCCTAATGATCGAATCACCAACTATAATGGCTGTCCTAACCCTTGTCAGACGGCTGCCTGGGTGAGAATCTTCACAGTCTTTGCAAGTGCATATCTCTATATGATTTGCAAGGTATTGTGGGCAATGTAGTTCATTCACACCAGACACAGCTGCTGACAATAATTTAGTTGTGCTCTTGGGTAAAGCCAATAAGATATTTATTTATGGGGTTATTTCTCCCAACACAGATATGCTTGGTAGCACATAAATTAGGTTACTTGCTTTCAGTGTTAACTTGGAAAAACAAAGTCAAAATCAGGAAAACAACAAATGAAAAGCCACAAAGCAAGAAACAAACTGTTCTTTTCAGGTTAACTTCCGATTACTTCCCACATAGATACAGAAGTGATTCTCTCCTAGCTCACAAGCAATTAGGTAAGGCTTAATTGCTAGCAGTTATCCAGCTGAAACCCCTTAGCTGGCTTGCTTTCTACTGTGTGGGTCAAATCCTGCTTCAGGAGCTTTTCTGAGTAGATTAAAGAACAAATTTGTATTTCTTTGTGATGGTTGCTGTACTTTATAACAGAAAGTTACCAACGGAGTTTAGATAGAGAGCAGTCCATATAAACAGGATCCTCATCTGCTATTATTCCCTCTTGTTCAACAAGCATGGGTTCAATATCATGGATTGGCACAGATGAATCTCTCAATGGAGCATTTTCAGGAGAATACTTGTTTCCCTGCTGTCTTTCAAGGTTATAGCTAGGGCATAGATCAGTGTTCATACCTGAGCTTCCATTGCTGCTAGAGTTCCTCTCTATATAGCCTGGCCAGTATGTAGTCCAGTTCTTATGTCCAGCCTTCCAATCCAGATCCCTGGACACTGGATCTCTCTTCACATACCTTCTGGCACAGGTCTTAGGGTCCCTTCCACGTGCAGCCGTCTCCCTCACAGGTAGCCTCTGGTGATTCCTAGCTCTGCAGCACCATTCCTCTGGCTTTCCCCAGTCCAATGGTGTATGCTGGCCCTTGGAATACCTCCCAGTATACGTACTGCTTTGGACTCTTCTAGACCTCTCAAAGGCTTTTCTCTTCCTTCTTCTAAAGGGTCTCTTTCCCTCTCTGTCCGTCCGGTTTGGCTTCTGCTTCTGATGATCCTTCAGATGAAACTGATGATCAAACTCAAGCTGATTCTCAGGATACTGAGGACAATTCTCTGGATATCCAAGGTGATCATGAAGATGGTCATCTGTAGAATAAACTCTACTCTTATTCTGCTTGGATGAGTGCTCTTCCCTAACACAGCGCAGCTGTGCTGAATCAGGCCCTGCCCTTTGAGATGAGTGCTTAGGGATTACCTCATAGCCCTCCTGATTGAACACACGTTTCTCCACTTCAGCTCCTCTAATGGCTGTTGGAAACCTGGTGCATTCTGGGACTGGTAGTCTTTTATGGGAAAATTCTGTTTTCTTATTTCTACCAGAACTGACAGGTTGCTTGTTCAGAGTCACTTCACCTTTTCTATAGCTCCTTCCTGAGCTATGATAAGCTTCCTTATCACACCCTTCCCTCATGGGCACATGGCCCTGGAGAAACTTCCTCGGTGCGAGAGGGTTTTACATCACCTAGTGGACAGGTTCTAGTTAGAGGATCACTTCCTGCCACACCAGGGTGATGCTCTCCTGTCACGTGACCTCTCTCCTCCATGGCAACAGGGATGCTGCCAGACTGGAGGTGGGACTTCAGGACTATATCCCTGTAGATCTCGTCTATGTACCTCTCTGTCTTTCTTATGTTTTCCAAGTCTGCTACTCTAGCCTCTAGAGAACGGACTCATTCCCTGAGAGCAAAGAGCTCCTTGCACCTAGTGCACACGTAAGACCTCTCACCAACTGGGAGAAAATCATACATGTGACACTCAATGCAAAAGACTGGAAAGCCCCCATCCCGCTGCTGGACTGCTGTCTGCATCTTAGTTTTAAGTTTTTGTTTAGATCTTTAAGTTCTTTACTTACTAAGGGTTGTTATGGATATTTATAACAATAAAACTGTACCTAATACATTTAATATACCTTGTTCACCTGAAGCTTAATTAATCTCAGGTCCTTAGTGTATGACTGATTTGGGTAACGAGCTTCACCTGAGATGTGTAAGTACCTATAAAGCTATGATTATCCCATTCCATCTTGCTGCTCCATATGCATGGAGCAAACTACCTGAGTCTATGTGTTGGGCTCCTTCTCTAGCCCTATTGAAATCCAAGCTAAAAACCTACCTCTTTGAAGCCGCTTTTGGATTCTGATGCTTCTCTCTTTCTTGTCCACTACTTATGTATATCTTACCATACTCTAGTCTCCAGTTTCGCTGTGTGTTTTTTCTTGATTAGATTGTAAACTTTGATGAGCAAGGACTGTGTCCTCCATCTATATGTACAGTGCTGTGTACGCCTTGTAGCGCTATACAAATGATTAGTAGTAGGAGGAGGAGGAGGAGAGATAACATGAGAATGACAAAGAATGAGGGGAGGAGATTCCATCCCTCCTGTCCTCTATCTCATCCCGCAGTCTCCACCTTTCTAGTCCCCTGGAAGAGTAGGGCTTACTTCCTTCTTTTTTTCTGCCTTTTGTTTTTTGTTTTGTTCTATTGTGTTCTTAATTTTATATATTTTCTTCTTATGCCCCAGGCAGCTACCCTCTTTTATATGCTGGTAATTGTTCCATTTCTCCTTCTAATCTTCCCCTCCTTCCTTTCTCCTCGTTCTTCCTCTAGTTTTTTCTGTCCTTTTTTATCTTTTGTTTTCTTTCCTTCCTTTTTCTTCTGGGTCTCTCTTCTGTTCTGATCTTCCCTCCCTTTTTCTCACAATACTTCAGCTCTTGCTTTTCCTCTTGCTTGTGCCATCGCCACCAAAACGCATTTTTGTTTAGCTTCACCCAACTCAATTAAAGTTTGATTGGCATGCTGGCACAGTATGGGAACAACTGAGTTGGTCTCATGGTCTCAAATCTCACAAGACTTGTAACCAGGAGAGCAGTACCAAAGCTCTGCACTGAGCAGCTCAAAACTCTATTGAGTTGCATGATGCTCCACGCCGCCCTTTCTATTAGTCAAGGATGCAAATCTCCAGAACAAACCTACGATCAGGTATCTCGGTGTCACTTTAGACCAGCGCCTGGACATGAAGGTACATATAGGCAACATAGTGAAAGCAGTGTATTATAAGATCCGATCCCTCAGACACCTACGATCCTTGATGGAACTGGACAACTTCAGGACAATTTATCAGGCACTGATCATAGCACATTTCGATTATGCAAACTCAATCCTGCATGGACTCCCTCAAGCCACCCTGAACCCGCTGCAACTTGCGATGAATGCAGCAGCAAGAGTCCTACATGGAGCATCCAGGAAAGATCATGTGACGCCCATCCTGAAGCATCTCCACTGGCTCCCGATACATGGCAGACTCACATACAAAAGTTTACTGCTGACGTTCAAAGCCATCAATGGGCTCTCATCCTCATCCCTAGCAGAGCTGACCCTGACTATACCCTCCAATAGGTCTAGAAGATCGATAGCAGTCAATACACTGACAGTACCAAAATCAATAACCCAATGCACCCAGTCAACAGCTAGCAGGGCCTTCAAATTTTGTGCACCCAGATGCTGGAACACCCTACCGCCCCGCATCCGAGCAATCCCAGACCTAGCCCATTTTAGGAAGGCCTTGAAGCATCATCTCTTCCTCCTGTACTATCCGGTAGACAGTGCGATAACAGCCCATCCACTATCTGGCCAGGGACGTTTTAAGTAAACTGTACCTTGCAAAACACCCATGACTAAGACTAATGATGTAAAGCCTACTATGTTGCATATATGTAAATAGTTACCCCAGGTTATCCAAGTTTTAATACCTGTTTATTGTAAACACAGATCAACCAATGAAATGTGTAAACTTCTATGTTCAATGTAAACCGCACTGATACTGAATAGCGCGGTATATAAGAGACTGTAAATAAATAAATAAAATAAATAAATGCTAACAAAGAAGGTGTGCTTCAATGGCAGCAGCAGTGGAAGATACTGAAAATGAAAAAAGAAAATCTGCCGAACATGAAATCCTGAGCTCCAGAGTACAATTTCTAGATGACATGGTGACCTGGCGTATGAGATTTGTGATGCCCTGGCATAAGGGACTACAAAAGAGTCAGATAAATAACTTTCAAAGAAAAACCATTCAGTTCTTGTTGAGAAGACTGAAATCATTTACTACTTAATCTCTGTTACAGTGGGCTACAAGTTGCTACCCTTTACAAGGTGTTCTGAAGACAACACTGTTGTCTTTTCTGCCCTTCTGGCATATTAGCTTAGTAAAAGAAGTGAGGCATGCTACATAGCTATGGAAGCTTGGCTACTACAGCCATTTCCAGAGGAATTTCTAAGAAATTACTGGGAAGATCTGGAAAACACGTCAGACAACATTGTCTATGGGGTTATTCTGGATCACAAATAACGGGAATGTATGTCCAGCCTGGATGTACATTCCCAATATTCGTTTAAATGTGGCTGCCGGAAAAATACTCCCCGTACGAACATCTGAGTTGTACGGGGAGCCTTAGACGGGGGCGGGGAAAGGGCAGAATGAGATGTCCGGGGTCGGCCGGGTAGACAGGGAGCGTATTCCACCTCAGAGGGATGGAATAAGTCCCCCTGGATACGGGCTTTTGTTGGCAGACGGCAGACAAGTGAGGGGGCAAGTAAGTTCCCTGCAGCTGGACCTGGCCATGGGAGGCTGGATCGGGGGTCCAGCTGAATGGAAAGGACAATTTCGGCAGCAGCTGGGGATCACAGCTCCTGAATGGAGCCGCGGTGCCAATGCAATGGATCGCCATAGCACAGTGGCTCTATTTAGGGGCCTAACTGAATTAGCCAGGCAAATGGCTGGACGTTCAGGGTGCCTGAATATGGGCACGTTCCAGACATCCAGCCACTGTGCTGCGATTCTGCTCCCACGGGGATGTCTGGCCCCCACAGGAGCAGGATCGGCTGCATCTCCCGGCCGTCCAGATGTCTGTATGTCCAGACGGCCTGGAGACGTACAAAGCAGAATGTGCCTCCACAGATATATTCAAGAAAGGAGGAAAATCAGAGGTGGAATTGCAGGACTCAAAAGTGCTAGGAATGGACTCATGGAAAGTGACACTGAAAAAGCGAAATTGCTAAACAAATACTTCTGCTCTGTTTTTACTAAAGAAAATCCTGGAGAAGGAGCACCTGTGACTCCCAAATATAAAAATGGGAATGAAGTAGATACCACACCATTCACAGAAGATGATGTGTTAGAACAAACTTGCAAAATTGAAAGTTGACAAGGCCATGGGACCGGATGGGATACATCCCAGGATACTGAAAGAGCTCAGAGAGGTTCTTGCAGGGCCATTAAAGGATGTTTTCAACAGATCTTTGGAAACAGAAGTTCCTCAGGACTGGAGAATGGCTGATGTGGTACATCTTCACAAATGTGGTGACAGGGAAGAAGTGACAAACTACAGGCCTGTGAGCCTTATCTCGGTGGCGGGAAAAGTAATGGAGGTGCTCCTGAAAGAGCGAATAGTGGACTTTCTCAAAACCAACAGGTTGCATGACCCGAGGCAATATGGTTTTACCGAAGGACGATCTTGGCAAACAAACCTGATTGAGTTCTTTGACTGGGTGACCAGAGAACTGGATCAGGGGCATGCGATAGATGTCATCTACCTTTGATACTGTTCCTCATAGGAGGCTTATCAATAAATTCAGTAGTTTGGGGATGGGTCCCAAGGTGGTGAACTGGATCAGAAATTGGTTGATTGACAGACGACTGAAGGTGATGGTAAATGGAGGTCACTCGGATGAAAGGAGGGTGATTAGCGGGGTGCCCCAGGGTTCAGTCCTTGGCCCAGCACTGTTCAATGTATTTGTGAGTGATATTGCTGAAGGACTGAATGGAAAAGTCTGTCTTTTTGCAGATGACATGAAAATTTGCAACAGAGTGGACTCCCCTGAGGGAGTGATTAACATGAGGAAAGATCTACAAAAGCTGGAAAAATGGTCTAATGCTTGGCAATTAAGATTTAGTGTGAAGAAGTGCAGTGTCATGCACTTGGGAAGCAGAAATCCAAGGGAAATGTACGCGGTAAGGGGCGAGAGGTTGGTGTGCACGGATCAGGAGAAAGATCTTGGTGTGATTATTTCTGAGGATCTCAAGGTGGCAAAACAGTGCGACAAGGCGGTGGCAAAAGCCAGGAGGATGTTGGGCTGCATACAAAGAGGAATTACCAGCAGAAAGGTAGAGGTACTAATGCCACTGTACAAGTCACTGGTGAGGCCTCACTTGGAATACTTTGTTCAGCTTTGGAGACCATATCTTGCAAAGGATGTAAAAAGACTGGAAACTGTTCAGAGGAAGGCGACCAAAATGATTTGAAGCATGCGTCAGAAGCCTTATGAGAAGACACTTGAAGACCTAAATATGTATACTCTGGAGGAGAGGAGGGATAGAGGATATATGGTTCAGACCTTTAAATACTTAAAGAGAAATAATGAACAAACAAACCTCTTCCAAAGATGGGGAAGGTGTAAAACTAGAGGGCATAACATGAAGGTGCAAGGGGGTAAATTGAAAGGAAATGTCAGGAAATACTTTTTTACTGAAAGGGGGTGGATGCTTGGAATGCCCTCCCGATGGAAGTGTGAGAGCAAATACAATGACAGAATTCAAGATGGCATGGGGCAGACACAGTGGATCCCTTTACAGCAACAGAATAAAATCAAAATAAACTTAACCATCTAATTTCCCAACAGTGGGAGCAGTGGGTTCACTCCTAAACAAAGACATGGGGAGGGGTGGCCTGTACGGAGCAGCAGGTACACCTGCTCTTGCCATCTTACTGGGCAGACTAGATGACCATACTGGTCTTTATCTGACATCATTTACTATGTTACTATGATATACTGCTGTCTTTGGAAAGCACACGTAGGCAGCTTTGGTTTCCAGATTTTCGTATGTTTGTACCATGATATACCATTATTTTTTTCAGCTTACACACCGCCTGCAGTGCCCTCAGCTCATTGCTATTCATGACAAATACTTTCTTGGAAAAAACAGCAAAATGAAGTAGCCCTCCCAAACAAAGCAATGAAAATGCTGTGCATACATTCATTTGACTGATGAGTTTAACAATTGTTCATTTGAGCAGACATCCATGCCTTATTAATTGAAACAAGGGGTTTATAAGTAGACCCCATCAAACATTTTCTGGTTTTCAAGCTAATGGGCCATTAATTGCCATTGTCCCAGAAACTAAAGAAGTTTCCATATTCTGGCCTATGTTTACAGCAACCTCATTTATTAATATGTCTATTTTTGCTGACAGAGAACCCCTGCTATCAACATGGGCTTAGATATCCAGTTCTGGGTCATTAAATTTGAGAAGCTTGTAAATATAATGATTTAGTCCCATGGGAGGCCACATTGAGCTGCATTCTCACACAGTTAGTGTGGCAATATGTATAGTTTGCTTCAGTATTGACTCTCTCTCACTAATATTCATCACTTTAATCTGTATGCATCTGCTTTACTAAGTGCCTGCTTACAGGGTCGTTAAGTTTGCCTTTTCTCTTTATAATTATATTTCTTTTGTCCTTTTAATATAGTAAACTTTCATCAATCAGGTGTCTCTGTCTTGAAGGGACGAGTAGTTATTAATGTCTGAATTCAATACAGTGTTCACCTCTAATTTAGAGACAGCTGTGTTGTACTTATTTAAAGGTTCTTTTTTTACCTTATGCTTGATCATTATCAAATTAAGTTTTGCAGCAACCAAGTTTTTTGTGAATATATGAAAATGTTTCGTATATACCTATAAAAAAGAGAGAGTCCTTGAGGTGATGGTCCATCAGCATTGCCTGCTGCTGTGCAGGGCAACTAAATAGGACTTGTACTAAAGATGGCAACCATTTAATGCACATTTTAGCATGAGGTAACTGGCAGTCGAGAATGCTAATGCAAGTGCATGCCAGATATTGGCTCCTAAAATGAATGTTAAATAGCTATCGTGTAGCAGCGTAGTGCATGCAATGAATAAAACCAGGAGTCAATAGCAGGTTCCAAGCCAATTTATTGTGCACAGGCTCAGACAGGAGCGTGTCCAAAAGTGACTGAGCAATGGAGTATAGGAGCAAATTCCTTATATACAATTTTTACAGTTTGATACAGGCAAACTTTCTATTGGTCCCAACGCCCCTTGCACCTGTCCAATCAGGGACCCTTTCTGGGCCTAGCTCCCTGTTCCCCCTTCTCAGGCTATTCTAACAAAGGCATAGTCTTAGATATTGATACATTTCTACTTCAAGGCCATTTCTAGCTCAGAGAATGCAAGACCAGTTCTATCATCAGCATAAAGGAATTATACAAACTTGTTTAAAGCAGTTTAAGGCAGTTTCTCAGACTCTGGTTCTTCTCAGCACTACTCCCAGGTGGGGGTTAGGATCTAGGCCTAGTTTACAGGCCATAGCCTACCACATTCCCCCCTTTGATTATTCTCAGCCCGAATAAAAGAGAGTGAGAAAATAATCACATATCGAACGCTTTTCAAACTGAGGCTTCTTCTCGGGGTATAGCCTGATACTTCCACATGGCTAGTACCTGGGTTGCTGTCTTACGTTCAACTGTACTGTCAAAAATTGAGGTAAACATACATAAGCAAAGAGGCAGAAAACATGGAAAGAGTAAACACATAGTGACCATGATTAATACTGCAAACATAATAGTCTTCAATCCTCCTAGCCCTGAAAATAGAGTGCCAGACCATCCATTAAGGTCTAGTCCATTCCAAGTCTGAACTGGTACATGCGCTAGCCTACGCAGATGGTCAGCTATTTCTTCAGCAACCTGACCTTGATCATCAATCTGCAAACAGCAATTAGTTAGATTAAACTTTCCACACACCCCACCCTCAGATGCTAATAAATAATCAAGTGCTAAGCGGTTCTGGTAAATGGCTGTACGCATTTGGGTACTTTGCTTGGCTAAAAGAGTTAGTGCTTTACTTGTTTCATTAGTTATAATTTCTACAACAGCTTGTAAGCGTATAATATGATTCAGCATATAAACAGGAGTGCGGTAACTCCAGGTCCCATCTTGCGTCCAAGTAGCTGGCCCATAATAGGCGATAATTCTCTCAGGTGGCCACTCATCACCATACCACTTATCCCATTGACCTATCTGCAGAGTGTTTCGCTTCTGTCGACCATTGTATATGGGGAAGTCTAACTGTGCCCCTTGAGAGATGGGAATAAGGAAGAAAGAGGGCCGTATTGTTCCCAAGACACATGCCCCTCCCCAGTTATTAGGGAGTCGAGCATATGCTCAGGTGCCACAAATCCAATAAAGCCCAGGAGGGACTTCCCAGGTATTGGAGAAGGTGAGGTCAGTCCATACCTTAGCAAGATAAGGGAAAGCAATTAAAGGGTTGGAAGGTTCAGTAGCATTAACACCTGACCACCAGGATGTTTTCTTAGTAGTTGTGTGGTAGGCTATGGCCTGTAAACTAGGCCTAGACCCCAACCCCCACCTGGGATTAGTGCTGAAAAGAATCAGAGTTTGAGAATCTGTTTAAACTGCTTTTGAGAAGTTTGTATAATTCCTTTATGCTGATGATGGAAATGTTCCTGTATTCTCTGAGCTAGAAATGGCCTTGAAGTAGAAATGTAACTATACCTAAAAACTGTGCCTTTGTTAGAATAGTCTGAGAAGGGGGAACAGGGAGCTAGGCCCAGAGAGGGTCCCCGATTGGACAGGTGCAAGGGGCATTGGGACCAATAGAAAGGTTGCCCTTATCAAATTGTAAAAATTGTATATAAGGAATTTGCTTCTGTACTTCATTGCTCAGTCTCTTTTGGACACGCTCCTGTCTGAGCCAGTGCACAATAAATTGGCTTGGATCCTGCAACTGACTCCTGGTATTATTTATTGCATGCACTTCGCTGCTACATTTCCTGGTGCGTTGGGCCGGGAAGTGCGAGTAGTGGATGGTATTCAAGTGAATATACCACGTTTTACCGCCTCAAGGTTTGGTCCAGCTGGAACCGTGCCTGGCCGACCGCAAGGGAAGCCTCAGGCGCCACCGGTCCTCTTGCATCGGAGAGGATTCCGCCTTGCCTCGGCAGACTACTGGGTCCGGGATTCAACCCAAGAACTGGTTCTGTATCGGGTACCGGATCCGGTGAGTAGAAATTTCTTTGCTCCTCAGTCAGTTAGTTTTGGGTACGTCTTGCATGAGTATACGCGAGACTGAATTGGTATGGGAATACGGTACCGGGAGACTGATCACCTCTCAGGGCAGTCCTAGTACGTCTCGCATGGTAAATGCGCGAGACCGAAGCCACAGCCCTTGATAAAAAAGGCAGCCCTAGTACGTCTTGCATGAGCATGCACGAGACTGAAACCGCTGTTCTTGGTTAGTCAGAAAGGCTTGAGAATTTGGAAAAACATTGCTAGCATGTCTGTTTGTGTCTCCCTCTGTTTCTAGGGCTGCCCAGACCCCTTACCGGCAGTCCGATCACCCGCACCCTCTGTCTGTTGCTAACCGTGGGTTTCACTTCTGGTATAATTTAAGGTTATTAATTAAAGAACAGTACTGAGAAAAGGAAAAAAATTTTTTAAAAAGCTCAGGAGTCACTTTAAGGAATCGAGTCTAAGCACAGCACAGAGCTGTTTCAGTGATTTTATTCTTCAGCACAGCATGAGAGACTGTATCTCTAGCAAGCAGAGGGAGAAGGGGTGTGTCTTTCACACAGCCTGCAAAAAGGAATGTCTCAAGTATCTTGGAAAGTTTTAGTATCCTTTAAGTTCTTATTAACCCCTTCGGATCTCCTCAACTGTTTTAGTTATATCTCTGCCCTGCCTGTATTGTTACTTCACCTGTACCTGTAATATTAGTTTGCTGGTTATATCTCAGCCCTCCCTGTATTTCTACGTCAACTGTTCCTGTTATATTATTATTTTTATTTTTTATTTATTTATTTATTCTCTGATTTATGGGGGAAACCTGAACGGCTTAGAGGTCCGAGTACGGACCAAGGGAGGAGGAAAGCGTTAATTTTACAGTTGCTGAATGAGTGAGAGAGTGATTTCTGTGGGATTTCAGAGAGAGAAATCTGAATGAGTGAGAGAGAGACAAAGGTTTTGAACAGCATTTTTGAACAGCATGGGAGGGGGTGTATCTATACTGAGCCTTCTGCAGTGTCTCCTTAAGAACTTTAAGAGGGGTTTCTCTGGTGATTATGTAATTGTAATGACCCCCAGGTCGATGGGAAGTTTTATGTGAATGGGAATGGCCCCCCCCCCCTGTCTTTATAGAGTGCACCCAGAGCAACACTGCCACATAGTTCTGTCACGACTGGGAATTTTGGATTTTGCCGGCATGTCTGTTTGTGTGTGTGTGAATGAGAGGTCTTGAAACACAGACCAAGCAAATGCAGACTCCTGATTAGCACAGTTCCTTGCCGGGCGACCGCGCTCAGGTTGCGAAAAGGAGGAAGCGTTTGGTGTTTGTCTACCTATTTGTTCCTAGGGCTGTACGGACCCCTTACCTGCAGCCTGACCACTCACCCCTACTGTCTGTTGTTGTGTACGTCATAATGGGAGTATCAGAGTCCACGCAAACTCCGTTGAAATGTATGATCAAGAATTTCAATAAGGGATTTGCTGGAGACTATGGAATAAAACTGTCTCCGTCCCGATTAAAAATGTTCTGTGAAAGGGAGTGGCCCGTTCTGATTGCTTCATGGCCCCCTGAGGGTACCTTTGATGTTAGTATAGTATCTAGAGTACACCAGATGGTCCAAAAAGACCACCCTGACCAGTTCCCCTATATAGATTCCTGGTTAAGTATTTGTGAAAAAGAGCCCCCCTGGATGAAGCGTTGTTATGAGGAACAATGTAGGACATTGGTAGCGACCACAAGGGGGCCCCGTATGTCTGGAAAAGAGAAGCTGCCCGTTTATTCCGTCCCAGAATCTCCAGACATTCCAACCCTTCCATCCCAGTATCTGTATAGGCCAGTCCCCTCAGCTCCGCCGCCACCCCGGGCAGAGCCTGGTGCAGAAGGATACCCGCTGCAGATGTACCCCTAGTCCACCAACCACCTCCGCAGCAGGAGGATGCGCACCCCCTCTCGGCCGGAAGCCCCAGCTCCGTTCAGAGTGCCTCGGGAGGACCGCTGTCCACCGATGACACTGAAAGCAGGGATTCATTTGCCAGTTCAGGGTCACTTACGGCAGACGCCCAAAGCCAGGGAGCAGCATTCCAACAATTCAGACCACCTTATATTTTCAGAAGTACAACAGCAAGTTAGAGGGATGGTCACGTTATGCCGTTGTGCAAGATCCAAGGCCTACCCACTCTTGATAACCAGGGCCAGGTTGTGGTGGGACCAACTAGCTTTGTCTATGTGCCTTTTTCCACTACTGATTTATTGAACTGGAAGATGCATTATGCATCATATACTGAGAAGCCCCAAGAATTGATTGACTTAATGTCGAGTATTATGCAGACCCATCAGCTTACCTGGTCTGATTGTCGCCAGCTCCTGTCTACTCTTTTCACTACTGACGAGCGGGCGCAGATTGTGCAAGCGTCCACCCGATGGTTAGAAGAAAATCCCGTAGGTGAAGTAGGCCTAAATCCCCGGCAAGCAGCTGCCGTGGATTTTCCAAATGACGATCCTAAATGGGATCCGAACAGTGCCGATGGGGCGGCGGCCCTCAATCGATTCCGCCAGGCCCTACTACAAGGCCTGAAGAAAGGAGGCCAGAAGGCCATGAATATCGGAAAGGTATCAGAAGTCCTCCAGCATCCAGATGGGAGCCCAGCGGCTTTCTATGAATGCTTATCTGAAGCTTATAGACTCTATACCCCATATGATCCGGCGGCCCAGGAAAATTTGCGCATGGTAAATACGACCTTTGTGAGTCAGTCCCAGGGAGACATAGAACGTAAACTGCAAAAGTTAGAAGGGTTTGCGGGCATGAACGCGGCCCAGTTAATGGAAGTTGCACAGAAAGTGTTTGTGAATCGTGACCAAGAACGTCAGAGGGAGAGTGAACGTAAAATAAAGCAGAAAGCTGATTTCCTTGCAGCAGCTTTAGGAGAACAACGAGGAGGAAGTGCCTCAAACAGAAGGATCCGAGGACGTGGGAGGGGTCGAGGGAATGGTCTGCCCCCAGTGGGTGTGAATCAATGTGCCTACTGTAGAGAAGAAGGACATTGGAAGAATGAGTGTCCGAACCTTGACTCCGCCTCCTGGAGGGGAGGAGGGAGCACTTGGAGAGCAGAGGGACGATTCCAGAGTCATGGAGGAATGCGCCGCACACAGTTGCGACAAGATGAAGCAGCTATGGAGAGAATGGCAGCCGAAGGGGGCTACAGCATGTATGAAACCAGGAGCGGAACCACTGCAAGTAAGACAATACCCTCTTCCACGACCAGCGATTGAAGGCATTCACTGTCATCTAATGGAATTATTAAAGTATGGACTTCTCAGAATGTGTCAATCGCCCTGGAATACCCCCCTCCTCCCTGTCAAGAAGCCTGGGACAGGTGATTACCGCCCAGTGCAGGATTTGAGACGAGTAAATGAAGCAGTTGTGACCATACATCCAGTAGTGCCAAATCCTTATACTCTCCTGAGACTGATCCCCGCTGAAGCTACTCATTTCACCGTCCTGAACTTGAAAGATGCGTTCTTCTGTATACGCTTAGCACCAACCAGTCAACTTCTGTTCGCCTTTGAATGGGAGGACCCTACTACCGGAAGGCGAGGTCAACTCACCTGGACTTGATTACCCCAAGGATTCAAGAAGTCGCCTACTCTCTTCAGTGCTGCTCTCAACCAAGATCTTTCAAGTTACTCTGTCACGCCGGGGAAAAGAGTCCTTCTACAATATGTAGATGATCTGCTGATAGCCACCAACTCTAAAAGTGAATGCTTGCAAGCCACCAGTGACCTCCTGTATCTTCTGAGCGAAGCCGGATACAAGGTCTCAAGGGCCAAGGCACAGCTATGCCAGACTGAGGTTAAATATTTGGGATTTCATCTGTCCAACGGGAATCGACGACTAGGACCAGAGCGGAAGGAAGCTTTGTGTTGCATCCCTACCCCGACCACTAGAAAGAAAGTAAGGGCTTTCATGGGAGCTGCAGGCTACTGTCGAATATGGATACCCAACTTTGCGCTGTTGGCAAAGCCATTGTATCAAGCTACCAAAGGAATGGAATGATCTCCCTTGTAATGGGGACCAGAGCAGGATGCAGCATTTCGATCCTTGAAAGCAGCCTTGATGTCATCACCAGCTCTGGGGCTGCCAGATGTACAGAAACCATTTCGCCTATATGTTCATGAGTCAAGTGGAAATGCTCTGGGTGTATTGACTCAGCCTCTCGGATCCTGGCAGCGACCTGTAGCGTATCTATCCAAACAACGGGACACTGTAGCAAAAGGATGGCCACCTTGCCTGAGAGCCGTTGCAGCTACAGCTCTCTTGGTGAGTGAAGCTGACAAGCTCACCCTGGGTCAGAGTCTCCTAGTTACAGTACCACACTCTGTCCTAACCCTCATGGAGCACAAAGGAAATTATTGGTTCATGAATTCCCGAATGCTGAAGTACCAAAGTATGTTATGTGAAAACCCCCGATTGCAGTTGATCGTCAGTCAAGCTTTGAACCCTGCTATGCAGTTGCCAATTGGTCCAGGTCCACCCGATCATGATTGCCTGGAAATTATGGACACTGTATTCTCAAGTCGCCCTGATCTAACTGATGTCCCATTAAATGACCCTGAACGAACTTTCTTCGTGGATGGAAGTAGTCTTGTCATCGACGGACGACGATGTGCGGGCTAAGCAGTGGTGACCCTGGACATGGTAATAGAATCATCAGCTTTGGCCCCGGGGACTTCAGCACAGAAAGCTGAATTGATAGCCCTCACGAGGGCACTGATAATAGGGACAGGGCTCCGCCTAAATGTGTACACAGATTCCAAGTATGCCTTCACAACATTGCACGCACATGGAGCCCTGTACAAGGAACGTGGGTTAATAAACTCGGGAGGCAAGTCCATCAAGTATGGCCCTGAGATATTAACATTACTAGATGCTGTATGGGCCACTAAACAAGTTGCAGTGATGCACTGCCGAGGTCATCAGGTAGGGGAAAGAGAAGTTTCACGAGGAAATAGATTTGCTGACGCTTCAGCTCGAGAAGAGGCCACAACTGGACAAGTTCCTGCCACTAGTATTACAGTCCAGGCAGCTATATTTCCAGTGCCCCTCAGTGCATGGACTCCCCGATATACTTCCAAAGAGTTATACTATTATTGTCAAGAGGAAAGGGGAGTTTTATCAGAAACCGGATGGATAGTGCTACCGCCGCCAGCGGGTGGTCTTCCTCCAGGTCCAACTGTGATCCCTGAAGCATTAGGTCCAGCATTTGTCCAAGCGTTCCACCAAGCCACACATTATGAGAAAACTGCAATGGAAAAAGCTCTCAGACCCCATTTCTGTATCTCATTATTAGGACCCCTGTCAGCCTCAGTAGCCCGCAAATGTGTAACCTGTGCAAAGAACAATGCCCGGCAGGGTCCCAACCTGCCCCCAAGAGTTCAGTCAGTAGGAGTTACTCCCATGGGAAATATCCAGGTGGACTTCGCAGAAATGCCACATGCTAAGGGATATCATTACCTGTTGGTTGTGGTTTGTACATTCTCTGGTTAGGTGGAAGCTTTCCCCACCAGGACTGAGAAAGCCAGGGAAGTCACCAAAGTTCTGCTCCATGAAATCATTCCCCGGTTTGGTATGCCATTAGTTATGGGATCGGACAGTGGTCCCTCATTTGTATCTCAGGTGATTCAGCAGTTAACCCAAGCTCTATAAGTACAATGGAAATTACATTCTGCATACAGACCCCAAAGTTTGGAAAAAGTGGAATGTATGAATCGCACCCTGAAGTCCCAGTTGTCTAAACTCTGTCAGGAAACTCACCTGAAGTGGCCCCAGGTTCTTCCTATAGCCCTTCTCAGGATACATTCAGCCCCCACCAAGTCGTTAGGAGTTTCCCCTTTTGAGGTCTTGTATGGGCGACCTCCGCCCATTGTCCAAGGGATAGAAGGGGATATGAGTAGGATTGGGTCCGAAATCACTAGACAAGTACTATTGGCTCTAGGTTCTGTCTTGCAGAGTCTCCATGCATGGGTACAAGACCAGCTGCCCATTAACCTGACTGACCCACTGCATCCCTATAAGCCTGGAGCCTCGGTGTGGGTCAAGGAGTGGAGGAAGACACCGTTAGCACCTCACTGGAAAGGACCACATGTCGTCATATTTTCGACCCCTACAGCAATCAAGGTTGCGGAATTAGAACCTTGGATCCATCACAGTCGGGTAAAGCCAGCAGCAGCTACCAAACTTCAGCCCTGGACTTCAACCACCAACCCAGCAACACCATTGCGGCTCATGCTGCGACGTCAACCACTGCTGTGAGAGTCTACAGCCCTACTCCTGCCACCTACTGGACGCTGGCAGGTCCACGTATGGCAGAAGCTTGAGGAATCTACTACCCTACTCCTGTCACAAACTGGAAGCTGACAGGTCAACGTACAGTGGAAGCTATAAAGGAAGAGCACTTAAGTGAAAGATTTGCAGTTTTTAAGAGAAATTTATTAAGATCTTGTAATCATGATATATCTATGTTGTACTTGCAGTAGCCCTGGGGCCCCTTAGAATGACCACTGATATACCTCCTTTTATCACATGTTATGGACCAGCCACATGGGCGAATGATGGGTCCTGGGGATACTGCACTCCTGTTTAGGTTTGAAGACTATTGTGTTTGCAGTTTTACTAATGATAGCTATGTGTCTGCTCCTTCCATGCATCCTGCCTTTATGCCTGCGTATGTTTACCTCCATCATTGACAGTACAGTTGAACGTAAGACAGCGGCCAGAATACTAGCTATGTGGCAGTACCAGGCCTTGCCTCAGGAGGAAGCACCAGTTTGAGGAGAATATGCTATGTGATTTTTTCCTCACCCCTTTTTAGGTGGGGTGAGAATAATCAAAGGGGGGAATGTGGTAGGCTATGGCCTGTAAACTAGGCCTAGACCCCAACCCCCACCTGGGATTAGTGCTGAAAAGAATCAGAGTTTGAAAATCTGCTTTAAACTGCTTTTGAGAAGTTTGTATAATTCCTTTATGCTGATGATGGAAATGTTCCTGCATTCTCTGAGCTAGAAATGGCCTTGAAGTGGAAATGTAACTATACCTAAAAACTGTGCCTTTGTTAGAATAGTCTGAGAAGAGGGAACAGGGAGCAAGGCCCAGAGAGGGTCCCCAATTGGACGGGTGCAAGGGGCATTGGGACCAATAGAAAGGTTGCCCCTATCAAATTGTAAAAATTGTATATAAGGAATTTGCTTCTGTACTTCGTTGCTCAGTCTCTTTTGGACACGCTCCTGTCTGAGCCTGTGCATAATAAATTGGCTTGGATCCTGCAACTGACTCCTGGTATTATTTATTGCGTGCACTTCGCTGCTACAGTTGCATTGTAAATTCGTTGGCTTAGACAGAACAGTTGTCCCACCTGTATGGTGAACTGTGGTCCCGTTCGGACAAAACAGAGACGGCCGACAATAGTGTTGGCCAAGACCCATTCACTAGTGGTTTTATTCAAAGCAATCTGGTTATATGGGATGGAGTAGTTCAATTCTCTTGCCTACCAGGGCCATTGTTCTCCCATCTTAGTCCCCCCACAGAAGAAACAATTAGAAATGTGGAGACTAGAAGCTCCAGCTCCAGCTAGTTCAATGAATAAATTCTGCGTGGTCTGGGGAAGCTCTATCTCCGTCTGCATGGCTTCATAGAAGGTATGGTGTATTTGATAAGGTGAGGAAATGCGGGTCTTGGTGTTAAGCTGTATGTATACTGTGATAAGGAAGCTTGTAGTGAGCCTATGGAAATAGGAGAAACTAATGATTTTGCTTTTAAGAAAAGTGACATCCCTGCAGTGCACAGGTTTCAGCGTTGGCATAAAGAAAGCGAGCAGAGAGAAACCTAACCTAGGCTGCCACACCCAAGCTCTGCTGTTGTAGTTGCAGGTTGGAAGATATTTGCAAGCACCTGTCCAGAGAGGGAGAGACACTGCCTGGGAAGCAGGGATATAAACCTTGGCTAGAGAGAAAGAGAGGAGAGCCTGGAGGAGGCGAGCCTGGGAGAGGAGAGCCCGGAAGAGGAGAGCCTGGGAGAGGAGAGCCAGGAGGAGGAGAGCACGGGAAGAGAGAGCCCAGAGGGAGAGAGCCCGGAAAGAGAGAGCAGAGAAGGCTTCCAAACCCCAGTTCCTGATCAGAAGGTTCAGAGAGTTCAGAGGTGGGAGCCCAAGACTCAGCACAGGAGTCAAAGGAGCCAAGCCTGGAACAGGGAGCTGTGGCAGAGCTCCAGGAAGGAACTCAGGGAAGTGAACTAGGGACTGTTTCCCAGAAGCTGGAGGGAGACTGGTGAACACAGCCAGAGAGAAGTGACCACAGCTTCAGGTACAATTTATCCTTACCGGGTGGAGCTGTGCTCAAGAGAGACACAGGGATCCTCAGAGAGAATAGACCCTGAGACATATGTTAAAAGCTCAGAGCAGGGCACTGCATTACCGGAGCCAGAGGAAATGCAGGTTGAGCCTATTGAGCAAGATTTATTGCCTCCAGAAGTACTCATGGACTGTACTCTATGTCAAGCTGTTAGCATTGAGTCACTTTGCTAAAGAATAGCTGAAAAGATAAAGTCTCCTGAAAAGTAGAGTATTGAAACCTAGCCTGGACTGAAGGTAGGAACTTGCTCTTTTTAATGGGAAGATACCTGTTGCATGTACATTTGAATGCTTAATGAAGACAAAGGTAAAAAGAAGATATTTTTACTTTGTTAAATGAAGAAGCTGTGTTTTCTTTATCCGTTATATTGATAAGCAGCTGCATATAATTAATGACTGTGAAGCTCATCCAGCCCAAGTTGTAAATAACCTTGAGTGAATGAATGGAGAAGTATCCTGTTACAGTCTACATGGACTTTGTTAGCGTTTTGGGAAAAATTTTGTCATTTGCCTTTACTTTCAGTTTCATGACTACACTTCATCTTAGAAGGCCAAAACTACAACTCCCAGCAGGCATCACTGGGAAAAATTGTTTATTCAACCTTTTATAAGAGAGGTTAATGGCAACCCTACCCCTCTAAGCCTTAGGCAGAGGGCTGGGGCGTGACAATACACAGGTTCCAGGGTCTTTTCCCCTTCCCACTATTCGTAAGCCTTGCCTCCACTGGCTAGGGTCAAACACAAAGAGTCTTAAGGCATTACAAGTACCTTTCGGACACTTAAGGGGTTCCAGCAGTGGTAGTCTCTCTAAGTTAGCTCTGCGATGATCTCCATCTTGCCCCTGAGGCCCGTCAGACCAGGTGGCATAATATACACACTCCCACTTGGGGCAGAAATAGGCGTCTTCAGATGCTTTGACATAACTAGACGAGGTATATGTCCCGGTGCATTTTCCCCACTTGTATGCTCCTCCGGGGCGCATGTATTTATCATCCTGGTAATAACTTTGCTCTTGGTCAACAGACCCACAGCTATAGTAGCCATTTCTGTTGATGGCATCACAAGCATCAAAGTAAAGAGGGGCTGGTTTTGTGGGATCTGCGAGCTGTCGTGTGGCATTTAGGAGGGCTCCATCCTCGTTGTTCCATCGCAACTCTAGAACATGCTAAGAGGGGTTCTGTCGGGGGTTAAAACAAGTCCTAACCTTCCCTCTAGTACAGATACTTAATTCCGTACCATTATATACATATCGGCTAATTACACCAGTACAGGTGTAGTAGGAGTGATAAAGTAAAATTTGGGTGATCTTTGTCCCGATTCGGGTAGTGGTTATACAGGCCGCACAGGGAGGTACGGCAAAAGTCATTCCAAGGGGCCCCAGGGCTACCACAAGTACAGCATAAATACATAGATGTAACATGATTACAATATTTCAATGAGTTTGTCTAGTATTTGCAAATTCTTTACTGAAGTTCTCTTTTTCCACAGCTTCCACCATACGTAGACCTGTCAGCTTCTGGTTGGTGACAGGAGTAGGGTTGCAGATTCCTCAAGCTTCTGCCGTACGTAGACCTGCCAGCGTCCGGTAGGTGGCAGGAGTAGGGCTATAGACTCTCACAGCAGTGGTCATTGCCGCAGCGTGAGTCGCAATGGGGATGCTGGATTGGTGGTTGAAGTCCAGGGACGAAGTTCGGTAGTCGCCGCTGGCTTCACCCGACTGTGATGGATCCAAGGTTCTAATTCCGCAACTTTAACTGCTGTAGGAGTCGACAATATGACGACATAGGGTCCTGTCCAGTGAGGTGCTAACGGTGTCTTCCTCCACTCCTTGATCCACACCGAGGCTCCAGGCTTATAGGGATGCAGTGGTTCGGTCAGGTTGATGGGCAGCTGATCTTGTACCTACGCATGAAGACTCTGCAAGACAGAACCTAAAGCCAATAGTTCTTGTCTAGTGATTTCGGACCCAATCTGACTCATATCCCCTTTTATCCCTTGGACAATGGGCGGAGGTCGCCCATACAAGACCTCAAATGGGGAAACTCCCAATGACTTGGTGGGGGCTGAACGTATCCTGAGGAGGGCTATAGGAAGAGCCTGGGGCCACTTCAGGTGAGCTTCCTGACAGAATATGGACAGCTGGGACTTTAGGGTCCGATTCATATGCTCTACTTTTTCTGAACTTTGGGGTCTGCAAGCTGTATGTAACTTCCACTGCACCTGTAGGGCCTGGACCAATTGCTGAGTTACTTGGGATACAAACGAGGGCCCGTTATCTGATCCTATAACTAATAGTATTCCAAACCGGAGGATGATCTCGTGGAGCAGAATTTTGGTAACTTCCCTGGCTTTCTCAGTTCTGGTGGGGAAAGCCTCCACCCACCCAAAGAATGTACAAACCAGGACTAACAGGTAATGATATCCATTAGCACATGGCATTTCTGCGAAGTCCACCTGGATATTTCCCATGGGGGTGACTCCTACTGACTGAACTCTGGGGGGCAGGTTAGGACCCTGCCGGGCATTGTTCTTTGCACAGATTAAACATCTGCTGGCTACTGAGGCTGTCAGGGGTCCTAATAACGAGATACAAAAATGAGGTTTGAGAGCTTTCTCCATCGCATTTTTCCCATAATGTGTGGCTTGGTGGAAAGCTTGGACGAAGGCTGGACCTAATGTTTCAGGGATCACGGTTGGACCAGGAGGAAGACTGCCCGCTGACGGCGGTAGCACTATCCATCCGGTCTCTGATAACACTCCCCCATCCTCTTGGCAATAATAGTCTAACTCTTTGGAAGTGTATCGAGGAGTCCACGCACTGAGGGGTATTGGAAATATAGCTGCCTGGACTGTAGTACTAAAGGCAGGAACTTGCCCAATGGTGGCCGCTTCTCGAGCCGAAGCGTCAGCAAATCTATTTCCTCGTGAAACTTCTCCTTCCCCTACCTGATGACCTCGGCAGTGCATTATTGCAACTTGTTTGGGGGCCCATACAGCATCTAGCAGTGTCAATATCTCAGGGCCATACTTGATGGACTTGCCTCCCGAGGTTATTAACCCTCGTTCTTTGTACAGGGCTCCATGCGCGTGCAATGTTGTGAAGGCATACTTAGAATCTGTGTACACATTTAAACGGAGCCCTGTTCCTATTATCAGTGCTCTGGTGAGGGCTATCAGTTCAGCTTTCTGTGCTGAATTCCCCGGGGCCAAAGCTGAGGATTCTATTACCATGTCCAGGGTCACCACTGCATAACCAGCACATTGTCGTCCGTTGATGACAAGGCTACTTCCATTCACGAAGAAAGTTCGTTCAGGGTCGTCTAATGGGACATCAGTGGAGGAGTGGCCTAGTGGTTGGGGCAAGGTACTTCAGGCCGGAAGGTCGGGGGTTCAAATCCCGCTAGAGGACAGCAACCTTGGGCCGGAAGGACTGGGGTTTCTAGTCCCACAGGTGCTCCTTGTGGTCTTGGGCAAGCCACTTTATCCCTCCATAGCCCATGTTCCCTGTAAAATAGTTATCTCCAAGTTATAATGCCCTGTTCAATGTAATTTCAGTTTGTTCAATGTAAAACCGCACTGATGCAGAATAGCACGGTATATAAGAGAATGTAAATAAATAAATAAATAAATCAGTTAGATCAGGGCGACTTGAGAATACAGTGTCCATAACTTCCAAGCAATCATGATCGGGTGGGCCTGGACCAATTGGCAACAGCGTAGCAGGGTTCAACGCTCGACTGACGATGAACTGCAATCGGGGGTTTTCACATAACATGTTCGTGAACCAGTAATTTCCTTTGTGTTCCATGAGGGTTAGAACAGAATGCGGTACCGTAATTTGGAGATTCTGACCCAGAGTGAGCTTGTCGGCATCACCCGCCAGGAGGGCTGTAGCTGCAAAGGCTCTCAGGCAAGGTGGCCATCCTTTTGCAACAGTATGCAGTTGTTTTGATAGATAAGCCATGGGTCATTGCCAAGATCCGAGGGATTGAGTCAATACTCCCAAAGCATTCCCACTTGACTCATGGACATAGAGGCAAAATGGTTTCTGTACATCTGGCAGGCCCAAGGCTGGTGATGACATCAAGGCTGCTTTCAACGATCGGAATGCCGTATCCTGCTCTGGGCCCCATTCCAGGGGAGATTGCTCCATTCCTTTGGTGGCCTGATACAATGGCTTTGCCAACAGTGCAAAATTGGGTATCCATATCCGACAATAGCCTGCGCTCCCAGGAAGGCCCTCACCTGCTTTCTGGTGGTGGGGGTAGGGATGCGACACACCGCTTCCTTTTGCTCTAGTCCCAATCTCTGGATCCCTTTGGACAGATGGAATCCCAGATATTTAACCTCAGTTTGGCACAACTGCGCCTTGGCTCTTGAGACCTTGTATCCGGCTTCGTTCAGGAGGTGCAAGACATCACCGGTGGCACGCACGCATTCGTTTTTGGAGTTGGTGGCTACTAGCAGGTCATCCACATACTGAAGAAGGACTCTCTTCCCTGGAGTCACAGAATAACTTGAAAGATCCTGATTGAGGGCAGCACTGAAGAGGGTAGGCGAGTTCTTGAATCCTTGGGGTAATCGTGTCCAGGTGAGTTGACCTCGCCTCCCTGTGGTGGGGTCTTCCCATTCAAACGTGAACAGGAGTTGACTGGTTGGTGCTAAACGTATGCAGAAGAAGGCATCCTTCAAATCCAAGACGGTGAAGTGAGTAGCCTCAGCGGGGATCAGTCCCAGGAAAGTATAAGGGTTTGGTACTACTGGATGTATGGTTACAACTGCATTATTTACTCATCTCAAGTCCTGCACTGGGCGGTAGTCACCTGTCCCAGGCTTCTTGACAGGGAGGAGGGGGGTATTCCAGGGCGATTGGCACTCCCTGAGGAGTCCATACTTCAATAATTTCAGTAAATGGCAGTGAATTCCTTCAATCGCCGGTCACGGTAGAGGATATTGTCTCAGGTGCACTGGTTCCACTCCTGGTTTGAAGGTGACAAGAACAGGGGCTATATTCTTTGCTAGGTCTGGTGGATTATCCTCCGCCCATACCTCGGGCGGAGCTGAGATTCTGGTGGGTATACGGGGACTGGCTGCCTTGGTCGGAGATGTACTATAGAACCGCCATTCTTTTTCGCGGGGGACAGTTAACACCATCAGGCCAGCAGATTTCGAGTTCACAGTCATTTCCATCTTTCCCCCTTCAACAAAGGATATCTGCCCCTGGAGTTTAGCAAGCATATCTCGGCCCAAAAGGGGAATTGGGCACTCAGGCATGTACAGGAACTGGTGCGTTATCTTCCGTCCCCCTAGTTCACAAGTGCGGTTCTGCAAGAAAGGCTTCGTGGCCCTAGCTCCAGTAGCTCCGACAATGGTGATGGATCGAGAAGACAAAGGGGCCACCGGTTTTGCCACTACTGAATGTTCAGCCCCCTTATCCACCATAAAGTCCATATATTGGTCCCCAATCTTCAAACTGACCATAGGCTCCTGGGGACCTAGAGGAAACTTGGAGCCCGGTCTGGCCTAGTCTTCATCCATGCTTTAGCTCTCTTCAGCTGCCATTCCCTCTATAGCTGCTTCTCCTTGTTGGAACCATGCACGATACATTCCTCCCCGATTCTGGAATCATCCCCCTGCTCTCCGTATGCCCCCTCCTCCCCTCCAGGAGGCGGAGTCAAAGTTCGGGCATTCATTCTTCCAATGTCCTTCTTCTCTACAGTGGGCACACTGATTTGCGCCCAATGGGGGCCGACCATCTCCTCGGCCCCTTCCACGTCCTCGAGTCCTTCGGTTAGAGAAACTTCCTCCTCGTCGTTCAACTAAAGCTGCAGCAAGGAAATCAGCTTTCTTTTTCATTTTACGTTTACTTTCCTTCTGACGTTCTTGATCACGATTCGCAAACACTTTCTGAGCAACTTCCATTAACTGGGCCGCATTCATGCCCGCAAATCCTTCCAACTTTTGCAGTTTTCGTTTTATGTCTCCCTGGGACTGACTCACAAATTTATTTATTTATTTATTTACATTCTCTTATATACCGCGCTATTCTGCATCAGTGCGGTTTACATTGAACAAACTGAAATTACATTGAACAGGGCATTATAACTTGGAGATAACTATTTTACATGGAACATGGGCTATGGAGGGTTAAGTGGCTTGCCCAAGACCACAAGGAGCACCTGTGGGACTAGAAACCCCAGTCCTTCCGGCCCAAGGTTGCTGTCCTCTAGTGGACAAAGGCTGCATTTACCATACACAAATTTTCCTGGGCCGCTGGATCATATGGGGTATAAAGTCTGTAAGCTTCAGATAAGCGTTCATAGAAGGCCGCTGGGCTCTCATCTGGGCGCTGGAGGCTTCTGATACCTTTCCGATGTTCATGGCCTTTTGGCTTCCTTTCTTCAGGCCTTGCACTAGGGCCTGGCGGAACCGAGTGAGGGCCGACGCCCCGTTTACACTGCTTGGATTCCACGTGGGATCATCATTTGGAAAATCCGCGGCGGCTGCTTGCCGGGGATCTAGGCTTGCTTCTTCTACGGGATTTTCTTCTAACCATCGGGTGGACGCTTGCACGATTCACGCTCGTTCTTCAGTATTGAAGAGGGTAGACAGGAGCTGGCGGCAATCAGACCAGGTAGGCTGAAGGGTCTGCATAATACTAGACATTAATTCTGTCAATTCTTGGGGCTTTTCAGTATAGGATGCATAATGCGTCTTCCATTTCAATAAATCTGTGGTGGAGAAGGGCACATAAACGAGACTGGCTGGCCCTACCACAACCTGGTCCTGTTCATTAAGGATAGGTAGCCCTGGGACCTGTCGCAATGGCATGACGTGACCATCCCTCTGAATTGCTATTGTACTTCTGAGAGCGTAATGTAGCCTGGCTTGTTGGAATTCAGCTCCCCTGCTCTGGTCCTTGGCAGTAAGTGACCCTGAACTAGCAAATGAATCCCTGCTTGCAGTGTCTTTGGTGGACTGCGGTCCTTCTGAGGCAGTCTGGACGGAGCTGGGGCTTGCGGTTAGGAGGGGGTGCGCCTCCTCCAGTTGCGGAGGTGGTTGGTGGACTAGGGGTAAATCGGCAGGAGGGGGTCCCCCTGCGCCAGGCTCTGCCCGGGGTGGTGACAGAGCTGAGGGGACTGGCCTATAGAGGAACTTGGACGAATGGGTCAGAATATCTGGAGATTCCGGGGCAGAATATATGGGCAGCTTCTCTTCTCCAGACTTCCGGGCCCCCCTTCCACAAAGTATTTCTAATCGGGACGGAGACATTTTTACTCCATAGTCGCCGTCAAATCCCTTCTTGAAATTCTTGATCATACACTTCAGCGGAGTTTGCGTGAACTCCGACCCTCCCATAATGACGTACACAACAACAGACAGTAGGGGTGGGTGGTCGGGCTGCTGGTAAGGGGTCCGTACAGCCCTAGGAACAAATAGGTAGACAAACTCCGAACGCTTCCTCCTTTTCACAACCTGGGCGCGGTCGTCCGGCCAGGAACTGCGCTACTCAGGAGTCCGCACTCACTTGGTCTGTGTTTCAAGACCTCTCATTCACACACACAATCAAACGTGCTAGCAACGTTTTCCCAAATTCCTAGGCCTACCTTACTAACCAACAGCAGTGGTTTCTGTCTCGCGCATACTCATGCAAGACGTACTCGGATGTGCCCTGAGAGGTGATCAGGCTCTCGGTACCATATTCCCATACCAATTTAGTCTCGCGTATACTCATGCAAGACGTACCCAAAACTGACTGACTGAGGAGCAAAGAAATTTCTACTCACCGGATCCGGTACCCGATACAAAACCAGTTCTTGGATTGAATCCTGGACTCCCCTCGGGTTCGGAGGTGTTGGCCGGCCGGACCCAGTAGTCCACCGAAGCAAGGCGGAACCCTCTCCGATACAAGAGGACCGGTGGCGCCTGAGGTTTCCCATGCAGTCGGACGGACACGGTTCCAACCGAGCCAAACCTTGAGGAGGTAAAACGCGGTATATTCACTTGAATACCATCCACTACTCGCACATTCCCGGCCAACGCACCAAGAATATGTAGCAGCGAAGTGCACGCAATGAATAAAACCAGGAATCAATAGCAGGTTCCAAGCCAATTTATTGTGCACAGGCTCAGACAGGAGCTTGTCCAAAAGTGACTGAGCAATGGAGTACAGGAGCAAATTCCTTATATACAATTTTTACAGACTTTCTATTGTTCCCAACGCCCCTTGCACCTGTCCAATCGGGGACCCTCTCTGGGCCTAGCTCCCTCTTCCCCCTTCTCAGGCTATTCTAACAAAGGCATAGTCTTAGATATTGATACATTTCTACTTCAAGGCCATATCTAGCTCAGAGAATGCAAGACCAGTTCTATCATCAGCATAAAGGAATTATACAAACTTTTCAAAAGCAGTTTAAAGCAGTTTAAGGCAGTTTCTCAGACTCTGGTTCTTCTCAGCACTACTCCCAGGTGGGGGTTAGGATCTAGGCCTAGTTTACAGGCCATAGCCTACCACAATCGTGCACTAGGGAGAAGAGTGAGTGGGTTAGGAGAAGAGTGTGAGTGTGGAAAGCACATTGCTGCTAGTACGAGGGCAATTGCCATGTGCTCAGTGGCAATGTGGCAGTTATTTTGAATGCACATAACTATACCTCTATGGGTGTTGGGTGCATCCACATTTATCGCGCTGTATGCTCTGGTACCCGATTGTGCACTGACTGCCAGGGGTTTGCTGGGCATGCCCCTAACAGCACATGACAGTTGCGCTTACTGCTCATTAGTTTTGCTGCTGGTAAGTGCAAAAGGATCTCTAAGTTTGATTAAGTTTGATTTCTATTCTCACCATATACTCTTGGCCTGCTAGGGATGGGAAAGTTGTTGCAAGGGAGAAAGTATAAGCCAAGCATGCCATCCAGAGTGTAATTATATAAAGTGATTTTCACACCACAGCAATTTGCACATGTAAAATGGTTCTTATAAAATTGTAACAACCAAAGAAAACAGGTGGAAGGTGACAAAACTCAAAAAATACCTTCATTTAAGGCCCAGCCTGGCCAAGTTTCGGCTAATAAGCCTTCTTCAGGGGCCTGATTAGGCATTCTCACAAGCGCACTGCAACAAGCAGAATAAGCAGTGCACTATGATTTTGCAGCTAACGTGCAAATAGTGCAAAAACTAATTTTCTTTAAGTGCAGACACTCTGGAGGTCATTCTGATCCCCGAATAGCGGGGCTGTATATCCGGGTTGCATGTGTAACCCCTGCTATTCACAGGGACCATATTCAGCTTACCAGGCTCCCCGCACGTACAGGGCTGCTGTGCGGGGAGTGCTAGATGCAGGCAGGATGGAGGTGGAGAGAGGGAGTGGCTATATGACTTGATGTACAGGGGCTATTCAGGTCAGGGTCCTGTATGTCCACTGGCTGCCAGCTGGACGCCCCACTTATTCCATCTCGTAGGTGGCATAAAAGCCAGGTGCGGGGGCGATCAGGGTCTGCCATGGGAGGTGTCCCACTGCCTGATCCCGGTCCTTACAGACCCCACCAGTGGTCCGGTGGCGGGGAAAAGGGGCCTGAGATGCAGTCAGGCATTGAGTGCTCCAGTTGGACATTTCAATGCCATTTCGATGCCATGGCAATGGGATGCCACGGCACTGGCACACCAGCTGGTGCATTGAGTGGTGGGGATGAGCACTTCCCCGAACATCTGCCCTGACGGAATAGACTGCACGCCAGGCCATCGAAGTACCCTGATTCTGCAACTACTGGAACATATAGCTCCTGCAGTTGCAGAATCGGGTAGAAATGTACAGATGACCCGGATGTACAGATGTCTAAATCGGCCTACGCGTGTTAACTGTCTGGGGTGTGGACAGCCTATTCCCAGCAGTTAACACACGGTGGTACACTTAACTCCACCTGCTGAGGTGGAGGTAACTACGCTTGTGCTAATTACACCATTGACAATTAGCATGCAGTGTTTACTGCAGCACTAACTGTAATGCACTTACCATGCCAGTTCTCCACCCCAATGCGTGAATGGCACAAATCAGCATGCCATAACTGTTATGCCTCCATGCTTACCATTACTGCAGGCCTGAGCATGCGGTTACCATGCCTAGTGTAGTTTTAGTAAAAGGGCCCCATAATATGCACATACATGTACAAAGTAAATTAGCAAATTTGCGTGTGCCAAGAAGCAGCTGTAAATGTGTACCACTACCTTCTCTTTGAAAAGTGGTGTAACTTATGTGCATATCTACTCCATATGATAGATGGCCTATTATAAACCTACATCAAAAAAGGTTATACCAGGTGAGATCCAATAACGCAATCAATCAAATCATCTGTGAATAATACTTCAAACATTTTTTTCTTTTTATTGTCACTTTATTAAAGCAATGATGACACAATATCAATTTTCAACAACAACTTAAAAAAGAAGGGGAAAAGACCTCAGTGTTGGCCCACAAACAAAATTTAGACCCCTTGATTAAGTGTCTAGGGCACTTGTCCTCATAGGTCATAAAAACCCCTTCACTGTACCAATTTTTTGTAGTGATCTAGTGTGCTCATCTGCAATTCAGGGGGGACATGAAAGCCTGGTCAGTACCTGGACCATATGGATGACTACAGTGTCACCAGGTGCCAGTTTGATTGGGCAGTCAAACTCAGAGAGGATTCACTATAGCTAAATGTCAAAACATATCCCCCGTCAATGCTAAGGGATTCTCAGAATAAGGGCACTCAACAGTGCAAACAGCACTAATGCATGCCCATAATGCACATTTTGTGGGACCAATGGTGTTGCTGTTGAGCATGTACTGCTGCTGTTTGCACTTCTGAATGCCCTTATTCTGAGGGTCCCTATTATTGACAGGGATATGTTTTTGACATTTAACTATAGGGAACTTATGCTGATTCCTTCTGGATTATTTTACATAGGGCACTCTAAATGGATCAGATATTGTTAGCAGTGTGATAGGGCAGTCATACATCCACTGTGCTTGGCACTGGGAGACACGACTGATGTAGTGCCAACATTCCTCGGATTGTCCCATGCGCCCTACATCCCTACCCAGGCCAGGATCAATGAAAGCTGCGAGAGTGGTGATGTATCTGGAGTTTGGCTACATGGTGTGTTGGCATAGGGGTATCCCCTCCCATACCCATACAGCCTTGATCAGGGGAGCAGTGCCACAAAGCTGGCTATGAGAAGGCAGATAGGGTTGCCCCACAGGTAGCAGATATATACAGACTGACATATGCCACAATGGGACAAGTGTAGTTGCTGTAAGAAATGCCAGAACCCAGATAGGTGGGCCTCAGATGCCATAGCCAGAAGGGCCTGCTACAACTGCAACAACTACTACTGATCATTTGTATAATGCCACAAGGCTTATGCAGTGCTGCACAGACATATATCACAGATGGTCCCTGCTCAGCGAGCTTACAATCTAGTCGGGACAAACAACACAACAGCTGTGAATGAGCTGCATCCAGGGGGAACACAAGGGAGCTTAGGTGGATCTGATCCAAAAGCGGCACCAATAGGGGAGCACTCAGCCTGGATTTGAGAGGGGCCAGGGACAAAGCATGATGTACAGATTCAGGTAGTTAGTTCCAGGCTTATGGAGCAACAAGGTGAAGGGAGCGACATTCAAATTTGGCAGTAGAAGGGGAGGACACAGATAGAAGCAATCTAACAGAAGAGCAGTGTTCACGGGGAGGGGGTAGGGAGGAATAAGAGGGGAATGATAGTACAGAGCAGCAGAATGAGTGCTAGAGGCACGGAAAGGGCATACATTTGTTGCTCAGCAATATTATGCATCCTTTGGGGACCTGCAAGGTTAATTTGGGGTTTTGTGGACTTGGTGAAAGTCCATCCCTAATAGTTTAAGGCGTGTTTGTAGAGATGACCAGGGCAGAACTCACTGGAGCAGGTTTCTAATGCCACGTACCATTTGATGCAAGGTATGTCCTGACATACATGTTCATATTTACATTCTTGTATACCGCTTTTCAGGACATGAGGGGGACTGGTATATGGTCTAGGTTGCAGCAACTGTCATTTCTCATTGGTATTTATGTCTAATGTGCATCAGCACGCTACTGTCTGTGATGAGCAGCTTAGGAGATGCACGTTTTTCCCAAGGGACATGACGATCGCAGGTATATCACGGGGACAGAGAGGATCCAAGCTGTTTCAGAATATGGTGGGCGAGGGGACGTCCAAATTGTGTACCCGCGTCTGAGACAGGGGCTGGCAGGATACTGCTTGCACGTGCCCGCCAAACATGTCTGTCTTCCTAATTCCGGCCCCGCGGGCACGTCTAGACCCGCAGATGCGGAATTAGGGCCCATTTTTTATTTAGATGTGTCCGTGGGCCGGATGTGCACGTTATAGAATGGGGATCTCTAAGTGCAGAAAATTCAAAAACTTAAAAACTTATCAGTTGATACCAGTGCACTTTAACATATTATTAATAAACTCTGTTGTTGTTACACCTGATGTGGCCGTGTTTCGCAAAGAAGCTGCTTTCAGGAGTGTAGCCAACAAACTGAAAACATAAAAATTTGTCATCATTCTTTCCTAGTTTTAATAAAAATATAAATAAAAAATTCACTTAAGGACAATGTATTTGTAAATTTGAAAATGTAAATAAGGGCCATGCACTGCCTCAGAAATGCTTCATTAGCCACACATCCTGGAAATATTTTCCTTCAGCAATCGCCAATAAAATGTTGCAAATAAAGTCCAATTACTTCTATTATACTTCCCATGATAAAGTGCACTGTGCACCTAGTTTTTAATGTTGAGAACACACCAAATATGAAGCCGGCATTAAAAAGAACTTAGCTGGTGGGATAAACTTTACAATCCATTATTGCTCATTCTATTATTATTATTATTACGCATTCTTACTCTGATGGTTGTCAATGTCTGTCCACAAAAAAGCCTTTTTATATAGGTCCCCATTCCTATAAGGGGAACCAGAACTCTTATGACATGGCTTAAATCAACCAAATGAAGTAATATTGCATTCAAGATGTTACTTGTACACGACTTTGATTATAAGTTCAAATGGCAATACCGATTAAAGCCAAAATGGAAAAGGGCGCTTTCGGTAAAGCTGAAAAGAAAAAATGCAGGTAAAAACCTACCATTATAAACATACCATTTCCCTCATTGGCAGAAAACACAGCTGCACTGGTATCCACAGCGAAACATGCTTTACATTTCTGAACTATAGGGTATATTGGCTGGGCTACATGAGAGAACAGAGGAAATAAAAATATGAGAAAAGCGTCTTGTAAAAATATGAGATATAGCGCCTTGTAAAAATCTTCACAGCCTTATAGTTTTCACATTCTGCCGTCTAAAATATACAGTTCAAAATATATTAAAGTAGGAGTTTGTTTCACTGATCTATTCAACATAGTCTACACTTTTAATTTGAAAAATCAATTTTAGAAATATTAAGAATCTTGCTTGCATTAGCCTTTATAAATACTTGGTAGAAACTCCCTTGAATAAATACTTGGTAGAAATACCTATTCAGGGCCAGTGTTAGAATATCCCATTCAGCAGCATTTACATGGTTTACAGGTCTGTAAATCATGTAAATGCCTTTGAATATTGGGGCCCATAGTTTCTAGATGAAATAAATGACCACTTTATGGAGCAGCTGATTCATGAATCAAGATGAGGGGGAGCTATTTTGGGCCTAATCCTTAGTTGAACACAGAATTTGGTATGAGAGGTGATTGGAGTGGCAGGTCGGGTAAGCCCCAAGCCAGGTCCCATAGTCCCTGGTGCTCGTCTCAGGGCTCGGAGTGGGAGCGGCTCACCAAGGTCATCTGTAAGGAATCACATGAAGATTGACCTCAGACACCCGAGCCCATCGTCGTTGAGGACTCCTCTTCAGGGGAACCGGCACCAGAACCAAGTTCCTTGGTGCCCACGCTGACAGCTGCGGAGCCTTCTGGCTGGAAACCAGAATGGTGGCCCTGGAGCTCAGCCTGTCTGCCTTCATGGACCAGCAACGGGTGTTGCTATCCAGTACAACCGGTTCCTTTGCCCAGACCACTGGTCCCCCGACATCGAGTGTGTCCCCAGAGGCCAAGTCGATCCTCGGCCGAGGTCTATATCCGAGTCCCTTTCCATGGGACTGAGGTCTTCCCTGGCTAGCGCACATGGCACCAGCTGCGGGCCTTCGAGGGACGCGGGCAGAGCTCGGGTCCGGAGTCCACAAGCCACCTTTCCCTTGAGTCTTTGCCCAACTACTCAGAATGGGAGACCAAGGATGAGGAGTCCCCAAACATAACATAAGAACATAAGATATGCCATACTGGGTCAGACCAAGGTCCATCAAGCCCAGTATCCTGTTTCCAACAGTGGCCAATCTAGGTCATACGTACCTAGCAGTTTCCCCAAAAGACACAGGATCTGCAATAATTGTACTGGGTCAAGCATTGATATCCTGGGTCCCTTCTTAATAATGGTTTATGGACCTTTCCTCCAGGAACTTGTCCAAACCTTTTTTAAACCCAGCTACACTAACAGCCTTTACTACATCCTCCGGTAACAAATTCCAGAGTTTGATTACACTTTGAGTGAAAAAATATTTTCTTTTATTAGTCTTAAATAGTTTACCCTGTAGCTTCATCGCATGTTCCCTAGTCTTTCTATATTCTGATAATGTAAACAATCGATCTACGTTTACCCGTTCCACTCCGTTCATTAATTTATAGACTTCTATCATATCTCCCCTCAGCCGTCTCTTTTCCAGGTTAAAGAGCCCTAACCTTTTTAGCCTTTCTTCATAGGAGTATCCTTCCATCCCCTTTACCATTTTGGTGGCTCTTCTCTGAACCTTTTCTAATAACGCTATATCCTTTTTAAGATACGGTGACCAGAATTGCACACAATATTCAAGGTGCGGTCTCACCATGGAACGGTATAGAGGCATTATAATATCTTTTGTTTTATTTTCTATTCCTTTCCTTATGATACATAGCATTCTATTTTCTCTCTTGGCTGCTGCTGCACACTGGGCCGAGGGTTTTAACATGTTATCCACAATGACGCCTAAATCTTTTTCCTGGGTGGTGGTTCCTAATGTGGAACCTTGCATTCTGTAACCATAGTTTGGGTTGTTCTTCCCTAGGTGCATAACTTTGCACTTGTCCACATTAAATTTCATCTGCCATTTTGATGCCCAGTCTTCCAATTTATCAAAATCCTCTTGCAATTTTCCACAATCCTCTTGGGTTTTAACAACTTTAAATAGTTTTGTGTCACTGCAAATTTGATAATCTCACTCGTTATTCCACTTTCCAGGTCATTTATGAATATGTCAAAAAGCAGCGGACCCAGCACAGATCCCTGGGGTACACCACTATTCACCTTTCTCCATTGGGAAAATTGGCCATTTAGCCCAACCCTCTGCTTTCTATCTTTTAACCAGTTCCTGATCCACAGTAGTACACTGCCCCCTATCCCATGACTCCTTAGTTTTGCCAAACGTCTCTGATGAGGGACCTTGTCAAAGGCTTTCTGAAAGTCTAGATACACTATATCAACGGACTCACCTTTGTCCACCTCTTCATTCACACTTTCAAAAAAACATAACAGATTAGTAAGACAAGATCTTCCTTGTCTAAAGCCATGTTGGCTGCCTCCCATTAGGCTATGACTATCTACATGCTGAGTAATTTTATTCTTTATTATGGTTTCTACCATTTTTCCCAGTACTGACGTGAGGCTCACTGGTTTGTAGTTTCCCGGATCACCCCTGGAACCCTTTTTAAAAATTGGTGTTACAGTGGCGATCCTCCAATCTTCAGGTATTAGAGATGATTTTAATGATAGTTCACAGATTACTAATTGCAGGTCTGCAATCTCATATTTCAGTTCTTTCAACACCCTTGGATGTATACCATCTGGCCCAGGTGATTTGCTACTCTTCAGTTTATCTAATAGTTGTAATATATCTTCCCGATGCATCGATATTTCCTTCAATTCTTCCGCACCTCTAAATACCACTTCAGTCATGGGTAACATCCCTACATCTTCCTCAGTAAAGACCGAAGCAAAGAATTCGTTCAGTCTCTCCGCTATCGCCTTGTCACCTCTTAGTGCCCCTTTAACTCCTCTATCATCTAATGGACCAACTGACTCACAGGTTTTTTGCTACGAATGTACTTGAAAAAATCTTTATTTCGTGTTTTTACTTCCGCAGCAAGCTTCTTCTCAAATTCTCCCTTTGCCTGCTTTATCTATGCCTTGCATTTGACCTTCCAGTGCTTGTGCTGTTTCCAGGTTTCATCGTTTGGCTCTTTTTTCCATTTCCTGAAAGATGCTTTTTTGGCAACAACAGCCTCTCTGACCTCACCTTTAAACCATGCTGGCAGTTTTTTGGACTTCCTTCCACTTTTCTTAAAGCATGGAATACAGCTGGTCTTGGCTTCCAAAATAGTATTTTTCAACATCACCCAAGCTTGATGTAAGTCTTTAACCTTTGCAACTGCTCTTTTTAGTTTTTTCTTAACTGTTTTCCTCATTTTATCATAGTCTCCCTTTCGAAAGTTAAAAGGTAGTACTGTGGATTTCCTTACTATCCCTCCTCCACGAATTAAATCAAAGGCGATCATGCTATGATCACTATTGCCAAGTGGTCCCAACACCCTTATCTCTTGCACTAGATCTGGTGTTCCACTAAGGACTAGGTCTAATATGGCTTCCCCTCTGGTTGGTTCATGAACCAACTGCTCCAAGAAGCAGTCATTTATTTCACCTGTCACCACTGCAATGTCCCCTCAGACTCACCAACCTCCGAGCCCCGGCATTGGTTCTTGCTTGAGGAAATGGCATTCCTCGACTTTGCGTGGGACATGTCAAAGACTCTAGCATTCCCAACAGAATCAGAGGAGGATCCTTGGTTGGAGGAACTAGAAATTCTCCAATACAAGACCCTACCGAAGGAATCACTCATGGTGCCCATTCCACCCATCCTGGAATGGCTAATGCTCCGTATGTGTGAAACACCAGCATCGGTGCCCGTCATGAGCAAACGGCTCGACTGGATGTATCAGATCCATCGAAGCCCTGGCTTCAGAAGGCAAAGCTGCCGCATAACTCCATTGTGGTGGAGTCGGCTAAGTGTTGACTGAAGAGCCAGAAGATGCTCTACTCTGTGCCCCACATAGGGAGGCTGGCACTTTGGATGCTCTCGGCAGAAAGTGCTACCAGGGTTCGATGCTTCTTGGCTGGATCCAGGCCTACCAGGCCCAGGTCACTCAGGTACATACACGGGCACATACCTGAGTGACCTAGTGAAGGAGCTCGCTGGGTTCTCAGCTGGTCTCTCTGAGGAACCCCTGCAGCAGTTCAAGAACCTGGCCAAAACCATCCATGAGTGCTCCAAATTCATGACTCGAGCAGCCTATGACGGCTTCGAGTTGATGGCTAGAGTAGCTGCGGCAGGCATTGGTGTCTGACACCAGGCTTGACTACAGTCTTCTGGCCTCAAGCAATGGGTTCAGGACAAACTGGTCGATGTCCCATGCCAAGGGGAGCATCTCTTTGTCCAACCTATGACAGAAAATGCTGCCGAGTTGGAGAACAAGTTTGTGATGAGGATCAGGCTCTCAAAAAAGACCGCTGGCCCACCCCGATGGAAAGGCTCAGGAAAAAAAGTTCTTTTACCCGAGGAAGGGGGCTGCTTACAAAAACTACCCACAATTTCAGTTATCCCTAGCTCCCCAGCAGGGTCAGCAGGCCAACGGACGTGGCAAGTCCCTCACAAGCAGAAGGCTCCCAAGCCCCAGGCTTCAGCTCCGGCCCAGCCTGGGGGTAGGTTTTGACTCCTTGGGCATTGCCTCTCCACCCCAAGGAGGACAGCAACCCACAGGGGGACATTTGATTCACTGTGCACACAGGTGGCCATCCATCACCACCGATGCCTGGGCACTTCAGGTGGTCAAGGAGGGCTACCTCCTCCACCTGGTACAGACCTCCCCCTTTCTTTCATGGAGAGCCCCCAAGGTCTCTCCTTCACTAGGACCTCCTACTGTAGAAACTCACACGCCTTCTTGAGGACAAAGTGGTAGAACCAGTACCTCAACATCTCAGGGGCAAGGGGTTCTATTCCAGGTATTTCCTCGTGCCAAAAAGAACAGGGGGGGGGGGCCTAAGGCCCATCCTCGACCTGTGCAATCTGAACAAGTTCCTGGTGAGGGAGAAGTTCAAGATGTTCTCCCTTGGGACATTGCTGCCTTACTTTCATCAGGGAGGTTGGCTGTGATCCTTGGGTCTGAAGGAGCATCTTCATTCACCCCAACCACAGGCAGTATCTTCGCTTCATGGTGGGGGGAGACCACTACCAATACAGGGTACTACTCTTCGGCCTGGCGTCCACCCCCAGGGTCTTCACCAAATCCTGGCAGTAGTGGCTGCCTATCTCTGTCTCCATGGACGACTGGCTCATAAAGGGAGGTACGGTCACCGAGGTGCATCAAGCTACAGCATGCACTATCCATGTCCTGCAACATCTGGGTTTTGTGATAAACTACCCCAAGTTCATAAGAGAAAAGCTGGACATGGTTCAGGCAAAGGCCTTCCTCCCCCTGGATTGGGCCCACCATCTCAGGGAATTGGCCACAGATGTGCAACAGCATCCCTTGGTGTCAGCTCAGCTCCTGTTGAGCCTACTCGGCCTCATGGCCTCCACAGTCCATGTCACCCCAGATGCCTGTCTGCACATGAAGGTTGCCTAGTGGTGCCTTTGAGACCAGTGGACACAAGCCACCTCCAGGGCAGAGTCTCAGGAACTCGCCAGTTGGCGGAATCTCTGACTTGGTGGCAAAACCCAACCAGCAGATCAACCTCTTGGAGCTTTGAGCAATACATCTAGCCATCTGAGCATTTTTCCACCACTTGAGGCACCAGTCGGTGCTGATCCAAATGGACAATCAAGTGACAGTGTTCTACATTAACAAGCAGGGGGGTATGGGGTCTCGCACCCTTTGCCACGAAGCGATGACACTCTGCTACTATGCAATTCATCAGGGAATACTCCTATGGGTTGTATACCTACCGGGCCAGGATAACACCCTGGCGAACACACTGAGCAGGGTCCTCCAACCGCACGAATGGCAGCTGGACCCCAGAGTGGCTGCCCGGTTCTTCCGACTCTGGGGGTTCCCACGGATCGACCTTTTGTCAGCCTGGATAATTACCAGTTGCCCCACTTCTGCTCCTGTCAGCCCCACTTGTACTAGGTAGCGGCAGACACATTCCTCATTCTGTGGTTGGAAGGCCTCATGTACGCCTTCCCACCTAAGCCGTTGATTGCCAAGACCCTTCTTAAGGCTCATTGTGATAAAGCGTCGCTGATCCTGGTGGCTCCATGGTGGCCTAGGCAGCTGTGGTTCCCGCTACTCCTACAGTTGTCAGTGGAAGCTCTGATCCGCCTGGAGAGTCCCCAGGGCTCTTGTTTCAGGAAGAGGGCTCTCTCCTGCACCCCATCCTAGGGACCCTATCACTGACAGCATGGCTGCTGAAAGGGTAACCCTAGCCCCTTTCCACCTCTCGGGAGAAGTGGAAGAGATCCTGCTGGCCTCCCATAAGACCTCCACCAGGAGACCTTATGCCTTTATTTATTTATTTTTATTTATTTTTTATTTTATATTTACAGTATAATTTTTAACAATAAATCAAGCAACAACGCTTGTACAGAAAAGATACATCCTTGAAATTATATATAAAAAACAATAAGAATAAAAAATACAGACAACCGGCAATTTCTATAGTCCTCAGTAAAGTGGGAGCAATGGAGAGAACAAAACAATGGGGGCAGGAAATCCCCATTGTTATACAAAAAATGTAACGATTTTCAAAATTTAAGTGGTAGCTAAGGGCCTGAGGATATTCCTACATAGTTGGGCTAACCTTATTCAGGAGCTAGAGAGATGGTCACTCGAACACTAATGAATGAAGAAAGATCCTCAGGTTGAAAAAGAATATACTTCTGAGATTTATATGCAATAATACATTTACAAGGAAAACGCAACATAAAAGAAGCACCTAGTTGTAAAACTCCAGGCTTAAGTAACAAAAACTGTCAACGCCTTTTTTGCATGTCTCTAGCAACATCCGGGATAATCAAATTTTTTTTGCCATAAAATTGGTTAGCTCTTTTTTTTATAGTAAAGCTTAAGGAGCCAGTCTCTATCGGACACTAAAGCAAAAGTAATAAGTAAAGTGGAAACCAGCAATTCATCCTCTTTAGGAGACATAAGGAGATCCGAGACATTCATAGAACATGTGTCCAAATTCAAACTGGAAGGTCTAACTTCTTTTGTACTTGAAGGTAAATAATATGCTTTTGTCACAGGTGGTATCAAGTCCAAAGGAACAGACAGTGACTCATTTAGATACTTCTTAAAATGATCGATAGGAGTAACTCCAGGTAACACAGGAAAATTCAAAATACATAGATTAGCAGATCTAGCGGCATTCTCTAATGTCTCTATCTTCGCCCGAAGGGCTGTATTACCTTTAACTAAAGAGAGAGTCAAGTCAGAGACCTGGTTCAGCTTCTGATCAGCAACTTCAATTTTAACACGTGTATCCAACATTTCTTTATCCAATTTGACTACAGACTCCTCAAGACAAGACAATCTGGTAGATGATAAAGAAATCTGCTGTCCAACCAGTTGAGACAAATTCACAATGGCTTCCCAAATACTGTCTAGAGTCACGCAGGAGGGTGAGGTATATCGAAAGAAAAAGGAACAGCTGAAATAACAATACCTGCTGGAGCAATATTCAAGCCATCAGCACTGCCCAGCCCCTGAGCAGGAACCTCCGCCGCAGCAGACGACTTCCATTCTCCCAGCAAGTCAGTCAGACACTCTAATGACTGACCTCCGACTCCTTCAACTGGCGTGCCCTGCACTGAGGTCACAGACACAGCACCGACTGGCTGGTTGGCAATCCCTCCCATCAGAGATTCGTCCGAAGAGCCTGGGGGAGCTGGCAGGGGACGCCCATTGGGGAGAGAGAAACATCAAGGGCGGAAGACACAACGGTCACCTCCACCGGCACCGCCAAGCCCGCTCTAATCTCCCATCGCTGATCCTCAGAAATCCACACAAAATGATCCATTGGGCCAGAAACAGAATGTAAGGGCTCCGCGGGGGAAAGTTCTTATTCTGCCCTTTCGTTTAGGCACTGCGGATCAAACAACCTCAGCGGCCATCTTCAATAAACCATACCTTCCAAAAAGGAAATTTTTAAGCTGCTCCACCTTATTTATTTAGACAGATTTGTATGCCACCTTATCCTTCAATCAAGGTGGTCACGTCACATCACAATTGGAAGGTTACAATTAACATTAGGGTACTTGTGAACATTTAGACCGAACAATTACTTAACACCATTTAGACAGTGCAATTGAAGGGTAACATTTAACAAGGGGTTGTTTATACCTTATGCCTTTAAATGGCTCAGATTCTTGGTGTGGTGCACAAAGCAGCAGCTAAACCTGTTCTCCTGCCTGGTGCAGATGGTACTGCAGTACCTTCTTCATCTCTCACAATCCAACCTATTCTCCTGCCTGGTGCAGATGGTATGCAGTACCTTCTTCATCTCTCACAATCCGAGCTCAAGTCGAACTCCGTCAGGGTACACCTCAGTGCCCTAGCGGCGCACCACCACCTTATCGAGGTCAAGTCACTCTCATTCCAGCCTCTGGTGACTTGCTTTCTAAGGGGACTCCTCCTGTCCAAATCCCCCATCTGTCATCCGACGACAGAGTGGGACCTCAACGTAGGGCTTGGCTCACCTGCCCGCCATTTGAGCCATTGGCTATCTGCCACCTGAGGTATCTCTCATGGAAAATCGTGTTACTGGTGGCGCTCAACTTCGCTCGCAGAGTCAGTGAGCTCCAAGTCCTAGTGGCATAGGCTCCGTATACCAGATTCTGCAAGAACAGGGTCATGCTACGCATGCACCCTAAATTCCTTCCAAAGGTGGTATCTTTTTTTTTTCCCCTCAACCATGAGGAGGTGCTATCCACCTTCTTCCCAAGGCCTCACTCCAGCAGGGTGGAGACCGTCCTTCACCCCTTGGACTGTAAGAAGGCCCTGTCCTTCAACATTCAATGTACGCAGGGCCACCACAAAGCTTCTCAGCTTTTTGTTTCCTACTACTCCAGTCGGCTGGGGGAAACAGTGACCAAGCGAAGATTGTTCATCTGGGTGGTGGACTGCATCACTTTCGCCTATGAGCAGGCTGGGCTCACACTAGATGGCCATGTCACGGCTCACAGTGTCAAGACCATGGCAGCCTCTGTGGCAAACTTGTGCTCTGTCCCGATGCTGGACATCTGCTGAGCAGCCACCTGGTCTTCAATCCATACCTTTGCAGCTCATTACTGCCTGGAGAGGGAGTCCCAACGGGACAGCACCTTCGGCCATGACGTGCTCCATAATCTTTTCAGAGTCTAGGCAACTCCTACCCTCTGACCCTTCTGTGCTCAGGCTACTAGAGCGTTGGTTCCATCGGACATTCGGGTCCTACTGCAGTCTGTTCTGCAGACTCAATTGCTGCTTCTCACAGCTTCCTTTGAGGGTGACCATGTTTTTTCCTTATGAGCTTTAGGTAGCCTGTAGCTATGGAGTTCCATATATGAGGACTGACTTCCTGCATATTCCCGGAGAAAGCGTATTTACTCACCTGTAATAGGTGTTCACTGGGGACAATAGGAATCAGTCCTCACAATCCTCCCTCCTCCCCTTGAAGTTGCTTCTTTACCATCTTTTATTTTGCCATCTTTTAGCTATGTCATCTGACTGAGCAAGATGGCATCCTTGGGCGGGAAGGGGATAACGCATGCATGGTGGCATCTCCCAAAGGCTTTCTTTGAAAGCTGGGGAATGCTTCCGCGAGGTGCCAACATCAAATCCGCTCCGCCTAGCCATGAATACAGCCGCCAGAGTCCTCTCCGGCTCATCAAGATCTGAACATATAACACCCATCATGAAAGAACTGCACTGGTTACCATTACATGCCAGAATCCAGTATAAGTCTTTAGTTCTTACTTTCAAGGCCCTAAATAACTACCCCCCTACGCCAATCAGCAAACTTATCCATGGCACCCTGGAAAACAGAAAAAGGAGAACTACATCATTGAACACCTTAATAGTCCCAAAAATAATAACGAAGTGCACTAAGGCCACCTCCAACAGGGCTTTCTCCTTATTTGCACCTCTAAACTGGAATGCACTACCGCACGAAATCCGTGCTATCAAAAACCTAATCCTATTCAGAAAAGCATTGAAATACCACTTATTCACAAAATGCTACCCAGAAGTCAACCTAGCCATTAACAATACTAGCACCTCAATACAACCAGAAAAGGGCTAGTTGGTCAATCTTCTCTCTAGTCCTATTAGTCAACCACATTGCAACATCTAAATCATGTTTTATATCACTGTATATAATATTTAAGTCAATCTGTACATAGTTCCCCCGGTTGTCCTATGTTGAATCTTCCTGTTCAATGTAAAACTCAATGTTACTTGTATGCATTGTAGTATGTTCTTGTTTCAATGTACACCGCACTGATTGAAATAGCGCGGTATAGAAGAATTGTTAAATAAATAAATAAATCATCCGTAGGTGAGGACTGATTCTGCTGTTCCCGGAGAACACCTGTTACAGGTGAGTAACTACTTTCCTTCTCACTCTTTTTCCTCAAACTCTAAACCGCTACCCCAAGCCTCCCTCCCCCACCACGCCCTCCTCCATCCTCATCCACTGTTTCTCCCCAGATCCTTTAACCCAATCAAGTAGTATCTTGAGTTGCGCAGCTTCTTAGTATGTGCTCATACAAGGCACACCCAGCCCACCATCCCCCCTCTTCTGAAATAACATATTCCTTGTAACTCTAGGCATTTTCCCCTCCCAAATATATGCCAGTATTAAGGTCTGAAATTGTTGCAGGACTTCCCTAGGCACCCACAAGATAATGAAAGAAACAAAAACAAAATTCTAGGGAGAAGATTCATTTCCACCACTGTATTCGTCCTAATTAGGACACTTGCAGTCACTGCCACCACCCTATGTCCTCCTAAGGGCTTGCAGTAGTGGACAATAGTTTAACTCAAACACCCACCCCAAATCTATCCCTATGTTGATCCCCAAATATTTGACAACCCCTTTCATCCACTTGAATGGAAGGCCTCTTGTAACCTACCCTCCAAATCTGAAGCCAAATTATGCCCCAGAACTTCAGTTTTTCCCATACTAAGCTTATAACAAAAACCACATTGTAATGCTTTATCTCCTTCATCAATACAGGTAAGGAGATCAATAAGTTCCTCAGCATAAAAATAACATCATCTGCAAAGAGCACTATTTTAAATTGCTCCTCCCCCATAAAAACACCTGTAATATCAACATACCCTCTCACCCACTCTGCCAAGGGTTTAATAATCAGGGCAAAAAGCAGTGAGGATAAGCGGCAGCCTTGGAGTGTTTCTCTTCCGAACCTTAATTCCTCAGAGTATCCCCCATTAACTTGAATCCTTGCAATAAGAAAAGCATTCAGTGCCTGCATCCAACCTATAAAATTCTTCCCCATCCTCATCTTCTCCATCACTTGAAACATAAAATCCCATTTCACCCTATCAAAAGCTTTCTCCGCATCTACAGTCATATAGATAGTACCCTGCCCATCCCCCCCTTGCCAAATCAGATTTAATAATTTGCTTGTCTGCCTGGGATAAAATTCGCTTGATCAGTTTTAACTAATCTGTACAAAAAAATGCTGTAAGTGACTGCTGTCACAGCCCCAGCCCCAGAGCCACGTGCTTAAAGGGTCAGGGTGGACATTATTGTTTTCATCAAAGGGTGAAACTTTTCTTAGCCCAGATGCATGCTGGTACTAGTAGTCCCTTTCTTGAAATAATTAGTTGTGAAAGCCATGTGTAAGGTAAAGGATAAGGTTTATTCCCATAATGCGCAAACAAAGGTTCAACGAAGGAAACAGGATTCTCACCTCATTCAGGATTTTCAAAAAGGTATTTACAGAATTCAAAAGTGAGACGTGCTTCACAGTCTTATTAGCTGTGCAGGGGTTAGAACAAACCAGTTCATGCAAACAAAAACAAGCTTCTTCTTTTAGCTTATCAAAACTGTATTTTAACGTATGTCCTGCGAGCTATACTTCTGCCAAGGATTCCAAACTCCCGGCTAGACAAAGTATACAATCCATGAAACAGTCAGGTAGCAATGAATCGGGTTCAACAGGGTCTATTTGCATCTCCTCCTGTTCTGACGATATACCTGCTGGCCCTGAGCTTTCCTCATGCAATTCTGGCTTCACTTCAGAGTTTCTCTCTAAAAATCTCCAGCCTTGCTCTACCTGGTCTGGAAAACAGGTAACAGGACTTTTAGTTAGCACTTTTTGTCCAGGTTCCCAAACCTCTCTCTAGCTGTGTTTCCTGCACCTATGGCTCTCTGGCTTCCATGCCTTTCTAGGGCTTGGCCACAGTTCCCGGTTCAGTGTTGTGTTTCTCAGACCCCTGGGCTGAGTCTGGTGCACCCACCTCTGAACTCCTTGTAGCTCACGGTCAGGAAAGGAAGTATGCGGGTACCTCTGTTCTCTGAGCTGTGCTTCTCTGGTACTTTCTTTACCAGGCACTTTCCAGGTTCCTCTCCTTTCTCTGTCTTCCTTGAAGACTTCTCTCTGGAGCTTTTCACCGTGGAACTGTTTCTCTTGGAACTTGTTCCTTCTCTGTGAGGACCGCAAATCCAACTGCCTCTCCTTCTCTCCTCTGAGCCGTCTCCTTCCTCTCTCTTCTGCGTCTGCTGCTGCTCCTTCTGTCCTGTCTAAGCCATGCTTATAAAGCTGTTTCTTAGTTAGGTTTCTCTCACCCTGACCAGGTGTGTCTGATTATCCCTTGAGTTAGTTATTGCATCATCCAAGCTTGGGTGTGTCAGCCTACCCTCTGACTCTTCGTGCTTGCTCCCTCTGGCTGCACTTTGCAGTAAATGCACTTTAGGTCTGTCACTTTCTTTAAAGGGATCAGTGATTTTTCCTATCTCCATAGGTTCACTGGCCTCTGCTTCATCACACTGCCTAACACCTTTGCAAACAACTTTGCATCTAATATAGGCAGATATGATCCACAAATACTTGTATTTTTACCAGGCTTGGGCAAAACAGGATACCAGCCACACCCATAGATCCTAGCATTTTATCCTCCTCCAAGATATTATTAAACATCTGCACAAGCACCCCATTAAGGTGACCCTGGAACACCATGTAAAATTTAACGGTTAACCCATCTAAGTAGGGGTACTTTCCCACTTTTGTGGATTTAATAGCCTCTATCACTTCCTGATCAGCTAGAGGTCTATTCAGCTAATCCATCTCCTCCATCACCAACAATGGTAATGGACAATCATTCAAGTATAAGAACCACAAAAGAGAGCACGAAGCCCTCGCAGTAGAGAAACCAACACAGAAAGCGAGTGGTGTGTGGAGGTCACAGGTGCCTTTATTATAAAATAAAATAGTCCCCTACATATTTTGGCAGTTGCCTTCTTCAGGGGGTATGCAGCTTAAAACAAAAGAAAATATAAAGACAATAATAAAAATTATATAATAACAATTATAATAATAATTAATAATCGATTAAAATCATGAATAACTAAACAATATATAAATAAATAGTAAAAATTAAAATCAAACAGTACTTTAAAAGTAGAAAACAAACATGATCATAATAAAAATTAACCACCAGGCAGGTACATATAATTAAAAAAAGACATAAAAACTGTGTATCAGCAGACATATAACACATAAAGAACATAGGGCAGAGGGCTATGCAAACATACAAAAGCACTAAAAATTTTTTTATATCTGAACACCATATGTAGTAAAAGAGATGAGGTGGTACAGTGAATACCTGTCTTTTACTATACTCACGTCAGGGCCGGCCCGTCCATTGAGCAAGAATGTTTTTTGCACAGGGCCCCGCGTTTCAGGGGGCCCCGCGCAAAAAACATCTTGCATCCCAGCAAAGTTTTAAAAAATCAGAAACCGGCTGCGGCTGCCGCTGTCGAGAATCAGCCCATTTACAGTCCTTACCACCCCCCCCCCCCCCATCAGCCCAGCTAAGTTAAAAAAAAAAAACCCAGAAACCGGCTGCTGCTGCCGCTGCTGCCGTGGCAGCGGCAGAATCGAGATTCCCGCGGGGCCCCCCTCAATGTTCCCTCTAATTTTCTGTAGGCTGTGTGCGCATAAAATATCAGCTGTGTGCAGCTTTTGAAGGAAGGTTAAATTTTTGTGCGCCACATAACGACACTTGTAGTTATAGACTTTAAAATTTGACTACATGTCAGAATACAGTATGTACACCACATTGATTTTAATCAAATTAAATGAAAATAGACGATTACTAAATGAAGCGGGAAATTTCTAGTAATTACAATCATAACTTTTAAATTTTAAGACGTCTGTGGTGTTTTCTATCAGAATCAGAGCCGTAATTTTTGTGCGCTCTGTTGTAAAGTATGTGCGCTCGCTCGGCGAGGTGTGTGCGCGCGCACACGCGCACGGCTTAGAGGGAACAGTGGCCCCCCTGTCCTGCAGTCTTCTATGCAGCCTCAGCGTCGGCTGTCAGAGCTGCGCGAAGAGAGAGAGCTTCTCCTCTCGCAGCTCTGTTAATCACGCCGCGGGGCTGATGGGAAATCCCATCAGCCCCGCGGCGGGATTAACAGAGCCGCGAGAAAGGGAAACTCTCCCTTCTCGCGGCTCTGAAAAGCCCGCGCTGAGGCCGCATAGAAGACTGCAGGACAGGGGGGCCCCGCGGGATTCTCGATTCTGCCGCTGCCACGGCAGCAGCGGCAGCAGCAGCCGGTTTCTGGGGTTTTTTTTTTTTAAATTAGCTGGGCTGATGGGGGGGGGGGGGGTAAGGAATGTAAATGGGCTGATGGGGGGGGGGTTTGGACTGGAACTGGGCTGATGGGGGGGTTAGGACTGGAAATGGGAAATAGGGGGTACGGACTGGAAGTGGGCTGATGGGGGGGTTAAGACTGGTAATGGGCTGGGGGGGTTAGGACAGGTAATAGACTATGGAGGGGCTAAGACTGGAAATGGGCTGATGGGGGAAGTTATGACAGGTAATGGGCTATGGGGGGCTACGACTACAAGTGGGCTGATGGGGGGGATTAGGACTGGAAACGGGCTATGGGGCGGTGGGCTAAGACTAGAAATGGGCTGATGGGGGGTGTTAGGACTGGTAATGGGCTGTGGGGGGCATTAGGACTGGTAATGGGCTATGGGGGGGTTACAACAGGTAATGGGCTATGGGGAGCTACGACTACAAGTGGGCTGATGGGGGGATTAGGACTGGAAATGGGCTATGGGGGGGCTAAGACTACAAGTAGGCTGATAGGGGGTTAGGACTGGTAATGGGCTGTGGGGGGCGTTAGGACTGGTAATGGGCTGGGGGGGTTAGGACTGGTACTGGGCTATGGGGGGGTTACAACAGGTAATGGGCTATGGGGAGCTACGACTACAAATGGGCTGATGGGGGGATTAGGACTGGAAATGGGCTATTGGGGGGGTTTAGGACAGGTAATGGGCTGATGGGGTGTTACAACATGTAATGGGCTATGGGGGGGCTAAGACTACAAGTAGGCTGATAGGGGGTTAGGACTGGTAATGGACTGGGGAGCGTTAGGACTGGTAATGGGCTGGGGGGGTTAGGACTGGTAATGGGCTATGGGGGGGTTACAACAGGTAATGGGCTATGGGGAGCTACGACTACAAGTGGGCTGATGGGGGGATTAGGACTGGAAATGGGCTATGGGGGGTTAGGACAGGTAATGGGCTGAGTGGGGGTTACAACAGGTAATGGGCTATGGGGGGGCTAAGACTACAAGTAGGCTGATAGGGGGTTAGGACTGGTAATGGGCTGTGGGGGGCGTTAGGACTGGTAATGGGCTGGGGGGGTTAGGACTGGTAATGGGCTATGGGGGGGTTACAACAGGTAATGGGCTATGGAGAGCTACGACTACAACTGGGCCGATGGGGGGATTAGGACTGGAAATGGGCTATGGGGGGGGGGGTTTAGGACAGGGAATGGGCTGATGGGGGGTTACAACAGGTAATGGGCTGATGGGGGGCTAAGACTACAAGTAGGCTGATAGGGGGTTAGGACTGGTAATGGACTGGGGGGCGTTAGGTCTGGTAATGGGCTGGGGGGGGTTAGGACTTGGTACTGGGCTATGGGGGGGGGGTTACAACAGGTATGGGCTATGGGGAGCTACGACTACAAGTGGGCTGATGGGGGGATTAGGACTGGAAATGGACTATGGGGGGGTTAGGACAGGTAATGGGCTGATGGGGGGTTACAACAGGTAATGGGCTCTGGGGGGGCTAAGACTACAAATTGGCTGATGGGGGGTTAGGACTGGTAATGGGCTGATGGGGGGTTAGGACTGGTAATGGGTTGATGGGAGGGTAAGGACTGGAAGTGGGCTGATGGGGGGGTTAGGACTGGTAATGGGCTATAGGGGGTTCGGACTGGAAGTGGGCTGATGGGGGGTTTAGGACTGGTAATGGGCTAGGGGGGGTTAGGACTGGTAATGGGCTATAGGGGGTTCGGACTGGAAGTGGGCTGATGGGGGAGCTAGGACTGGAAATGGGCTGGGGGGTTGCTAGGACTGGAAATGGGCTGATGGAAAGGGGGGCATGACCGGCAAATAGCTGATGGGGACAGGGGCTTGGAATGGAAATGGGCTGTGAGGAGAGGGAGCTAGGACTGGAAATGGGCTGAGTGGGGGGGGGGCTAGGACAGGAAATGGGCTGATGGAGGGGCCAGGATAGGACTGGAAATGGGCTGTTGGGGGTGCTAAGGTTGGAAATGGGCTGTGGTGGGGGCTTGAATTGAAATGGACTCATGGAGGGGCTAGAACTGGAAGTAGGCTCATGGGGGGCTTGGATTGGAAATGGGCTGAGTGGAGGGGAGCTAGGATTTGACATGGGCTGATGGTGGGGCTAGGAAAGGAATAGAAATGAGCTGATGGGGGGCTGGGATTGGAAATGAGCTGATGGAGGAACTGATAGGACTGGAAATGGATGGGGGAGCTAGGACTGGAAATGGGCTGATGGTGGGGCTAGGATAGGATTGGAAATGGGCTGATGGGGGACTAGGACTGGAAATGGGCTGATGCAGGGACAAGAAGGGAGCAGATGCTGGGTGGGGCTGGAACTAGAAAGGAGCTGATGTTGGGGGAGGATTAGAATGGGATGGAGCTGGGAGAGTGAAATGGAGAGGGAAAAATATTTTGCGTGGGAGGGAAGACAAATCTACAATTGGCCGGATGTTGGGAGAGTAAGTGGGGATTGAGGATGGAGGGGTAAAATTTGAGTGGATGAAATAGGAATGAGGAAAGAGCAAAAGGAGAAAGATTAGTATGTTAAAGCAGATGTAGAGAGAGAATGGGAAAAAAAACAAGAAGACAGAAGAAAGGACAAATGGACAGCAGATGGAGAGTTAGCAGAAGACACGAAGAAACCAGAAGAAAGTGGCTGGAACAATTGCAACTGAAAAAAAATGCACAAAAGGTAGAAAAATATCTCTTTATTTTGAATTTATTAACTGGAATATGTCAGCTCTGGGAAATGTGCATCATTAATTTTTGCGCTTTGTTTAGTACAAGAGGAAATTAATTTATAGTTTTATTTCTACAGTGTTGTTGTATATTCCAAGTTTGGCTTTTGGGGTTCCCAGTTTAATTATTGTCTTCCTGTTTCTAAATTGTGATTCCTTGTTTGGTGATGGTCTATGTTCTGCATGTGTAACTGAGCTGAGGTATTCTGTTTATATAATTCCTATTTGACATTGCCACTTGTTCTTTCCCCAGTAGATCATGTATTGTTGTTCTCTGAAATATATTGGTTTAATATTTGCAGTGTTGCCTTTTGATAGTTAGAGTATGGTGCTTTGTGAGTCCTGGTAGTGCTGTTAGGATACGGCTGGTTTGCTATGGGTTCTAAATGGGCAGTGTTTGTAGTAGTTCCTAATGTGCTTGGCGGTTGGTACTGGATTATAGTAATGTAGAAACCTTTTAGTCTTTCTTTATCCATATACTCATAAAGAGGCATGTTTACTAAAAGTTAGTGTATGGTAACATTATGCAAATATTTATGCAAATGAGGCACCTTATGCAAATGAGGCCCCGCACCGAGTCTCCGCACATGGCCCCGCACCCCCCTTGGGCCGCCCCTGACTCACGTATGCACTCTATGAGGATCCTTTGAAGAGACACTATTGTGCAATTATATCTCTTTACTAGAGTCAATGAAAGGTAAAAAAGTTATTCCCATACCATGCGTCAGGTCTCAAATGTAAGGAAGGAACAACGACCAAAAAACGTATTGATCCTAAGCACTATATATCCTATATTGGGGTGATCTCCCCCTCGAGAGTCAAGACCCAGAGCGCACAAGGGGGGGGGGGGGGCGGCGCCTCATTCAATTTGCCTATCTCTGACCCGGCATCACCACTGATGCCTGTGTTTTACTGGTGGTGCGGGAGGGCTACCTCCTTGACTTTGAGCAGAAGCTCCCTCCATTTTTTCCAGGGGAGCCCCCACCCCCATTACTTCTCTTCACATAGACCACCTGCAGAAGGAGCTCGGGACCCTCCTTGCAGACTGGGCTATGGATCCAGTCCCCCAACATCTCTGGGACAAGGAATTTTGCTCCCACTACTTCCTTGTCCCCAAAAAGACAGGAGGTTTCCATCCCATCCTAGATCTGTAGGACCTCAACCACTTGCTGGTCAGAGAGAAATTCAAAATAATATCCTTTGGAACGTTGCTGCCCTACCTCCAGCAGGGAGATTGGCTATGCTTCTTGGATCTAAAAGATACTTACACCTACATCCTGATCCACCCCCGGCACCATCAGTTCCTCTGCTTCATTGTAGGTGGGTGCCACTACCAGTATAAGGTTCTGCTCTTCGGCTCTCTGCCGCCCCAAAGGTGTTCACCAAGTGCCTGGTGGTAGTCGCCACCTATCTCTGATAATAAGGTGCCTTCATTTTCCCCTGTCTGGACTATTGACTCATAAGGGGAGGTTTGCAGGAGGATGTCCTCCAGGCGAGCTGCTGCACTCTCCTAGTGCTACAACATTTGGGGATCATCATCAACTACCCAAGTCCCATAGCATCCCACACAATATCTAGAGTTCATAGGGTCCTTCCTTGACCTCCCTCTGGACAGGGTTTGGCAGCTAGCGTCCTTGGCGAAAGAGGTGCAAGGTTGCGTGACTATGTCAGCATGTGTCATGCTGCATCTTTTGGGGCACATGGCCTTGATAATTCACATGACTCCATACACCCGCCTGTGAATGCAGGAGGCACAGTGGTCCCTCAGCACTCAATGGTCACAAACCTCAGGTTGCTTGCCCCTTGCCCCTTGTCTGGTGGCAGCACCTGTCGAATATCTTGCCAGGCCTACTTTTCCAGGCCCTGCAAGTTCAGCATGTCCTCATGGGCACCTCCAAACTCAGATGTTGAGCCCACTGCAATGGTCTTCGATCCCAGGGCTTTTGGACACAGGAGGTAAGCTTGCATGAGATGAACCTTCTGAGCTCTGAACAGTGACAAATGTCCTTTGAGTGTTTGAGAGTCAGTTGTTGAACCAGGCAGTCCTCATCCAAACAGACAACCTGGTTGCGATGTTCTACATCAACAAGCAGAGTGGCATGGGCTTGTACCTCCTTTGCTAGGAAGCGGTTTGCATCTGGACCTTCACCACTGCGAGGGGCATGCTCCTTCGGGCAGCTTACCTTCCAGGACACAAAAATATCCTGGTGGACAGACTCAGCAAGGTCCTTCAGTCACATGAGTAGCGTCTGGATCTGGCCATAGTACACTCTCGCTTCTGACATTGGGGAACTCTGATGATGGACCTCTTCGCCAGCCCCAGCAATGCTCAGTTACCTTGCTTTTGCTCCTGGATGCCGACCTGGGACAAGTGGTGGAAGATGTATTCCTCAACGTTCAGTCGGACTGGGTCACAGTGATTCCTCAAGGTTCAGTCGGACCGGGTCATGGTGATCTTCATTGCTCCCTGGTGGCCCCGGCAGCCATGGTTCCCGCTGATGCTGCATCTTTCTCAAGTGTCCCTGATCCCTTTGGGCTATGCTCCGGACTTGATCTCACAGGAGGATGGCACTCTCCTGCACCCCAACTTCTAGTCCCTGGCACTGACGGCCTGGCTGCTGAACGGTAGCTCCGTCCCCCTTCTATCTTTCCAGGGAGGTTGAGGATGTCCTGTTAGCCTCCCGCAAGGATTCCGTCAAGCAAGCATATTCCTCTAAGTGGTGCCAGTTTTCACTATAGTGCATCGACAAGGGCCTTAGTCCGTATTCCTGACTGTGCAGTCGATACTCCAGTATCTGTTGCACCTTTCTCATGCTGGCCTAAAGTACAACTCTATCAGGGTGCACCTCAGAGCCCTGGCTGCACATCACCATCCGATGGACGGACAATCCATCTCAGTTCACCCTCTCATGGGCCTCTTCATGAGGGGTCTCCTCCTCTCATTGCTCCCGGTCCAGCCACCCCTGGTGGCATGGGACCTGAATGTGGTTCTTGGAAAACTCATGGCTTCTCTCTTTGAACCGCTTGCTTTTGCTCACTTCACATTCCTTTCCTAGAAAGTTGCCTTTCTCATTGTCCATTGATAGCCTATGCCCCCTACACCAGATTTCACAAGACTAGGGTGGTTCTACGCACCCATCCCAAGTTTCTGCCTAAAGTTGTATCTTCTTTTCATCTCAGTCAGGAAGTGGTTATCCCCACCTTTTTTCCTAGACCTCATGTGTCTTGAGCAGAGGCCTCCGTTGAAACCCTGGACTGTAAGTGGATGAAGGCCCACCACCGCTCATTGAAACTGTTAGTCTCCTATGACCCAAACAGTCTCGGCATTGCTGTCTTTAAGCTCACCCTGTCCACCTGAGTGTCAGACTGCATCTCCTTTGCCTATGAGCAGGCTGAATTCTTTCTGGAGCATCATGTCACTGCCCATAATGTGCACGCCATGGCAGCCTTGGTGACACATCTGGGCTTGGTCCCTCTGTAAGACATATACCTTTGCAGCTCATTGCTGCCTGGAGGAGAGCTCATGGCGTGACAGCGCCTTCAGCTAGGCAGTACTCCATCATCTCTTTGGAGATTAGTGCAAGTCCTTCCCTTCACCCCTTACTTCTAGGCTACTGGAGAGGTAGTTCCATCCTTGCTACGGGGGTTGCATCTTAGGACTTGAGGCCGTTCATTGCTCCCTGCTACCATTCACGGCCTGCCGTTTTTCGGTCACCTGTGGCTTTTTGCAGGTTTCCTCGGTAGCCTGTAGCTAGGGGGTTCCATATGTGAGAACTGATTTCCTGCTTGTTCCTGGAGAAAGAATAGTTACTCACCTGTAACCTCCTTTTGACAGAAATTTATTTATGGGGAAAATGCTAAGCTCACAAATTAACACCTTTGGATTGTTTCTCCAGGATTCTTTCAAAAATACATCAGGATATAACTGAACTCAAAACAAAACAGCTCATAATGTTTCTTCAGCATAAAGAAAAGTCCTTTCAACAGCTAATGCTACCAGACATGGCTAGCAGTGCTGTTTAAAACCAACAGAAACAGCTTTTCCTAGAACGGCTTCAGGCTGTGCACTGCACTGGCTAGCAGCTGTTTAACAAGTTGTAATTAGACAGCTGCAGTTTGCTCAGCAAAGGTATTTCTCCTTTAATACAGGACTTTCACAAGTTATCTACAGGCTCTCAGGGTTAAAAGACTCTGGAGGTTTTCCTTACGGTTGACTCCCTCCCAAACCCTCTGTATTTGAAGATTGGCATAAAGAGCAATCCATGTATGAGTCTTCTTCTTCTACAGCCAGGTCTTGTTCACCCAGTTGCATTGGCTCTACCTTAGTTTCTGGCTCAGAGGGCTTAGCTGACTGCCTTCCCTTAGGGCAAAAGCTGTCTCTTGCAACTCTGTAGTGCTCCAAATTAAACAAGCTTCCAATGCTCCTACCTGGGTCAAGGCTTGTACCAGCTTCTCCTCGCTCATGCTCTGGCCATCATTCACCTGAGCTTCCTCGTCCTGTCCCCCAACTTGTGTTCCTTGTTCCTGCTGTTCTTACTGTTCCAGCTCCATTCCTCTTCCAGTAAGCATTCCAACTCCTCTCTCTCTCTCTCTCTCTGGATAATCTAACCTAGTCTTAAACCTCTCAGGCTCCAGCCCCACCCCTTCTCCTCTCAGGTGTTGGAGATCAAACTGCCTCGTGGCAGCTGAGCAATTGGGGAATTCAGTGACGTAAGGGTTCCTTACCCTGGGCCTGCATTCTCTCTCCTTTTCTCCACTAGGGGCATTCTGCAACCTATTGCAGCTAGGAAATACCTGCTTTCTAGGTGTAAATGGAGTTTTGTGTCTCTGACCTTGTAAAATAGGTCCTTTGATAAGGGTGAATTCCTTCTCTTTATCCCTATCTCCTGGGTCCTGATAAGCTTCCTTATCACATACCCCCCTGCCACTGGGTCTCCAGCCAACCTAGAGCCTGAGCCACTCTTTCAAAAGATTCAAGAAAATCGTCTATATTGTCCTCTGGGGTAAGTTTTCCAAAACTAAATGCCCCAGTACCCTGAAAGTCACCCATACTGTCCACACGAGGTGTAGCTGGTCCTGCTGGCGCTGGTACTCCTCCGCCTCCCTGGCTCTGGAGCTTAATCAAAGCTTCGACCAAATCAAGAACTGTTTTTTGCTGTTCCCTCATGGCAGCGATTGCACTGTCTTGCACCAGTTGCGCCAGCTCCTGCTGACGTGCAAACTGGGCCGCCATCCAGCTCACGAGCTCCTTAGGATCCATAACTTGTTACATGCAAGAAAAGAGAGAAAAAAACCCCCACCAAGGGCGGCACCACACAACAGCTTTTTCTTTTTCTTTCTATATGCCCCCTTTTAATGCATCAGCATAGACCTTTTCCTCTAATCAAAACTGGTCACGCCCAGGTATCTTTTACCTCATTCAGGCGTTGACTCTCGCTTATACAGGGTCTTTTCCTCAAGAACTGCTCCTGGATCACCTCTTCTGCTCATCAAGTCCGTCAGGGAAATTCTGCTTCCACCTGCTTCTGCTTGAAACTCTCGCAGCTGTATATCCTTAGTGAAATTCCTGGTATCCTTAAGTGTAAAATATCCAAGAACTACGCCACTGTCACGCCCTTAGCCCCTTACAAACAATATGGAGGGGCGTGCTTGTCATAGGAGAGATTCACCATTTAGCCTTTACCTGACTGGCTGCCTTGTAATGCCTCATGGGAAATGTAGTCCAGTCAGAAGGTACTTGGCTTCAGGTAAAAAAAAAACACATTTGTAGTTGGCTTTGAGTGGTAAGGCTTTTGACAGAAATTTATTTATGGGGAAAACGCTAAGCTCACAAATTAAAACCTTTGGATTGTTTCTCCAGGATTCTTTCAAAAATACATCAGGATATAACTGAACTCAAAACAAAACAGCTCATAACGTTTCTTCAGCATAAAGAAAAGTCCTTTCAACAGCTAATGCTACCAGACATGGCTAGCAGTGCTGTTTTAAAACCAACAGAAACAGCTTTTCCTAGAACAGGTTTATTTTCTTTCAGTCCAGAACACTTCCCGGCTGTTTGTCTCCTTAAGCACAGGAAAACTTTCAACAAGAAGTTAAACTCTTCATAGGCAAACAATTCTCTATGCAAGATTTTTAGGAGTAGTGAAACCAAAATCAAAGCTTTCCTTACTTTCACCGACAGCACGGCTTCAGGCTGTGCACTGCACTGGCTAGCAACTGTTTAACAAGTTGTAATTAGACAGCTGCAGTTTGCTCAGCAAAGGTATTTCTCCTTTAATACAGGACTTTCACAAGTTATCTGCAGGCTCTCAGGGTTACCAGACTCTGGAGGTTTTCCTTACGGTTGACTCCCTTCCAAACCCTCTGTATTTGAAGATTGGCATAAAGAGCAATCCATGTATGAGTCTTCTTCTTCTACAGCCAGGTCTTGTTCACCCAGTTGCATTGACTCTACCTTAGTTTCTGGCTCAGAGGGCTTAGCTGACTGCCTTCCCTTAGGGCAAAAGCTGTCTCTTGCAACTCTGTAGTGCTCCAAATTAGACAAGCTTCCAATGTTCCTACCTGGGTCAAGGCTTGTACCAGCTTCTCCTCGCTCATGCTCTGGCCACCATTCACCTGAGCTTCCTCGTCCTGTCCTCCAACTTGTGTTCCTTGTTCCTGCTGTTCTTACTGTTCCAGCTCCATTCCTCTTCCAGTAAGCATTCCTACTCCTCTCTCTCTCTGGATAATCTGACCTAGTCTTAAACCTCTCAGGCTCCAGCCCCACCCCTTCTCCTCTCAGATGTTGGAGATCAAACTGCCTCGTGGCAGCTGAGCAATTGGGGAATTCAGTGATGTAAGGGTTCCTTACCCTGGGCCTGCATTCCCTCTCCTTTTCTCCACTAGGGGCATTCTGCAACCTATTGCAGCTAGGAAATACCTGCTTTCTAGGTGTAAATGGAGTTTTGTGTCTCTGACCTTGTAAAATAGGTCCTTTGATAAGGGTGAATTCCTTCTCTTTATCCCTATCTCCTGGGTCCTGATAAACTTCCTTATCACAACCCCCACCTACCCCCAATATCATTGCAATATCATTGCAGATCAACCTGCTAAGGAGGCACAACTGGAGCCACTGGAGGGTAGCCGCACAATAAGCTGCAGAAGCTAGCATCTGATATGTTATGGAGAATACCTACTGCAGCAAAATGCTGAGTAACGTCGGGTGCAATATGAGCACAGTGACATCATGTGTGAATCACTGGAGGTACAGAGAAAGGCCTATGAGAATCTGGTGGAGCTGTGTACGCTCAGACAAGACCCGGAAAGATGCATGGTTCAGGTAAGGCCTCCTATCTCGCAAACCCTGCCAGCATCCAGTGTGCCCATTGTCAGCACACATTATTCTCCCCATCCTGCTTCACCACCCACAACCAGCAATAGAGAGGCAGACGGCACAAACAGCCTACCAACATACTTAGAGCTATCCCCCCTCCCCACCATAGCACAACCACCTCTTCCACACTCCCCAGATTTCCATGATGCCAAGGAAAAGAGGAGGTGGCAGAATGATGGAAGAGAATACAGCCTTCTCTTGATCCAGTGATTGCAGTGATGAGGGCTCAAGTATCACTCCCAAGTTCCTCCCGAGAAGTCAGTGCAGGGTGCAGGAGTAGGGCATATGGGGAAGAGGCAAGGGTAGGGACTGGCACCCATCATAGCTCTATCAATCACATATGGTTAGCTTGTGTGTAAGGGGCAGTTCCAAAAATCTGGGAGGCTGCAGTGGCCTATCCTTGGTTCTGCTGCTTCTGGTGTCAGGCTGAGAGTGGTGTTGGCTGTGTATTGTGCCACATCATGTATTAGGGTTGGAAGGGGAAGGGGAGGGAAGGGGAGAGAAGGGAAGGGGGTTGGGGCAGCAGAGAGGGAAGGTTTTGCTGTGTGTGGGTGTAGTATGGTATTTTGGGAGTGCTACATGGTAGTTATGGGTTTCTGGGGGTGACAGAGGAAAGGTGGGTGGTTAGATGAGGGACATTTGTGTGTGAACCTTGTGACTGGTTATAGGGGCAAACATGGGATGAACCTGAATATCTATCTGCGTGCAAGCACTGTGGCAATTAAAGATTATCTTCACATGAAATGATTCTTGATCAGTTGATTTCTGGCTGTCTGTCCTTGTCGATAAGGCTGCTCATTTTTATCCTGGGCCTGGTGGGACCCTCCGCTGTGTGCCTTCCATTATGTTCTCTGGGGGCAATGGCTGCCATCTCTTGAGTACTAGATTGTGCCATAAAGATCTCACAGACCTTCTGGGCGCTATAGAGCAGCTCACCTCCTGACATGTCTAGGCACCTGAATCAGGTCTTCAACTGGCAAAAGGTCTTTTCGATTACTGCCCTGATGTAACAGCATGCCTCTGCCTCATTCCGGAGTGCCAAAATGGGGATCATCAACTTGCTGCTCAGACGGTATCCTCTGTTTCATGCAAGAGATGTGAATGGGGAGACATTGGGAGGGGGGGTATTTATTTATTTAACAAGTTTATTTTTATATCACTTTATCATGTATTCAAAGCGGTTTACATTGTAACACAAACCAGAAAATGTACAAAGAACAGGGTAAATCAACTTGGATGGTTGTTTAAGAGTATATCATGTGGTAAATATATTCCAATATATTGGATAAAGGTGGAGAGGAGGTCCCATGCTGAGGCATACAGGGCTAGAATTCAGTTTGGAGTACATAGGTAAAAAGAACAGAAGAGGAAGGAAGAGGGGGCTTACTGGTAATTGGTAATTTGGTACACAGGGGGAAGCGGGCATTGAGGTAGGAGCTCAGGCATATGGGAGGGGGACACATTATACAAGCAGTACAAGGGAAAAGAGTGCAATACGTTCATATGATGAATCCATTAGGAAGGTTCAGACAAGAGCCATAATGCTTCATGAAAATGAATGTTTTTAATACTTTCCTGAAGTCCCAGATGTCTTCAATGGATCTTATTTTCTCAGGCGGTCCATTCCATAGGGATGGCGCATATATGGAAAAAGTTCTGTTGCATGTTGTCTGGTTGGCTTTCATCAGGAATGGACAGTGTGTTTTTGTTTGAGATTCATTTTAGTCTGGACTTGGGCTTCACAGTTGGAGGATGATTGGAGATAAATTGTGTAACATTTTGAAGATGTGTCAGTAAAGTTTTGAATTTGGAATACGTGAGAAGTGGGAGCTGGTGTAGTTGAAGTAGGGTGGGTATTATGTGGCTATGCCTTGCTGTGTCAGTCAGAGCAGTCCTTTGCACAGCTAAGACTTTTCCCCTTGTGGCTTCATTTATTTAGATAGTTTTGTATACCACCTTATCCTTCAATGAAAGTGGTCACAACACAATTGGGGGATGCATTTAACATGAGGGGATATGAGACACATACACTAATACTTACAGGGAACATGGGCAATGGAGTGTTAAGTGGCTTGCCCAAGACCACAAGGAGCACCTGTGGGACTAGAAACCCCAATCCTTCTAGCCCAAGGTTACTGTCCTCTAGTGGGATTTGAACCCCTGACCTTCCAGCATGATGTAACTTGCCCCAACCACTAGGCCACTCCTCTCCTTACTCTCATTACTGTGCCTCCTAATTGTCTGATGCAGGTATCTGAAATCTATATCTATATCCCTTCCCCCCTCCCCAGAGTGCCTGCCTCATGCTTTGTCACTTTCCACAGTCTGTATGATGTGTCCCTTCCCCCCCTCAACCACCGGGGTTGTCGACTGCCCTAGGGTACCCTCTGACCGTGGCTGTCTACATGGGACTTGGTATGAGGCACCGTGGAGGACTGCTATGACAGAGCTGCTTCTCACAACTCCCCAACTGGTCGGCTGTGCCATCACCTCTATTCTTGCAGCAGTAGTTTGTGGAGGGGGGCAATAACTTTGCAGTAAGCTTTCACCTATGGTTCCTCTCTTTACAGCCTGGGTGGTCTGTAAGCCCTTCATCTACTCCCTTCTATGGTGTGTTCCCCTCACATCACTGACTGCACACTTCTAGCAGCAAGGGCTCTGGCATAGGCTGAATATGCAGTGTTGTAGTTGGATTTCCCTTAGGATTCATCCCAATCCTTTCTCACTGCATCCACTCCTGCACTCGCTGCTGCCACCTTTGTATCATTGTGAACTGGCTGCATATGGGGCTCCCTAATTTTGCACACCAGACAAGTGGCCCCTTTTGGATTTATTTGCTTTTTGGGACATGGTTAAGGTGGCTTTTACTGAGGAGCCATCCTCCGGTGATTTCTCTGCTGCTGAAGCGCTCTTTGATGCCTGATTGCACAAGGATGTGAGCTTTATGGCATGTTTGAGAAGATATAGTTGCTGAAAAAATTATGTGTTGGCTGTGTTTAATTTTGGCAAAGTACTATGTGATTAAATATATTCACTCACAAGAGCCTATAGCTGCAGTTTATATTATCATAATTTACATATGGCCTTCATTTTACAAGCCTTCTGTTTTGCAGTTAATTAGAAACATAGAAACACAGAAAAATGATGACAGAAAAAGACCACATGGCCTATCTAGTCTGTCCTTCCAAAGAAACAACTACAACAGTCCCCTTTTTTCCTTTAGAGATCCTCTGTGTTTGTCCCATGCTTTTTTGAATTCAGATACTGTCCTCATCTCTACCTCCTCCACTGGGAGACTATTCCACGGATCCACTACTCTTTCCATAAAGAAATATTTCCGCATATCACTTCTGAATCTATCCCCTTTCACCCTCATCCCATGTCCCCTCATAGCAGTACTTGCTTTCAATCGAAAGAGGCTCTCCCCCTGTGCATTTATGCCATGGAGGTATTTAAACATCTCAATCATATCACCTCTATCCCGCCTTTCCTCTAATGTGTACATTTTAAGATCCTTAAGTCTGTCCACATATGCTTTGTAATGAAGACCACTAACCATTTTAGTACCCACCCTCTGTACTGACTCCATCCTGTTTATATCCTTTTGAAGGTGCGGGCGGTCTCCAGAATTGCACACAATACTCCTAATGAGGCCTCACCAAGGACTTATACAGAGGCACTATCACCTCCTTTTTTCTGCTAGCCATTCGTCTCCTTTTGCACCCAAGCATCCTTCTAGCTTTTGCTGTCGCCTTTTCTACCTATTAAGTCACTTTAAGATATTCAGACACAATCACGCCTAGGTCCTGCTCTTCTTTAGTGGACAAAAGTATTTCACCCCCTATACTATATTGCTTCCTTGGATTGCTGCAGCCCAAATGCATGACCTTGCATTTTTTAACATTAAATCCCAGCTGCCAAATTCTAGACAATTCTTCAAGCTTAGCTAGATCCCTCCTCATGTTATCTATACCTTTCTGGGTGTCTACTCTATTGCAGATTTTGGTATCATCCGCAAAGAGGCAAACCTTACCCGACAGCCCTTCTGCTATATCACTAATAAAGATGTTAAAAAGAATCAGACCAAGGACAGATCTCTGAGGCACACCACTGGTAACTTCCTTCTCCTCAAAGTGAGCTCCATTTACCTGTACCCTTTGTCGCCGCCCACTCAACTAATTTCTAACCCAAACAGTAACTTTAGGATCCATCCCTAGAGTGCTCAATTTGTTTATAAGTCGCCTGTGAGAAACGGTGTCAAAGGCTTTACTGAAATCTAAATACACTACATCTAGGGCTCTCCCTCAGTCTAACTCCCTGGTCACCCAGTCAAAGAAATCAATCAGATTTGTCTGACAAGACAATTGAGCTCTCTTCATAGTGTGCATGTTAGCAAGGTATCACCTGGTCTGAGGCAGGTATTAAATAATATTCCATTAATGAGCCCTCAGTGAATAACATAGAGGATAAGCATACAACATTGGTAATCTGTGAACTTTCATTAAAATCATCTGTAATACCTGAAGATTGGAGGGTCGCCAACGTAACACCAATTTTTAAAAAGGGTTCCAGGGGTGACCCGGGAAATTACAGACCGGTGAGCCTGACGTCAGTACCAGGGAAAATGGTAGAAACCATCATAAAGAACAAAATTACACAGCATGTAGATAGCCATGGCCTAATGGGAGACAGCCAACATGGCTTTAGACAAGGAAGATCTTGTCTTACTAATCTGATCTGTTTTTTTGAAGGTGTGCATAAACAGGTAGACAAAGGTGAGTCGGTTGATATAGTGTATCTGGACTTTCAGAAAGCTTTTGACAAGGTCCCCCATCAGAGACTTTTGGCAAAGCTAAAAAGTTATGGGATAGGAGGCAGTGTACTATTGTGGATCGGGAACTGGTTAAAAGATAGAAAGCAGAGGGTAGGGCTAAATGGCCAATATTCCCAATGGAAAAAGGTGAATAGTGGAGTACCCCAGGGATCTGTACTGGGTCCCCTACTTTTTGACATATTCATGAATGACCTGGAAAAAGGAATAACTAGTGAGGTTATCAAATTTGCAGATGACACAAAACTGTTTAAAGTTGTTAAAACCCAAGAGGATTGTGGAAAACTGCAGGAGGATCTGGATAAATTGGAAGACTGGGCATCCAAATGGCAGATGAAATTTAATGTGGACAAGTGCAAAGTTATGCACCTAGGAAAGAACAACCCACACTATAGTTACACGATGCAAGGCTCCACATTAGAAACCACCACCCAGGAAAAAGATTTAGGAGTCATCGTGGATAACATGTTAAAACCCTCCGCCCAGTGTGCAGCGGCGGCCAAGAAAGCAAATAGAATGCTAGGTATCATAAGGAAAGGGATGGAGAATAAAACAAAGGATATTATAATGCCTCTGTATCGCTCCATGGTACGACCGCACCTTGAATATTGTGTGCAATTCTGGTCACCGTATCTTAAAAAGGACATAGAGTTATTAGAAAAAGTACAGAGAAGAGCCACCAAATTGGTGAAGGGGATGGAAGGCTACTCCTATGAAGAGAGGCTAAAAAGGTTAGGGCTCTTTAACCTGGAAAAGAGACGGCTGAGGGGAGATATGATAGAGGTCTATAAATTAATGAATGGAGTGGAACGGATAAACGTGGATCAATTGTTTACGCTATCAGAATATAGAAGGACTAGGGGACATGTAATGAAGCTACAGGGTAAACTATTTAAGACAAATAAGAGAAAATATTTCTTCACTCAACGTGTAATCAAACTCTGGAATCTGTTACCGGAGGATGTAGTAAGGGCTGTTAGTATAGCTGGGTTTAAAAAAGTTTGGACAAGTTCCTGGAGGAAAGGTCCATAAACCACTATTAAAAAGGGACCCAGGATATCAATGCTTGACTAGTACAAGCACTGCAGAACCTGTGTCTTTTGGGGAAACTGCTAGGTACGTATGACCTAGATTGGCCACTGTTGGAAACAGGATACTGGGCTTGATGGACCTCGGTCTGACCCAGTATGGCATTTCTTATGTTCTTATGTTCTTATGTTCTTAACATTATTCACCTTAAGCATGATAAACCTTCATTTGCATATGGTGTTTCTTCTTTTGCATGCATGGAGCTACTGGGCCCGATATTCAGCCCATGGCAGTCAGTGTTTTTAAAGTGCCTGGCCACTGTGGGCAAAAATAAAACTGGATATTCAGCACTGGAATCTGGATATACTCTGGCACTGAATATCTGGTTTCAGCGATGATCAACATGGCTATTCAGAGAGCAGTAATATTCAGCTGCTATCCAGATAGCTGAACCATATAAAATTAGGACAGCTATTGATATGACCTAACTTATATGATTACTTATCCAGTTAGCAGACTGAAAATTGCTGCTAATTGGATAAGTGGTGGGACCGCCTTCATTCTGGCCACAGACTGCCCCGGAACTGTCCAGAAAGTGCTACGGCGATTAGAGTGGATATTCAGCGGCACACCTTAGTTAGTTAGGCTTTGGGTTTTGGTACAATTTTGTTATTTTATTAAAATTATATATAGTGTCCCAGTAGCTTTGATTCTAGTCATTTAATTTATCCCTATCCTTCCCATTAGACAGAGGAACTAGATAACATAAAATAACATAACATAAGAACATAGCATAAGATATGCCATATTGGATCAGACCAAGGATCCATCAAGGCCTGAATCCTGTTTCCAAGAGTGGCCAATCCAGGCTACAGGTTCCTGTCAGGTTCCCAAAAGGTGCCCCATGTCACCATTCCTCTTTGCATTGGCATTAGACCTCTTGACAGCTCCATGAAAGGATAGTAGATACAGGAATTAAGGTTGGGGAGGAGACACGTATAATTTCTTTGTATGCAGATGATATTCTTACATATTTGAGAGCCCTCAACCAGTCACTTCCACTTCTCATGCATATGATTCAAGAATTTGTATACAGGAACTTTAAGAAATTAGCTTTGCTTTCTTGCACATTCATACACTCTTTAAATATAGTCAATATCTTAGCATGTAATCTGTACCTGCTCAATTCTGCATTCTCTTATAATAACTCCCCTGTACTGAAGAATCTCATCACTGTACTATGTCTCATAACTGTATTGTACTATCCCAGTATTGCACCTCACTACTTCATAACTACAGTGTCTCACACACAATCCCAAATCCTCAGAATGACCCTCTAGTTCGCTGTCATTCTTAGCTTTTACCTCCTTACTAACTGGCTTGGAACCTCCCAGGCCCTTTACACGCCACATGGCAAGATTCCAGTCCTGAATAGCCATGGAAAAAGATGGAATGGTCCCCCATACTCCAACCCAGGAAGTGACGCTTACACACGCCACTCCCACCTGATACATGTAGCACTCCAGCTATGCAAGACACCCATCCAAGAAAAACCTTTGAGATGCCGACCCCTAAAATGTGCCATCATCAACGCGCGTTCCATTCGCAAAAAATGGCCTGTTGTCCTAGACACAATCTCCTCTTATGACCTTGAGATACTTATGATCACGGAAACATGGCTATCATCAGAAGACAACATCCTCCTCAACCAACTACTACCCCCCAATTTCTCCATACATACGAGACATCGGGAAACCAAAAAAGCAGGAGGGGTGCTTATAATCTCCAAATCAGACCTCAACTTCCACATTTCGGACTCCTCTAGCACAAACAGCCTGGACATCCTCTCCATTGCAAACCAACAATGCTCCCTCAACCTGTTATATAGAACACCGTCTACTTCTCCAGATGACCTTCCAACCATTATTGACCTTGCAGCCAACACCCTCACTCCCAATAAACCAAATTGGATAATGGGTGACTTCAGTCTCCCATCTTTACCCCAAAGCCATGCAAATGCATTCCTTGATGCAATGGAAGACCTGGGACTCAAACAAATCATCAATGAACCCACACATACAAAGGGGAATATTCTTGACATGGTATTTGTTCCGCAGCCAGTCATGGACCAAAACCACAATCCTCCAATATCAGTCGCGTATGTACCCTGGTCTGACCACAAATTGATCATTATCCAGATACCCATCAACAATGACCAGCTGAACAGAAGCCGATCCATGAACAACACCTCACGAACTGCCACAAGAAGCTTTTGCCCCTTCGACAGGGAACACATCCTTGCCGAAACCCCACCACTCCTCAACAAAACCACGCCGGACCTTGATGAACTAATCTCTTACTGGAACTCCAGCCTGCTTGCCATCTCACAACACCCAAACCCTAAGAATACAGCAAGGACAAAAAGAAGCTCCGCCCCATGGTTCTCCCCTGAGCTGCGATCCTCTCTTTCTCAACTATGTAGACTTGAACGCCGATGGCGCCGATCGCGCTTAACTGAAGATCAAACCGCATACCGAACCCACCTTGCAATACACCGAGAAACAATCACAACCAAAATGAGACAATATCACACTGACACCCTAAAAAGATCTCTGAATAAACCACGTGACCTCTTCAACTTGGTCAAATCCCTCTCAAAGGAACCATCTCCCGAACAACACAGTGAGATTCACCCGCAAAAATTTGCTGATTACCTGCAATCCAAGATCGTGCAAACCAACAAGGTTTCAGCAGTCCCATTTCATGAACCTATGGGCCTACCCCCACTGCACACCATCCACTAAATGTATCGAGGACACCATAGCATCTCTCAACACCTCCACTGCACAGACTGACCCATGTCCAGCTTTTTGGATTAAGGAGCTACGTGGTGTTTTCAGCCCTGTCATCGCGAATATAATGAAGCTCTCCTTCACTACAGGATATTTTCCCACAACACTCAAGCAGACTTCCATTAGGCCACTATTGAAAAACCCCAAACTTGACCCCCAAAGAGTTGATTCTTACCGGCCAATAGCCAGTATCCCTCTCTTAGCCAAAATAATTGAGAAAGAGGCACAACAGCAAATTCAAGATCACATAGATGCCACTGCTCCCTTAGACAGCTGCCAACATGAGTTCAGAGAACATCATGGGGTCGAGACACTTCTCACTAGTCTATTCAACGATATCATCGCAGGAATTGACAGCATCCGACAAGGTTTTGTGTTCATCTTCCTAGACATCGCCGCGGCCTTCGACTCCGTGAGTCACGAAATTCTCCTCGGAAGACTGAAAGAGAAGGGCGTCTGCAACAGTGCACTAGGATGGTGTAAATCTTATCTGGATGGTAGATGGCAATATGTGAAGTCTGGATCAGAAGAGTCAAAACATTTCCATCAAAAGCAAGGGGTACCTCAAGGCTCCTCGTTATCCTCCTTACTTTTCAATATTTACATGCAGCCCATCTGCAGCATCATAAGATCATTCAAGGTGAAATGTTTGATATATGCAGACAACATTCTCTTATAAATGCCGTTCTCCACAGCTCACATGGATCTGGCCCCGATTATAGACTGCTTCAATGCGGTTTCAACGTGGCTCCAATCACAGAACCTACGCATTCAACATAAAAAAACAGAGGTGCTTTTCATCACCAGAGACCCCAACTTTACTCCCCCATCCCACGTCAGTGTCAAGGAAGCTGACTTACAAACTAAAGAAGCAATAAAATACCTTGGAGTTACGTTGGACCAACGTCTAGATATGAAAACACCACATAAGCAACATAGTCAAAGCCGTTTATTTTAAAATCCGTTCACTCAAGCACCTACGCTCCCTGTTGGACCCAGACGATTTCCGGACCATATATCAAGCGCTAATCCTGCCACACTTTGACTTGGCAAATGCCATCTTACAAGGTCTCCCCCAATCCACACTAACCCCCTTACAGTTGGCCATGAATGCCGCAGCTAGGGTCCTTTACGGAGCATCCAGAAGCGACCACGTGACTCCCAATTCTCAAACAGCTTCACAGGCTACCTATCCATGGGAGGATCACCTTCAAAACCCTACTCTTAGCATTCAAGGCAATCAAAGGTATCTCATCCTCCTCACTCACACATCTTATCCACATTGTACCCCCCAACAGATCCAGAAGAGCAACAGCCGTAAACTTGCTAGTAACCCCAAAGGCATCGACAAAGTGCAACAAGACAACCACAAACAGGGCATTCAGTTTCTATGTCCCCAAATGCTGGAATGCTCTACCCCCCTGACATTAGGGCCATCGCCAACCTATATCAGTTCAGGAAGGCACTCAAATCCCACCTTTTCCTCCAATACTATCCAACCAGCAATTGAACCTAGATATCCCTCTCAAGAAATGACCCACTCTAGAAAGGCCCTTACATTCAGTATCTGATTTTTACCTATCCTTGCAGTGTAAATAGCTTATGTATATAGTTAACCCTGTTGTCCAAGTTTGTACTCCTGTTCGATGTAAAACCAGACAGCTTGTTGTTATGGTCGTTGTGTTGTGATGTAAACCGCGCTGATACCGAATAGCACGGTATATAAAAAACTATAATAAATAAATAAATAAATAAAATAAGGCCTGAAGAGGAAGGCCAGAAATGTGCCCCGATTTTCAGGTGGTAATTTCTAATGATTTCTCCCAGCTTTTTAGACTGAATTATGAGGTTCTACTGCATAAAATTAAGGAAGACTTACAAGGTTGGTAAGCTCTAGCAGTTTCATTATTAAGATATATTAATGTTATAAAGATGCTCATTTTATCTAATTTGATTTTCTTATTTATGCAACTCCATATTAGTATGCCCAGACACTTTATTCAGGATATGGAAGTCTTTTTCAAGTATATATATATATATATATATAGACATGGTTTAATGAATTGCATGAATGGGATATAGCCATAGCTGGCTATAATCTTTTCGAAGAGACAGATAAAGTGGAAAAGGAGGTAGAGTAGCCTTATATGTCAAAAGCAATATTAAAACTACTGAAATGAAGGTGGTATGGGGAAAAGAAGAAGCGCTCTGGATTGTTTTGGAAAGAGGAGATGGCACTGTCATTCATACTGGTGTAGTCTACAGACCTCCGACTCAAATCGAAGAAATAGATAACAAATTGATTTTAGATATTGCCAAGATAGCCACAAAGGGGGAAGTGATCATATTGGGTTACTTTAATCTACCCAATGTGGACTGGATTACTCCTTCTGCAAATCTGGAAAGAAGTAAAAAAATTGTGGATGTTTTCCAAGATGCGTTACTTAGACAAATGTTGATGGAACCAACCAGGGAAAGCTCAATGCTGGATATAGTGCTCACCAATGGTGATAGCGTGCCGAATGTCTGGGTGAGTGCCCCTGTGAACAACAGCGATCATCACACGGTGTGGTTGAGATAAAAGCCAAAGTGCAGTCCAATCTTAGCAAGCTCAAAGTCCTAGACTTCAAAAACACTAACTTCAGTAAAATGGCCAAGTACCTGAAGGAGGAGTTAGCAGGATGGGAAGGGATAAGGGAAGTGGAATTGTAATGGGCTAAACTAAAGGTGGCAATAAAAGGTGCAACAGATAAATATGTAAGGAAAGTAAATAAAAACAAGAGGAGAAGGAAACCTATTTGGTTCTCCAAAGAAATGGCTACTCAAATAAAGGCAAAAAACACAGCTTTCACAAAATTCAAAAGCTTGCAAACAGAGGAACACAGAAAGGAATACAGAATCAAACTAAAAGAGACAAAACAAGAAATAAGGAAAGCAAAATCAAAGGCAGAGGAAAAGATAGCTAAAGATGTGAAGTGTGGCGACAAAACTTTCTTCAGGTATATTCGGGAGAGGAGAAAAATCAGAGGTGGAATTGCGGGACTCAGAAGTGCTGGGAACGGACTCGTGGAAAGTGACATTGAAAAAGATAAATTGCTGAACAAATACTTCTGCTCTGTTTTTACTAAAGAAAATCCTGAAGAAGGACCACCTGTGACTCCAAAATATAAAAATGGGAATGAAGTAGATACCGCACCATTCACAGAAGATGATGTGTTAGAACAACTTGCAAAACTGAAAGTGGACAAGGCCATGGGACCAGATGGGATATATCCCAGGATACTGAAAGAGCTCAGAGAAGTTCTTGCAGGGTCGTTAAAGGATGTTTTCAACAGATCCTTGGAAGCAGGAGAAGTTCCTCAGGACTGGAGAAGAGCTGATGTGGTACCTCTTCACAAAAGTGGTGACAGGGAAGAAGTGACAAACTACAGGCCGGTGAGCCTTACCTCAGTGGCAGGAAAAGTAATGGAGGTGCTCCTGAAAGAGCAAATAGTGGACTTTCTCAAAACCAACAGGTTACATGATCCGAGGCAACATGGTTTTACCAAAGGACGATCTTGCCAAACAAATCTGATTAAGTAATTTGACTGGGTGACCAGAGAACTAGATCAGGGGCATGCGATGGATGTCATCTACCTGGATTTCAGCTCCTCATAGGAGGCTTATCAATAAACTCAATAGTTTGGGGATGGGTCCCAAAGTGGTGAACTGGATCAGAAATTGGTTGACTGATAGACGACAGAAGATGATGGTAAATGGAGCTCACTCAGATGAATGGAGGGTGATTAGCGGGGTGCCCCAGAGTTCGGTCCTGGGCCCGGCACTGTTCAATGTATTTGTGAGTGATATTGCTGAAGGACTGAATGGAAAAGTCTGTCTTTTTGCAGGTGACACAAACATTTGCAACAGAGTGGACTCTCCTGAGGGAGTGGATAACATGAGGAAAGATGTACAAAAGCTGAAGAATGTTCTAATGCTTGGCAGTTAAGATTTAATCCGAAGAAGTGCAGCATCATGCACTTGGGAAGCATAAATCCAAGGGAAATGTATGCTATAGGGGGCAAGATATTGGTGTGCATGGACCAGGAGAAGGACTTTGGTGTGATTATTTCTGAGGATCTCAAGGTGGCAAAATTGTGTGACAACGCAACAAAAGCAGATATCACGTCAAATGCAGAAACCAGTCCAAAACGTGATAAAATGTGGAAAGACAGAGCCTTTATTGACCAATGTGTTGTCAATTGGTCAATAAAAGCTCTGTCTTTCCACATTTTATCACGTTTAAAACACTGTGACAAGGCAGTGGCAAAAGCCAGGAGGATGTTGTGTTGCATACAAAGAGGAATTACCAGCAGAAAGGAAGAGGTACTAATGCCACTGTATAAGTCACTGGTGAGGCCTCACTTGGAATATTGTGTTCAGTTTTGGAGACCATATCTCACAAAGGATGTAAAAAGACTGGAAACGGTTCAGAGGAAGGCGACCAAAATGATTTGGAGCCTGCATCAGAAGCCTTATGAGAAGAGACTTGAAGACCTAAATATGCACACTCTGGAGGAGAGGAGGGATAGGGGCGATATGATTCATACCTTTAAATACTTAAAGAGAATTAATGAACAAACAAACCTCTTCCAAAGACAGGGAAGCTGTAAAACTAGAGGGCATAACATGAAGCTACAAGGGAATAAATTGAAAGGCAATCTCAGGAAATACTTTTTCACTGAAAGGGTGCTGGATGCTTGGAATGCCCTCCCGATGGAAGTGGTGGGGGCAAATACAGTGACAGATTTCAAAATGGCATGGGACAGACACAGTGGATCCCTTTACAGCAACAGGACAAAATCAAAATAAACTTAACTATCTAATTTCTCAACAAACAGGGGTATCCTACACGGAGCGATGGGTTCACCCCTAAACAAAGACATGGGGAGGTGTGACCTGCACGGAGCGGCAGGTGCACCTACTCTTGCCATCTTACTGGGCAGACTAGATGGACCATACTGGTCTTTATCTGCCGTCATTTACTATGTTACTATATATTTAGTAGGGTAAAAGACTGAGAATTGCTTACAGAACATAAACAATTCCAAAAGATTTAGGTGAGGGTATTCTGCCAGATATATGATCCTACTATTGGGGAGCCTGCTTATCAGCCCTATAATATTGATCTAGTTTTGAGGGCTCTCTAGTGTGCAATAGGCTTGAAGCCCATCTGCCTACTGGTTTATATATTTGCAGAGCAGATTGAGATAAATGATGAGATGCAGTTGCACCCCTTTTTAGGAATTCTACAAAAGCGTTGACATTACTTTCAGAAATTAGCTAGGACACCCTCCTATTTTTTCCCCTTCCCCATTTATCTGCACAAGGATTTGTCAGGAATATGGGTAGGAAAATCTGGGTACTTGAAGATAGAAGATTAGGAGCTGTGTATTTTTCCAGATGTTTTGAGAATGGGTTGTTTGTCACAAAGGCAAAGTTTGAAGAAAAATGTAGTTAGAGACTGCATAACTTTCAATATTTTCAAATTAGACAGTTTGTATGTGGACCAATAAATAAACCACAATTTTTCTGTCCTTACATGTTGAAGACATATTATATCAGGAAAGCCATTCCAAACACTTTCTTTCTAAAACAGAGATTCTCAATCCAGTCGTGGAACACATGTAGCCAGTCAGGTTTTCAGGATAACCACAATGAATATACATGCGAGAAATTTGCTTAGAATAGAAGCAGTGCATGTAAATCTCTCTTATGTATATTCATTATAGTTATCCTGAAAACCTGAATGGCTAGGTGTGTCCCAAGGATTGGGATGAATATCCCTGCTATAGATTATACAAGGCAATATTAGCCGTCCAGTATTAACACACTCCCTCCTAGCAGAGATCCTGGAATATAATTTTTGGAATATCTAGAGAGGGTTACTTGGAGGAGCTAAGTGAATACACACATAAAGCTTCTATCTCTGTAAATATGATAACCATACAAATGAAAGTTATAAGGTGGTCATATCTCCCGTGTTCAAGGCTGTATACTGTAAGTGGGATGCCACAGACTCTCCCTTATGTTGGAGAGGCTGATGCCAGCTTAAAATTTTTGATCATATGTGGTAGGGATGTCCTATAATCCAAACATTCTGAGAAGATCTATGAAGTATGATCAAGACAGTTGCAGGAGTTTATCCAGGAGAGGCTCAAGGGTGATGGAGGGCCATGTGCAGAGACTTATGCAGGGTCTCATTTACATAAAAATTTACATATCCACTGGCCCTCAGTTGCATACATTTATGTATATACTTCTCATCTAAAATTTTAGTTGGCTTTCAAAATAGCCTTTCAAAGGCCTCTTTTTTATCCCAGCAATGAGTTAAGTGCCACTGCACCCATAGAAATAAATAGGCGCTGTTGCACTTAGCATATATTTACATTTGTGAATGCGTGTTAACCTTTAGTAAACATGCCTTTTAATGAGTCTGAATACCATTTGTGAGGATAAAGAAAGGCTACGAGATTTCTTTATTAATATCCTCCATTGCCAACTACCAGGTACATTATTACAAAACCCTGCCTATGTAGAACCTATAGCAAACCCATCATATCATAACAGCACTATCAAGACTCACTCAGCACCAAAACCTACCTATCCAAAGGCAGCACTGCAAATATTAAACAAATATATCTTCTGCTGTGTAAAGAGAATAAGTGGGACTGCTACACAGAAGCCACACAAACAGAATACTGCAGCTTGGATAGACACACAAAACATAGATAGACTGTTACCAAATACAGAACAAGATATCACAATTTCGAAAAATGAAGACAATAATTGAAATGGGATTCCAAAACGTCAACCTTGGAATGTACAACAACACTGGAGAAATAAAACAATAAATTAATTTCCTCTTATACTGAACAAAACACAAAAATATCAGCAATGTATATTTCCCAGAGCTGACATATTCCTGTAAATAAATTCTAAATAAAATACTTATTTAATATCTTTTGTTCCTTGGGCATTTTATTTTTTAGTCACATTTGTCCCAGTATCTCTCTTCTTTCTTCACGTCTTTTGCAAACTCTCCATTGTCTGCTGTCCATTTGTTCTTTCTTCTCCAATTTTTTTCCATTCTCTCTCTACATGTGCCTCTTGTAATATTGATCTTTCCCTTTTTGCTCTTTCCTCTGTTTTTTTCTTTACTCTTTCTTCTATTCAGTTGTCACCCTCCATCCTTAATCCACCCTTTTGACTTTTCACTTAGCAACTTTCCATCTACTTCTGTATCCTCCAGCCTAGCCCATCTACCTAGCTCTCCCGTTTCCCATCTGAATCCTTCGCTAGCCTCTTATTCCCTTCTGTCTTTCACCCACTCCCCATTACCACATTTCTACCCTCCATAATCACCATTCTCCTCTCACTCATCTACTTGCCAGCTTTCCATGGCATCTCTTACATAGTTCCACTATGCCTACCATCTTCCCTCTCTTTCTCTCTCACACCACTCCAATTCAGCTTCTCCCAGTCCCTTCACCCTTCACTTTTACCCCCAAATTCTAGCATCTCCCTCTTTTATCCATCCCCCATAGACCAATAGCTTTCTATCACCTTTCCCTTTTCCATCCTCTCTCCCTCCAGTGGTCCAGCTTCTCTCCTATCTCCCCTCTAAGCCCAGCATCTTTTCTCCCCCCCCCCCTATTCCTCCCATTCTCAGGCCAATATATCTCTTCTCTATCATATCTCAAAATCTCCTTCTATTTTTATTTCTTTCTCTGTCCCCCCAATCCAGCATATCCCCTCCCTTTCTCCCTCTCTCTACCCCCTCGTTAGTGGGATGGGAACAGCTGGGGGATGTAGAAAAACAGTGGGCAAAACTGAAAGGGGATATTTTAAGAGCAACCAACCTTTTTGTTAAAATGGTAAATAAAGGTAAAAGGAAAAGGAGAACGCTATGGTTTTTGAAAGAAGTAGCTGAAAAAGTGAAGAAAAAGAGGAGGCCTTCATGAAATACAAGCGATCACAGAGAGAGGAAGACAGGCATCTGTATTTGGAAAAACTTAGAGAAGCTAGCAAAGTAGTCAAGAAGGCAAAGATTCAAAAGGAGGAGGAAATAGCCAATGCAATAAAATGGGGGGATAAGACATTTTTCAGATATATTAGTGAGAAGAGGAAGGGCAAAAGTGGTATTGTCAGACTCAAGGGTGAAGTGGGGGAATATGTAGAAGCTGATAAGGATAAAGCGGAATTGCTTAACAAATATTTTTGTTCTGTGTTCACAGATGAAGAACCAGGAGCAGGACCTCAGAAAACATCCACAAATAGGAACAGAAGCAAGGGACATCTTGAACAATTTTCAGAAGACTGTGTTTGTGAGAAACTAGCTCAACTTAAAGTAGACAAAGCGATGGGACCGGATGGGATACACCCTAGAATACTGAGGGAACTTGGGAACGTTCTAGCAACTCCACTGACTGACCTTTTCAATGCCTCATTGGAGTCAGGAGTGGTGCCAAAGGACTGGAGAGAGGCTCATGTGGTGACTTTACACAAAAGCGGAAGTAAGGATGTGGTTGAAAACTACAGGCCGGTTAGTTTAACTTCGGTGGTGAGTAAATTATTGGAAATGCTGCTGAAAGAGAAAATAGTGAGGTTTCTGGAGTCCAGCGGATTACAGGATCCGAGGCAGCATGGATTCACCAGAGGCAGGTCTTGTCAGACAAATCTGATTGATTTCTTTGACTGGGTGACCAGGGAGTTGGACCGAGGGAGAGCTCTAGATGTGGTGTATTTAGATTTCAGTAAAGCCTTTGACACTGGTCCTCACAGGTGACTTATAAACAAACTGAGCACCCTAGGGATGGACCCTAAAGTTACTGCTTGGGTTAGAAATTGGTTGGGTGGGAGGCAACAAAGAGTACAAGTAAATGGAGCTCACTCTGAGGAGAAGGATGTTACCAGTGGTGTGCCCCAGGGATCTGTCCTTGGTCCGATTCTTTTTAACATCTTTGTTAGTGATATAGCGGAAGGGCTGTCGGGTAAGCTTTGCCTCTTTGCGGATGATACCAAAATCTGCAATAGAGTAGACACCCAGGAAGGTATAGATAACATGAGGAGGGATCTAGCTAAGCTTGAAGAATGGTCTAGAATTTGGCAGCTGGGATTTAATGTTAAAAAATGTAAGGTCATGCATTTGGGCTGCAGAAATCCAAGGGAGCAATATAGTATAGGGGGTACATTTGTCCACTAAAGAAGAGCGGGACCTAGGCGTGGTTGTGTCTGATGATCTTAAAGTAGCTAAATAGGTAGAAAAGGCGACGGCAAAAGCTAGGAGGATGCTTGGGTGCATACGGAGAGGAATGGCTAGCAGAAAAAAGGAGGTGATAATGCCTCTGTATAAGTGTTTGGTGCGACCTCATTTGGAGTATAGTGTGCAATTCTGGAGACCGCACCTTCAAAAGGATGTGAACAGGATGGAGTCGGTGCAGAGAGTGGCTACTAAAATGATTAGTGGGCTTCATTATAAAGCATATGAGGACAGACTTAAGGATCTTAATATGTACACCTTAGAGGAAAGGCGGGATAGAGGTGATATGATTGAGATGTTTAAATACCTCCGTAGCATAAATGTTCAGGGAGAGAGCCTCTTTCAATTGAAAGCAAGTTCTGCTACGAGGGGACATGGGATGAGGGTGAAGGGAGATAGATTCAGGAGTGATATGCGGAAATATTTCTTTACGGAAAGAGTAGTGGATCCGTGGAATAGTCTCCAAGTGGAGTTGGTAGAGATGAGGACAGTAACTGAATTCAGAAAAGCATGGGACAAACACAGAGGTTCTCTAAATGTAAAAAGGGGACTGTTGTAGTTGTTGATATGGAAGGACAGACTAGATAGGCCATGTGGTCTTTTTCTGTCATCATATTTCTATGTTTCCCCATGGCAAGAATATCATGCAGCACCATCCCTGGTGTCTTCTTTCTTTCTCTAAGTGGCAGAAAGATAGCAAAGCATAATACCCAGCTTCATCTTTCTTTCTTTGAGTCAGCACTTAGCAACCAGTGTTGCCTAGAAGTGAATGCTATGGGCAGCACTGGCTGCTGTCGCTGACTCAGAAAAAGAAAGATAAAGCTGGGGATAGTGCTGCATGATGCTATGATCTTTCTGTTGCTGGAGCTGCTTGCACAATGAGTTGTGCTGGCCCTCAGCCCACCGCTTGAGTCCCCACTTTCCTAATAACCATCCAATCTTAGAGTCTGCCTTCTTTTCTCCCACCCAATTTTAAAGTCTCCACCTAAGTCCCAGTCCCTGCTGTCTCCCATCTCGTTGTCCCCAGTACCTACCCCCTGCCTCCTCCAGTATATACCTTCCCCAAAGCCACCCATCTACTTTCTTCTCCAGTATTCATTAACCCGACCTTTCCTCCTTACTCCAGCATCCATTCTTATGCCCCTCCCTCTCAATCTTTTCATCTGTATGACCTTATTACTTCCCTCCCATAATAAAAATCTTTTCCCCTCTCCATCCTCACTCCCCCAGCTTCTACCTCTTTTTCTCCATCCTTCCGGCAGCATCTGCCCCCTTTCAGCTCCCCAGCCCCAGCATCACCCCTTCCAGTTCCTTCCCCCAGCATCAGCATCATTCCAGTTCTAGCCCCCCCCCCCCCCAGCATCAGCTCTCTTCCAGTCCCAGTCCCTCCAGCATGAGCTTCGTACTAGTTCCAGGCACCTCCCCATTATCATTCCTCCTCCATTTGCAGTCCTTCCCATCATCATCTCCCGTCCTGTCCCAGTCCCCCCATCCCCCAGCATCAGCCCATTTCAAGTCCTAGTCCCCCAACAGCAGTCTTCTTCCAGTGCCAACTCCTCCCAACATCAAAGCTACCTAGTCATCCCCTCTTCCGCTCCTCCCCGTGGTCCTGCCACAGCTGCATTACACAGTTAAGGGAACATTTTCTTTTGCTCCTGCGACTGCTATGCAGCAGCTGCTGGCACCGCCGAGTCTCTAAAAGTGAAACGGGGACTTCCTGTCTCTTGCACAAAACAGAAGGTAGCCCTGTTTCACTTCTAGGAGTTCAGCATTACTGGCGGATGCAACTTAGCATAGGTTTCAGGCCTCACTAGCTCCCTCTTAAGTTGGCCAGACAAGGGCCTCTTCGGCTAGCGGGACCATGTGTGTGCAACATGCCTGCACATGCCTAGGGCTAGCCCTGATTTTATCTCATGTTGAACAATGACTTTTTTATGTTAGATTCAGAAGGACCTCGGCATTCCAAAACATGCCACCCATTTTTTTAGGAGCCTCTTACTAACAGCTCGCTGTGTCTTTGCTAGATATTGGAAATAGTCTTGCCCACTTCCCAGGGTAGAATGGTTGAATAAAGTTTTTGTTATTTTTGTTATTCAAAGGTTCATTTTTTGTTGAGGGAGAAACTTAACTTTCAGTGAATTTGGTCTCCCTACATTGAATATATGTGGAAGTAATTTATGATATCACTCTTTATCCTGTTGTTATGTTTTAAGAGGCCCAGGTATATTGCATTAACATTTTTATTGGGGTACTATGATTTCATGACTTAGGTATATCTATCTCAACTTTGGCCAGGGGAAGAGGAAGGGAGGAGAGGGCATTTAGAGTGATGTATGCCTAAACGTGTAAGTTTTTTATGTTTTGGATAAAAGTACATAGTGTTGTTACATTGAGTTAATTGATGTATCCATTTCATATTGATTGTTTAATAAAAAGATTTAATAAAAGAAAATTCTGGATATGATTAGTGAGATTAGCGATGAGATAATTACTATATGGTTGAACAACTACTGTGTATTTTTTGTTCTCAGATGCCACCACCACATTTTCAGAAAGTTAGTGCTGCCCAGCAACAAGTCAAGATTATAGATGCTCTGCGCTGTAAAATCCAAGAGGACCATGAGACAGAGTACCAGCAAGCTCTGGCCCAAATCAAAGACAAGCTAAAAGAAATAGAAGGACCAGACATCAAGGGCAGCCTCCAGGATGAGATTCGCCAATGGTTCATCGAATGCCGGTAAGAAGTAACCAGGTCTCGTAGTAGTCAGGGAAGTACATATTTTTATTTGCAATAGAAGAATTAGAAAAAATTATGGATAATGTATTTTTGAAGAATTTGAACCAGTGATTGAATTAGTAGTTAATTGCCTTAACAGGTAGCATAGCTGCAGCTTTCTGAGATTCCTTTAAATGTAATTTTTGAGATGGAAAGAGACTAGTTTGAAAAAGATTTCCAATAACACAGGTACACTACCAAAAAACTGCCTCCAGTTTTGCAACTGATTCCTATAGATTTTGGGGTGCTGAATCCAGGAAAAATAGCCAAAATGTTCCATCACGTCACGTTTTCTTGCAAAATTAGATTTCTTACCCATATAAGGAATGTTCACATAATTTCTTTTTAGCCGACTGCAGTTTATTTTCTTGGCCCAAAATAGAGGTTGTAATGGTTAACTAACTAGAAACACTCCCTCATGATATTTTAGAGTGTTTTGTATTCATTTTATACATTAACAGGACAATTGGGAGGCGGGGGGCTAAATCCACTACTCGCGCTGGCGCATGTTCTTTCCTGTTCGCCTCGCCTCGTTCGCTCGCTCAAACACGGTGGTTGCGACATGAACGTTCCTGTCAAATTTCAGTTTCTTGCAAGTTCATTATTACCTTTTGTTTGCTCAGTCGTAATCCAGCTTTATTCCGAAGTGGTTCACTACAGTTGTAGTTTGCAGTGCTGTGTATTTGTGATGGCTCACAGGGCCAGAGGTTGCGTCAACTCTCCGGACAGTTTTTGTTTTATTTGTGGGGAATATACCGTGAAAAAGCGGCAGAGGAACATTTCTGCATTTATTAAAAAAGTATATTTCGCCTATTTCGGTTTGAAGTTAGGCGATCAAGACAAACCGTGGGCTCCTCACAAAGTGTGCAAGACATGTGAGGAAGATCTACGCTTATGGATGAAAGGTAAAAAACAAGCATTTCGTTTCGGAATACCTATGATGTGGCGTGAACAAAGAGACCACAGCAGTGACTGCTATTTTTGCTCTTGCATTGTGAAGGGATACAACTTAAAAAATAAGAACGTAATAAGTTACCCCAACCTTCCCTCAGCAATTAGGCCTATGCCTCATAGCAACGAAGTACCTGTGCCTGAACCACCAAAATCTTTGGATCATATTTGTGTGGACGGTTCTGATCATGATGAGACTCATCAGATGGCTTTTCCCGATGAGTCCAGTACTTCCGAGTTTGAAACTGAACCAGATCCGAAACCTGAACTTTTCTCTCAAGCTGAATTGAATGATTTAGTCCGGGATTTAGGACTCCCAAAAGATGCTGCCCAACTGCTAGGTTCTCGGCTTAAACAGAAAAATCTATTGTCACCAGGAACAACTTTTTATTGGTACCGCAACCGCGAGACACAATTTTTGAAGTATTTCAGCAAAGAGGAAGATTTGGTATTTTGCAACGATATATACGGAGTGATGGAAATGTTTAAACTCAAGTATGATCCTGCTGAATGGCGGCTGTTCATTGATTCGTCAAAAGACAGCATAAAAGGTGTTCTTCTTCATAATGGCAACACATTCGCTTCAGTTCCTATTGCTCACTCTGTTATTCTCCAAGAAAAATACGAGAATTTGGCCCTGATTCTTCAGAAGATTCGTTATGATGAGCATAAGTGGATGATTTGTGGAGACTTTAAAATTCTATCCATGCTATTAGGGCAGCAATCTGGTTTCACCAAATATCCCTGCTTCCTTTGCTTGTGGGATAGCCGGGCCCGCGACCTACACTGGGGGAAAAAAGACTGGCCAATTCGGGAGTATTTGAGACCCGGTGAGAAAAATGTTCTTCATGAGAGCTTGGTACCTCGTGATAAAATTCTATTACCACCTCTCCACATTAAGTTGGGTCTCATTAAGCAATTCATCAAGTCCCTTCCAAAAGATGGTGAGTGCTTTCGGTACCTTTGCTCAAAGTTCCCCCGACTTTCTGAAGCAAAGCTAAAGGAAGGAGTGTTTGTTGGCCCTGTTATAAGGAAACTCATTTCAGATGGAGCATTCGCTGAAACGATGTCTGAGAAGGAAAAAGAAGCCTGGGATTCCTTCAAGGATGTTGTTCTCAAATTCTTGGGGAACAGGCGGGATGAGAACTATAAGGATATTGTTGCCAGGATGCTCAATGCCTTCAAAGAACAAGGCTGTAACATGAGCCTGAAAGTCCATTTCTTGCACTCCCATGTGAACTACTTTCCCGAAAACTTGGGGGCGTACAGTGAAGAACAAGGTGAAAGGTTTCACCAGGACATCAAGGACACAGAGAGAAGGTACCAAGGAAGATGGAACACCACTATGATGGCTGATTTCTGCTGGTTGCTGCTGCAGGAAACCCCAGATGAAAAATACGCCAAGCAGCGCACCAAGAGAAGCATTCGGGGGAAGAAGAAACGGGCCCACCAGGAGATTGATTGACCCAAGAATGACTTTAAAATCTAAACTGTGTTGACAAATATCGTGTTTTTACTAAACTTTGAAATAAAAATTTGCTAGTTATTACCACAGTGTCGGATCTCATTTATTAGAATTTTATTTTCACACCATCGGGTGTATGTCTTCATGTATTGCAATGGTGCGGTTTGCGTTTTCTATTCTTACATACATACCTGTACAACATTTTTTGCACATTTCTTTGCTTTGCTTTGTGTCTAACCTCGCTCTTATATGCTCAATGTTTGTGCACATGTATGTGGCTGTTTTAAGTGCAGACAATTTTGCTACCATCACAGTGTGTTTTGTTGACATTACTCTATTCTTATGTGCTGCCTTGTTACAATTTTCTTTATTCTTATTTGAATAACTACTAAACAATTAGTATAAAGAATTCATCCAAGAAACTTTTATCTCGATCGCACTCAATCTGAAACGTTCACCTCAAACTGCTAACCCAATGTAGCAAAAAATCTGTACGTGATGGAGCAAATTGGCTACCAGATTTGGATTCAGCGCACCAAAAAACGTAAAAATCAATCGAAACATTAGAGGCAGTTTAAAAAAAAAATTTTTTTAGTGTACCTGTGTAATTTGTGCTTGTTTGATTTACTTTTCCCTTGGTTGCTGATGTTTGATGTTTGATTTTTTTTTTGTGGTATGAAGTAACAGCATCCATTCTAGAGGAGCTCTTTCTGGAGGGTTGGTGAATATTATTCCCATTCACCTAGCTGGTATTTGATTTTTGTTATCCTAAGAGAAATATATTTGACACTTGGAGGGTAATTTTATAACAGGGTGCCTAGGTTAAGGCTATCAAAACATGCCTAGTTAAGCCTATTTTATAAAGACACGTAGGTGCCTATTTATCTTTCTAAATAGTAGCGTAAGTGGCAGACATTGTGCCTTAAATTCAGGCACAGATATTTACATCTTCATGTAAAGTTCGAAAGTATGTGTGTAAATTAAGGTATTTTATAATCAGCATGCTTGCTTGTGAACTCTACCTGTGTACCACCCAGACTGCATCTCTGGCTATCCCTACTTGCAAAGTACATGCCTTCAGCAAAAGCACGTACTTTAATTTTATAAGAGGCCATTAATATGTGTAAACTCACATATCCATGTTAATTACTTTATAAAATCCAAGTTACCTGTTAAACAAATAAATAAAATAAAATAAATAAAATGACCTGAATGCATCTATTTCAAAATCAGAAAACATTATGGGCAAGTGACATCATATTATAAGTTAGGGGACTATAGAGGTGACATAATAGGGGTACCAAATGACCAGCTTCAGGAGTGGGAGAGCAGCCTAATGGTTAGAGTACTGGCTTGGGAACCAAGAGACTAGGGTTCATTTTCCACTAGTACTCCATGTGGCCTTAGACAAGTCCCTTAATCTTTCATTGCTCAGAAAAATCCAAGTTATCAATGTCTCTGTTTAATGTACATTATCAAGTTTAAGTTACAATGTAAACCTCTTTGACTGAAATGATAAAGCGGTATAAAAAAACCTGTTAAATAAATGAAATGACCTTCCATGCATCCATTTCAAAATCATAAAGCATTATGGGCAAGTGACATTTCATCATAATTTAGGGGATTTAATACTGTAGAGGTGGCATAATAGGGGTTCCAAATGACCAGATTCAGGAGAGGGGAACTTGCATGTCCAGGTCAGGATGTGGAGAATTTCCATAGTATTTTATAAGAAACTCTATCAAACATGAAGCTCCTGCACATATATGTCACTTCACATCCAGCAGGAGCAGTGATGTTAAAAAGCTGCACATGAAGAAAAATATATGTAAAAACCTCCACATATGTTGGGGGGCAACTTTTTAAAACAGTGTTCCCGATCTGCATGGACACAGGATCCTGTAACATTAGTCACCCCTCCCCAATTATCCCCACCCTGACCTTGATGTACCCTGATCAACCCCTGACCTTAGTTCCCCCCAATGCCTCCAGAAATTATCACATTACCTTCCAGATACTCCTAGTCACCCACAGCATTCATTCTCTACTCCAACCCCCCAACCACTTTCAAGCCTCCCCAACATGAAGACCTTCTTACCTGACTCCTCTAGCAGGCCCCTGATGGGGGTGGTAATGAGAGAGAGACACACTGGCTAATGGCTGGGGGGAAGGCGGCTATGAGAGACACTGGTTTGCTGATGGGGTTATGAGAGAGAAAGTGTGAAGCCAGGGTATTGGGGCAGTTTCTCCAAATTGGTACCAGGTCTATGTGAAGCAAACTTTTTTTTTGCTTCACATATTACCAGGCCATAGTGATATGTGAAGCAAAAAGGTTGCCTCAGGTGCAGCTATAAAGGGTCACCAATATGCTGCTGACAACATACTCATTGGGGATGGTGAGAGGGGGAAGGGTAGGCGGAGAAGTGTCACTGTTTTTTGTTATCATTGTGTATTGACTTATTAAGGGCCCGATTTATTAAGCTTTGTTTTGCTATAGAAAAACTTTAAAGAACTCCGATACACCTTTTTTGGGGGGAGGAGAGGCAGTGTGACCAAGATCTCAGCAGCTGGCTCCTAAATTTTTAAGCTGTCTCCTAGATTCCAAGAAAATTTATGAAGGCTTGATCTATGCCTTTGTTTAGGGTTGTACCTGCCATTCTGTGCAGATTACCCACCTCTACGCATTTTTGAAGTTATTTAAGTTTGCTTTTATTCCATCCTCTTGTGTCTGTCCCAAGCTTTTTTGAATTCTGTTACTGTTGTTGCCCCCTCTACCTCCATAGGGAGGGCATTCCTGTCCTCCTTCTGCTCTTGGGTATGCTTACTTAGGTCTTCAATTCTCTTCTCATACCTCATCTGGAGCAGGCAAGTCTTCTTATATCCTTTGTGAGGTATGGTCTACAAAACTGAACAAAATACTCTAAGTGAGGCCTCACCAATGACTTGAATAGGGGCAGTAATATCTCCTTCTTCCTGCTGGTTATTTCTCTCTGTATGCAACTTAGCCACTGCCCCATCAATTTTTTTTATCATCTTGAGATCCTCAGACACTATTACCCCGAGGTCACTTGCCTGGTCTTTGCACACCAGCTTTTTATCCCCTTTTGCATATAGCTCCTTTGGATTTCTGCATCCCATGTGCAACACTCTGCACATAATCATATTAAATCTTAATTGCCAAGCATTAGACTATTCATGTTATCTACTCCCTCTGAGATGTTGACTCTGTTGCAAATCTTCGGGTCATCTTCTTCTGTGAATGATATGACATCTACTCTATTTCCATTAGTAGCTTTGTCAATTATCTGTGGTCCTTCTCCAGGATTTTCTTTTATGAATACAGAACAGATATATTTGTTTAGCAATTCTGCTATTTCCTTATCACTTTCCACAAACTGGGCTTCAGCACCTTACAGTTTCGCAGTTCCAACTTTTGCCATTCTCCTGTCCCTTGTTACCTCACTTCACATCTGTAGCCATTTTTTCTTTGGTGTGTGCTTTTGCCATCCTGATTTCTCTCTTTACGTCTTTCAGTTTTATCTAGAATTCTTTCCTGTATTCATCTTTTTTGTGGTCTTCCAAATTCCATGAACCCTGCCTTTTTTGCCTTTATTTTTGCATCCATTTCTTTGGAGAACCATTTTGGTTTTCTTTTTCTCTTTCCTCGTATATATATATATATATCTGTAGCCCTTTTTAAAGTCTCTTTCATTTTAGTCCACTGTGTTTCCACTTCCCTTATCTCTTCTCATCTTGCCAGCTACTCTTCCGGGTACTTTCCCATTTTACTGTAGTTAGCATTTTTGAAATCTAGGGTTTTTGAATTTGCTGTGATTAGACCTTCACCTCATACCACATTATGTGGTAATCCCTGCTGTTCAAGTGGGCACCTACATAGATATTAGATGTACTGTCTCCTTTGGTGAGTACTAGATCCTTCCCTGGTAGGGTCTTTCACTAGTTGTCTGAGCAAAACCTCTTGTAGGGCATCCATGATCTTTACACCTCTTTCCAGATTTGCAGACAAGATACTCCAAGTATTATTACTTCTCCCTTCTACCACTTCTGCAATATCATTGATCAAGTCTCTATCTATTTTGTCCATTTGATTTGGAGGAATGTAGAATACACCAGTGTGAATGGTAGTGCCATCGCCTCTTTCCAAAACAATCTACGCAATGTTATACTTCAAACAATCTATGCAAATGTTATACTTCAAGGCCTCCCCAAAAACACACTTAGTCCTCTGCAATTAGCGATGAATGCTGCTGCCCGTGTATTGTGTGGGACCTCAAGATGAGATCACATATCCCCCGTCCTAAGAGATCTACACTGGCTCCCGATAAGCTGTAGGATCTCCTTCAAGGCCCTGCTAATCACTTTCAAGGCCATAAACAACATTGCGCCCCCCCTCAATCTCCATGCTCATCTCCCAACCTCCCAACAACAGACCCAAGAGGATGCACTCCTCCAATACACTTATTACGCCAAAAGTATCCACAAAGTGGGCACAATCAACCAACAATCGGGCATTCGTGTCCTACGCACCCAGATCATGGAACAACCTCCCTCATGACATCAGAGCAATCAAGGACATCACTCAATTTAGAAAGGCCCTCAAGCACCATTTGTTCATTACGTACTTTTCACAACACAACAATCCCCCTCACGCCTCCCACCCTCCCACATACCATCCCTCAACCTGATAGCTTAACAGCATACAAAAGTTTGATAAGAGGAAGTGGCCCGTAAATGCAACACGGTCCACACTGGTTCTCACTCCCTGTTCTACCCTTGTAAGATTATTCCCTGTTCTACCCTTGTAACATTATTGACACAGCAGTATGTAAATTGTACATAGTTTTCCCTGTTTTTCTCCAAGTTGTTTTCCCTGTTCGATGTAAACTCGGGAGTGCCCTGCTGTCCTCGAGTCGTTCTGTTAACTGTAAACCGCACTGATGATAAAGAGTGTGGTATAAAAGAAAAGAAATGTTAAATAAATAAATAAATCCACAGTGCTTGTGCCACTGAATATCCCACTCACTGTGATTAACGCAGTTAACAGATCTGCTAACCACGGTAATTGCTTTGAATATGCCCCCTTCATGTTTAAACCAGGTTTGGAGCCATTTATTAAAGCTGGTTGTGTGATTCAGTCTCTCTTCCCCATTACTATGAACAGGTAGAAATTCTGAGAATGCTATAGTGTTGACAATGGATTTAAATCTCTTCCAAAATTTAGGTGCCTCTTTGCACTAGAGGTACTATTTCTAGCTAAATCATTTGTCCCTAGATGGATAAGAACATCAATTTTAGAATCCTTACTTTCCTCTCTGACTTCACTAACAATCTGGTTTGTATTCCTGCTAACTGAAGATCCTGGGAGGCATTTGACTGTCTTTTTACCCTGGAACTTTATTCCCTAAGGGGATCATTCCAGAAAGCGAATAAGGATTTGTACGTGTGCCAGGGAAATTTATATGCCGAAAACATTCCCGATCGTATTCCAAAACACTGCTGTCATGCACGTCCATGGCGCAAAACGGGGGCATGATCAGCCGCGGAGATGTATAATGCATATTCAGGAAAGGTCCATGTACATATTAAGTGTTTCCCTGAAAAGTCCACATCATTCCTGCTGAAAAGTGGAATAAGGCCAGGACTTTAAAAAATTTCTGCTCTTCTCTGCGTGCATTCCGTAATGAAGAATGGTTGTGACAAGTATGTTTTGAACTGGTATGACTGCAAAATGGAAAACACAAGATGTAGTTTTAAGGAACAGAGAGCAGAGGTGAAGGAATGTTGTAAGGCATAGACACATTAATAAGCACCCTTCCAGAAATTTTAAGAAGAGCAATAGTGTGCATTATGACAATGCTGAAATATGCTGTTTGTGCTAAAGGAGTTAATATTCTGAAAAATGGGACTGCAGATGGAGTGATAGTATGGGCGTGAGCAGGGAAAGGATTCTTGTTTGGGTCAGAAACGGAGACTATATATTTAGTCCTGGTACCCCATTCTATGATGTTATGTCATAGCTGTTATGTATAGGTTCGGAGCATCTTTTTGGCAGAATTATGTTTTTGTGACAGAAAGCGAGTGTGTGTGTGGTTTCAGGGGTGCACGGGAGGATCTGGTGTGCTCATCTACAATTCAGGGGGGACATGAAACCTGGCAAATATCTTGACCATATGGATGACTGCAGCGTCATCAGGTGCCTGTGTGACCAGGCAGACAAAATCAGAGAAGGTTCTCTATAGCGAAATGTCAAAACATATCCCTGTCGTTAATAAGGGACCCTCAGAATAAGGGCATTCAACAGTGAAAGCAGCACTAATGCATGCCGATAATGCACATTTTTTGAGACCAATGGTGTTGCTGGTGAGCATGTATTAGTGCTATTTGCAGTGCTGAATGTTCTTAGTCTGAGGGTCCCTTATTATTTACAGGGATATGTTTTCACATTTAGCTATAGGGAACCTATGCAGATTCCTTCTGGATTACTTTTCATAGGGTGTACTCTAAGAAGATCATATATTGTTGGCAGTGTAATAGGGCAGCCATACATCTGTTGTGCCAGGCACTGGGAAACATGACTGCTGTTGTGCCAATATTCCCCAGATTGTACCATGAGTCCTACATCCTTATCCATTCCAGGATCTATGAGAGCTGCGAGAGTGGTGATATATCTGGAGTCTGGCCTGACCAGGGGAGCAGTTCCACAAAGCAGATTATGGGAAGGCAGATAGTATAGCTCCACAGATAGCGGATGCATATAGACTAACAAATGCCACGATGGGACAGGTGTAACGGCTGTGAGATATGCCAGTACCCAGATAGGTGGGCTTCAGATGCCATAGCCAGAAGGCCCTACTAATAATACTATTACTACTGATCATTTGTATAGCACTACAATGCCTATGCAGCGCTGCATACACACACGTAAAAGATGGTCCCTGCTCAGTAAAGCTTGCAATCTACAGTAGTCAAGACAGACAACACAGCAGCTGTGGACAGGATACATCCACGGGGAATGGTAAGGAAACACAAGGGAGATTAGGTGGATCAGATCCAAAAGCAGCAACAAAGAGGTGAGTGCTCAGCCTGGATTAGCGAAGGGCCAGAGAAGAAGGCTGATGTACAGACTCATGTAGTTTGTGCTAAGCACAGGGAGCAGCAAGGTGAAAGGAGAGAAGTCTGGAGTTGACAGTTGAAGAGGAGGGCACAGAGAGAAGTGATCTGCCAGAATAGCAGGGTTCCCCAGGAAGGGTGTAGGAGGCATAAGAGAGGAACAGAAGTGTGCAGCAGCTGAATGAGTGCATTTATAGGCCTGAGGCACAAAAAGGGCATACATTTGTTGCTCAGCAATATTTTGCATCCTTTGGGGAACTACACTGTTAGTTTTGGGTTTTGTGCACTTGGTAAGGGTCCATTCTTAGCAGTTTAAAGTGTGTTTGTAAAGATGATCAGGGCAGGAATCACTGGGGCCTTTTTATAATGCCAATTACCGTTTGATGCATAGTATGCTCAGACATATATGTTCATATTTACATGCTCTTATACCATCTTAGGGTGCACTGGGATTACCTAGCACTTTTCAGGGCCTGTAGAGGGCTGGTATGTGGTCTAGATTGCAGCAGTAGTAGTTTCTCATTGGTATTCATGTCTAGTTTGTATCAGCAAACTACTGTCAGTGTGAAGAGCACCTTAGGAGATGCATGTTTTTCCCAGGGGGCATGGCGTTCGCGGGTACATTGCGGAGACGGCCATAATCCAAAACATGTAACTTTTCAGAATATGATGGGTCCGTGGACATCCAAAGCATATACCCATGTCCAATAATATTGACGGGGGACGTGCTTCTCCATTATATTGCATGGCTAGGGTTGCCAACTTTTTCACCGAGAAAAACCCGACACCTGTGGCTTGCCATGCTCCACCCATTCTCCGCCCCTAGTCCCACCCCTGCCCCGCCCCCAGCCCCACCCACAAAAATTACCGAGGATACGTGTAGGCTAACTTCCTTGGTCAGATAATAATTAAACTGGGAACCCCAAAATCCAAACATGAAATGTACAACACTGGAGAAATAAAACTATAAAGTAATTTCCTCTTGCACTAAACAAAAACGCAAAGATGTTAGCAATACACACTTCCCAGACCAGACATATTCCAGTTAATAAATTCAAAATAAAAAGTATTTTTCTACCTTCTGTTTGGGAGTTTTATTTTCAGTTGCAATTGCTCCAGTCAATTTCTTCTGGTTTCTTCGTGTCTTCTGCGAGCTATCCATTTGTCCTTTCTTCTCTTTTAGATGTTTTCCATTCTCTCTCTATTTCTGCTTTAACATACTGATTGTTTCCCTTTTGCTCTTTCCCCCAATTCTTTCCTTATTCCTTTATCATCCGTTTAAATTTCACCCTTCCATTCTCAAGCCCCTCTTACTCTCCCAATACCGGCCCATCATAGACTTTTCTTCCACACAAAATATTTTTTTCCCTCTCCATTCTCATTCCCCATCCATTCTAGTCCTCCCCCCAAATCAATTCCCTTATAGTTCTAGGCCCACCCAGCATCCACTCCCTTCTAGTCCCATTCTCCCATGCCCCACATCAGCCCATTTTCAGTCCTATTCCAGCTCTTCATCAGCCCATTTCCAGTGCTAGCCCTCACATCACAGGCCATTTCCAGTCCTAGCTCCCCCCCCCAATCACAGCCCATTTCCAGTCCAAGTCCCCCATCACAGCCTATTTCCAGTCCTAGGCCCCCCCCCCCACCATCACAGCCCATTTGCAGTCCGAGTCCCCCCGCACCATCACAGCCCATTTGCAGTCCGAGTCCCCCCGCACCATCACAGCCCATTTGCAGTCCTAGCCCCCCTAATCACAGCCTATTTCCAGTCCAAGATCCCCCTTCCTCCACCATAGCCCATTTCCAGTCCAGGTCCCCTCCACCTCCATCACAACCCATTTCCAGTCCATGCCCCCCCCCCATAACCCTTTTACAGTCCAGGTCCCCCCCCCCATCACAGCCTATTTCCAGTCCAAGTTCCCCCCCCCTTAGCCCTTTTCCAGTCCAAGTCCCCCCCTTAGCCCTTTTCCAGTCCAAGTCCCCCCCCTTTAGCCCTTTTCCAGTCCAAGTCCCACCCCCTTAGCCCTTTTCCAGTCCAAGTCCCCCCCCCTTAGCCCTTTTCCAGTCCAAGTCCCCCCCTTAGCCCTTTTCCAGTCCAAGTCCCACCCCTTAGCCCTTTTCCAGTCCAATTCCCCCCCTTTAGCCCTTTTCCAGTCCAAGTCCCACCCCCTTAGCCCTTTTCCAGTCCAAGTCCCCCCCTTAGCCCTTTTCCAGTCCAAGTCCCCCCTTAGCCCTTTTCCAGTCCAAGTCCCCCCCCCTTAGCCCTTTTCCAGTCCAAGACCCCCCCTTAGCCCTTTTCCAGTCCAAGTCCCCCCCTTAGCCCTTTTCCAGTCCAAGTCCCCCCCTTTAGCCTTTTCCAGTCCAAGTCCCCCCCCTTAGCCCTTTTCCAGTCCAAGTCCCCCCCTTAGCCCTTTTCCAGTCCAAGTCCCCCCAACCCTTAGCCCTTTTCCAGTCCAAGTCCCCCCACCCCCTTAGCCATTTTCGTTTCCATGTCCCCCCCCCACTTTGCCCTTTTCCTGTCCAGGTCCCACCCCCCTTAGCCCTTATCCATTCCATGTCCCCCCCCCCTTAGCCCTTTTCCAGTCCAGGTCCCCCCCATCACAGCCAATCCAGTCCTTGCCCCCCCCCCCCGACCAGCATCACGGCTGTCTGAGGCTTCAGAGGGAGCCGGGGAAGCCCGCGCGAGGCCCCGGCTCCCTCTGTACAGCCACCAGCGTGAAGAGCCTTTACCTTCACGCTGGCGGCTGTTCCTGTGAAGCTGCGAATGCTGGGAAAGGTTAAAGGTTGCCCTTTAACCTTTCCCAGCATTCGCGGCTTCACAGGAACAGCCGCCAGCGTGAAGGTAAAGGCTCTTCACGCTGGTGGCTGTTCAGAGGGAGCCGGGGCCTCGCGCGGGCTGCCCCGGCTCCCTCTGAAGCGGAGAGAAAAGCCGTTTTTTTTGCTCTGGCCGCTCCCGATCTTGCGGCCAGAGCAAAAAAACCGGCTTTTAAAGGGCCGGTTTTGCCTCTGCGCCGGCAGCCGGCCTGGCCGTGGAAAAACCGGCCAGGCCGGCTGAAAACCGGCCAGTTGGCAACCCTATGCATGGCCCATGCCTGCACCCTTGAATGTCAATCAATGGGAAAACCACAAGGATTCCCCCAACACTTCCAATGAGCTTGTAAACTCAAGTTTTTGTCGGGACCAGATCGGCAAGAGAGGGGAGAGGAAAAACTCCCGCCTCAGCGTCGAACGGGCCCGTTTTATTCAACAAGCAACAAGCAAAAAGGAGTGAACATAGTGCAAAAACACACTTATCTGTGAGAGGCGAAAGGACTTCAAATCGGTTCAGCACAGCACGACATGCATGATTCGGGCATCAGCAGCCCTGTATCAAGTGCTCGACAATTGGACTGAAAGGTCGCCTCTAAATGACTTTCGTTTTTTGATACACATTTGCAGTCATTGGACATTGGGGGGTTCTGTTTATTTGATGCACCCTTGAATGGGCAGCACACCAGATGTGTGCATGGGCCGACAGAATAGCGCTTTGCCCGTGCTGCATCGAACACGTCAGTGTCCCAGATTCTGGACCCACAGGCACGTCCAGACTCACGCATGTGAAATTAGATTCAAATGAGGCCCATTTTTCATTTAAACGTGCATGTTATGGAATCGCACTCTAAGTTAATGATTCTAATAATGGAGTCTCCAAGTAGAAACTGTTTTGTGTTTTGAAATTATTTGACAATGCTTCAGCTTCCATTAATTGGGGCATCCTCATTTACCAAGGCAAAGAAGGCATTATGCAAAGGTATCTCTTGGTCAGGGTCGACCAGTCCATTGTGCGAGAATGTTGTTCGCATAGGGTACCGTGCTTCAGGGGGCCCCGTGAAACTCCATTCTTGCACAGATGGATGACTTCAGAGGGAGCTGAGGAAGCCTGCGCGAGGCCCTGGCTCCCTCTGCACAGCCGCAAGCATGAAGAGTGTTTTCCCTCACGCTGGCAGCTGTTTCTGTGAAGCGCGCAAGTGTAAGGAAATTACCTATAACCTTTCCCAACATTCAGCACGCTTCACTGAAACAACTGCCAGCATGAGAGAAAACATTCTTCACGCTGGCGGCTGTGCAGAGGGAGCCGAGGCCTCACGCAGGCTTCCCCGGCTCCCTCTGAAGTCCCTTAGATGGCCATGGGACTCTTCGGCGGCTGGGCGGACAGGTGGGGGCGCTAGGACTGGAAATGGTCTGTGATGGGGGAGGGAGCTTGGATTGCATATGGGCTGTGATGGGGGGGGCGAAGCTTGGACTGGAAATGGGCTGTAATTGGAGGAGGAGCTTGGACTGCAAATGGGCTGTGATGGGAGGGTAAGCTGGGACTGGAAATAGGCTGTGATGGGGGGGCTAGGCTGGAAATGGGCTGATGGGGGGAACTTGGACTGGAAATGATTTTGGGGGGCTAGGATTGGAAATGGGCTGATGGGGGCTGGAATAGGCCTGGAAATGGGCTGTGATGGGGGGTAAGCTTGGACTGGAAATGGGCTAGGATGGGAGAGTAAGCTGAGACTGGAAATGGACTGTGATGGGGGGCTAGGACTGGAAATGTGCTGTGATGGGAGGGTAAGCTGGGACTGGAAATGGGATGATGGGGGAAGCTTAGACTGGAAATGGGCTGATGGGGGCTGCTTGGACTGCAAATGAGTTGATGGGGAGCTGGAATATGACTGGAAATGGCTGATGGGGAACTTGGACTGGAAATGGGCTGATGGGGGGCTGGAATAGGATTGGAAATGGGCTGATGGGAAGGGCTAAGACTGTAAATGGGCTGATGGGGGGAGCCTATGGGCTGGAATAGGACTGGAAATGGCTGATGGGGGCTGAAATAGGACTGGAAGTGGGCTGAGGGGAGCTGGAATAGAGCTGCAAATGGACTGATGGGGGCTGGAATGGGACTGGAAAGGATCATATGGGGGGCTAGGACTGGGAATGGGATGTTGTGGGGGCATGGAGAATGAAGATGGAGAGGGGAAAAGATATTTTGTGTGGGAAGGAAGAAAAATCTATGATTGGCCGGGTATTGGGAGAGTAAGTGGGGATTGAGAATGGAAGGGTGAAATTTGAGTGGATGATAAAGGAATAAAGAAATAAATGGGAGAAAGAGAAAAAGGGGAAAGATCACTATGTTAAAGCAGTTATAGAGAGAGTATGAAAAAAATCTAGAAGAGAGAAGAAAGAACAAATGAACCACAGACAATGGAGAGTTAGCAGAAGACACGAAAAAAACAGAAGAAAGTGAATGGAGAAATTGCAACTGAAAAATAAAATGCCCAAACAAAAGGTAGAAAAATACTTTTTATTTTGAATTTATTAACTGGAATATGTCAGGTCTGGGAAATGTGTATTGATATCATCTTTGCGTTTTTGTTTAGTGCAAGAGGAAATTCATTTATAGTTTTATTTCTCCAGTGTTAATTTCATGTTTGGCTTTTGAGGTTCCCAATTTAATTATTATCTTCCTATTTCTAATCTGTGATCCCTTGTTCTTTGTGTGGTGACGGTCTATGTCCTGCATGTGTAACCGAGTTGAGATATTCTGTTCTTGTAGGTTCTGTTTGACAGTGCCACTTGTTCTCTTTCCCCCAGTGAGATGTATTGGTATTCTCTGAGATGTATTGGTTTAATATTTGCAGTGTTGCCTTTTTGATAGGTAGGGTTTGGTGCTTTGTGAGTCCTGGTAGTGCTGTTATGATATGGTGGGTTTGCTATGGGTTCTAAATAGTCAGTGTTTATAATACTTCCTAATGGGCCTGGCGGTTGGCACTGGAATATAGTAATTTAGAAATCTGGTAGTCTTTCTTTATCCAGACACTTATTAAGAGGCATGTTTACTAAAAGCACATTATGCAAATATTTATACAAATGAGGCTCCTTATGCAAATGAGGTCCTGCAATTAATCTCTGCACTTGGCCCTGCACCCCCTTGGGCCACCCCTGCTCTTGGTGAAGTGGGTGTCTCAGTCTTATGGGATGTAACCTGCCAGAGCTCAAGGTGATATAGTTATTTCTGTGTTGCTTGATTCTTCTTGGGATTGGTGGTATGTTGTTTTCAGGTTGTATCTTGGAAGAGGTTTGTTTTATTGCAGCTAATTAGTTCCTTAGTTGAGTCAATTATTTTTTCGCAACAGATAGCTTAAGACAAATAGGACAAGCTCTAAGGCTCAATGCATCAGAGGTTAGGCATTCATTTAACTTAGATATCCAATCTCTTTCAGTTTCAGAACATCATATTTATCTCATATTGTTACACCCTGTCTTAAACAATTATAAGAAAATTTATCACAAGTCATTATCACAAACATTTTAATCAACTTATCATCAGATCAGGGAACAACCTCCTATGAAATCACAAAGAGTCAGATTCCATATAGGCCGGCTAGCAAACGCAGAAATGTTTAAGTCGGACACGGGTGCGATTCCAACCTGATTGCGAAGACACGGGTATGGACACGCCTGCGTTTCTGGCATCGGGATCATAGACATATCTGACGCGGCACGCCCAACATGCTGTTCAGCAGACCCGTGCACATATCCAGCATGAGGCCCATGCATGGATACAGGCACAGGCCATAAAGCAGAGAAACATGTCTCTGGCAATAGTAGGAGATACAGGTAAACAATGATCAGATTTTTTATTTACATTCTCTTATATACCGTGCTATTTTGCATCAGTGCAGTTTACATTGAACAAACTGAAATTACATTGAACAGGGCATTATAATTTGGAGATAACTATTTTACAGGGAACATGGGCTATGGAGGGTTAAGTGGCTTGCCGAAGACCACCTGTGGGACTAGAAACCCCAGTCCTTCCGGCCCAAGGTTGCTGTCCTCTAGTGGGATTTGAACTCCCAACCTTCCGGCCTGAAGTACCTTGCCCCAACCACTAGGCCACTCCTCCACTCCGTAGGTTTTGGATGGGTCCATGCTCACTGTATTCTGTAAAGTAACACGTCTGTGATCGTGCCCGTTTCTGAGCTGGCCACACCTCCGCTGTTAAAATGTGCATCTCCTAAGTTGCTGTGCTCACTGACAGTAGTTTGCTGATACATAAAAGACATAAATACTGATGATAAATGCATGCTGATGCAAACTAGACCATATCCTAGTCCCCTACATGCCCAGAACAGTGCTAGGTAATCCCAGCGCACTCTAACATAGTATAAGAGAATGCAAATATGAACATATATGACAGAACATACCTTGCCTCAAATGGTACTTGGCATCAGAAAAAGGCTTTAGTGAGTCCTGCATTGGTCAGCTCTACATACACTCTTTAAAACGCTCAGGACGGGCCCTCATCATGTGCACAGAAAACATCAATCATATAGCAATTCCCCAAGGGATGCATAGTATTTCTGAGCAACAAGTGTATGCCCTGGCTATGGCATGTCTCATGGCACAATCTGGGGACTGTTGGCACTATATCGGCACTATATTGGCACTAACGCGAAATAAAGACCTTTCCAAGTACATTCGTAGCAAAAACCCTGTGAGAGAGTCAGTTGGTCCATTAGATGATAAAGGGGTTAAAGGAGCACTAAGAGGCGATAAGGCGATAGCGGAGAGACTGAATGAATTCTTTGCTTCGGTCTTTACTGAGGAAGATATAGAGATGTTACCCATGACTGAAGTGGTATTTAAAGGTGCGGAAGAATTGAAGGAAATATCGATACATCGGGAAGATGTATTACAACTATTAGATAAACTGAAGAGTAGCAAATCACCTGGGCCGGATGGTATACTTCCAAGGGTGTTGAAAGAACTGAAATATGAGATTGCAGACCTGCTATTAGTAATCTGTGAACTATCATTAAAATCATCTCTAATACCTGAAGATTGGAGGATCGCCAATGTAACACCAATTTTTAAAAAGGGTTCCAGGGGTCATCCGGGAAACTACAGACCGGTGAGCCTGACATCAGTACCGGGAAAAATGGTAGAAACCATCATAAAGAATAAAATTACTCAGCATGTAGATAGTCATGACCTAATGGGAGACAGCCAACATGGCTTTAGACAAGGAAGATCTTGTCTTACTAATCTGTTTTTTTGAAGGAGTGAATAAACAGGTGCACAAAGGTGAGTCGGTTGATACTGTGTATCTGGACTTTCAGAAAGCCTTTGACAAGGTCCCTCATGAGAGACCTTTGGCAAAACTAAAGAGTCATGGGATAGGAGGCAGTGTACTATTGTGGATCAGGAACTGGGAGAAAGGTGAATAGTGGTGTACCCCAGGGATCTGTGCTGGGTCCGCTGCTTTTTGACATATTCATAAATGACCTGGAAAGTGGAATAACGAGTGAGGTTATCAAATTTTCAGATGACACAAAACTATTTAAAGTTGTTAAAACCCAAGAGGATTGTGGAAAATTGCAAGAGGATCTTGATAAATTGGAAGACTGGGCATCAAAATGGCAGATGAAATTTAATGTGGACAAGTGCAAGGTTATGCACCTAGGGAAGAACAACCCAAACTATGGTTACACGATGCAAGGTTCAACTTTAGGAACCACCACCCAGGAAAAAGATTTAGGCGTCATTGTGGATACCATGTTAAAACCCTCGGCCCAGTGTGCAGCGTTGGCCAAGAGAGCAAATAGAATGCTAGGTATGATAAGGAAAGGAATGGAAAATAAAACAAAAGATATTATAATGCCTCTATATCATTCCATGGTGAGACCGCAACTTGAATATTGTGTGCAATTCTGGTCGCCATATCTTAAAAAGGATATAGCGATTTTAGAAAAGGTTCAGAGAAGAGCCACCAAAATGGTAAAGGGGATGGAAGGATACTCCTATGAAGAAAGGCTAAAAATGTTAGGGCTTTTTAACCTGGAAAAGAGACGGCTGAGGGGAGATATGATAGAAGTCTATAAATTAATGAACGGAGTGGAACAGGTAAACGTAGATCGATTGTTTACCTTATCAGAATATAGAAAGACTAGGGGACATGCAATGAAGCTACAGGTTAAACTATTTAAGACTAATAAAAGAAAATATTTTTTCACTCAACGTGTAATCAAACTCTGGAATTTGTTACCGGAGGATGTAGTAAAGGCTTTTAGCGTAGCTGGGTTTAAAAAAGGTTTGGACAAGTTCCTGGGGAAAGGTCCATAAACCATTATTAAGAAGGGACCCAGGATATCAATACTTGACCCAGTACAAGCATTGCGGAACTTGTGTCTTTTGGGGAAACTGCTAGGTACGTATGACCTAGATTGGCCACTGTTGGAAACAGGATACTGGGCTTGATGGACCTCGGTCTGACCCAGTATGGCATATCTTATGTTCTTATGTTCTTATATCAGTCATATCTCCCAGTGCCTGGCCCTCCTCCCTGACTGCAGATCAGCACACCAGATCCCCTCATGCAACCCTCAAACCACAGACACACACTCCCATTTGCTGTCATAAAAGACATAATTTAGGGAAACAGATGCTCAGCACCTTTAGATAAAAGCTGGTGGACCATAAAAGCATGGAGTGCCAGGACTACGAATCTGATACCCCTTTCTCACTCAAACACAATCCTGTTGCAGACTCACTCACACTTCTTACATCTACATTCCCATCTTACATTGTGGCTACAACATAACATAGGAATTGTGAGGGTCCCTCAGATTAGCTCCTTTAGCACAAACAATGACTGTCAGCATAGCCACCATAATCACTATTACTTGTCTTAAAATATCTTTAGGGGTGGTTATTAATGCCCCTTTAGCTTACAAGATTCTCTCACCCCTGATTTCTGTTCATTATAAATGTATCTAGCTTTGTTTTACAGCCTGCAGTCACACCAGTTTGAAGCATACGTGTCACAATCGCTATACAAGCACAGTAGAACTGGCTTTATTCCACATCTCCGGCAGGAATAATGAGCATGTTCACGGGGAACATAAAAAAATATACATGGGCCTTTCCTGAATATGCTTTATACATCTCCATGGCAAACTACTCCCCCGTCCACCCCTCCTGGGCACATTCTGAGATCCCCCCATTCTGCCCCTCCTGGGCATGATCTGAGATCTCACATGTTCTGAGATCCCCATGTGCACGGGAGACTGTTTTTGGAATATGGTCATAGACGGTTTTGGGTGAAATCCATCTGCCATGCACATCCAAACAGCCTATTCACGTTATGGAATGACCCCCAAAATCACCAGATGATACACATTGTTCTGTTTGAAAGACTACATCAAGCATATAACCTGCCCTATGTGTTTGTTCAGTTAATACTTGATGCCAGACTAAGCTACTTAAAAGCTGAATAAAACCATTGTATGCAATGTCAGATGACAAATCACATTCATAAATATTAAATCCCCCTAAGAAAATGACCCTACTAATGTCATTTTCAGAAATAGCTAGAGCTTTAATCAATTTCATTTATTTATTTAACAATTTTTCTATACCTCCTTTTCATTTAATCAAGGCGGTTTACAATAACTTCAACTTTTACAAAGAACTTGCAAATTTAAACAGCATCATAACTTCAAAAACTTAAACAGTCTCTTGTAACATAAACGAAACTTATATACATCTTAGTAAGTGTAATGAGAAGGTTGATTGGTGTAGATGGCATAACTTGTGTAAATCGGCTTGTGGAGTGGTTAGTATGATTGGGGGTTAGTGTGAATTGTTCAATGAATAGGGTGGTTTTGAGCAACTTCTGGAAATCTTTTATATCAGTTGTCGATCTTAAATTTTCTGGGAGGACATTCCAAATAGCAGGGGCAGCCAGAGAGAAGGTTCGCATGGATGTGGATTTATTGGTTCTTGTGACTAGACTAGGGGTTGATGTAGTGTTTTTGGTGCAGTTTCTGTCTGGTCTTTTGCTTGCTTTGGTTCTGATGAGCTCTTGTAGTATTCCTGCTGACATGTTGTTTTTAATTTTAAAGATGGTGAGTGCTGATTTATATTTTGCCTGTGAAGAGATTGGTAGCCAGTGCAGATCTTGTAGTATGGAGTTATATGGTCTTGTATTGAAGCGCCATCAACAATATGGGCAGCAGTGTTCTGGACTATTTGAAGGGGACGAGTGGATTGTCTAGGTCAGTGATGGCTAACCTTTTTGAGCCCGAGTGCCCAAACTGCCGCACAAAACCAAAGAATTTCCTCAAAGTGCCAGCACGTCAATTAAAGCCTCATTTGCATAAGGTGCCTCATTTGCATAAATATTTGCATAATGTTACCATACACTAACTTTTAGTAAACATGCCTCTTAATGAGTATATGGATAAAGAAAGACTAAAAGGTTTCTACATTACTATAATCCAGTACCAACCGCCAGGCACATTAGGAACTACTACAAATGCTGCCCATTTAGAACCCCATAGCAAACCCGCCGTATCCTAACAGCACTACCAGGACTCACAAAGCACCATACCCTAACTATCAAAAGGCAACACTGCAAATATTAAACCAATACATTTCAGAGAACAACAATACATGACCTACTGGGGAAAGAACAAGTGGCAATGTCAAATAGGAATTATATAAACAGAATACCTCAGCTCAGTTACACATGCAGAACAGACCATCACCAAACAAGGAATCACAATTTAGAAACAGGAAGACAATAATTAAACTGGGAACCCCAAAAGCCAAACTTGGAATATACAACAACACTGTAGAAATAAAACTATAAATTAATTTCCTCTTGTACTAAACAAAGCGCAAAAATTAATGATGCACATTTCCCAGAGCTGACATATTCCAGTTAATAAATTCAAAATAAAGAGATATTTTTCTACCTTTTTTGCATTTTTTTTCAGTTGCAATTGTTCCAGCCACTTTCTTCTGGTTTCTTCGTGTCTTCTGCTAACTCTCCATCTGCTGTCCATTTGTCCTTTCTTCTGTCTTGTTTTTTTTTTTCCATTCTCTCTCTACATCTGCTTTAACATACTAATCTTTCTCCTTTTGCTCTTTCCTCATTCCTATTTCATCTACTCAAAATTTACCCCTCCATCCTCAATCCCCACTTATTCTCCCAATACCCGGCCAATTGTAGATTTTTTATCCCTCCCACACAAAATATTTTTCCCCTCTCCATTTTACTCTCCCAGCCCCATCCCATTCTAATCCTCCCCCAACACCAGCTCCCTTCTAGTTCCAGCCTCACCCAGCATCCATTCCCTTCTAGTCCCTGCATCAGCCCATTTCCAGTCCTAGCCCCCCATCAGCCCATTTCCAGTCCTAGCAACCCCCCAACCCAATACCAGTCCTAGCCCCCCCCATCAACCCACTTCCAGTCCTAAACCCCCATCACCCCATTTTCAGTTTAAGCCCCCCCTATAACCCATTACAGTCCTAACCCCCATCACCCCATTTCCAGACAGCCCCCATCAGCCCACAGCCCATTAGCAGTCCTACCCCCCCAGCCCATTAGCAGTCCTACACCCCCCGCCCGCCCGCCGCCCGCCCATTAGCAGTACTAACCCCCCCAGCCCCTTAGCAGTCCAACCCCCCCCCCTCCCTCCCTGCCCATTAGCAGTCCTAACCCCCCCTCCCTCCCTCCCTGCCCGCCCATTAGCAGTCCTAACCCCCCCCTCCCTCCCTGCCCATTAGCAGTCCGACCCCCCCCCTCCCTCCCTGCCCTTTCGCATTCCTAACCCCCCCTCCCTACCTGCCCATTAGCAGTCATAACCCCCCCCTCCCTCCCTCCCTCCCTCCCTGCCTGCCCATTAGCAGTCCTAACCCCCCCTCCCTCCCTCCCTCCCTCCCTCCCTGCCCATTAGCAGTCCTAACCCCCCCCTCCCTCCCTCCCTCCCTGCCCATTAGCAGTCCTAACCCCCCCCCTCCCTCCCTCCCTGCCCATTAGCAGTCCTAACCCCCCCTCCCTCCTCCCTGCCCATTAGCAGTCCTAACCCCCCCCTCCCTGCCCATTAGCAGTCCTAACCCCCCCCCTCCTCCTCCCTGCCCATTAGCAGTCCTAACCCCCCCCCTCCTCCCTCCCTGCCCATTAGCAGTCCTAACCCCCCCTCCCTGCCCATTAGCAGTCCTAACCCCCCCCCTCCTCCTCCCTGCCCATTAGCAGTCCTAACCCCCCCTCCTCCTCCCTGCCCATTAGCAGTCCTAACCCCCCCTCCCTCCCTCCCTGCCCATTAGCAGTCCTAACCCCCCCTCCCTCCCTGCCCATTAGCAGTCCTAACCCCCCTGGCAAATTTTTTTAAAAAAAAGCAGGCACTGGCTGCTGCCGCGGCAGATTGCAATGTCCCGCGGGGCCCCCTCCGCCCGCTAAGCCCCTCTGCAAGGGCTTTCAGATTCGCGAGGGAGAGCGTCTCCCTCGCGTCTCTGTTAAGCCCGCAGGGGCTAATGGGAAATTTCCCATCAGTCCCTCGCGGGGCTGATGGGAAATTTCCCATTAGCCCCTGCGGGCTTAACAGAGACGCGAGGGAGACGCTCTCCCTCGCGAATCTGAAAGCTCTTGCAGAGGGGCTTAGCGGGCGGAGGGGGCCCCGCGGGACGCTGCATTCTGCCCTTGCCGCGTCCGCGGCAGCAGTCAGAGCCAGCTTTTTCTTTTTTTGCGGACCTTCCCGCGTGCCAGCTGCAAGGCCTTCGCGTGCCACAGCTGGCACGCGTGCCATAGGTTCGCCATCGCTGGTCTAGGTAGACCTTGGAAGAGGAGATTAGAGTAGTCCAGCACAGGTGTAATGATGGCCTGGCATACTGTGCGGAAATGTTCTTTATTGAGGAGAGGTTTTAGTCTCCAGAGCATTGCTAGTTTGAAGAAGGCTGTTTTGGACATCTTGTTGATATGCAGTTGGAGGGTAAGTTGTTTGTCTAGAATCACTCCAAGATATCGAACTTCGTCTCTTATTGTAATTGGTGTATTCAAGATGTTGATAGAAGTAAGAGGAGTGAATGTGGAATCCCTTGTAATGATGATTGCTTCCGATTTTTTAATGTTGATGTTTAAGTTGTTGTTAGTAAGCCAGGTCGTTGTTTCACGAATGCAGGTTGATATAGTGGTATAGTCTGGGGCATCCATGTGGATAGGGATATATGCCATGATATCGTCGGCATATATAGCATATTGTATCTTGTATTTCTTAAATATTTTGCATATGGGCTGAATATAGATGTTGAAGACAAGAGCAGATAGTGAGGAGCCTTGGGGAACTCCTTCTGTTGTATGGAAGGGTGCTGAGGTGAGGTTACCAGATGTTACTCTCTGCTGTCTGTCTTCGAGGTATGATTGAAAACATTTGATAGTGGTGTCTTGGAGGCCAGTCTCCGTTAGACGCTTCAATAGGATGTCATGGGAAACTGTGTCGAAGGTGGCTGATTTGTCAATAAAAATTAGTAAGAAGCCCTTCTTTATCTTGTCTGTTCCTTTGATTATGTTATTGAATAGATGTAAATGTCTCAACACCGTGATTTGGATGGAATCCGTGCTGGTGGGGATCTAGTGGGTCATATTCATCAATTATGGTCTTGGAGCTGTCTCTGAACAATTTTTTTCGGTTATTTTTGCCAGGAATGGGAGGCTAGATATTGGGCGGTAGGCTGAAGGGTCGGTACTATTAGTTGAGGTGGTTTTACGAATAGGGCGGATAGTAGATTGTTTCAGTGCTTTGGGCATGTAGCCCTGAGTGAGAGAGGTGCTTACTATCTTTTGGATGTATGTGTTGAAATCTTCTTTGGTGGATTTAATCCAAGTAACTGGGCAGGGGTCTGAAGGAGACTTGGTGGTGTTTAGAGCAGTTTAGTTTGTTCTATTTGTTTAGTTGATGGAATGCTGAAGTTCTTCCATTGATTGGTAGTTGTGGAGCCAGCATCTGTAGTTGGTGTTCCATAAGAGCGATGTTCATATGGGGTGTGGTGGGACTGTTCTTGGATATTAGATAATCAGCAAAGGTTTGAGGGTACATCTTGCTTTCATCTTTCATGGTCGCGTCATTTGTAAGGGTGCGAATGATGTTGAAGAGTTCCTTGGGTTTGTTACAGGCTTTTAGAACAAGGTTTGTGTGGTATTATTGTTTATGTTTGTTTATTAGATTATTGTATTCTTTTTGCATCTCCTGGTATTGCTTCAATGTAGTTTCTGATTTGTTACGTCTCCAGCAGTGTTCCAGTTGTCGTAATTTTCTTTTGGATTCTCTTATTTTGTTAGAATACCATGGTGTAGATCTGGCCCTGTTTTTGTTGTGGTGTGAACTCTTTCGAGGTGGGAGTTGAGAGGTGGCAAGGATGGTGGTATTCCATGCGTTGACAGCCTCGTCCAAGTCGGTGAAATCTTGGAGTAGGGACTGCATGGTGTCTTTGAGGAAGTGCTCTTTGTTAAAAGCTTCGAAGCATCTGGTTGGCTGTTCATTTATCTGCAGGAACAAGCAGGAATGTAATCTTCACATATGGGTATCATTGGTACCGACGGAGCCTGCGCAGGAACGCTCCCCAGCGTCCAATTAGGAAGCTTTTGGGAGCATCCCACAGTGCCTGCATGCTGCCTTCCTGCCTTTCCCAACTGCCTCTCTCCAGTTCTTCATTTTCCGCGGAGCCAGCAGGTCGTGTTCATTTTCCGCGGAGCCAGCAGGTCGTGTTCCTGTCACCGCAGAAAATTGCTTCCTTATTCTTTATTTTTTTGTGGTCGCGTCTGCCTTCCCTGACGCTATACCAGTACCCCCGGTTCTTCTTTCTTTCTTTTTAGAAAAAAAAAATAATATTAATAATAATCCTTTTTCCAAACTTTTCTTTCCAGGTGAGTGCCATTTTGGGCCTTAGGCCCAAAATTTCCTCCACTATGGAGAAACCTGCCTTGGGTTTTAAAAAAGTGTGGCGGTACCATCTCCGTCACCAACACCCATGAGTGGTGTCTTAAATGTTTAGGTCCTGACCACTCCATCTCCGAGTGCATGGCTTGTGCCATGATGTCCAAAAGGGGTCAACAGAACCGAGCTGCCAAACTCAGCGCCCTTTTTCCTTTCGATGCAGCTTCGGTGGCATCGACGTCTTCCAGGGCTTCGTCTTCCTCCCATGGATCTCAAGTAACTAAACATAAGTCTAGCCGATCCTCAAAGGGTAGATCTCCTTCCAAGCATCGAGATACCTCTGGCGTTGCCCTTGAGGGTTCCATGCCGGCAAAATTGCCCTGGCGGGAGGCTTCGGCTTCCAAAGCATTATTGGGGCTACAGGATGTTCTCGAGGCCTCGATCTCGGCAGAACTACTGGTGCCATGCTCTGGGGTACCGGTTGCATCCGGTAACCATATCCAGGCATCGGCAGCATTGATAGACCAGAGGTTCCTGGCTATTGAACGCACTCTGGCGGCTCTCCTTGCGGCATCGACACCCTTGGAACCACATCAGATGGTTCAATCGGTACCGGCACCGATGCTGGTACCGGTGTCGGTACCGGTAATGATAGCATCGACATCGGTATCAGCTTTGCCGGCACCCAGTCATGCGATGCCTTCCGGTGCCGATACACCGGTACCGATTACCCCCGGTACCGACGTCGGTCGGTACGGGTATCGGGTTCTTCAAGAGCATCCGGACAGACGGTACTTCGAATCCTCGGAGGACTCCGAGGATTCTGACAGCTCTGCCGGTACCAGGATATTTCTCCCGGAGGAGCCTTCCTCTCCTAAACGTAGGATGTCTCCTCCAGAAGATATCTCCTTTCAGGATTTCATCAGGGAGGTGGCTCGTGTGTTGTCCATTACTGTGACTCCTGAAACAGAGCCCAGAGCTAAGGAGTTGGAGATTTTACAATATCCTAAGGCTCCTAAGAAGGCGGCTACCTTGCCTATCCATGAGATTTTACATGATCTCATGTTGAGAATGTGGGAGACACCTCTTACCACCTCTCCTCACTCTCGCAGACTGGATACCATGTATCGAGTACCTCCTTGTCCTGGCTTCCAAAAAACTCAGCTTCCCCACCATTCCATTGTTGTGGAGTCAGCTATGAGAAGGATCAGGAGTGCAAAGAGGCATGCCTCTAATCCTCCAGAACGTGAGTGTAGAACCTTGGATGCCTTTGGACATCGTACTTTCCAGGCTTCCATGCTTTCTGCCAGGATCAATTCCTATATTTTATATATGGGAATGTTCCTTAAAGAGGTCACAGGAGATTTAGAGGTTTTGAGCCCTCTTCTTCCTGAGGACAAAAGGCAGGATTTTAACACACTGGACAAGCATGCCCAGGATGTTTCTAAGTTTGTCAATCGTGCAGCTTTTGACTGTTTTGAGTGCATAAGCAGAACCTCTGCCATTGCCATAGGTGCACGAAGAACTGCCTGGCTCCAGGCATCCGACTTGGAGCTCTGGGTGCAGGACAAACTGGGAAATATCCCTTGTACAGGTGAGAATCTATTCGGCAAGAATTGGCAAGAAAAAGCCAATGAGATGGATGCTGACAACTCCACTTTGGATAGGTTGTACAAAGCTACAGCTGATCCTGTAAGAAAGAAATCTTTTAAGAAACCGTTCTTCTCAAAAAAGACAAGGTTTTACCCCTCTTATTCCCAGCAGGGACATTCCGCAGGTCAGCTTGTCCGAAAAGGTCAGCAACCACCTAAACAAAGGAAAGCAAAGATTGCCAAGCCTCAACCATCTCATCAGTCTCAGCCTCCACAAGGCCTTTGACTTTCATCTAGAGAACCAGAGCCTTCCACCATTCCAGGAAGGTTATGTCACTTTGCTCCCAGATATGGGCAGATAACAGCAGAGCATGGACACTCTCCGTTATAAGAGAGGGGTACAAGCTGCACTTTCTGTGCATGCCCTCTCCCACAATGGTAAGACAGTTCAATTCTCAGACCTCTCTCATCAACTTGTTAGATCAAGAGGTCACTATGCTTCTTGCCCAAGGGGCAATAGAAGAGGTACCCATTCATTAACAAGGTACAGAGTTTTACTCCCCCTATTTCCTTATCCCAAAGAAAACAGGGGGATACAGACCTATTTTAGATCTCAGAGAGTTGAACAAATTCCTGTTCAAAGAGAAATTCAAAATGATTTCTCTGGGAACTCTGCTGCCATACCTTCAGAGTCAGGATTGGCTTTGTTCTCTAGATCTCAAGGATGCGTATACCCATGTTCTCATCCATCCAACTCACAGAAAGTTCCTTCGGTTCCTTTTCCAAGGAAAGCACTACCAATACAGGGTGCTTCCTTTTCCTCAGCACCAAGAGTGTTCACGAAATGCATGGCTGTAGTAGCAGCATTTCTCTGTACTCTAGCGATATTCGTCTTCCCCTACTTAGACGACTGGCTCATTCGAGCCCCATCAGAGTCAGAGGCCAGGACTTCCCTATCATGCACAATGCGTATCCTTCAGTATTTGGGTCTGGTCATAAATATCCCAAAATCCAGTCTAACTCCCACTCAATCTCTAGAGTTCATAGGAGCTTTACTGGATACCAGAAAACGAGGGCCTATCTTCCCCAGGCCCGGTGCCTCCGCATGGTGCAGTTAGCTTCTTAAGCAGTGCTGAAACCTCATCTCACTGCCCGAGAAATGTTACAACTACTAGGCCACATGGCATCTACAGTGCATGTGGTCCCTTATGCTCGCCTCCATATGAGAGCAGCCCAGTGGACCTTATCCACTCAATGGACCCAGGCATCGGGGTGCCTGTCAGACAAAATAGCAAACACAAATCGTCTTATTTTGTCTCTCCAATGGTGGCAGTCCACTTAGAACCTGTTGCTGGGGTCCCTGTTTCAACAACCTTTACCCCAGGCAACTCTCACAACAGATGCTTCACCAGTGGGTTGGGGAGCTCATCTGCAAGACCTCTCCACCCAGGGCACTTGGTCTCCACAGGAGACTCATCTACATATCAATCTCTTAGAACTCAGAGCAATCTTCCTTGCTCTTCGAGTGTTCCACACACTGCTCAGCTACCAGACAGTCCTCATTCATACGGACAATCAAGTAGCCATGTTCTACGTGAACAAGCAGGGAGGAACAGGCTCTCTGTCGCTTTGCAATGAAGCTTTGCGACTATGGGCCCTCGCCAGAGAGCATCAGATTCATCTCCTGGCAGTTTATCTTCCAGGCATACAAAACTCTTGGGCAGACAGACTCATTCGAGTTCTGCTTCCACACGAATGGTCTCTACATGCAGACCAGGTGGCCAAGATTTTTCAAATTTGGGGAACCCCGGACATAGACCTCTTTGCAAGTCCGTTGAATGCCAAACTTCCCCGGTTCTGTTCCAGAATTCCGGCTCAGGGTTCTCGGGCCAGGGATGCCTTCCTCCTTCACTGGGGTCAAGACTTCCTTTATGCCTTTCCACCCATTCTCCTAATTCCCAAAACCCTGTTCAAGCTTCAGAGAGACAGAGGGCGTATGATTCTCATAGCTCCACATTGGCCACGGCAAGTGTGGTACCCTCTGCTTCTACATCTTTCTCAAGCCCCCTCCCTGGAGTTAGGGTCTGCTCCAGATCTCCTGTCACAGGAGGACGGAATATTATGGCATCCCAATCCCCAGTCTCTGCATCTCAGAGCTTGGTTGCTGAAGGCCTAGATCTTCATGATCTTAACTTCCCTCAGCAAGTAAAGGATGTCCTTTATGCTTCCAGGAAGCCTTCTACTAGACGCTCTTATGCTTTTAAGTGGAAGAGGTTTACCATATGGTGTTCGCAGAAGGGTCTTAACCCCCTGGTGATACCTTTGGAATCATTACTTGAGTATCTCCTTCATTTATCCAATGCAGGACTGAAGACTAACTCAGTAAGAGTCCATTTGAGTGCTATTGCAGCTTCTTTCAAGCCTCTAAATGGACAACCTATTTCCTCCCATCCTCTTATAGCAAGATTTATGAGAGGCCTTCTTCTAACTAAGCCTCCCATTAGGCCACCACCGGTGGCAAGGGACTTAAACCTGGTTCTTGGTCAGCTCATGAAGCCACCTTTCGAACCCTTAGCTACTATCTCATTGAAATTCCTTTCTTGGAAAGTTATCTTTCTCATTGCAATCACATCAGCACGTCACATCAGTGAGTTGCAAGCACTAGAGGCTGATCCACCTTATACAAGGCTTCATCATGACAAGGTAGTCCTTAGGACTCATCCACACTTTATGCCAAAAGTGGTCTCGCCTTTTCATTTGAACCAAGTGGTCTACCTGCCTGTGTTCTTTCCAAGACCTCATGCATCAAATGCAGAAAGGAATCTTCATACTTTGGACTGTAAAAGAGCTTTAGCCTTTTACTTGCAAAGAACACAGCAACATAGAAAGTCCTCTCAACTCTTTGTTGCTTTTGATCCTTCTCATTTGGAACTTCCAGTCTCCAAGAGAATACTGTCCAACTGGATTGCACAGTGTATTTCCTTTGCCTATCAGAGTAAGAACCTTCCTCTGGAGGGCCATGTCACAGCTCACAATGTGAGAGCCATGGCAGCTTCAATGGCTCATCTGCACTCTGTGTCTATCGACGACATCTGTCGAGCAGCCACTTGGGCCTCGGTTCATACCTTCACAGCCCATTACTGCTTGGACAAGGACTCCCACCGGGATGCCTTGTTTGGTCAGGCTGTTCTCCTACACCTCTTCCATACCTAATCAACTCCTACCCACCATCCCTGGTTGGATGCCAGAGATCCATGGGGGGAAGTGGAGCCCTGTTTCAGGGACACACAACTTCTGGGGTCTCTCCCTGGCATCTAAAGCTAGGGAGTCCCCATATGTGAAGACTACATTCCTGCTTGTTCCTGGAGATAGCATAGTTACTCACCTATAACAGATGATTTCTGGGAACAGCAGGAATTTAGTCTTCACAACCCACCCACCTCCCCTAGGAGTTGTATCTTTCTATCTATCTCTTTCTCTTTCCCTCTCTCTCTCTCTTTGTCTCAGCTTTAAACTCAACTGGAGAGAGGCAGTTGGGAAAGGCGGGAAGGCAGCACGCAGGTGCTGTGGGATGCTCCCAAAAGCTTCCTAATTGGACGCTGGGGAGTGTTCCCGTGCAGGCTCCATCGGTACCGACGATACCCATATGTGAAGACTAAATTCCTGCTGTTCCCGGAGATCATCTGTTACAGGTGAGTAACTATGCTTTCTGAGCTGTCTGTTGGGTATTGTGGTGGAGCTCGAATAATATAGTGTGGTGATCTGACCATGGTATTGGTGTAGTTTTAGGTGGTGTCATGACCCATGATCTAGGGTGTTAGTTGGCACGAATATGCGATCTGGTGTAGAGCCAGAGCGATGGGATGGGCCCGATAGGACTTGCTTGAGTTGAATGGATTCCATTGCTTTGTGAAAAGCCATTTCAAGTGTTGTAGAAACAAATGTGAGGTTTAGGTCTCCTAGAACAATGAGAGTCTTTTGTGGGGAGTTAGCTGCATATATCATATCCACGATGTTGGATGTGTCCTCTGTTGGGGCGCTGGGGGGTCGGTAGATCAGGCAGATGGATAGATGCTTATTTTCAGTGCTGATGAAGTCGCAGTGCTCAGAGCTTTTAGAGGTTGACATCTTGAGTCTTAGGTCTGATCGGGCGAGAATTAATACTCCGCCTCCACATTTGTGGGTTCTGGAACAGCTGTATGCTGTGAATGTCGGTGGTGTTATTTGATTCAGTATCACCTGGTCTGCATTCTTGAGCCATGATTCAGTAATGCATAGGATGTCAATGTTGTTTTCATGAATGTGTTCGGTAATAGTGTTTGTTTTGTTGCATATTGATCTTGCATTTATCAGGTCTATAGTTATGCGGGTGGTATGTGGGGAGTGTGATTGAGATATAGATGTATGTGAAGATGGCTCTATTTGAATGTATCTAGTAGGTCTCTTACTGGGATGTTTGTAGGAAGCAGATATGTGGATACGTTGGTATATGGTAGGGAGGTATGATACATATATGGGGGAAGCTTGTAAGGCTGTAAATTAGGTAGTGTAGTAATAAGCATTTGTTTGGTGAGAGCATAGAATAAGAATTAGTATAAAAGCACACATCTGTTGGAAGAATGTCCTTTTGTACATTTGATGTCTGCACAGGAGTTTGTGGGTCTTGTGTGCAGGAAGAGCGTGATGGGGTTGATGTTCCATGTTAGTGTCCGCCTTGTGGAGTGAGCTACTCACCGCTGGAATCTTGGTTGGTGGTCTGGGGAGTTTCACTGTATAGTTGTAGAAGTCATCAGTTCATCATGGCAGTGTTAGCTTGAAATTTGGGATCTTCTTGCGGCGTGTGTTGGTTCCCGCCACAGGGCTCACGCCTAAGGGCCACGCCAAAGGGCCCTCTGGCAAGGCCCTCAGGCGCGGGCACACCAGGCGCCGGCGCGCCCGATGGCGCTCCTACTTTTAATGGCTGCTGGGCCCTTCTGATTGGGGCTGCTCTCAGAGGCGAGAAGATGATGCAGCAGGCCCAGGTTCAATCTTGATCGATCGGGGGAGTCCGTTGGTGGATTCGGCATCTGCTGGCGATGCGCCCAGTGGCGCTCCTACTTTTAATGGCTGCTGGGCCCTTCTGATTGGGGCTGCCCTCAGAGGTGGGAAGATGATGCAGCATGCCCAGGGTCAACCCTGATCGATCTGGGGGAGTCCGTTGGTGGAGAACCACTATGAAAGGGAAACATGGTGGACAACATATAAGACAAATTTCCCAATAAGCAGTAGATATGAGTATATAATATCTCATATCAGGGGGTCAATATCAATATTGGCAGAATGTAAACTCAAATCATCCTTGAATTCAAGTAAGACCCCACTTTATTGTTTAACTGTCTGTAATTTAGAAATGACCTTATAATTTCAGGTACCAATTGAGATAACAAAACAGCATTAGTATTGGGTAAGCAGGTTTCAGTAAAACACAATAGATCAGGACCACCCTCAGTTGGTAGGTCATAAATAATAGAAAATGTATTTTCAACTGAATGAACATTTATCAACCAGATGTTTAAAACAATTGAAGTTGACTTATTCGTACTTGCAGAAGCCTTAATATTGCAAGTAATCAGCTTAATAAGATCTACATTAAAGAGATCTTGAGGGTACATAACCTTTCTTGGTGGTAGTAAATGACCATATCAACCAAGATAACTGGGATAAACTGAGAGGCCCCCGTTTGTAATTCTCAATGTCAATATCAATATCAACCAGTACCAAGACATGTCCAAATAAAGTCCAAAAAAGGAGCAAGCTCTTTAGTTGCACTTCTTGTCAGCATTGAGTGACATCAAAATGAAGATGGGGTTAGAGGTGTTGCAGCAATCCAGCAGTCCTTCAGCTCCATGTACATCTCTTAATCTCAACAACTGGAAGAGACAGATGATTCTTACATGAGCAATTGGTAGGCTCAAAGCAGGAAGCCAGTCAGGCAGAGTGGACAAATTCCTAGCATTGTTGTTTCTCTAAAACAGAGCATTGAGTGACATCAAGATGGAGGCAGGGCTAGAGGTGTTGCAGCAATCCATTGGTTGTTTGGCTTCCTGCACCTCTCTCATTCTCAAAAGTTGGAAGAGATGGATGATCCTTAGGTGAGCATATGTTAGGCTCAAAGCAGGAAGCCAGTCAGAGTTGCCCGGGCCAAGGATACCCATGCTAGGAGTGCCTGTCTCAGGGTGCTCAGGCCAGTGATGACATGATCCTAGGTGCCTGGGCCAAGAATGCCTGATCTGGGCTGTTTGGGCCAGGAGTACCCTGGATCCTGGGGTATTTGGGCCAGGGGTGATGTGGACCACATAGACCAGTGCAGGGCTAGGGGGATCAGGAATGTTGGGGGGATCAGGAGTCTTAAAATTAGGGACCCAGGAGGGATCAGGACAGGGTCTGGTAGATCCAGATTGTTGGAAGGTTCAGAATTGTTGTGGAGTGGGAGTCCAGGGGGTATTGGGAGTATTGTATAGGGGTTGGGGGTCTGGGTGGGATTGGGAATATTGAGGTGGTCCAGCGAATTGGATTCTTGGGAGTGAGAGAGGAGATCAGGGTCCAGGAGGATCAAGAGTATCAGAGGAGGTTCAGGGAGGATCACACAAGTGTAGGGGAGTTCTTGGGGGCATATCAGGCGAGATCTGGGGTTCAAAGCCCACTGGGAACCAAGGAAATTGTGCAGGGTGGAAATAGTGGACAGGGAATCCAGCCAGCTTATTTTTTTTATTTATTTTTTCTTTACAGATTGCTACATAAATTTACAAAAACAGATGTTATCCATGTGTGTATTGCACTATGCAGTCCATCCTGCTTATGTGAACAACCATTACCATTCCTAACAAAGGGCAATCTATCTTGCCCAATCTTTTAAGATATAACTTAATGACGCCCATGTGACGCCCATCCTGAAAGAGCTTCATTGGCTCCCCATCCACAGTAGGCTCGCCTTCAAGACCTTGCTGCTAACCTTAAAGGTCATTAAACGGCTCTCCTCCACCTCACTTTCAGACCTTATATACATTACTCCCCCCAACAGGGCCAGACGATCTGCAGCAATAAACACACTGGCAATCCCCAAAACAGTGACCCAATGCACTCGTTGTTGTTGTTAAGTGCCGTCGAGTCGGAGTCGACTCATGGCGACCCTCTGGATAGCTATCCTAAATTGTGTTCGGTCTTCAGTCAGGCGGCTCATTGTTGACAGACTGGTACCCGTGGCTGCTGTTATTGTATCGATCCATCTCATTGCTGGCCTTCCTCTTTTGCGTTGACCTTCTATCTTGCCAAGCATAATGTCTTTCTCTAATGATCTCTCTCTTCGCATGATGTGTCCAAAGTATGAAAGTCGAAGTCTTGTCATCTGAGCTTCTAAAGAAAGCTTAGGTTTGATCTCCTCTAGTACCGACTGGTTTGTTCTTTGGGCAGTCCATGGTATACACAGTATTCGCCGCCAGCACCATAATTCAAAGGCATCAATTTTCTTCCTGTCTATCTTTTTCACTGTCCAGCTTTCACATCCATATGATGTTATTGAAAATACCATGGCTTGAACAAGTTGAATCTTTGTATGGAGAGAGACATCTCTGCTCTTGAGAATCTTATCTAGGTCTTTCATAGCCATTCTGCCAAGAGCAATGCGTCGTCTGATTTCTTGACTGCTTGTTGCTTCTTTATTGATAGTTGATCCAAGTAGGTTAAAGTTGTTCACAATTTCAATTTCTTCTCCTTCAATGATGAACCTGTTGATTATGCCAGTTGTCATGATCTTTGTCTTCTTTACATTAAGGTGCAGGCCCATTTTGAGACTATGTTCTTTGATTGTGAGAAGCAAATGTTTCAGATCATCTTCACTTTCAGCCAGTAGTGTGGTATCATCAGCATAGCGAAGGTTGTTGCTGAGTCTTCCACCACACCTCTGTTGTCTTCATACAATCCTGCTTCTCTGATGATTTGTTCTGCATATAAATTAAACAGGTAGGGGGAAAGTATGCAGCCTTGTCTTACACCTTTGCTTATTTTAAACCATTCTGTTTCTCCTTGTTCTATTCGAACTGTTGCTTCTTGATCAATGTACAGATTGCGCAAGAGAACGATCAGGTGTTCTGGTATACCCATGCTTCTTAATGTGGCCTAGAGTTTCTCATGGTTTACACAGTCAAAAGCCTTGCTATAGTCGATAAAGCACAAATAGATATCCTTTTGGTATTCTTTAGTCTTTTCAAGGATCCATCTCACATCCGCAATGATGTCTCTCGTTCCTCGCCCTTTCCTGAACCCTGCTTGCACTTCAGGTAGTTCTTGTTCCAGGTATGGTTGTAGTCTCTTTTGAATAATCTTCAGTAGAATCTTGCTGGCATGTGGGATCAGAGCGATTGTGCGATAATTTTCACAGTCAGTTGGATCACCTTTCTTAAGTATTGGTATAAACACAGATCTTTTCCAGTCAGTTGGCCATGATGTTGTCTTCCATATTTCTTGGCAGAGCCTTGTGAGTACAGTAACAGCTGCATCAGATTGCTGCAATACTTCTATGGGAATGCTATCAATGCCTGGTGCTTTGTTCTTTGATAAGGCTTTCAATGCTGCTTCAACTTCTTCTTTCATCACCAATGGTTCCCGATCATAAGGTACAGGTTGAAACGGCTGTTGGTCCACTTGATCTTTATCATGTAAAAACTCTGTATATTCCTTCCACCTTTTCTTGATCTTCTCAGCATCATTCAACATAGAACCTTGAGCATCTTGTAACATTCCAATTCGAGACTGGAACTTTTTCTTTAACTCTCGTAGCTTTAGGAAAGCCGATCTTGTTCTTCCTCTAATAGTTTCTGCTTCTATTTCCTTGCAAGTGTCATTGTAGTAGTTTTCCTTGTCCTGTCTTGCTGCACGTTGGAAATCTCTGTTGAGTTCTGTGATTGTCTTTCTTTCTCCTCTGGCTTTAGCTTCTCTGCGTTTCTGGGCAATTTTCAGAGTTTCTTCAGTCATCCATTTTGGCTGTTTTTGCTTTTTCACCTTTTGTAGAGACTTCTCGCTTTCTTCCAACACAACCTTCTTGATGTCATTCCATAACTCTTCCGGAGCTCTGTCATTTGTATCTAAAGCAGCAAATCGATTTTGCAGGCAGTCTTTAAATTCCAGTGGGGCACTTTCTCAAGGTCATATTTTGCTGCATTCATGAGTGGTTTGCTCTTTTTCAACTTTAGCTTGAGTTTGCATACTAGTAGTTGATGATCTGTACCACAGTCAGCTCCAGGTTTTGTCTTTGTTGATGTTACAGAGCTTTTCCATCGTTGACTTCCACATATGTAGTCAATTTGATTTTTATATAATCCATTCGGTGAAGTCCATGTGTACAGTCGCCGCTTGTGTTGCTGGAAGAAGGTGTTTGAGATGAATAGATCATTGGTCTTGCAGAATTCTATCAGTCTTTCTCCAGCTTCATTTCTGTTGCCAAGTCCATATTTTCCAACTACTTTGCCTTCTTTGTTGCCAACTTTTGCATTCCAGTCACCCATGACTATCAAAATATCCTGTTTGCATGTTCTGTCAATTTCAGCTTGTACTTGTTCATAGAATTCTTCAATTTCATTATCTTCTGCAGCTGTTGTTGGGGCATATACTTGAATTATAGTTGTGTTGATAGGCAATCCTCGTAGACGAATAGAGATTAAGCGTTCGCTGACTGCATTGTATTTCATTACAGTTCTTGCAAGTTTCTTCTTTATTATAAATGCAACACCATTTCTTCTCTGTCTTTCATTTCCAGCATAGTAGACCATGTGATCATCTGATGCAAAGTGCCCCATGCCAGTCCACTTCAGTTCGCTGACACCCAACAGATCAAGTTGTACACGTTCCATTTCATTCTTGACCACCTCCAACTTCCCTTAGTTCATGCTTCGTACGTTCCATGTTCCAATGTGTAAGACATCTTTACAGCTTCTGACTCTCATTTCATGCGCAGCTACATCAGCAGTCAGACTTCCCGAGGGCTTTGATCCAACCACATCATAAATGCTGGCTTTTCTCTGAAAAGTCTTCAGCTCTTCCCCAGTAGCTAGTTGAGTGCCTTCTGACCTGGGGGTCTCATCTTCCAGCACCATAGCACAATTTGTTTTGTTGTAACTATCCATTGGGTTTTCATGGCAAGATACAGAAGTAGATTGCCGGGCCTTTCTTCCGCGCAGTTTAAGTTTGGTGTTGTTGCCGTTGTCACAAAAATGTGATCCTCCGCCGTCAACACTGTCCCATTCTGCTGCTGCCCAGATGGGTGGTTTGTCTTGGTCTGGCACCTCAGCTGAGACCTGTCCATCTTGAGAGACCCTGCCAGTAGTTAAACTACCGATAGTTTAGCTCTCAGCATCACTGATGCACGCAAGCCCTCACAGCATGACAAGCTGCAAACCAAGTGAGAGCCAATGCACTCAGGCAACAGCAAACAGGGCTTTCAGGTTCTGCGCACCCAGATGCTGGAATGATCTGCCACCCAACATACGGGCAATCCCTGACCTAACGCAATTTAGGAAGGCATTAAAGCACCACCTCTTCCTCAAGTACTACCCAGAGTAACGAGCACCAACCCTCCTCACACACACTAAAGTGCTATGACTAATCTGTAATCATGTCCTGATATGATGCCTATATATATGTAAATAGTTACCCTGGTTATCCAAGTTGAATCACCTGTTAATTGTAAATACGGAGTAGATTCTGTGCCATATAAAACTCTTCTGTTTCATGTAAACTGCACTGATGCCGAATAGCACGGTATAAAAGAGACTGTAAATAAATAAATAAATAAATAACATAATCATAAATGATGAGCACCAGCATATGTTTACCCCCCAACCAATACTGGGGAGCAGGAGAGCGAAGAGGGAGCGAGAAAGGGAGACAACAGGAGGGAGGGAGGTACTATGGACACAAAGGGGGAGAGAATGAAAGAAGATTGAGAGCAGGGGTGGCACAACAAGATTAAAAAAAGAAGTAAGGAGATAAGGAGAGAGGGCCTCTAAACATGCCTTGACACTAGCCACCCCCTGAGTTGTTAATAGTCATGTTAACAATCTGTCATATCTAATAAGCCATACACATATATCACACTTTCTAACAGGCATCACAGTGTAAGTGGACGATATGGATCCTCTTCTTCTGTATTATGACCATATCAGTTATCACCCTATCCCCTCCCTATCCCACTGTCCTGTGAAAAAGTGCTGACATGGGGCCCAAAGATTAGAAACCTTAACCAATTGTCCTTAGAAACATGCCACCCCCAATTCCAGCTCCATAATACGAGCCATCTTGCGCACCCATTCTACCAACATTGGGACTTTGTTGCTCTGCCACCCAAAGGTGTACCATTAAAATAGAAAGTTTCCTAAAGCCTTCATCCCTAGGTAGGCCGCTGGTGGGCCCTCATTATATTCCAGAAGCAGAAGAGCAGGATCTATCCCATAATCTCTTCCAGTGATCTCCAAATAGATCCGATGTACCTGTTCCCAAAGGGGCCTGATAAAGGGACATTCCCAAAAGACTTGCATAAGTGTAGCCCTCTTGCCACACCTCTCCAACATAGCTTTGACCCGGTGAATAGCGGGATATAAACACAGTTAAATAAATAAATAAAAAAAAAAAAAATAGCTCCGAGTATGTTGGCTGAATAGCGTGCAAACATGTGGAAGTGTGGTACGTACGGTATAGGAGTTTATATTGTGAGTCCAAATGGGCCTGGCATATGGACATTTTATGAGCATTTTCCCACAGGGTCTCCATGAGTCCTCGGTTCACCTTTTTCCCAGATCTCCCTCCCATCTAGCCTGATAGGGGGAGCGCTTTGTGTGTGTCTCTAACAGAATTCAATAAATTTGAGCAAGGAGACCTATACCATGTTTGGGCTTTTTGAAAAGGAGCTCTAAGGGGCGAGCTTTTTGCAGAAAAGGGGTTTAGAGAAAATGCTCCACTTGTAGGACTGAAAAGATCCTGGGAGCTCCAGGCCTGCATCCTTGCACTATAAAATCCATTATCCTTTCCAAGCTGGATTCCCTCATCCATTGGAACCAGTGGGAGCCTTCTACTGCCAAGGGGAACAGTCTGCTCTCTGTGAGAAAAGCCAAGGAAGAGTCCTTTGGGGTAAATCACAACCCCCTGGTCGCTGTATTTCATGCCGTTATTGTAGCACAAACAGCAGGATGATTCATTATGGCTTGTCCCATACCTCTACTGGGTAAGAAAGTTAGGGCTGTCAGTGTAGTTGTCCGTCTGTACTGCTTCCATCTCAGTGTTGTTCTGGATTAGACATCCATCAGTAATATGCCATCCGTATTTGTGCCCCCCAATAATACAGCTGAAGTTAGGGAGAGCCAAGCCTTTCATCTTTTGTGAGTGCATCCAAATGCGAAGTTGTACTGTGGACTTTCTCCTGCCCATATAAATTGAGCTACTATCCAGTGGAGCTTTCAAAAGAACGTGTCAGGGATCAGGCATGGTAACATCAAAAATAAATGCAAGCTTAAGTTATTGTTACTTCCAAGATGACTTTCCTGTTCTATGTGTAATGTTCTGTTAGAATATAAACCACTTTGACCGTAGGATAAAGCAATATAGAAAAATTGTTAAATATATAAAATAAATAAATAAACTAGGGGAGGATATTCATTTTAATAACATTAATGCATGTCAGCAGTGAGGGAGGCAAGAAGGCCCATCCCCTCATCTCTTCCTTCACCTTCCACAGCAATGGGGAGAAGTGCATCTCAAAGATCCTACTCACATTCCATGGTATCCGGACTCCTAAAGTATGGCAATGCATCCGTTTCCCATTGGTACAAAAACCTACCTCTCAATACAGTTTCTGTCCCTGGGGCACACTGAAGGGGAGAATTACTGATTTTGACATTAATCCAGACACCGCTCCATATGCAGTACATTCTGACTTGAAAGCCAATAAAGAGGATTCAGGGTGCGACAAAAACAACAAAGTATCATCAGTGTATAAAGCTATTATATGCTCCCCCTCGCCTACCATGAGTCCCTCCAGCCTCCCGTCCTGCCTGATTGTCTGTGCAAACGGTTCTAACGATAGAGCCAACAGTATTGGAGATAGAGGGCAACCCTGCCTTATCCCTCTCGCCAGTTTAAAACTGTCAGATAATAGCCCATTTATATGCAGCCTAGCTGTTGGTTTACTGCATAGCCCTCCAATCACTCGTCTGAATGCTGGGCCGAATCCAAAGGCCTGCAGCACCTGCATAAGGAATGGTCACTCTACATGATCGAAGGCCTTCTCAGCATCCTACTACAACTACTACTGAACATTTGTATAGCACCACAAGATGTACGCATCGCTGCACAGACGCATGTAAAAGACAGTCCTAGCTCATCAGAGTTTACAATCTAGTCAAGAGAAATATCACAGTAACTGTAGACATGGGATACAGCTAGGGGGAATGGTAGGAAATATAAAGGAGAACAGGTGAGTCAAGATACCAAAGTGGCAGTGAAGAGGTGAGTTTTCAGCCTGGATTTGAAAAGGGTCAGAGAAGGTGCCTGACATACAGACTCAGGTAGTTTCTTCCAGGCATAAGGAGCAGCAAGGTGAAAGGAGCAAAGTCTGGAGTTAGCAATAGAAGAGAAGGGCACAGATAGAAGCGATTTGCCAGAAGAGCAGAGTCCCCGAGGAGGGGTGTAGGGAGAGATAAGAGAGGAAAGGTAGTGTGGAGTTGCAGAGTGAATGCACTTATAGTTCAGCAAGACAAGTTTGAACTGGATGTGGAAACAGATAGGGAGCCTACGGAGTGACTTGAGAAGTGGGGTAATATGAGCATGATGAGATGGCGGAAGATTAGCAGTGCAGCAGAGTTTTGAACAGATTAAAGGGGAGAGAGATGATTCAAAGGGAGACCAGCAAGGAGTAGGTTACAATAGTCTAGATGTCTATACATGATTCCCTTCTGAGGGACCCGATTTTGGGCTTGATGACTTCGAGACCCGAGATGATGGCTATGGAGCTGACTGGCTTCGAGGACAGGATAGCAGCCCTGAAATACAGCCTGGCTGCCTTCCTTGAGGTGCAGCGTGGCCCGGCACCCGGTACCTCTAGGTTGCCGGCACCGACCTCGATACCCTCCAGAGCAAGTCCAGCCTTTCTTGGAGTGGTTTTCTGGCTCAGAGTCAAGGCCATTTGCCTTGCACCTGAGGCACGATTCGCCTCTAAGTGTATTGGGGTCAGTGCATTGGGCACCAAGCTTCTTGATGCTGCTGGCTCATCAGCTCAAAGACCACTCAGGGCTCAAAGTCTCCTCTGACTCAGAGTCAGGATGGAAGACCGATGAGGAGTCCTCCAATATGGTTTATGGTTTTAGGCACTTGATATACCATCCTTTACTTTGTGTATCAGTGCCGTTTCCAGATATATTCTAAGAGGCACTTTTTATTCCCTCGTCCCCGAAGGGCTCACAATCTAAGTGTACCTGAGGCAATGGAAGGATAAGTGGCTTGCCCAAGGCCACAAGGAGTAGCCATGGGACTAGAGTCCCCTGTCCTTCCAGCCTGAGGTTACTTGTCCCTATGTGGGAAATGAACCCCGGGCCTTCCAGCCTGAGGTAATCTGTCCCAACTGCTGCACTTCACAGAGACATGCCCTTGGAGCCATCTCCCCCTGATAGAGCACTGGTGGTCCCCGCCTGAGGACTTGGCGTTCCTTGATTTCGCTTGAGGGATAGCACAGGCCTTGGCCTTCGTGGCGGAGCCAGAGGACGAGCCTCATGCTGAGGACCTGGAGATCCTACAGTATGAGGTCCCTCCGAAGGAGACACTAATGGTGCTGATTCCCCATCCTTAAATGCTTATTGTTTAGGATGTGGGAGAGCCCAGTGATGGTGCATGTGGTGAGCCGCTAACTCTGTTCCCAGTATCGAGTTGGCAAGAACCCAGGATTCCAAAAAGCACAATTGCCTCACAACTCCATGGTGGTGGAGTCAGCTATGTGTCGAATAAAGAGCCAAAAGACACACTCCTCAGTGCCCCCTGGCAGGGAGGCCCACGCCATGGATGGCTTTGGCAGGCGGTGCTTCCAGGTCTCACTGCTTGCTGCCCGGATCCAGGCATATCAGCTGTACATGGACATGTACCTCTGGGACCTGACAAAGGAGCTTGCCAGGTTCTCGGCTGGTCTGGTTGGAGAACCCTTCAAGTGCTTCCGGACCCTGGTTTCCACGGTTAAGGAATGCTCCAAGTTTCAGACTTGGGCAGCCTTCAACAGCTTTGAGTCCATGGCCATTGTGGCTGTGGTGGGCATTAGTTACTGCCATCTGGCCTGGCTACAATCCTCAAACTTGGAGCCGTGGGTCCAGGACAAGCTGGCCCATGTCCCATGCCAGGGAGAGATCCTCTTTGGCAAACCCATCACGGACAAGGCGGCCGAGCTGGAGACAAAATTCCTGAACAGGACTGGGCTGTCCAGGAAGACTTCTGACCCTTCCCGGCAGACGACTTTGGGTAAAAAGACCTTCCACCCAAAGGGGAAGAACGCCTATGGGAAATACCCCCAGTTTCCAACCTACCAAGCTCCCCAACAGGGTCAGCAGGCCAAGGGCCAGGGGCACAGCCATTATAAGCCAAAGACCCCCAAACCCCAAACAGTGCCCCAGTCACAGCCTGGGAGGGGTGTTTGACTCCTTGGGCATAGCCTCTCTTCCATCCGATGGCCCAATGCACTCAGGAGGACATCTGGTCAATTTTGCCCATCTCTGACCGGGAGACTCCAGTATCCCTACCCGCCGACTCCCCAGTCGGATGGAGCCTCAGTAATCCTTATTGCCCCGGTGGCTCTGACAGCCATGGTTTCCCTTGCTTCTGCAGCTGTCTCAAGGGACCCTGATATCTCTGGGCCAGGACCCAGACCTGCTATCACAGGACAACGGGACCCTTCTTCATCCCAATCTGCAGTCCCTCGCCCTGACGGCGTGACTGCTGAGAGACTAGCCATAGTGCACCTTTGCCTCTCCAGGGATGTGGAAGACATTCTACTGGCCTTCCGCAAGGACTCTATGTGCTGTGTGTATGCCTTCAAGTGGTGCTGATTCTCTGTTTGGTGCTCCAACAAGAATTTAAACCCTTTTTCCTGCTCAGTGCAGGACATCCTGCAATACCTCCTGCACCTTTCTCGGACTGGGCTAATGTCCAATTCTGTCTGGGCACTATAGGGGTGCATCATCATCCGTCTCTGCGCACCGGCTAGTGGGCTGCTTCATGAGAGAGCTCCTCCTCTCGCGCCCCCCCCCCTCATCCACCCACTGCTGGTGGCCTGGGATCTGAACCTTGTTCTTGGAAAGCTAATGGCTTCCCATTTGAACCACTGTCTACGTGCCATCTGAAGTACTTATCATGGAAAGTAATGTTCCTGGTTGCGCTCACATCCACCAGGCATGTTAGTGAGCTGCAGGTGCTGATAGCTCATGCCCCCTACACCAGGTTCCACAGAAACAGGACCATTCTCTGGTCACACCCAAAATTCCTACCCAAGATCCGCCTTTTACATGAAGCAGGAGTTGGTTCTTCCCACCTTTTTTCCCAGGCCTCATACCTCCCAGACGGAGGCCTCGTTACACACCTGGCTACAATCCTCAAACAATGAAGGCATTGCTGGAGGTCATGGAGCCAGTCCTCAATTTGATTCTAGATGCTGATCTCTGTCCTGTTAGGGACGGAGGACATCCCTAGCTAGCGCCTCCGGGTCAGAATGCAGGGGCTCTGGGGGCCTCATGGCACCAGTAACCTGGCAGGGTCCAGAAGCCCGGAGGGTTCTCAAGGTCTCTTCTGAATCCGAATCAGACTGGGAAACTATTGATGAATCCCCTGATACCTGCTTCCATCAGGATGACCCTTTAGACCTCTCCCCACTGGGGGACGAATGCAGGTCCCTTCCCACAGACCTCTCCTTCTTGGGGTTCATCCAAGACATGGCAAAGGGCCTGGTCTTCACCACAGAGTCTGAGGAGGAGTCTCAGATGGAGAACCTCAAGATCCTGCAGTACAAGGCCCCTCTGAAGGAGGCACTTATGGTGTCGGTTCCCCCATCCTGGAATGGCTTCTCTTCCACGTGTGAGAGTCCCCAGCCACAGTGCTGATTGTGAGCAGGCAGCTCGATGCCATGAATCAAGTCCTCAGGAGCCCTGGGTTCCAAAAAGCGCTGCTGCCTCATAACTCCATGGTGGTGGAATTGGCCATGTGCAGGATCAAGAACTAAAAGATGCACTCCTCGGTGCCCCCCAGCAGGGAGGCCCACACAATGGATGCTTTAGGCAGAAAGTGCTACTAGGGCTCAATGCTCATCAGCCAGATCCAGGCCTGCCAGCTCTATATGGGTATGTACTTGTGGGACATGGCGAAGGAGCTTGCCGGATTCTTGGCTGGGTTGGCAGAGGAACCTCTTCAGCGGTTCTGGACCCCTGATCTTGACGGTCAAGGAGTGCTCCAAATTCGTCACAGGCAGCCTATGATGGCTTTGAGTCAGTGGCCAGAGTATCTGCAGTGGGCATTAGTGGGCATTAGTGCCCACCGCCAGGCCTGGCTACAGTCATCTGACCTGTAGCAATGGGTTCAGAACAAGCTGGTCGATGTCCCATGCTGAGGGAGAATCTTTTTGGAAAGCCCATGATGGACAAGGCCGCTGAGCTGGAGTCCGAGTTCCTAACCAGGACCAGCTCTCACAGAAAACAGCTGACCCTTCCTGTCGGAAGACTTCAGGGAAAGACCCCTTTATCTAAAGAAGAGGGAGGTTTATGGAAACTACCCTCTGTACTCGGCCTTCTCAGCTCCTCAACAGGGCCAGCAGGCCAAGGGACAGGGGCAAGGCTCATGTAAGCCTACAGCCCCCAAGTCCCAGGTGGCACCAACTCCAAGCTGGTGGGGGCTTTTGATGCCTTGGGCATAGCCTCTCCACCCCCCTCACCCCACAGGAGGCTTAGCCCTGCAGCAGATAGGGGTGCATCTGGTGTTCTATGCCAGCTGGTGGTCCAGCATCACCATGCACACCTAGGCCCTCCAGGTAGTGGGGGAGGGCTACCTCCTCCATTTCAATCAGATGCCGCCTCCATTCTTTCCAGGGGAACTCCCAATGACTCCCCTTCACCGAGACTTGCTCCAACAAGAGCTCGCCTGCCTCCTGCCTGACAAGGTGGTGGAAGAAGTCCTGCCCCACCTCAGGGGCGAGGGGTTCTACTCTCGGTGCTTCCTGGTTCAGAATAGGACTGGTGGCTTTCATCCTATGCTGGATCTTTGAGATCTCAACAAGTTTCTGGTGAAGGACAAAATGCTCTCCCTTAGAACATTGCTGCCTTATCTCCACCAGGGAGATTTTCTATGCTCCTTAGATCTCAAGGATGCATACACACACATTCCCATGTATCCATGCCGCCAGGAGTACCTCCAGTTTGTCATTGGAGAATGCCAGTACCAATAGAGGTCTCTGCCCTTCAAATTGGCTTTGGCCCCAAGGGTGTTCAGCAAGTGCCTAGCGGTGGTCGTTGCCCACCTGCGGCTGCAGGGGATGTTCATCTTTCCCTACCTGGATGACTGGCTGGTCAGAGATGGCACAGCTGTTGAAGTGCAGCAAGCAGAATGCTGCACCATTTTCACTCTAGAGCACCTGGGGTTTGTCATAAACCACCTCAAGTCTTGAAGGACTACCAAATGGGACTGCTGCAATTGGAAGTAGATCTACACTTATGAGTATAATCTTCTGGAATAAACTCTAAATCTTGGGGTAAAAGGGGACTTCTTGTGGTTAAAGCTGATAAATCTATGTATTTTAGAATTCAGTGTTTTTGCTAAGTCAATCAGGTCTTAGTACCACCAGTGAGCTTTTTATTTAAGTCAAAGCAGAGTATAGCTTATCATACATAAATAAAAGTAAATAGACTTTGAAATAATTTTTTTCTAGAGAGCTTTTCATTTAAATTAAATCTGAGTTTGCTTAACCTAGAAAGTAAAATAGAGTGAATAGTTACTGAAATAAATTTGTTTCTAGAGTTTTTTTTACTTAAATCAAATCAGAATATAGCTTAGCATACAAGTAGAATAGTCTCTGAGTAGAAAGAAAAATAAACTTGTTTCTAGTTGCCTTTACAAAGAGCCCTTCAAATTAGGAGGCAAAATATCAGTGAAATTGCCTTAAATAGGTCTTAAAGGCAAGTGACAGATCAAAAGGGCAATTGAAAAGGCCCTTTCTTTCAAACCAAGGGTTGTGTGAAGCACAGGACAGGGCACTGTGTAACAGCCAACTTTTAATAAGTCTTCTTTCCCTCCCTCCTTCACCAAATCCCACCCATCCCTGGGATAATCGTATCTTTATAGGTGCTTAAACCTCTTAAAGGGAAGGAGGAGCCCATATTCACTCTCAGGTGCAGTTGTTTATCCTCATCAGGCACACATTAAGGGCCTGAGATTAATTAATGTTGAGTTGAAAAAGTCCATTAAATGTATTAGGTATAGTTTTATTAGTATAAGTATCCCCAGCAAAACATAAATAAGTAAACAACTTAAATACCTAAATTCAACCTTAAAACTAAGATGCAGACAGCAGTCCAGCAGTGAGATGGGGGCTTTCCAGTCTTTTGCATTGCATGTCACATGTATAATATTCTCCCAGCTGGTGAGGGGTCTTACGTGTGCACTAGGTGCAAGGAGCTCTTTGCTCTCAGGGAACGAGTTCAATCTCTGGAGGCTAGAGTAGCAGATTTGGAGGACATAAGGAAGACAGAGAGGTACATAGACGAGACCTACAGGAATGTAGTACTGAAGTCCCATCTCCAGTCTGGCAGAATCCCTGTTGCCATAGAGGAGAGAGTTCACATGACAGGAGAGCATCACCCTGGTGTGGCAGAAAGTGATCCTGTAGCTAGAACCTGTCCTTCAGGTGATGTAAAACCCTCTCACACTGAGACGATTTCTCCAGGGCCATGTGCCCATGAGGGAAGGGTTAGGACAGCCTTTATAGTTGGTGATTCAATCATTAGGCATGTAGATAGCTGGGTGGCTGGTGGACGTGAGGATTGCCTGGTAACATGCCTGCCTGGTGCGAAGGTAGCAGACCTCACACGTCACCTAAACAAGGTCTTAGGTAGTTCTGGGGAGGAGTCTGCTGTCTTGGTACATGTTGGTATCAATGACATTGAAAAGTGTGGTATGGAGGTTCTGGAGGCCAAATTTAGACTTTTAGGTAAGAAGTTGAAATCCAGAACTTCCAGGGTAGCATTGTCCAAAATGCTTCCTGTTCCAAGCGCAGGACGCCAAAGGCAGGGAGAGCTCCAGAGTCTCAATGCGTGGCTCAGATGATGGTGCAAGGAAGAGGGTTTTGGATTAGTTAGGAACTGGGCAACATTCTGGGGAAAGAAGGGGCTTTTCTGAAGAGATGGGCTCCACCTTAACCGGGATGTAACTAGGCTGCTGCATTAACATTTAAAAAGGAGATAGAGCAGCTTTTAAACTAGATGATAGGGGAAAGCCAACAGTTGCCAAAGAGCGCATGGTTCGGAACAATGTATTCTTGACGGATACTAGCAAAAGACTGAAGTTGGGGAATATCAACAGAGAGGTTCCAATAAAGACAAATGTAACCCAAATGCCCTTAAGTACAGAGCAGACAAAGCTTAAAGATTTCAAATTACCCCTGGTTACCGATAACCAGATTAATAAGAATATACAGTCTCTATAATGCTTGTATGCAAATTCTAGAAGCCTAAAAAATAAGATGGGAGAGTTAGAATATATAGCACTAATTGAGAAGTTAGATATGATTGGTATCTCAGAGACATGGTGGAAGGAGGACAACCAGTGAGACACTGTGATACCTGGGTACAAACTATATCGTAATGATAGAGCTGATCAAATTGGTGGAGGGGTTGCATTCTATGTTAGAGAGGGCCTTGAGTCACAAAGGATTAAAGTTTTGCAGGAAACAAAATTTGCTGTAGAATCTCTATGGATTGAAATTACATGTAAAAAGGGGAAGGGGAAGGTGATGACAGTGGGGGTGTACTATCTACCGCCTGCCAAAATGAACAAATGGATGATAAAATGCTCAAAGAAATCAGGGAAGCTAACCAAAGTGATTTCAATTACCACTGTATCGACTGGGTCAGTGTCACGGCAGGACATGCTAGGGAGATAAAGTTTCTAGATGAAATAAATGACTGCTTCTTGGTTCATGAACAGACAAGAGGGGAAGCCATTTGGAGCCAAATGACAGAAACTGGAAACAGCACAAGCACTGGCAAGTTAGATGCAAGGATTGATAAGGCAGGCAAAGAGAGAATTTGAGAAGAATTTGAGAAGATTTTTCAAGTACATTCGTAGCAAAAAACCTGTGAGAGAGTCAGTTGGACCTTTAGATAATAGAGGGGTAAAAGGGGCACTAAGAGTGGATAAGGCTATAGCGGAGAGACTGAATGAATTCTTTGCTTTGGTTTTTACTGAGGAGATGTTGGGATGTTACCCATGACTAAAATGGTATTTAAAGGTGATGCCGCAGAAGAATTGAAAGAAATATCGATATACCAGGAAGATGTATTACAACTATTTGATAAACTGAAGAGTAGCAAATCACCTGGACTGGATGGTATGGCCCAATTCCATCCTGCATGTCCAGGCCCTCTGTGCGTCTGGCCAGAACTGGATCAGAATCGCGAACAGGCCTGTACGTGCAGGTTAGGACCCTGATTCCGCCCGGCCTGCACGTATAGGCCTTACCCGGCTACCTCAGTCCGGGCTCTTCAATGGAGCTGCGGCGCCATGGTGTTCGGTTGCTATGGCACCACGGCTCCATTGAATAGTCGTGATCCCCTACCGCTGGCTCCAGCATTGATTTCCTCGCAGCCCAAACTCTAATCTGGCCTTTTAGGGCCAGGGTCTGACTGCGGGGAATGTCCTTAGCCTCCACCTCCCCTTCTGCGCCTTTGGCCCACCATCCCTCGCTGACTAGAGGAACCTATTCCACCTCAGAGGTGGAATAAGTTCCCCGTGCAAGTCGCTGGCCCCAGACTTGGATTCGCCCTGTACGTCCAGGGCCGATGACCGTCCACTGCCCGCCCTAATGCTACCCCTGATCAGCTCCTTTCCCGCCTAGATCTACCTTCCCCGTACAAAATGCAGGGAAGGTAGACAGGACAGGGAGAAGGCAAAACCCCGCTATTCGTGCCTTGGAATAACCCTCTATACATCCAAGGGTGTTGAAAGAACTGAAATATGAGACTGCAAACCTACTATTAGTAATCTGTGAACTATCATTAAAGTCATCTGTAATACCTGAAGATTAGAGGGTGGCCAATGAAACGCCAATTTTTAAAAAGTATTCCAGGGGTGATCCGGGAAACTACAGAACAGTGAGTCCGACGTCAGTACCGGGAAAAATGGTAGAAACAATTATAAATAACAAAATTACTGAACATGTAGATAGTCGTGGCTTAATGGGCGACAGCCAACATGGCTTTAGACAAGGAAGATCTTGTCTTACTAATCTGTTATGTTTTTTTGAAGGTGTGAATAAACAGGTAGACAAAGGTGAGTTGGTTGATATAATGTATCTGGACTTTCAGAAAGCCTTCGACAAGGTCCCTCATCAAAGACTTTTGGCAAAACTAAAAAGTCATGGGATAGGAGGCAGTGTACTATTGTGAATCAGAAACTGGTTAAATGATAGAAAGCAGAGGGTAGGGCTAAATGGCCAATATTCCCAAATGGAAAAAGGTGAATAGTGGAGTACCCCAGGGATCTGTGCTGGGTCCGTTGCTTTTTGACATATTCATAAATAACCTGAAAAAGGGAATAACGAGTGAGATTATCAAATTTGCAGGTGACACAAAACTATTTAAAGTTGTTAAAACCCATGAGGATTGTGGAAAATTGCAAGAGGATCTTGATAAATTGGAAGACTGGGCATCCAAATGGCAGATGAAATTTAATGTGGACAAGTGCAAAGTTATGCACCTAGGAAAGAACAACCCAAACTATGGTTACACGAATCAAGGTTCCACATTTGGAACCACCACCCAGGAAAAAGATTTAGGCGTCATGTGGATAACATGTTAAAACCCTCGGCCCAGTGTGCAGCAGTGGCCAAGAGAGCAAATAGAATGCTAGGTATCATAAGGAAAGGAATGGAAAATAAAACAAAGGACATTATAATGCCTCTGTATCGTTCCATGGCCAATCTAGGTCATACGTACTTAGCAGTTTCCTCAAAAGACACAGGTTCCTCAATGCTTGTATTGAGTCAAGCAGTGATATCCCGGGACCCTTTTAATAATGGTTTATGGACCTTTCCTCCAGGAACTTGTCCAAACCTTTTTTAAACCCAGCTTTACCAACAGCTTTTACTACATACTCCGGTAACAAATTCCAGAATTTGATTACACGTTGAGTGAAAAAATATTTTCTTTTCTTAGTCTTAAATAGGTTACCCTGTAGCTTCATTGCATGTCAATTACACCTGCTCTTAAGTAGGTATAAATGTTAGTGGCTTCATTTTAGCTATCATTCCTGCAGCTTTTGTGTAACAATTTAAAAAAGACACATAGGTGCTTATATGTCGCTATTAAAATAGGCTTAAAATAGGAAGATGCTTGCCTTCTCAACCTAGGCAATATGTTATTAAATTACTCTGTGTTCATACATTCACCACACCATCAATGAATTGACTATTCCCCATTTAGTAGTTATATATTTTAAGACTTTTAAATACTGTAAATAACTATTAAAACCCTAAGGGAGAGAGATTTGCCATGATACACAGGGTATCTTGTTTAACTTAAAAGAGCTAGGACAGAGGAAAGGTCCATAAACCATTATTAATGGGGACCCTGGAAATCCACTGCTTGCCACAATACAAGCATTGTGAAACCTGTGTCCTTCGGGGAAACTGTTAGGTACTTGTGACCTAGATTGGCCACTGTTAGAAACAGGATACTGGGCTTGATGGACCTTGGTCTGACCCAGTATGGCATATCTTATATTCTTATGTCCCACCTGCAACCGACCCAAAACTGGAATTTATAGGGGCATTGCTAGATATGGTCCAGGCAAGTGCAAAATTCAGACAGATTCAGGTCAGGAACAGATTTGAGATGATAGCACACATTGGCAAGTAGGGTTGCCAACTGGCCGGTTTTCAGCCGGCCTGGCCGGTTTTTCCATGGCCAGGCCGGCTGCCGGCACAGATATAGAACCGGCCCTTAAAAAGCCGTTTTTTTTGCTCTGGCCGCGAGATCGGGAGCGGCCAGAGCAAAAAAAAACCCTTTTCTCTGCAGTGCGCGAACGCGAACGCGATCGCGATCGTTCCTCCTCCGTGCAGCCGCTGCTTCTGCTTTTCACAGAGCAGTGGCTGCAATAAAGTTAATTTGAAAAGGAAGAGAAACCTGAGGAGCCCTCCCCCTCTGACATCACTTCCTTAGGGGCTGCAGAAGGGCAACCGGAGTGCTCCTCAGGTTTCTCTTCCTTTTCAAATTAAGTTTATTGCACCTGCTGCTCTGTAAAAAGCAGAAGCAGCAGCTGCATGGGGCAAAGCAGAGGCAGCACTGAGGAGTGGGGGGAGGGTGGAAGCAGCATTAAGGGGTGAAGCTGCACTAAGGGAGGCAAAGCTCCACTAAGTGGCAGGGGGTGAAGCTGCACTAAGGGGGGTGGTGAAGCTGCAGTGCTGGTCGGGGGGGTGGGGGGGAGGCCAAGGACTACAAATGGGCTTTGATGGGGGGGGGGCTAGGACTACGAATGGGCTGTGATGAGAGGGGGGGGGACCTGGACTGGGAAAGGGCTATGAGGGGGGGAACTTGGACTGGAAATGGGCTATGGTGCAGGGAGGGGGAACTTGGACTGGAAATAGGCTGTGATTAGGGGGGCTAGGACTGCAAATGGGCTGTGATGGTGGAGGGGCTAGGACTGCAAATGGCCTGTGATGTGAGGGCTAGCGCTGGAAATGGGCTTATGAAGAGCTGGAATAGGACTGGAAATGGGCTGATGTGGGGCATGGGAGAATGGGACTAGAAGGGAGTGGATGCTGGGTGGCTCTAGAACTATAAGGGAACTGATTTTGGGGGAGGACTAGAATGGATGGGGAATGAGAATGGAGAGGGGAAAATATATTTTGTGTGGAAGAAAAGTCTACGATGGGCCGGGTATTGGGAGAGTAAGAGGGGCTTGAGAATGGAAGGGTGAAATTTAAATGGATGATAAAGGAATAAGGAAAGAATTGGGGGAAAGAGCAAAAGGGAAACAAGCAGAAATAGAGAGAGAATGGAAAACATCTAAAAGAGAAGAAAGGACAAATGGATAGCTTGCAGAAGACACAAAGAAACCAGAAGAAAATGACTGGAGCAATTGCAACTGAAAAATAAAATGCCCAAACAGAAGGTAGAAAAATACTTTTTATTTTGAATTTATTAACTGGAATATGTCTGGTCTGGGAAGTGTCTATTGCTAACATCTTTGCGTTTTTGTTTAGTGCAAGAGGAAATTACTTTATAGTTTTATTTCTCCAGTGTTGTACATTTCATGTTTGGCTTTTGGGGTTCCCAGTTTAATTATTATCTGACCAAGGAAGTTAGCCTACACGTATCCTCTGTAATTTTTGTGGGTGGGGCTGGGGGCGGGGCAGGGGTGGGACTAGGGGCGGAGAATGGGTGGAGCATGGCGAGTCACAGGTGTCGGGTTTTTCTCGGTGAAAAAGTTGGCAACCCTATTGGCAAGACGAGAGAGTAGAGTGGAGAGGAGGTTGCTCCCCCAGAGATCATAGAGCATAGTTTTAACACAAGTGGAATCAGGCTCCTATGTTGTCCAGGTATTTGGTACTTTCAGAATTTCCCCTGGACAGTGCCTAATTTGCCTATGCTTAAATCTGAGCCTGATTTAGGATTTCTACAGCAGTGCAAAATTTTGCCAACCAAGTTGGGTATTGAAAAATCTGTGCTAGATCTAACTATTTCATGACCATCAATAATTTTAACAGTTAAATTTAGCTACCTAGTGAAATCTATGATGCTAAATTTAGCAAGTTAATTTTCATAGGCTTTGACTAGCTAACTAAATTCTTAGTAGGCCAAATCCCTTTGAATATTGACGTCTATATTGTACCTTAATATGCTTGTTTAGAGACAGTTGCAGACAGGCATTTTAGACACAAACTTAAGTTGAACACAGGAAAATCACAGGCCATCTGCATTTCCAGGTGTGAGGGGCCTCATTAAAAGCAGGTTTCATTTCAACATAGCTTACCAAAGTGGAAGACTTACCCAGGGCCGGATTTACCTTGAGTGAGGCCCTACGCCAACAAAAATTGTGGGCCCCCAGCAGGGGCGGCCCAAGGGGGGTGCGGACCTCATTTGCATAAGGGGCCTCATTTGCATAAATATTTGCATAATGTTACCATATACTAACTTTTAGTAAACGTGCCTCTTAATGAGTGTATGGATAAAGAAAGACTAAAAGATTTCTACATTACTATAATCCAGTGCCAACTGCCAGACACATTAGGAACTACTACAAACACTGCCCATAGTAAACCCGCCGTATCCTAACAGCACTACCAGGACTCACAAAGCACCATACTCTACCAATCAAAAGGCAACACTGCAAATATTAAACCAATACATTTCAGAGAACAACAATACATGACCTACTGGGGAAAGAGAACAAGTGGCAATGTCAAATAGGAATTATATAAACAGAACACCTCAGCTCAGTTACACATGCAGAACATAGACCATCACCAAACAAGTAATCACAATTTAGAAATAGGAAGACAATAATTAAACTGGGAATCCCAAAAGCCAAACTTGGAATGTACAACACTGTAGAAATAAAACTATACATTAATTTGCTCTTGTACTAAACAAAGCGCAGATGTTAATGATGCACATTTACCAGAGCTGACATATTCCAATTAATAAATTCAAAATAAAGAGATATTTTTCTACCTTTTGTGCATTTTTTTTCAGCTGCAATTGCTCCAGCCACTTTCTTCTGCTTTCTTCGTGTCTTCTGCTAACTCTCCATCGTCTGCTGTCCATTTGTCCTTTCTTCTCTCTTCTAGATTTTTTTCCATTCTCTCTCTACATCTGCTTTAACATACTAATCTTTCTCCTTTTGCTCTTTCCTCATTCCTATTTCATCCACTCAAATTTTACCCCTCCATCCTCAATCCCCACTTACTCTCCCAATACCCGGCCAATTGTAGATTTTTTATCCCTCCCACACAAAATATTTTTCCCTTCTCCATTTTACTCTTCCAGCCCCATCCCATTCTAATCCTCCCCCAACATCAGCTCCCTTCTAGTTCCAGCCTCACCCAGCATCCATTCCCTTCTAGTCCCTGCATCAGCCCATTTCCAGTCCTAGCCATCCATCAGCCCATTTCCAGTCCTAGCAACCCCCCAACCCAATACCAGTCCTAGCCCCCCCATCACCCCACTTACAGTCCTTAACCCCCCATCACCCCATTTTCAGTCCTTAACCCCCCATCACCCCATTTTCAGTTTAAGCCCGCCCTATAACCCATTACCAGTCCTAACCCCCCATCAGCCCACTTCCAGTCCTAACCCCATCAACCCATTTCCAGTCAGCCCCCCATAGCCCATTGCCAGTCCTACCCCCCCCCATCAGCCCACAGCCCATTACCAGTCCTAACCCCATCATCCCACCGCCCGTTTAACCCCCCCACCCCATTTCCAGTCCTAGCCCCCCATAGCCCATTACCAGACAACCCCCATCAGCCCACAGCCCATTACCAGTCTTAACCCCCCCAAAGCCCATTACCAGTTCTAACCCCCCCAACAGCCCATTACCAGTCCTAACCCCATCAGCCCACCTTCAGTCTTAACCCCCCAGCCCATTTCCAGTACTAGCCCCCCCCCATAGCCCATTACCATACATCCCCCATCAGCCCACAGCCCATTACCAGTCTTAACCCCCCCCCAAAGCCCATTGCCAGTTCTAAGCCCCCCCAACAGGCCACAGTCCATTACCAGTCCTAACCCCATCAGCCCACCTCTAGCCTTAACCCCCCCCAGCCCAGCCCAGCCCATTTCCAGCCCCAGCCCCCCAATAGCCCATTACCAGTCCTACCCCCCCCCATAGCCCATTACCAGCCCTAACCCCCCAGTCCATTTCCAGCCCCAGCCCCCCCAATAGCCCATTACCAGTCCTACCCCCCCCCATAGCCCATTACCAGTCCTACCCCCACCCACCGGCCTAAAGTAAAATTTAATTTAAAAAAAAACCTGGTGGCTGCCGCCGCAGGGCCCCCTCTGCTGCCGCGGGGGCCCCGTCTACAAGCTGAAGCCGTCGGGTCGGGTCGGGTCTCTCTCCCTCCTTCCCTCCCTCGCTGCAGGTTGCAGGCTGCGAGAGACGCGAAGGGAGAGCGTCTCCTCGCGTCTGTGTTAAGCCCGCAGGGGCTGATGGGAAATCCCATCAGCCCCTGCGGGCTTAACACAGACGCGAGGAGACGCTCTCCCTTCGCGTCTCTCGCAGCCTGCAGCGAGGGAGGGAGGGAGAGACCCGACCCGACCCGACGGCTTCAGCTTGTAGACGGGGCCCCCGCGGCAGCAGAGGGGGCCCCGCGGCGGCAGCCACCAGGTTTTTTTTTTTAATTGTGTTTAAAAAAAATTAACTGGTTCTTTTTTTGTGGGCCCCTGCCGGCTGTGGGCCCTACGCCATGGCGTACATGGCGTATAGGTAAATCCGGCCCTGGACTTACCAGGTTCTAGTATTTTCCTTCAATGTTTAAAGTAAAAATCTGAAACAATCAGTGCTGCTTGCTGGAGGATTAAAGCAAATCCTGCAGGCATTTGCTGACAGTATCAGAATACCAGAATGGATTTTGTCTAGGCCTTCCATCAGGAGTAAACAGGAAACTGCACGAGCTAGCACTGACTGGATGTGCTTCCACTTATGCTTAGGAATATTAACTGGAATATGTCAGCTCTGGGAAATGTGCATCGCTAGCATTTTGTGGGGGTTTTTTGTACAAGAGGAAATTATTTATTTATTTACATTCTCTTATATACCGTGCTATTCTGCATCAGTGTGGTTTACATTGAACAAACTGAAATTACATTGAACAGGACATTATAACTTGGAGATAACTATTTTACAGGGAACATGGGCTGTGGAGGGTTAAGTGGCTTGCCCAAGACCACAAGGAGCACCTGTGGGACTAGAAACCCCAGTCCTTCCGGCCCAAGGTTGCTGTCCTGTAGTGGGATTTGAACCCTCAACCTTCTGGCCTGAAATACCTTGCCCCAACCACTAGGCCACTCCTCCATTTCATGATTTATAGTTTTATTTCTCCAGTATTGTTGTACATTCCAAGTTTGGCTTTTGGGGTTCCCAGTTTAATTATTGTCTTCATATTTTTAAATTGTCATCCCTTGTTCTATATGTGGTGACGGACTATGTTTTGCATGTGTAACTGAGCTGCAGTATTCTGTTCATGTAGTTTGTATGTGACAGTCCCTTGCAGTGTTGCCTTTTGATAGGTAGGTTTTAGTGCTTTGTGAGTCCTAGTAGTGCTATTATGATACAGCGGGTTTGCTATGGATTCTAAATGAGCAGGGTGCCTGGCAGTTGATATTGGAGTATAGTAATGTAGAAATCTGGTAGTCTCTTTATCCTCACTGCCCTGCAAATGGTATTGAGACACTCATTAAGAGGCAAATCTAATAAAAGTTGATGCATATTCAGAAATGTTAATGTGTGCTAATGCATATTAATATCTAGTAAACATATCCCTAAGTCATTGCCAGGACAAAAAAAGAGGCTTGTGAAGGGCTCCTTTGAAGCCACCTTAAATTTTAGATGGGCAACATATACATTTTAAAATACAAGAAATTAAATTTATGCAAATGAGGTCCAGTGGCTATGCAAATGAAGCCCCACAATACATCTCCACACATGGCCCCGCATCACCCTTGGGTGGTCCTGTCTCCAGCCAACCCTCAATCAGTGCAAGATACTGATTAATTCTTTCCATTTCAACTGAATCCACATTACCGCAAACATATAACAATTTGATGGCATATATATACATATATAATAGCCCCCTGGATCTGTGCAAGATATAGTGTTGGCACCATAAATATTTTAGGGAGCTAAACAGATAGAAAAGGCAATGGTAGACGCCAGAAGGATGCTTGGGTTCATAGGGTGAGGAATGGCCAGCAAAATAAGGAGATGCTAGTGCCTCTGTAAAAGACTGGTGAGACCTCATTTTGAGTACTGTGTTTCAGTTCTAGAGACCACACTTTCATAAGGATGTAAACAGGATGGAGTCGGTGCAGAGGGTAGCTAGCAAAATGATCATCGGGCTTCATCATAAGGCATATGGGGACAGACTTAAAGATCTCAATATGTATACTTTGAAAGAAAGGCAGAAGAGAGACATGATAAAGACATTTAAATACATCCATGCTATAAATACACAGGAGAAGATCTTCTTTCAGTTGAAAGAAAGCTCTGCAACGAGGGGGCATAGGATGAAGGTGAAAGGGGGTAGACTAAGGAGTAATTTGCATAAATACCTCTTTACAGAAAGAGTGGTAGATGTATGGAATAGTCTTCCAGTGGAGGTAATTGAGGCAAGGACTGTATCTGAGTTCAAGAAAGCATGAAACAAACACAGAAGATCTCTAAAAGAAAAGAAAAGGGACTGTAAAGTCTTAGTAGTTGGTATGGAAAGGCAGACTAAATAGGCCATATTGTCTTTATCTGCCATCATTTTTTATTTATTTTATTTATTTATTTAACTTTCTTATATACCGCGTTCTTCTGCATCAACGCGGTTTACATTAAAACATAACCGTCCAGCACAGATGGTCTGCACTGGCTTCACAATATAACAATATATCATGTTTCTATGTTAAACAACATTGGGTCTAGTGATACCCCACTTCTCAAATTCTTCAATTCAGAAACTTTGTCATTGGTAGAAACCCAGAAAGTCCTGATCGAAAGATAAGACTGGAACCATTATAAGGCTATCTCCTTAATCCCTATACCAGCGATGGCGAACCTATGGCACGCGTGCCAGCTGTGGCACGCGAAGGCCTTGCAGCTGGCACGCGGGAAGGTCCGCATTTAAAAGGTCCCAAATTTAAAAAAAAAAAAAAACCAAACAAACCGGCTGCTTCTGCCGCGGCAGCCTCAAGAGCTCTGCCGCGGCAGCCTCAAGAGCTCTGCCGCGGGGCCCCCCCCTGCCCGGCAGAGCCTCCCTGCATCATCTACCTTCAAGTCGCAAAGCGCGGGCTTCTTTCAGAGCCGCGAGAGTTTCCTTTCTCGCGGCTCTCCCGCGCGAAAGGAAACTCTCGCCGCTCTGAAAGAAGCCCGCGGTTTGCGACTTGAAGGTAGATGATGCAGGGAGGCTCTGCCGGGCCGGGGGGGGGCCCCGCGGCAGAGCTCTTGAGGCTGCCGCGGCAGAGCTCTTGAGGCTGCCGCGGCAGAAGCAGCCGCTTTGTTTGGGTTTTTTTTTTTTTAATTTGGGATGATAGGGGGGAAGGGGGTTTAGGACTGGTAATGGGCTATGGTGGGGAGGCTAAGACTGGAAATGGGCTGATGGGGGGGGGGGTAGGACTGGTAATTGGCCATGGGGGGGGCTAAGACTGGAAAGGGGCTGATGGGGGGGGGGTTAGGACTGGTAATTGGCCATGATGGGGGGGGCTAAGACTGGAAAGGGGCTGATGGGGGGGTTAGGACTGGTAATTGGCCGGGGGGGGGTAGGACTGGTAATTGGCCGGGGGGGGGGTAGGACTGGTAATTGGCCAGGGGGGGGGGTAGGACTGGTAATTGGCCAGGGGGGGGGGGGTTAGGACTGGTAATTGGCCATGGGGGGGGGGCAAAGACTGGAAAGGGGCTGATGGGGGGGGGTTAGGACTGGTAATAGGCCAGGGTGGGGGTAGGAATGGTAATTGGCCAGGGGGGGGGTAGGACTGGTAATTGGCCGGGGGGGGGGGGTAGGACGGGTAATTGGCCGGGGGGGGGGTTAGGCAGGGTAATTGGCCCGGGGTAGGCCGGGTAAATGGCCAAGGGGGGGGCGAAGACGGGAAATGGGCTGATGGGGGGGGGGGTTAGGACTGGTAATGGGCGATGGGGGGGCTAAGGCTGGAAGTGGGCTGGTGATGGTGATGGTGATGGTGATTTGGGGGGGGGGGTAGGACTAGTAATGGGCTATGGGGGGGGCTAAGACTGGAAATGGGCTGATGGGGGGGTTAGGACTGGTAAAGGGCTGATGGGGGGGTTAGGACTGGTAATGGGCTATGGGGGGGCTAAGACTGGAAATGGGCTGAGTGGAAGGAGGGCTTGAACTGCAAATAGCTGATGGGATTGGGGCTTGGAATGGAAATGGGTTGTGAGGGGGAGGGAGCTAGGACTGGAAATGGGTGAGGGGGGCTAGGACAGGAAATGGGCTGATGGAGGGGCTAGAATAGGACTGGAAATTGGCTGTTGGGGGGGTGCTAAGATTGGAAATGGGCTGTGGTGGGGGTTTGGATTGAAATGGACTCATGAAGGGGCTAGAACTGGAAGTAGGCTCATGGGGGGCTTGGATTGGAAATGGGCTGAGTGGAGGGGAGCTAGGATTTGACATGGGCTGATGGTGGGGCTAGGAAAGGACTAGAAATGGGCTCATGGGGGGCTGGGTTTGGAAATGAGCTGATGGAGGGACTCGGATGGGACTGCAAATAGATGGGGGAGCTAGGACTGGAAATGGGCTTATGGGGGGTTAGGACTGGAAGTGGGTTGATGAGGGGGGGCTAGGACTGGTATTGGGTTGGGAGGTTGCTAGGACTGGAAATGGGTCGGGGGGCTGCTAGGACTGGAAATGGGCTGATGCAGGGACTAGAAGGGAATGGATGCTGGGTGAGGCTGGAACTAGAAGGGAGCTGGTGTTGGGGGAGGATTAGAATGGGATGGGGCTGGGAGAGTAAAATGGAGAGGGGAAAAATATTTTGTGTGGGAGGGATAAAAAATCTACAATTGGCCGGGTATTGGGAGAATAAGTGGGGATTGAGGATGGAGGGGTAAATTTTGAGTAGATGAAATAGGAATGAGGAAAGAGCAAAAGGAGAAAGATTAGTATGTTAAAGCAGATGTAGAGAGAGAATGGAAAAAAAGAACCAAGAAGACAGAAGAAAGGACAAATGGACAGCAGATGGAGAGTTAGGAGAAGACACGAAGAAACCAGAAGAAAGTGGCTGGAGCAATTGCAACTGAAAAAAAATGCACAAAAGGTAGAAAAATATCTCTTTATTTTGAATTTATTAACTGGAATATGTCAGCTCTGGGAAATGTGCATCATTAATTTTTGCGCTTTGTTTAGTACAAGAGGAAATTAATTTATAGTTTTATTTCTACAGTGTTGTTGTATATTCCAAGTTTGGCTTTTGGGGTTCCCAGTTTAATTATTGTCTTCCTGTTTTTAAATTGTGATTCCTTGTTTGGTGATGGTCTGTTCTGCATGTGTAACTGAGCTGAGGTATTCTGTTTATATAATTCCTATTTGACATTGCCACTTGTTCTTTCCCCAGTAGGTCATGTATTGTTGTTCTCTGAAATGTATTGGTTTAATATTTGCAGTGTTGCCTTTTGATAGTTAGGGTATGGTGCTTTGTGAGTCCTGGTAGTACTGTTAGGATACGGCGGGTTTGCTATGGGTTCTAAATGGGCAGCGTTTGTAGTAGTTCCTAATGTGCCTGGCGGTTGGTACTGGATTATAGTAATGTAGAAACCTTTTAGTCTTTCTTTATCCATATACTCATTAAGAGGCATGTTTACTAAAAGTTAGTGTATGGTAACATTATGCAAATATTTATGCAAATGAGGCACCTTATGCAAATGAGGCTTTAATGGACGTGCTGGCACTTTGAGGAAATTCTTTGGTTTTGTGCGGCAGTTTGGGCACTCGGGCTCAAAAAGGTTAGCCATCACTGCCCTATACTATTCAATGTATTTAGCAGCAATGATCACATCAAAAAGTTGAGTAGAGATCAACTGAAAATAGCAATGCTTCCTTGAAATTTTAGTTCATTTTACAATATTAAAATTTAAACACAAGAAAAGAAAGAAAACTAGAAAAGAGAAGAAAATACAGACATTATAAATGTTAATTTAGGACTAGAGTATAGTATAGTCAAAAGTAAATTTCTGAAATGAGAAGCAGACCACAGATGCCATGTCTCAAGGCTCAGCCAAGCAAAATATTATACCTCAAGCTAGGTTAAATTGAAACAAAATGTTTTTAATGTAGATTTAAACCTACATCCTGATTTGAACCTAATATCCCGAGGAAGGGGGTTCCAGAATGCTGAAGCCAGATTTTTAAAAAAAGCCGCTTTCCTTGTGCTGTTGAGATGGGCACAAGCTTTGGAAGAAATAACTAACCTATTTTGTTGCAAGATAGCAAGGTCCTGCCTGGGACATATGGGATTAATAGGTTTGAGAAACACAGAGGAAGACCCATATAGAATGCTTTGTGTGCCAAAAATAGGATTTTAAATTTGATTTGGTAAAAAACTGGTACCAGTAAAGCTCCCTTAAAAGAGGAGTGACGCAGTCAAATTTCTTAGAGTGAATTATAATTTTAATAGTCATCTATCGAATCGCTTGAAGTTGTTTTAGTGAAGACTAGGTCAAGCCATTATTTAATCAATTGCAATAGTCAAGCCGGTTTACTATGTGTACATGTACTAGTGTAAGTAAACTCAACTTGTCTTAGTAGTAGCGAATTGCTCAGATTCTTCACAATGCTGAAAAACATGATTTGGATAAGGAGGCAAGCTGAGGTTTAAAGGTTAGCCACGGGTCAAAGTGACAACCCAATATTTTAAGGTGGAATGCCAAGGGTATACTTTATCCTTTATCACTGGGGCAGCTGCTGGGATCTGGGGGGAATCTGAAATCCATATTGCTTGAGTTTTTGTGAGGTTAAGTTTGAGACAATTTTCTGCTAATCAAGAAGATACTGAGAGAAGTTAAGCTTGGCTAGGTCAATGTTTAATGGGTCAACATAAAAAAGAAATTGGATGTTATCTGCAAAGAAATAACTGTGATTCTCAGGATGTGAAGCAGGAATGCAAGTGGACACATATAGAGATTAAAAAGAGTTGGCAATAAAATAGATCACTGAGGGACTCCACAAGTCGAGGGAATTCTGCAGATTTTGAAGAATGAAACATGACAGAGTAAAACCGGTCTTGAAGAAATGATTGAAATCACCTCTAGACAAATTTCAAATGGTTTGCAATATTAATCACAGAAAGAAAAGGAACTGCAAATAAAATAGGACAGGGTAGTGAAAAAAATATTTTAGAAAGGAAGAAATCTAAGAAGTTCAGGAGTAGCAGGAATTACCAGGCCTCCCGAGGTCAGCCTGTCACTCTATGAAGCCCATCAGTGGAGACTCATCAGGTATTAAACACCATGGGGGTCATTCTGAGCAATGAATAGCAGGGTTGGACAACCCGTTGGGACATCCATCCCCACTATTTGTGCCCTTTTCCGGCCCCGTCCTCCTTCCCCACACGTTGTACAGGGAAGTTAGAGGGGGGGGGGGCAGGAAAGGGACAGATCAAGGGCGGCGTTAGGGCAGGCAGTGGGCGGTCGCTGTTCCCGGATGTACAGGGACAATTCTAATGTCGGTCTTGTACGTCCGGGACTGGCGACTTGAATGGGGAAGTTATTTCACCTCAGAGGTGGAATAACCTCTCCGATGCAGCAGGACCGGGACTGGGATGGTGTGTCAGGGGGCAGAGGGCACTCCCCGCAGCCTGACCCTGGCCCTGGGAGGCCAGATCTGGGGTCGGGCTGTAGGGAAAGCACTTTGGGAGCCAGCGGCCAGGGATTGCGGCTTTTAAATGGAGCCACGGTGCAATGGCAACCAGACATCATGGCACCACGGCTCCATTTAAAAGCCCTGACTGAGTTAGCCGGGCAAGGCCTGTTTGTGCAGGCCAGACTAAATTGTGGTCCTGACCTGCACATATAGGCCTGTTCGCAATTCTGATCCTGCGGGGCTAGACATACCCCGTGGGATCAGAATTGCGACTCCTTCTGTGCGTCTGGTTCCTATCGGGCACAGAGAGGGCCTCTATGTCCTGGATGGAATTGGGCCCCATATGAATGAGCTGAGTTTTTAGTCCAGTTTTATATTTTCTGAGGAAAGTCACTATTCTGAGAGGAGCTATAGCGAGTACCATAGATATGATGCAACAAAATAAAATGCTGATTCCCTTGTGGATTATAATTTGCACATGAGGCAGAGGGGATAGTTAACATATCTTTGTTGAGCTGATCATAGCAACTGATGAGACTCACATGGAATGAGCATAGAATATAGAAATGAAGAAGTCCCTGACTTCAGTGCTTTGTATGTTAAGAGAAGCATGAATCTTATAATGAATGTGATAAAGTATTGGGAACTAGTAATCTTTGAAGATAAAGGGCATAATATGGATACATTTCCAAGTGTGAGCCCGATTCAGGTATGTGCACGTCCGAGCCATCCGGATGGCCCCAAGCAAAATAGGTCCATTTGGACCCAATTCTGGACTGTGGAAACAAAACATTCCCATGGTAACCAGCACTGGGCCTGAGGATAGCCCGGCATGCCCCTGCCACCTGCGGGGGTGTCATCCCTGCAGGCATCCCCGACTCCTGTGGCTTCGGCCCCCCTTTTTCCCACTGCCATGGCTGGATCAGGAGGTGGGGACCCCCCCGCACCCGGCCCTGGCCCAGGGAGGGATCCCCGGGCCCGATCTCTGGTTTTGTGCTGGTTATTCCATCTTTGAGGTGGAATAAGCAGCACGACCCCACGAGCCTGGATAGGACGCACAGGGCTGTGACCTGAATCGGCACTGTACATCATGCCAGGATGGCCTGTCCCCGCTCCGTCCATCCCAATCCCACCCCCTCTTGCCCCCTGCCGGCTCTCACAGTCCTGATACTTAGGACGTATGGGGAAAGTTAGAGGAGGAATCAAGCCCGGATGGCTTGCACAGCTGCACGTCTTGTCTTGATGTGTATCCCTGCAACCCATGTCCCAGAATCAGGCCCATTGTTTAAAAGATGATTTTCTGTATTTTGAAATATTTGTAAACACTTGATATCCGAGATTTTTAGACCAGAATAAACAAAATTACAAAAGACTAATCATGTAAACAAGTGTCAAGGTAAGGGCATAGTGCACGGAAATGGTGGAAAGCATGGAAGGCATACTTTACAGTAGATGAAATCTGGGCCTCAAAGGATAGTTCAAAGTCTATGATAATGCCTAACTATTTGAAGGATTTAACTAGGGGGATAGAGATGCCGCTTATTAGGGTAGAAACAGAAAGTTGAGCGGGTCTACCAGTGATCCAGGGGGCAAATAACTTACTAGTATTTAGTTTGAGATAATTATGAAACAGCTAAGAGTGGACTGTATCAAGACATTGATTCATTTTGAATGGCTCCACTTAGTACAAATATGTTTTGTGTGGCGCTTAATCCAGTGAGTACTCTCATCAACTCTTTGGGATACAGATTTATCATGAATCCTAAAGAAGGTAACAACCCAGAAACAACATCTCATTTATTATTTGTAGACAATCTGAAGCTCTATAGTTCCAGTGACCAACAATTATCAAAGCAATTCTGTGTAGTGAAAAGCTTTTCTGATGAAATCAGGGTGACCTTTGGCTTTGACAAATGTACTAAGGCAACTTTTTTTAAAGGAAAATTTGAGCAAAACAGAAAACATCTCCCTGCTGAAGGCTGTGACATCAAGGTCCTTGAACAGGAAGGCGTATATATATATATAAGGGAGGAGTAGCCTAGTGGTTGGGGCAAGGTACTTCAGGCCGGAAGGTCGGGGGTTCAAATCCCACTAGAGGACAGCAACCTTGGGCCGGAAGGACTGGGGTTTCTAGTCTCACAGATGCTCCTTGTGGTCTTGGGCAAGCCACTTAACCCTCCATTGCCCATGTTCCCTGTAAGTATTAGTGTATGTGTCTCATATCCCCACGTGTTAAATGTATCCCCCAATTGTGTTGTGACCGCTTTGATTGAAGGATAAGGCGGTATACAAAACTGTCTAAATAAATAAATAAAATAAATAAATATACATCCCTAGAGCTGAAGGAGGGCTAGGACTCATAGAGATTGATTACACAAACAGAGCTACTAACATAAGCCTCCAGGCCTACTTAACTACATCCTCGGATTCAAATAGACAAAAAGTGCTGAAATAGGAGAGAAAACACCCAGAATCTGGCTCCATCATCAACTTGGACAAGTGTTCTGATGACTAGAAGGAATGAGTGAAAATCCACAATCATGCACAGGGAAGGCAGTAACAGAATTTGCAAAACAAGAGAAAAAACTCTTCAAGGAATTAGATCAACAAACAAGGAAAGACAAATGGCAGATGTACAAATATAGTGGGAAATACAGTGTTATTCCAGGAACCATTTGTCGATCAAAAATGGACACATGAATGGTTAAGGAGGGGTGAACTGAAACCAAAGGATGAGAGGTTGATAGTTGCAGCCCAGGACAGCGACTTATTGATGAGATGGTTTACAGCGAGCATTGAAAAAATTGTGAATGCAGACATATGGCGATTCTGTAAGAAAGACCTGGAAACGGTGACTCACCTCATAGTGGGCTTTGAAGTTCTGATGACAGAAACTTTTTATACAGAAAGACATAACAAAGTAGCGTGCCTCATCCATTGGAAACTCTGTAAACACTGCAACATCAAGTGCCCGAAAAGCATTGGGATCATGACCCTAAGAGAATTACAGAGAAGGAGGAGATTATGATCACCTGGGATACTCCCATTTCAACTAATAAAAAGCTGGATGTGAGTTAAGGAAAAAAAACACTAGAACAGCATTGATAATAGAGGTGTCAGTTCCAAGGGAATACTCTGTGAGGCAATAGATCCTGAAATACCAGGAAATGCATCAGAGATCAAGAAAATGTGGCAGACAGATACAGAAATATGTTTTATTGTGTTGGATGCCACAGGCTTGATAAAGAAGAATTTCCAAGCACATCTTGACAAACTACCCATGCATGTTACATCTTACGAATTCCAGCTGGAGGCTCTCTTTGGCACGATGCAAGTACTATGCCAAGCTTTAGCAGTAAATTTGAGAGACTGAGATCATATTCCCCATGCCCTGGCTTAGAAGTGTGAATCATGACTGTCATGGTATGTGCAAAACTAATCCATTTGGAGAAACTGCCCCGATACAAACCAGTATGTTGAACTTGAAGGATGTCATTATAATAGAAGCCGCTAATTCCAGGATCCTGACTAAGCATAGCAAGGAAGTTTAGGAAGATGTTAAATAGTAATGGGACAAGTACTGAACCTTGCAGTATACAGCAGGGGAGGTGCTGAGAATTTGAGGAGGTGATATCAGTGATGATACAGAAAGAATGATCGTGTAGGAATGAGATGAAACATTGGAGAACATTTCCTCCTAGGTCTGTTTCACTAAGTTGAGATATCATGAGATCATAATCCACTAAGTCAAAGCTGGAGGTGAGGTCAGTTGATACTGCCAGGTCAACTCTTCAGGAGTCCAGAAAACTCTGAATTTTGTTCAGGAGAAAATCTAGAATTGCTTCAATGCTGTAATGGCCTAAACCAACCCTAGTAAGGATGAAGGACATTAGTTGAAAGAAAATTTTTTTCTGGCAGCTTTGATAGGTAGTATAAATTAGAGATGGGCGGTAGTTGGTTGGGTTAGCAGGAGGAAGAGAAGTTTTTTTAGGATTTGTCAGACTATGGCATGTTTCCAAGCATCGGGTACCATAGCTGCTGAGAGACTGTGGTTTATAATTGTCGGATCAGTAGGCAGAAGATTAAGAGAAGGCCTTTTAGAAACATAGGAACATAAAGGCAGAAAAAGACTACATGGCCTAGCTAGTCTGTCCTTCCATATCAACCACTACACCAGGCCCCGTTTTTCCTTTAGAGATCATCTGTGTTTGTCCCATGCTTCTTTGAATTTAGATACTGCCCTTTTCTCTACCATCTCCACTGTGAGACTATTCCACAGATCTATCACTCTTTCCGTAAAGAAGTACAGAGAATCATTGTGGGGCCTCATTTGCATAAATATTTACATATCCATTGGACCGCATTTGCCTAAATTGAATTAATTTTGTTTATTTTAAAATAGATGCTACAATAAAATAAACATAATAAAAATCATGAAACAAAATTAACTTAAAGCCACTTTTCTATGCTCACAAAAAACAATTATAAATATCTGCACATCAGATTTATTTGGTCAGTGCTAAGACTAGCTTATTGATGAGGAGAAAGGAAAATATAAAACAAGAAAAACTAAATTTGATAGCCGTGAATCCAAGATCATAGTGCTCAGGCTGGATTAGACTGTGCTAAAGCTGAAAAAGCCCAGAAATCAGCAGCAGTAAAGCTATCAGGCTACCTAACATATTCAACTGAAATGCTCCCTAAACATTTAAGATTTCTCTGAATATGAAATGACAAAATATTTTAAAAATTCAAACTGGCAGCATCAAGGACACAAAATTGCAAATCTTGAAGATAATCCATATTCCACTATCTCCAGTAAACACTCTAGTTGACTCCATACCAAGAATCATAGTATAAGACCCATAGAGCAAATCTACCATTCCATAAGAGCACTAACTTCCAAAATTCACCCAAGGACTGTACCCAGAAAAGTGACCATACCATAGACATTGCAATGTAACTCAGAACATCCAAATACCTACTGGGAAAACTGAACAAGTTAGATTCCTACACAGATTCCTACAATACAAGGTTCCATATTAGGAACCACCACCCAGGAAAAAGATTTAGGCGTCATTGTGGATAACATGTTAAAACCCTCGGCCCAGTGTGCAGCGGCGGCCAAGAGATCAAATAGAATGCTAGGTATCATAAGGAAAGGAATGGAAAATAAAACAAAAGATATTACAATGCCTCTATATCGTTCCATGGTGAGACCGCACCTTGAATATTGTGTGCAATTCTGGTCACCGTATCTTAAAAATGATATAGCCTTATTAGAAAAGGTTCAGAGAAGAGCCACCAAAATGGTAAAGGGGATGGAAGGATACTCCTATGAAGAAAGGCTAAAAAGGTTAGGGCTCTTTAACCTGGAAAAGAGACGGCTGAGGGGAGATATGATAGAAGTCTATAAATTAATGAACGGAGTTGGAACGGGTAAACGGAGATCGATTGTTTACGTTATCAGACTATAGAAAGACTAGGGGACATGCAATGAAGCTACAGGGTGAACTATTTAAGACTAATAAAAGAAAATATTTTTTCACTCAACGTGTAATCAAACTCTGGAATTTGTTACCGGAGGATGTAGTAAAGGCTATTAGTGTAGCTGGGTTTAAAAAAGGTTTGGACAAGTTCCTGGAGGAAAGGTCCATAAACCATTATTAAGAAGGGACCCAGGATATCAATGCTTGACCCAGTACAAGCATTGCGGAACCTGTGTCTTTTGGGGAAACTGCTAGGTACGCATGACCTAGATTGGCCACTGTTGGAAACAGGATACTGGGCTTGATGGACCTTGGTCTGACCCAGTATGGCATATCTTATGTTCTTATGTACTTATGTACAGAAACTCCATTCTAACAGAACACCTGGTCTCGTTTACCACTTTGACCATAAACAGACCCTCATCAAGTATAGAATAAGTGACTACAAACTAAAAATAGAAATATTTTGACAAAAGTTAAACTAAGACCCCAACAGGCCACACCAGAGTAATAGAAAGATGCCTGTAAAGAAAGATGATGTAAATTACAAAAACTGGGATATTCTAATCAGTAAATTTAAATATTTTTTTTACCTATGCTGTCTGGCCATTATGGGCCCGATATTTGAAAGGAATTTGCACGGTTTACAGCCCAGTAAAACGTGTAAATGCCTTAAATCTGGATATTCAATGGCACTTACATGGTTAGGGCTGTTGAATATCCCCTTCTAACCCCGCTACACACCCCGATGCTATGCAGTTAACATTGGGACATGTTGGGGGCATTCCGGGGTGGAACGGAAGCAGAGAATGCCACTAACCAGGTAGCAATGATATTGCATACTTCCCGATTAGCGACCTGTACCTAAAAGATAGGTGAGGAAAACCCTTGTCTATCTTTAAGGCACAGGAGCTAATCAGGCAGCAAGTAATATTGCCACTGCCCGGTGAGCTACTGCAGCTTCCATTGTGTGCGGCTGTCCCTAGATAGTCAATGCCAGGACAGCATATGACCCCCGACATTGAATATCTGGGTTAAGGGTTGGTAGGTAGGGCTGTGCGCCATAGTGGCACATAGCCTGCTTAACTGAATATCGGGCCCTATATTTTTCTAATCATGGTTCCAATCTCTGGTTTCTGATTTTTGGCATCTTCTCTTAACTCCTTCCACGGTCTCAAGTCCATCTGCTACTTCTCATCTCTACATACATCTCTGACATTGATCTTTTTCTTTTCAGCTTTATTCTATGTATTTTTTTAATTTCATCTTTTTCTTGCCATGTTGTCCTCAACCTACTACTTTTCAGCCTCAACCCTAACCCCCCTATTCCCTACTCTTTCTGCAGCTTCTTATTCCCCATTCTTTCTTCCCTGCTTTGCCCACATCTCTCCCCTCCCTCTATCTCCACTGTCCAACACCTCTCACCTCCCTCTGTCTTCACAGTCCATCTTCCCATTCAATATCTGCCACCTCTAACTTATACACCTCTTTTGTTTCATATCCCCCCTTCTATATCCAATATCTCCAGGAACAAGCAGGAATGTAGTCTTCACATATGGGTGACATCAGTACCGACAGAATCCACGTGGGAACGCTCCCCAGCATCCAATAGGAAAACCTTTGGGAGCACCCCATTGTGCTTGCGTTACTGCCTTCCCGCATTCCCAACTCTTTCTCTTCAGGTCTTTGTTTTCTGTGGAGCCAACAGGAAACAAATCCTGTCACCACAGAAAAACTCTCTTTTTGTGGATAGCATCTCTGCCTTCCCGTTGACACCGGCACCGTCAAAGACATCGCTGGTTTCCTTATTCTTTTCTGTAACTCTTTCTTTATTTTTCTTTAAAGATCTCACTCGAAGCATCGAGATCCCCTAGGGGTGGCATTGGAGGTAGATCGGCCTGCCAAATGGCCCCAGTGGGAGGCCCTCTCCTCTAAAGCCACAAAGGGGCTCCAGGATGCTCCCGAGGCCTCGACTTCCAGTGAGCTTCTGGTGACATGTTCTGGAACGGTAGCACAATCATCTGCAACCAATACCCAGACATTGGCAACCTCGATGGACCAGTGCATACTGGCCATCGAGTGGGGCTTAATAGCCCTGCTGGCAGCCTCGGTTCCATTAAAATCCTTGGCTCTGGGCACTGTCCCGTTGATACTGGTACTGGTACCAACATCGACCCTGATTGCAGGGTCGGCATCGGGGTTGTTGCACATCGCGTTGACATCGTTGCTACCCATGCCCTCCTTTGAAACTGTCACCGATATTGGTACCCAGCCCAAACAGCTCACCGATGCCAGTATCTTGGAGCATCGGTACCATCATCTCAATTCAGGCAAGCAGCACCCTTGTCGATACTTTGAGTCCTCTGATTCCAATTCCAGTATCTTGAAAGCAGAATTGAATGGTTCTTGGGGGCCCCAAGACATACCTTTGGAATCTTCCCCTCCACAACAGCGACACATGTCGTCTTTGGAAGATGTGTCCTTCCAGGAATTCATTCGAGACCTAGCTAAGGGTCTCTCTATCACGGTAGCATCGGAGAAGGAATCAAGGGCAGAGGAGTTGGAGATCCTCCCATACCCAACAGCACCCAAAGAGGAAGCTACTCTGCCAGTGCATCTCATCCTTCATGATCTCATGCTTCATATGTGGGAGACTCCTCTTACAGTCTCACCATAGAGCTGACATCTCAATACCATGTACCGGGAAATGGAGTGTCCCGGCTTCCAGAAGACACAGCTTCCCCACCATTCAATGGTGGTTGAGTCGACAATGCACCAAATCAAAAGCTCGAAGACCCACTCTTCTAATCCTCCAAGTAGAGAATCGAGAACCCTCGATGCCTTTGGGCATCGGTGCTTCCAGGCATCCATACTCTCGGCTAGGATTAATTCCTATATTCTCTACATGGGAATGTTTCTCAAGGAAGTATCAAGGGCTCTCAAGGCTTTTGCCCCACTCCTTCCAGATGACAAGAGGGCATACTATCTCGCCTTGGTCAAACATAGTCAAAATATATCAAAGTTTGGTAATAGGGCCACTTCGATGCCTTTGAATGCACAAGAAGGGCATCAGCGGAGCCCACAGAATTACACGGTTTCAAGCCTCAGATCTTGAACAATGGGTTCAAGATAAGCTGGACAACATCCCTTGCACATGAGAAAATCTCTTTGGCAAGGACTGGCAGGATAAGTCCTCTCAATTAGAATAAGAGAATACTACTCCTGAAGAGACTATCTAGAAAAACAGCTGACCCTGTTAGAAAGAAGGTAACTGCAAGGAAGTCTTTCTACAATAATAATAAGAGATTCTACCCTTCTTACCCTCCTGCTTCTCAGTACCAGGCCCAGTGGCCACAGAAGAGGCAACAGCCTCCTAAGCAGCAAAAGAAGCCAGAGGTGGCTAAGCCTCAACCAGCTCTGCAGCCACAGTCTGTGCCTGTTTTTGGACTCTTTTCTAGAGAACATTGCCACCCTGCCTCTGGAGGGCCCTCACCCTCTCCACATAGCAGGCAGACTGTGCCACTATGTTCACAGATGGCACCTCATCACCTCAGAGCAGTATACCCTAAGCATAGTCCGAGAGGGGTAAAGACTTCATTTCCAAACTCTGCCCCCCTCAAAGTTCCTAGGGGAATTTCAAACTCAACCCCCACTCACTGCTATCCTGGAGGAAAAGGTGCCTTCTCTTCTGTCTCAAGGCACCATAGAGAATGTCCCGACATCCCAGCTGGGAATGGGTTTTTACTCTCTGTACTTTCTCATCCCGAAGAAAACCAGTGGATACAGGCCCATTCTGGACCTCAGAAACCTCAACAAGTTTCTGGTCTGCGAAAAGTTCAAGATGATCTCTCTCGGGACTCTTCTACCTTACCTCCAGAGTCAGGCCTGACTCTGTTCTCTAGATCTAAAAGAAGCATTCACACATATCCTTATTCATCCAAGTCACAGGAAATATCTACACTTCACCTTTCAAGGAAAGTATTATCAATTCAGAGTCCTTTCCTTCAGACTCACCTCTGCCCCAAGAATCTTCAGAAAGTGTATGGTGTTCATGGCTGCATACCTAAGGTCTCTGGGAATATTTGTCTTCCCTTACATAGACGACTGGCTCGTAATAGCAGACACCTCCCAGGAGGTACTGTTTTCTGTACATTGTACCATCATGATACTGCAACACTTGGGATTTGTCATAAACTTCCCAAAATCCCAGCTCGCTCCATCTCAAAAGCTAGAGTTCATTGGAGCCCTACTGGACACCCAACAGTCCAGGGCATTTCTTCCCCAACTACGCTGTACGTGTCTAATCCAGCTAGCATCCCAGATGCTCCAATGGGATCATCTGACCGCCCACGAGATGCTGCAACTCCTCGGGCACAAGGCCTCTACAGTATATGTCATCACATATGCTCGCCTACATATGTGGACAGCTCAATGGACTCTAGTCTCCCAATGGATGCAAGCCTTGAGCTGTCTCTGGGACAGGATCCAAGTCACTGTCCCTCTAACCACATCCCTTCACTGGTGGTGCTCTCCAGAAAATCTGCTTGTAGGGTCACTTTTCAGATGCCTCCACTTCAATGCACCCTGACGACGGATGCCTCCAAACTGGGTTGGGAAGCACACCTGGGAAACCTGTCCACACAGGGGCTCTGGACAGTGCAAGAGTCACAAATACAGATCAATCTCTTGGAACTTCATGCTATCTTAAATGGTCTCCGGGTGTTTCTACACCACCTCAGGGCACAACAGGATGGACAATCAGGTTGCCATGTTCTGTGTGAACAAGCAGGGAGGAACAGGATCATGGGCCCTCTGCGAGGAGGCCTTCCACCTGTGGTCCTTTGCCATCTCTCATCAAATACACCTCCAAGCGTTGTACCTTCCCTGGGAGCTCAATGTCTTGGCAGACAAGCTGAGTTGGATCCTTCTTCCCCATGAATGGCCTCTCCATCTGGACACAACGTCCTACATCTTCCAGACCTGGGGAACTCCAGACATAGATCTGTTTGTGACACCACAGAATGCAAAGCTTCCTCGCTTCTGCACAAGAACTCTGACATCCAACAACCAACAGATGGATGCCTTACACATACACTGTGGTGAGGGTCTGCTTTATTCTTTCCTTCCTATACTGCTCATTCCCAAGACACTTGTCAAGCTTCAGGCCAACAAAGGCTCCATGATTCTCACAGCCCTTCACTGGCCAAGGCAACCATGGTTTCCACTACTACTACATCTAACTCAGACTCAACCTTTGCAATTGGGATCCGCGCCCGATCTCCTCTCCCAGGAAAACGACTTACTCCTTCATCCCAATCCATAGTCTCTCTGCCTCACAGCTTGGCTGTTGAGATTGTAGCATTGCAGGACATTCACCTCCCACAAGAGGTTAAGGAGAGCCTATTGGCTTCTAGAAGACCCTCCACCAGATGTTCATACACTTTCAAGTGGCGTAGATACTCTGTCTGGTGTTCCCAGAAGGTTCTCAATCCCTTTTCAGCCCCAGTGGAGTCCCTACTCCAGTATATTCTCCACCTGTCCTTGACAGGTCTAAAGACTAACTTGGTAAGAGTCCACCTCAGTGCCATTGTGGCCTATCACCAACCACTGGATAGACAGCCCATCTCCTCACATCCACTAGAAGTGTGTTTAATGCAAGGTCTCCTGCTGTCCAAACCGCTCATCAAGCCACCTCTGGTGGCTTGGGACCTCAACATCATTCTAGCACAGTTTCTCAAGCTGCTCTTTGAACCATTGGCTATGACCTCCTTAAAGTTTCTGTCTTGGAAGGTAATCTTTCTAATTGCCCTCACTTATGCCAGATGCATTAGTGAACTTAAGGCTTTAGTGGTGGACCCCCCCCCCCTATATCCAATTCCACCATGACAAAGTTGCCCTTCGGACTCACTTTATGCTAAAGGTGATGACCCTTTTTATTTATCAGTCTTCTTTCCTAAACTGCTTGCAATTCGAGCTGAAGCAACTCTGCACACTCTTGACTACAAGTGTGCACTGGCTTTTTATCTCCAAAGGACACAAGATCATTGTAAAGCCTTGCAGTTGTTTTTCTCATTTGACCCAAGTCACCTAGGTCTACCTGTTTCTAAGTATACGCTCTCCAGATGGATAGCGGACTACATGTCATTTGCCTATGACAAAGCAGGACTCTCCCTGGAAGGGCATGTCACTGCTCATAATGTTCATGCCATGGCAACCTCGATGGCAAACCTACGCTCGGTAGCCATCGATGAAATCTTCAAGGCAGCAACTTGGTCTTCCATCCATACCTTTTCTGTCTATTATTCTCTGGACAAGGATTCCCATCAGGATGCTATGTTTGGGCAGGCTGTACTCCAGCACCTCATTCATACTTAGATGCAACTCCTGATTTGTCAATATCAGAAACCCATATAGGATCCAAGCTTACTCTGAAGCAAATCGCCACCGGTTCTGAAGTCACTTCATCCTGCATCTTGGAGCTAAGGAGTCCCATATGCGAAGACTACATTCCTGCTTGTTCCTGGAGATAGCACAGTTACTCACCTGTAACAGGTGATCACCGGGAACAGCAGGAATTTAGTCTTCACAACCCACCCTCCTCACCTAGGAGTTGTAGGGTTTCAATTACTTTCCTTTCTCAGCTATAAAGTCAACTGAAGAAAGGGAGTTGGGAAGGCAGGAAGGCAGTTGCACAGGCGCAGTGGGGTGCTCCAAAAGGCATTCCCGCAGGGGTTCCATCTGTACAGATGTCACTCATATGTGAAAACTAAATTCCTGCTGTTCCCGGAGATCACCTGTTACAGATCAGTAACTACGCTATCTCTCCATGTCCAGAATTCCCGAGTTTCCGTCTATTTCCTCATATGTTTTGCATCTCCACTCCATCTCCCTATTTCCTGTCCAATTTCTCCCCCTTGTAGCTTGTGCAAGGATGAGGGTTTTGGATTTGTTAGGAACTGAGGAACATTCTGGGGAAAGGAGGGGCTCTTCCGAAGGGATGGGCTTCACCTTAACCAGGATGGAACCAGGCTGCTGGCATTAACCTTTAAAAAGGAGAGAGCAGTTTTTAAACTAGATAATAGGGAAAAGCCGACAGTCGCATAAGAGCGGATGGTTCGGTAGAATGTATCCTTGAAGGATACTACCAAAAGCAGAGAAGTTCCATAAAAGAGTAAAGTAGCCCAAATGCCCTTGAGTATGAAGTAGACAGAGCTTAAAGATACCAAATTACCCATGCCTACCAATAGCCAAATTAATATGAATAAAATACAGTCTCTAAAATGCTTGTATGCAAATGCTAGAAGTCTAAAAAATAAGATGGGAGAGTTAGAATATGTAGCACTAAATGAGAGGCTAGGTATGATTGGAATTTCAGAGACATGGTAGAAGGAGGACAACCAGTAGGACACTGTGATAGCTGAGTACAAACTATATTGTAATGACAGAGCTGATCAAATTGGTGGAGGAGTTGCACTCTATGTTAGAGAAGGCATTGAATCAGAAACTGTTAAAGTTTTGCAGGAAACAAAATTTGCTGTGGAATCTCTATGGACTGAAATTCCATGTAAAAAGGGGAAGGCAATGACAGTGGGGGTGTACTATCGACCCCCTGGCCAGAATGAACAAATGGATGATGAAATGCTCAAAGAAATCAAGGAAGCCAACAAAGGTTACAGCACAGTAAGAATAATGGGTGATTTCCAATTACCCCAGTATCGATTTGGTCAGTGTCATCGCAGGACATGCTAGGGAGATAAAGTTCCTAGATAAAATAAATGACTGCTTCTTGGAGCAGCTGGTTCATGAACCAACCAGAGGAGAAGCCATATTGGACCTAGTCCTTAGTGGAACACCAGATCTGGTGCAAGAGATAAGGGTGTTGGAGCCACTTGTCAATAGTGATCATATCATGATCACGTTTGATTTAATTAGTGGAGGAGGGATAGTAAGGAAATCCACAGTACTGCCTTTTAACTTTCGAAAGGGAGACTAAGATAAAATGAGGAAAATAGTTAAGAAAAAACTAAAAGGAGCAGTTGCAAAGGTTAAAGACTTACATCAAGCTTGTGTGTTATTGAAAAATACTATCTTGGAAGCCCAGACCAGCTGTATTCCACGCTTTAAGAAAAGTGGAAGGAAGTCCAAAAAACTGCCAGCGTGGTTTAAAGGTGAGGTCAGAGGTGGTTGTTGCCAAAAAAGCATCTTTCAGGAAATGGAATAAAGAGCCAAACGTCGAAACCTGGAAACTGCACAAGCACTGTCAAGTTAAATGCAAGGCATTGATAAGGCAGGCAAAGGGAGAATTTGAGAAGAAGCTTACTGCGGAAGCAAAAATGTGTAATAAAGACTTTTTCAAGTACATTCATAGCAAAAAACCTGTGAGAGAGTAAGTTGGTCCATTAGATGATAGAGGGGTTAAAGGGCACTAAGAGGCGACAAGGCGATAGCGGAGAGACTGAATGAATTCATTGCTTCGGTCTTTACTGATGAAGATGTAGGGGTTGTTACCCATGACTGAAGTGATATTTAAAGGTGCGGAATAATTGAAGGAAATACCGATACATCGGGAAGATGTATTACAACTATTTGATAAACTGAAGAGTAGCAAATCACCTGGACTGGATGATATACATCCAAGGGTGTTGAAAGAACTGAAATATGAGATTGCAGACCTGCTATTAGTAATCTGTGAACTATCATTAAAATCATCTGTAATACCTGAAGATTGGAGGATGGCAAACGTAACACAGGAGCTCTCAGGAGCATCATAGAACCCACTGACTTTAGGACAGTAGCCCAAGCCCTCATCACACCACATTTCGACTACTGCAATGCAATCCTGCAGGGCCTTCCAAATAAAACACTAAACATACTCCAGATGGCACAGAACGTCGCAGCCAGAATCATCACTAAAACAGGTGTGGCAGAACACATCACCCCGGTGCTGATGGAATTGCACTGGCTCCCCATCATAGCCCGTATAAAATACAGAATCCTGGTGACAACTTTTAAAACCATCCACAATTTGGCACCAACCTTCCTCACAAACCTAATCACCTTACAACCTGCTAACAGAAACAGGAGAAATGCCACCATAAACAACCTGCAAGTACCAATAAGTATAAGATCAGTTAATGTAGCCACAAGCAACAGAGCATACTCCTTCGCTGCCCCATCACTTTGGAACCAACTCCCACCCGAGTTGCGCTCAATCACTGACCTGATGGGTTTCAGAAAAGACCTGAAGACACACCTATTTCGAGAGGCCTACAACGTATCATAAATCAACAACGCACGCACCAAGTGACCTACAGTGTATCATAAATCTGCGTTAAAATATATATATGTAAAAACACAAATGTTTATATACTGTAGAAAAGTATAATTGTAATCGCCCCCCCCCCCCCACATAACCATCCTGTTGTAAACTTAATGAAACATGTCATTAATCTTGTATACTTCAATGAAATCCTGTTATAATCCCATTTGTTTTAATCTTGTAATCCTGTAATTTGTTTTAACCTTGCAATTTGGAAATTTATTGTACACTGTAATGAAACACGTTTGATTTGTTTTGATAACCTATCACATAACCTTGTTAATCACACTGTAATGCTTTGAAATTTCTGTCATTGATCTGACATTCTCTGTTCTCTTAATCAAACCGCTTCTGATCGCTGGAAGCAGCGGTATACAAGTATGTGCTAAATAAATAAAATAAAAATAAATAACACCAATTTTTAAAAAGGGTTCCAGGGGTGATCTGGGAAACTACAGACTGGTGAGCCTGTCGTCAGTACCGGGAAAAATGGTAGAAACCATCATAAAGAAGAAAATTGCTGAACATGTAGATAGTCATGGCTTAATGTGAGACAGCCAACATGGCTTTAGACAAGGAAGATCTTGTCTTACTAATCTGTTATGTTTTTTTAAGGTGTGAATAAACAGGTAGACAAGGTGAGTCGGTTGATATAGTATATTTGGACTTTCAGAAAGCCTTTGAGAAGGTCCCTCATCAGAGACTTTTGGCAAAACTAAAGAGTCATGGGATAGGAGACAGTGTACTATTGTGGATCGGGAACTGATTAAAAGATAGAAAGCAGAGGGTAGGGCTAAATGGCCAATTTTCCCAATGGAGAAAGGTGAATAGTGGTGTACCTCAGGGATATGTGCTGGGTCCGCTGCTTTTTTAGATATTCAAAAATGACCTGGAAAAGGGAATAACGAGTGAGGTTTCAAATTTGCAGATGACACAAAACTGTTTAAAAGTTATTAAAACCCATGAGGAATGTGGAAAATTGCAAGAGGATCTTGATAAATTGGAAGACTGGGCATCAAAATGGCAGATGAAATTTAATGTGGACAAGTGCAAACTTATGCACCTAGGGAAAAACAACCCAAACTATGGTTACACGATGCAAGGTTCCACATTAGGAACCACCACCCAGGAAAAAGATTTAGGCGTCATTGTGGATAACATGTTAAAACCCTCTGCCCAGTGTGCAGCGACGGCGAAGAGAGCAAATAGAATGCTAGGTATCATAAGGAAAGGAATGGAAAATAAAACAAAGTATATTATAATGCCTCTATATCATTCCATGGTGAGACCGCACCTTGAATACTGTGTGCAATTCTGGTCGCCGTATCTTAAAAAGGATATAGCGTTATTATAAAAGGTTCAGAGAAGAGCCACCAAAATGGTAAATGGGATGGAATGATACCCCTATGAAGAAAGGCTAAAAAGGTTAGGGCTCTTTAACCTGGAAAAGAGACAGCTGAGGGGAGATATGATAGAAGTCTATAAATTAATGAACGGAGTGGAACGGGTAAACGTAGATCGATTGTTTACATTATTAGAATATAGAAAGACTAGGGGACATGCAATGAAGCTACAGGGTAAACTATTTAAGACTAATAAAAGAAAATATTTTTTCACTCAATGTGTAATCAAACTCTGGAATTTGTTACCGGAGGATGTAGTAAAGGCTATTAGTGTAGCTGGGTTTAAAAAAGGTTTGGACAAGTTCCTGGAGGAAAGGTCCATAAACCATTATTAAAAAGTGACCCAGGATATCAATGTGTTACGCAATACAAGCATTGTGGAACCTGTGTCTTTTGGGGAAACTGTTAGGTACATATGACCTAGATTGGCCACTTTCTTAAAACTCACTTAATTATATAGTACTTTGGAGACTCATTCCCAATAGATGAAATATTTCCCACTTAAACTCATGTATACTCATATTCATTAATTCACAACTTACTTTTTCCTTTTTCTTACTCTATCTTACAATACCCAATTCTACACATTATCACATTTACTCTTTACACTAATAATTCTAGTGAACTACAGTACATTTTTCCTTGCTCAGATAAGATGATAAGATTTTTGAAATTTGTAAATATTTAAATCTGTATATATGTTTAAACTATCTATATACCTAATCAGCATTTACTCAGCATTGTAACCCTCAAATTACCATTTTTTTTTATTATATACAATTTAATGTTCACTGTAATTTCAATTGTTTGAATAAGTTTCAATGTAATGTTCAAGTTTTGTTCTATGTAAACAGCTTTGATTTTTCTGAAAGGTGGTATATAAAACCGTTCAATAAATAAATAAATAAATTGGAAACAGGATACTGGGCTTGATGGACCTTGGTCTGACCCAGTATGGCATATCTTATGTTCTATGTCCCTCCCATGTGTCCAGCTTCTCCCCTCCATCTTTTTATGCTGCTTATGCCCAGCATCTTCCCTCCCTCTCAGCTCTCCCCATGTACAGCATTTTCCCTGCACAGCCCTATTCCTACCTCTCCTATTTTCAGCATTTTCTCCCCCTCTGTCTATGACCCCTCCCCATGTCCAGCATTGATCTCCACCTTCCAATTCTCACCTCCACTGTATCCAGCATGTTTTCTTGATCTCCCTATGACCTCCCTCCTTGTACAATTTCTCCCTCTCTTCTTTATATTTCCTCCTCTCCTGTGTCCAGTGGCTTTCTCTTTCCTTCAGCTTCCATGCTCCCTCTAACCCAACTGCCTTCTCATGAACTTCCCTTACATTATTTCCCCTTCTTAACCATCAGTGAACATCGCTGCTGTATTTCCTTGCACTGCCGGCTCTAGATATGTTCAGGCATGTTGCTCACACGTAGACCCACTCCATTAGTGGCCCTATGCCGTGCCTGCTTACTGAAAAACTTCTGCCGCTGCTGCATCTGCTCGGCCATAGCAGCAGCAGTGATACTGTTACTTTCACGGTGCAGGGCCTCCTGAAACGCATGCGCAGATGTGCATGCTTCCAAGGCCCTGCTGGTTATAACTCCTCTGACGCATATCTTGGTTCGGTGATAATCAGGACTGAGATGGGAATATACATCAAAGTGAGCATGCAAATGTTCTCTTTTCCTCATGGTCCTGTCTTTTTGCATCAACCTGTATGAAAGTTAGCCAAGTACATACAGCTTATTGTCAGTATTGAGGGAGAAGTGAGAAAGCAACTGCATCCCAGGAAAGAAGGGTAAAGGAGAGTAGAAAGTTCCAGAGGAAATCCAAAAAAGACATCTGTGTGAATTGTGCTGTGTCTTTTACTCTTTTTGTATATGACCTGTGATCCCCTAGCCTGGGCCTAAGAGCTTACATGCGTAGGGTCACCTTTGTATGTCCTTAAATGAAGCTTTACTATTTGTTCCCAGCAAAGAACTCTGGGACTTGTAGTTTGGCTATTTGCATTCAAAGACAAAGTAGTTGTGCAACCGTCGGTTGAGGCAAACAAGAATATTTATTTTTTGTGGGTTTCCAAAACACATTAAAGTTCTGAACACAGGTAAAAGGATACTTCTCCAACACAAAGAAACAAGGATACTGGAACTGAGGAAAACTGAACACAAGGCTTTCTGACACAAGCTGCTGTCTTCAATAAACAAATTAACCTCTCACAGCACAGCTTTGCTTAAGCACCTTCAGCAGAGGTAAACTTCTTCTCTTAACAAAAACTTCTTTACTTTGGGGAAATGCTTATTAGATACAAAAGATGGTTAAACATTTCTTCTCAGCAAACGTTTCTTTCTTTAGCCCTGCTCTCAGGTTTTCAGACTTCCTTAAAACATAGAGAGCAGTCCATCGGAGACACCTCCGAGCTAGACTGTGACTCACAGAAATCAACCTGCATAGGTTCTTGGGCTACAGCTTGCTTGTCAGTTTCTCTGGCTTCAAAAGCTTGTTCAAACTTCTTCCCTTGTAAGAACTTACAGAATTCCTTCCATAACTTTTCTTTCTGAGAGGGAACACTTACATTAGGAGAGGGAGCTTTCCTACCCTGGAACACTTCCCTTAAAGTCTCTATGGTGTTCAAATCCGCTCCCCTGCTTTCGGCTGGGCTCTGGCTCTTTCCATAAAGAAGCTTATCCACCCACCTTCTAGCAGTTGAAGATTGCAACACGGGGTCTAGAACACTGGACGCTGGAACTTGTTCCACGTGGGCTGTAACCTTCCCAGCTAGGTGTCTGCTGCCTTCAGCTTTAGGAGTATTATTCAGAGACAGTGTGCTTCCCTTTTCACCGGTACTATCCAGCAGCTGGAAAACAGACTTTCCTTGTCCTTCTCTTTTCCTTCTTCTCTGAGCTCTCCCCTTTCTCTGAGGTCTCTCTTCCTCCTGGGAACTCTCTTCCTCCTGGGAACTCCACTCCGTCAGAGATCTCTTCTCACTCAGAGACTCTCCTACCTTCAGGATTTCTCCTCTGCTCAGGAATTTCTTCCTCCTCAGGTAATACTCTCCCTTCAGGTAATTCTCCTCTCTCTTCAGGTGATTCTCCTCTCTCTGTTCCTCCTTCTCAGGGACTTCTCTCCCTTCAGGTTTAAAAATGCTTTTCCTGACTGCCACACCCTTCTGTTTGCACATGTGCCCGTAATCAGCCTCCAAGCCTGGCTCTATGTCAGAGCTTGGGCATGGCTTAGCTTCAACAGAGAGCTGTTTTTTTCTCATGCTTGCTTTTCTAACTCTGTGCAAACCTGGCTTGTCACTCATTTTAAAGGTACAAACAGCATTTTCTTCTGTTTCCATTTTCTCATGGCAGCTCTCATCAGCACCACAGACCTTAATGTTAATAAAAAAGAGTATACAAAAGAAGAAAAACAAAGAATGTTTTAGTATATAGCAATGCTTATATCCTGTTTCCCATTATCTTTGTCCATGTCTGGTGACTAAGCAAAATAGGACTAGCATAAGCTGCTCTACTACCTGCAAACTGATATGTGTTGCATTTTTTTATACATAGGCATGCAACAGGAAAGTTTCCAGAGTTTCCAAACAAAAAGCAGGGAGGATCCATTATTCTTTTTGCTCAGAAGACACCGGAGCAGGTAAAACTTCATTATTAGCTTTTCAAATAAAATAAAATAAAAGAATGAAAGGAGAAAAGTTAAGCAAAGTTGCTTATCTGTAACAAGTGTTCTCTGTCAACAAGGGGATAAATCTGACACACAAGTGGATAATGTCATTGGACTGCACCAGTAGCTCAGAGCTCAGAAAGTGTGAGAAAAAAACTCCTGAGCATGTGTGCCCCTTTCCCTATGTTGCACCTCCAGGGATATACCTCTATATACAGCTTTATAAAATCTCTTGAGGAAGTGGGAAAAGATTGTGTGCCTGATTTATCCTTCAATCTACAGAGAATCCCTGTTACAGGCAAGAAACCTTGGGGCCAGTATTCAGAAGCTCCTATCTGGATAACCAGCTGGCCATACAGATTATCCAGATAAGGGCATTGAGAGAGAAATATTCAGCAGTACTATTAGGATTGTAATGCTGAATAACTTCCACCTTGGCACCTTGGCACCATCCAGATGCTGATGATCCAGCTTGGCACTATCCAGGGGTGACGCTGACTGCTATCTAAATAAATTCTGCCCTTACAAAAAAGAAAAAAACAAGTGTGCCTTCGAGTCAATGCTGACTTCTGGCAATCTGCTCTTATACGGATAGCCTACCTGTCCTACTGTAGTCTTGAAGGACTAGAAAAGGGGACTGTTACTTCTGGAGAGAGATTGGCAATTGTGAGTATATACTTCTGGGAATTTTCTGAAAGGAATTCTTTCTATTAAAGCTAATTAATCTGTGTACCCACTATTTTTTGTTAAATCAGTCAGGGCCTAGTAGCAGCAGTTTAAGTTTAAATTTAAAACACAGAAGCAAACTTTCTGGTTACATTTCATACCCAGCAGAGAACTTGTAGTTTAAATTTAATAGTCACTCAGGGCCTAGCATCAGCAAAGTACTTTTAGTTTAAATTTAAAACACAGAAGAGAGCTTTCTGGTTAAATTTAGAACCCATCAGAGAACTTGTAGTTTAAATTTCATAATAAGTTAGAGCCTAGCAGCAGCAAAGAGCTATTTAAATCAAATAAGAATATAGATTAGCACAAAAGGCAAAACAGGGTCAGTACTCTTTGAGCAGTGAATAAAGTTTTCTAGAGACCTTTACAAAGAGTCCTTCTACCTAGGGGGTAAGAGACCTGTGAAACCTTTTCAATAGGTGTTAACACCAGGTGGCAGGTCAAAAGGCCATTTTGAAAGACTCCTATCCAAGCAAGGACTGTTAATCATCCAGGAAGTTGGTCACAGCTTACCTCAGCAGCACAGGCATAAATAGCTCAACCAGAGCTCTGTGATCCTCAGCCTTGAAGGACTAGAAAAGGGGACTGTTACTTCTGGACAGAGATCTGCAATTGTGAGTATATACTTCTGGGAATTTTCTGAAAGGAATTCTTTCTATTAAAGCTAATTAATCTGTGTACCCACTATTTTTTGTTAAATCAGTCAGGGCCTAGTAGCAGCAGTTTAAGTATAAATTTAAAACACAGAAGAGAGCTTTCTAGTTAAATTTAGAACCCAGAAGAGAGCTTGTAGTTTAAATTTAATAGTCACTCAGGGCCTAGCATCAGCAAAGTACTTTTAGTTTAAATTTAAAACACAGAAGAGAGCTTTCTGGCTAAATTTTGAACCCAGCAGAGAGCTTGTAGTTTAAATTTCATAATAAGTTGGAGCCTAGCAGCAGCAAAGAGCTATAATTTAAATCAAATAAGAATATAGCTTACCTAAGCAGCACAGGACAGGGTACTGTGTAGCAGCCCTCTTTTAATAAGTGTTATTTCCCTCCCTCCCCACACCCACCCACCCCTGGGATAATCATAACTTTATAGGTACTTACACATCTTAAAAGACAGGAGGTGCTCTCAGGTGAAGCTCGTTACCCAAATTAGTCATAAACTAAGGACCTGAGATTAATTAAGCTTCAGGTGAACAAGGTATATTAAACGTATTAGGTACAGTTTTATTGGTATAAATATCCATAGCAACCCTTAGTAAGTAAAGAACTTAAAGATCTAAACAACTTAAAACTAAGATGCAGACAGCAGTCCAGCAGCGAGATGGGGGCTTTCCAGTCTTTTGCATTGAGTGTCACATGTATGATTTTCTCCCAGTTGATGAGAGGTATTACGTGTGCACTAGGTGCAAGGAGCTCTTTGCTCTCAGGGAACGAGTCCGTTCTCTAGAGGCTAGAGTAGCAGACTTGGAAAACATGAGAAAGACAAAGAGGTACATAGACGAGACCTACAGGGATATAGTCCTGAAGTCCCACCTCCAGTCTGGCAGCATCCCTATTGCCATGGAGGAGAGAGGTCACGTGAAAGGAGAGCATTACCCTGGTGTGGCAGGAGGTGATCCTATAACTAGGACCTGTCCTCCAGGTGCTGTAAAACCCTCTCGCACCGAGGAAGTTTCTCCAGGGCCATGTGCCCATGAGGGAAGGGTTACGACAACAAGGACAGCACCCTGCCACGCAAACACCAGCAAACACAGTACAAGACGTAGGCAGGTGTAGGTTCTCACCAGAACTTTATTGATCCATACATGTGAAGGGAGACCTGACCCGACACAGGCCGTGTTTCGATAAAATCTTCCTCAGGGGTTGGCTCACCTTATTACTGAAAAGACCGTATTGGAATATATTGGCACAGTTTGCTTTTCTCTGATCAGAGAAGGGCTGTACTTTTACAGAGCTCTGCTAGTGAGTGGATATTTGCCTCCTGGGACATCTTACTGTGAGTTCTAGCTGTTTATTTAATTATTTACTGTTTGTCTAACTGTTTGTTTAATTATTTATTGTTTGTCTTAGTGGTGTGCTAGTTCAGCCTTCTCAGCTGTACTTACCTTGCCTCTCTCAACTAACTGGGCTTTGTGTGGTAGCCATTTTGAATTAAATATCTCTCCCCAGAACCTGCTGTTTGTTAAACCTTTTTCCTGTCCTTGCCTGCCTGAGTGAATCCTGCCCCTCCCCCCCCCTCCCCCTGAGGTATTGTGTAGCCTTCTTCCTGTTTTCTCCACGTGTGCATAGTCTGTTTTGGTTTGCTTTTCTCTGATCAGAGAAGGGCTGTGCTTTTACAGAGCTCTGCTAGTGATTGGATATTTGCCTCCTGGGACATCTTACTGTGAGTTCTAGCTGTTTATTTAATTATTTACTGTTTGTCTAACTGTTTGTTTAATTATTTATTGTTTGTCTTAGTGGTGTGCTAGTTCAGCCTTCTCAGCTGTACTTACCTTGCCTCTCTCAACTAACTGGGCTTTGTGTGGTAGCCATTTTGAATTAAATCTCTCTCCCCAGAACCTGCTGTTTGTTAAACTTTTTTCCTGTCCTTGCCTGCCTGAGTGAATCCTGCCCCTCCCCCCCTCCCGCTGAGGTATTGTGTAGCCTTCTTCCTGTTTTCTCCACGTGTGCATAGTCTGTTTTAGTTTGCTTTTCTCTGATCAGAGAAGGGCTGTACTTTTACAGAGCTCTGTTAGTGAGTGGATATTTGCCTCCTGGGACATCTTACTGTGAGTTCTAGCTGTTTATTTAATTATTTACTGTTTGTCTAACTGTTTGTTTAATTATTTATTGTTTGTCTTAGTGGTGTGCTAGTTCAGCCTTCTCAGCTGTACTTACCTTGCCTCTCTCAACTAACTGGGCTTTGTGTGGTAGCCATTTTGAATTAAATCTCTCTCCCCAGAACCTGCTGTTTGTTAAACTTTTTTCCTGTCCTTGCCTGCCTGAGTGAATCCTGCCCCTCCCCCCCCTCCCCCTGAGGTATTGTGTAGCCTTCTTCCTGTTTTCTCCACGTGTGCATAGTCTCTTTTGGTTTGCTTTTCTCTGATCAGAGAAGGGCTGTACTTTTACAGAGCTCTGCTAGTGAGTGGATATTTGCCTCCTGGGACATCTTACTGTGAGTTCTAGCTGTTTATTTAATTATTTACTGTTTGTCTAACTGTTTGTTTAATTATTTATTGTTTGTCTTAGTGGTGTGCTAGTTCAGCCTTCTCAGCTGTACTTACCTTGCCTCTCTCAACTAACTGGGCTTTGTGTGGTAGCCATTTTGAATTAAATCTCTGTCCCCAGAACCTGCTGTTTGTTAAACTTTTTTCCTGTCCTTGCCTGCCTGAGTGAATCCTGCCCCTCCCCCCCTCCCCCTGAGGTATTGTGTAGCCTTCTTCCTGTTTTCTCCACGTGTGCATAGTCTGTTTTGGTTTGCTTTTCTCTGATCAGAGAGGGGCTGTACTTTTACAGAGCTCTGCTAGTGAGTGGATATTTGCCTCCTGGGACATCTTACTGTGAGTTCTAGCTGTTTATTTAATTATTTACTGTTTGTCTAACTGTTTGTTTAATTATTTATTGTTTGTCTTAGTGGTGTGCTAGTTCAGCCTTCTCAGCTGTACTTACCTTGCCTCTCTCAACTAACTGGGCTTTGTGTGGTAGCCATTTTGAATTAAATTTCTCTCCCCAGAACCTGCTGTTTGTTAAACTTTTTTCCTGTCCTTGCCTGCCTGAGTGAATCCTGCCCCTCCCCCCTCCCCCTGAGGTATTGTGTAGCCTTCTTCCTGTTTTCTCCACGTGTGCATAGTCTGTTTTGGTTTGCTTTTCTCTGATCAGAGAAGGGCTGTGCTTTTACAGAGCTCTGCTAGTGAGTGGATATTTGCCTCCTGGGACATCTTACTGTGAGTTCTAGCTGTTTATTTAATTATTTACTGTTTGTCTAACTGTTTGTTTAATTATTTATTGTTTGTCTTAGTGGTGTGCTAGTTCAGCCTTCTCAGCTGTACTTACCTTGCCTCTCTCAACTAACTGGGCTTTGTGTGGTAGCCATTTTGAATTAAATCTCTCTCCCCAGAACCTGCTGTTTGTTAAACTTTTTTCCTGTCCTTGCCTGCCTTAGTGACTCCTGCCCCTCCCCCCCCTCCCCCTGAGGTATTGTGTAGCCTTCTTCCTGTTTTCTCCACGTGTGCATAGTCTGTTTTAGTTTGCTTTTCTCTGATCAGAGAAGGGCTGTACTTTTACAGAGCTCTGCTAGTGAGTGGATATTTGCCTCCTGGGACATCTTACTGTGAGTTCTAGCTGTTTATTTAATTATTTACTGTTTGTCTAACTGTTTGTTTAATTATTTATTGTTTGTCTTAGTGGTGTGCTAGTTCAGCCTTCTCAGCTGTACTTACCTTGCCTCTCTCAACTAACTGGGCTTTGTGTGGTACCCCCATCCCCCTGCTGAGGGTTCAGGACAGGGTACCTTGTAACTGCCCTCTTTAATAGGACTTATCTCCCTCCCTCCCTCCCCAGCACCCACCCACCCCTGGGGTAATTGTAGTTTTATAGGTACTTGCACATCTTAGAGGAAAGGGGCTGCTCTCAGGTGCAGCTCTTAATCCCAATCAGTCATACACAGAGGACCTGAGATTAATTAAGCTTCAGGTAGACAGGGTGTATTATGGGTATTAGATACACTTTTATTAGTATAAGCATCTACACCAATCCTTATTATATACCGAATTTAAAAGACCTAAACACAAGCTTTAAACTAAGATGCAGACAGAGGTACAGCAACGAGATGGGGGTTCTCCGGTCTTTTGCATTGAGTGTCACATGTATGATTTTCTCCCAGTTGGTGAGAGGTCCTACATATGCACTAAGTGCAGGGAGCTCTTTGCTCTCAGGGAACGAGTCCGTTCTCTAGAGGCTAGAGTAGCAGACCTGGAAGACATAAGAAAGACAGAGAAGTACATGGACGAGACCTACAGGGATATAGTCCTGAAGTCCCACCTCCAGTCTGGCAGCATCCCTGTTGCCATGGAGGAGAGAGGTCACGTGACAGGAGAGCATCACCCTGGTTTGGCAGGAAGTGATCCTGTAACTAGGACCTGTCCTCCAGGTGATGTAAAACCCTCTCGCACCGAGGACGTTTCTCCAGGGCCATGTCCCCATGAGGGGAGGGTCAGGACAGCTGTTATAGTTGGTGATTCAATCATTAGGAATGTAGATAGCTGGGTGGCTGGTGGACGTGAGGATCGCCTGGTAACATGCCTGCCTGGTGCGAAGGTAGCAGATCTCACGCACCGCCTAGATAGGATCATAGATAGTGCTGGGGGGGAGTCTGCTGTCTTGGTACATGTTGGTACCAATGACATAGGAAAATGTGGTAGGGAAGTTCTGGAGGCTAAATTTAAGCTTTTAGGTAGGAAGTTGAAATCCAGAACTTCCAGGATAGCGTTCTCTGAAATGCTTCCTGTTCCACGTGCAGGACCCAGAAGACAGGCAGAGCTCCGGAGTCTCAATGCGTGGATGAGACAATGGTGCAAGGATGAGGGTTTTGGATTTGTTAGGAACTGGGGAACATTCTGGGGAAAGGGGGGGCTCTTCCGAAGGGATGGGCTTCACCTTAATCAGGATGGGACCAGACTGCTGGCATTAACCTTTAAAAAAGAGATAGAGAAGATTTTAAACTAGAAAATAGGGGAAAGTCGACAGTCACCCAAGAGCGCATGGTTCGGACAAAGGTATCCTTGAAGGATACTACCAAAAGCAGTGAGGTTCCAAAAGGGAGTATAGTAGCCCAAATGCCCTTGAGTAAGGAGCAGACAGAGCATAAAGATTCCCAATTACCCATGCCTACCAATAGCCAGATTAATATTAATAAAATACAGTCTCTAAAATGCTTGTATGCCAATGCTAGAAGTCTAAACAATAAGATGGGAGAATTAGAATACATAGCACTAAATGAGAGGATAGATATGATTGCACTCTCAGAGACATGGTGGAAGGAGGATAACCAGTGGGACACTGTGATACCTGGATACAAACTATATCGTAATGATAGAGCTGAACAAATTGGTGGAGGGGTTGCGCTCTATGTTAGAGAGGGCATTGAGTCAGAAAGGATTAAAGTTTTGCAGGGAACAAAATTTGCTGTAGAATCTCTATGGATTGAAATTCCATATATGAAGGGGAAGGTGATGGCAGTGGGAGTATACTATCGACCGCCTGGCCAGAATGAACAAATGGATGATGAAATGCTCAAAGAAATCAAGGAAGCTAACAAAAGCCACAACAGAGTAGTAATAATGGGTGATTTCAATTACCCCGGTATCGACTGGGACAGTGTCACAGCAGGACAAGCTAACGAGATAAAGTTTCTAGATGAAATAAATGACTGCTTCTTGGAGCAGCTGATTCATGAACCAACCAGAGGGGAAGCCATACTGGACCTAGTCCTTAGTGGAACGCCAGATCTGGTGCAAGAAATAAGGGTGTTGGGACCACTTGGCAATAGTGATCATAGTATGATCATGTTTGATTTAATCAGTGGAGGACAGATAGTAAAAGAATCCACAGTACTACCTTTTAACTTTCAAAAGGGAGACTATGATAGAATGAGGAATAGAGTTCGGAAAAAACTAAAAGGAGCGGTTCCAAAGGTTAAAGACTTACAGCAAGCTTGGGTGTTATTTAAAAATACTATCCTCGAAGCCCAGACCAGCTGTATTCCACGCATTAAGAAAAGTGGAAGAAAGTCCAAAAAACTGCCAGCATGGTTTAAAGGTGAGGTCAGAGAGGCTGTTGCTGCCAAAAGAGCAACCTTCAGGAAATGGAAAAAAAGAGCCAAATGATGAAAACTGGAAACAGCACAAGCACTGGCAAGTTAAATGCAAAGCATTGATAAGGCAGGCAAAGCGGGAATTTGAGAAGAAACTTGCTACGGAAGCAAAAACACGAAATAAAGACTTTTTCAAGTACATTCGTAGCAAAAGGCCTGTGAGAGAGTCAATTGGACCGTTAGATGATAGAGGGGTAAAAGGGGCAGTAAGAGGAGACAAGGCTATAGCAGAGAGACTGAATGAATTCTTTGCTTCGGTCTTTACTGAGGAAGATGTAGGGATGTTACCCAAGACTGAAGTGGTATTTAAAGGTGATACTGCAGAGGAATTGAGAGAAATATCGCTACACCGGGAAGATATATTACAACTATTTGATAAACTGAATAGTAGCAAATCACCTGGACCGGATGGTATACATCCCAGAGTGTTGAAAGAACTGAAATATGAGATTGCAGACCTGCTATTGGTAATCTGTGAACTTTCATTAAAATCATCTGTAATACCTGAAGATTGGAGGGTCGCCAACGTAACACCAATTTTTAAAAAGGGTTCCAGGGGTGACCCGGGAAATTACAGACCGGTGAGCCTGACGTCAGTACCAGGGAAAATGGTAGAAACCATCATAAAGAACAAAATTACACAGCATGTAGATAGTCATGGCCTAATGGGATACAGCCAACATGGCTTTAGACAAGGAAGATCTTGTCTTACTAATCTGATCTGTTTTTTTGAAGGTGTGCATAAACAGGTAGACAAAGGTGAGTCGGTTGATATAGTGTATCTGGACTTTCAGAAAGCTTTTGACAAGGTCCCCCATCAGAGACGTTTGGCAAAGCTAAAAAGTCATGGGATAGGAGGCAGTGTACTATTGTGGATCGGGAACTGGTTAAAAGATAGAAAGCAGAGGGTAGGGCTAAATGGCCAATATTCCCAATGGAAAAAGGTGAATAGTGGAGTACCCCAGGGATCTGTACTGGGTCCGCTACTTTTTGACATATTCATAAATGACCTGGAAAAGGGAATAACTAGTGAGGTTATCAAATTTGCAGATGACACAAAACTGTTTAAAGTTGTTAAAACCCAAGAGGATTGTGGAAAACTGCAGGAAGATCTGAATAAATTGGAAGACTGGGCATCCAAATGGCAGATGAAATTTAATGTGGACAAGTGCAAAGTTATGCACCTAGGAAAGAACAACCCACACTATAGTTACACGATGCAAGGCTCCACATTAGAAACCACCACCCAGGAAAAAGATTTAGGAGTCATCGTTGAAATTGTTGAAATTCCCTGTTCAATGTAAAACTCAATGTTACTTGTATGCATTGTAGTATGTTCTTGTTCAATGTACACCGCACTGATTGTAATAGCGCGGTATAAAAGAATTGTTAAATAAAATAATAAATAAATAAAATTGTGGATAACATGTTAAAACCCTCCGCCCAGTGTGCAGCGGCGGCCAAGAAAGCAAATAGAATGCTAGGTATCATAAGGAAAGGGATGGAGAATAAAACAAAGGATATTATAATGCCTCTGTATCGCTCCATGGTACGACCGCACCTTGAATATTGTGTGCAATTCTGGTCACCGTATCTTAAAAAGGACATAGAGTTATTAGAAAAAGTACAGAGAAGAGCCACCAAATTGGTGAAGGGGATGGAAGGCTACTCCTATGAAGAGAGGCTAAAAAGGTTAGGGCTCTTTAACCTGGAAAAGAGACGGCTGAGGGGAGATATGATAGAGGTCTATAAATTAATGAATGGAGTGGAACGGATAAACGTGGATCAATTGTTTACGCTATCAGAATATAGAAGGACTAGGGGACATGTAATGAAGCTACGGGGTAAACTATTTAAGACAAATAAGAGAAAATATTTCTTCACTCAACATGTAATCAAACTCTGGAATCTGTTACCGGAGGATGTAGTAAGGGCTGTTAGTATAGCTGGGTTTAAAAAAGGTTTGGACAAGTTCCTGGAGGAAAGGTCCATAAACCACTATTAAAAAGGGACCCAGGATATCAATGCTTGACCTAGTACAAGCACTGCAGAACCTGTGTCTTTTGGGGAAACTGCTAGGTACGTATGACCTAGATTGGAAACTGTTGGAAACAGGATACTGGGCTTGATGGACCTCGGTCTGACCCAGTATGGCATTTCTTATGTTCTTATGTTCTTAAATATATTATAACTGATAACACCTTTTTTCAGACGTTCGAACTATAGTTCTGTAACATCAGTATGATGTCGAGAACATTTGAAACAGTGCTCGAGGTGTTACAGAGCTATAGTTCGAACGTCTGAAAAAAGGTGTTATCAGTTATAATATATTTCAACTGTGCCAATATATTCCAATACGGTCTTTTCAGTAATAAGGTGAGCCAACCCCTGAGGAAGATTTTATCGAAACACGGCCTGTGTCGGGTCAGGTCTCCCTTCACATGTATGGATCAATAAAGTTCTGGTGAGAACCTACACCTGCCTACGTCTTGTACTGTGTTTGGAAGGGTTACGACAGCCGTTATAGTTGGTGATATGATCATTAGGCATGTAGATAGATGGGTGGCTGGTGGATGTGAGGATCGCCTGGTAACATGCCTGCCTGGTGCAAAGGTAGCGGACCTCACGCGCCATCTAGATAAGGTCTTAGATAGTGCTGGGGAGGAGTCTGCTGTATTGGTACATGTCAGTACCAATGAGGTAGGAAAATGTGGTAGGGAGGTTCTGGAGGCTAAATTTAGGCTTTTAGGTGGGAAGCTGAAATCCAGAACTTCCAGGGTACCATTCTCCGCAATGCTTCCCGTTCCACGTGCAGGACCCAAAAGGCAGGCAGAGCTCCGGAGTCTCAATGCGTGGATGAGACAATGGTGCAGAGATGAGGGTTTTGGATTTGTTAGGAACTGGGGAACATTCTGGGGAAAGGAGGGGCTCTTCCAAAGGGATGGGCTTCACCTTAACCGGGATGGAACCAGGCTGCTGGCATTAACCTTTAAAAAGGAGATAGAGCAGCTTTTAAACTAGATAATAGGGGAAAGCGAACAGTTGCCCAAGAGCAGATGGATCGGAACTGTGTATCCTTGAAGGATACTACCAAAAGCAGAGAGGTTCCAAAAAAGAGTAAAGTAGCCCAAATGCCCTCGAGTATGGAGCAGACAGAGCTTAAAGATCCCAAATTACCCATGTCTACCAATAGCCAAATTAATATGAATAAAATACAGTCTCTAAAATGCTTGTATGCAAATGCTAGAAGTCTAAAAAATAAGATGGGAGAGTTAGAATATATAGCACTAAATGAGAGGTTAGATATGATTGGAATATCAGAGACATGGTGGAAAGGAGGACAACCAGTGGGACACTGTGTGATACCTGGGTACAAACTATATCGTAATGATAGAGCTGATCAAATTGGTGGAGGGGTTGCGCTCTATGTTAGAGAGGGCATTGAGTCAGAAAGGATTAAAGTTTTGCAGGAAACAAAATTTGCTGTAGAATCTCTATGGATTGAAATTCCATGTAAAAAGGGGAAGGCGATGGCAGTGGGGGTGTACTATCGACCGCCTGGCCAGAATGAACAAATGGATGATGAAATGCTCAAAGAAATCAAGGAAGCTAACAAAAGTTACAGCGCAGTAATAATAATGGGTGATTTCAATTACCCCGGTATCGACTGGGTCAGTGTCACGGCAGGACGTGCTAGGGAGATAAAGTTCCTAGATGACATAAATGACTGCTTCTTGGAGCAGCTGGTTCATGAACCGACCAGAGGGGAAGCCATATTAGACCTAGTCCTTAGTGGAACACCAGATCTAGTGCAAGAGATAAGGGTGTTGGGGCTATTTGGCAATAGTGATCATAGCATGATCGTGTTTGATTTAATTAGTGGAGGAAGGATAGTAGGGAAATCCACAGTACTACCTTTTAACTTTCAAAAGGGAGACTATGATAAAATGAGGAAAATAGTTAAGAAAATACTAAAAGGAGCAGTTGCAAAGGTTAAAGACTTACATCAAGCTTGGGTGTTGTTGAAAAATACTATCTTGGAAGCCCAGACCAGCTGTATTCCATGCTTTAAAAAAAGTGGAAGGAAGTCCAAAAAATTGCCAGCATAGTTTAAAGGTGAGGTCAGAGAGGCTGTTGTTGCCAAAAACGCATCTTTCAGGAAATGGAAAAAGAGCCAAACGACGAAACCTGGAAACAGCACAAGCACTGGCAAGTCAAATGCAAGGCATTGATAAAGCAGGCAAAGGGAGAATTTGAGAAGAAGCTTGCTGCGGAAGCAAAAACGCGAAATAAAGATTTTTTAAAGTACATTCGTAGCAAAACACCTGTGAGAGAGTCAGTTGGTCCATTAGATGATAGAGGAGTTAAAGGGGCACTAAGAGGCGACAAGGTGATAGCGGAGAAACTGAATGAATTCTTTGCTTTGATCTTTACTGAGGAAGATGTAGGGATGTTTCCTATGACTGCAAGTGGTATTTAAAGGTGCGGAAGAATTAAAGGAAATATCGATACATCGGGAAGATACATTGCAATATTAGATAAACTGAAGAGTAGCAAATTACCTGGGCCAGATGGTATACATCCAAGGGTGTTGAAAGAACTGAAATATGAGATTGCAGACCTGCTATTAGTAATCTGTGAACTATCATTAAAATCATCTGTAATACCTGAAGATTGGAGGATCACCAATGTAGCACCAATTTTTAAAAAGGGTTCCAGAGGTGATCCGGGAAACTACAGACCGTTGAGCCTCACGTCAGTTCTGGGGAAAATGGTAGAAACCATCATAAAGAATAAAATTACTCAGCATGTAGATAGTCATGGCCTAATGGGAGACAGCCAACATGGTTTAGACAAGGAAGATCTTGTCTTACTAATCTGTTATGTTTTTTTGAAAGTGTGAATAAACAGTTGGACAAAGGTGAGTCAGTTGATATAGTGTATCTGGACTTTCAGAAAGCCTTTGACAAGGTCCCTCATCAGAGACATTTGGCAAAACTAAAGAGTCATGGGATAGGAGGCAGTGTACTACTGTGGATCAAGAACTGGTTAAAAGATAAAAAGCAGAGGGCTGGGCTAAATGGCCAATTTTCCCAATGGAGAAAGGTGAATAGTGGTGTATCCCAGGGATCTGTGCTGGGTCCGCTGCTTTTTGACATATTCATAAATTACCTGGAAAGTTGAATAACGAGTGAGGTTATCAAATTTTCAGATGACACAAAACTATTTAAAGTTGTTAAAACCCAAGAGGATTGTGGAAAATTTCAAGAGGATCTTGATAAATTGGAAGACTGGGCATCAAAATGGCAGATGAAATTTAATGTGGACAAGTGCAAAGTTATGCATCTAGGGAAGAACAACCCAAACTATGGTTACACAATGCAAGGTTCCACATTAGGAACCACCACCCAGGAAAAAGATTTAGGCGTCATTGTGGATAACTTGTTAAAACCCTCGGCCCAGTGTGCAGCGGCGGCCAAGAGTGCAAATAGTATGCTAGGTATCATAAGGAAAGGAATGGAAAATAAAACAAAAGATATTATAATGCCTCTATATCGTTCCATGGTGAGACCGCACCTTGAATATTGTGTGCAATTCTGGTCGCCGTAACTTAAAAATGCACTTTTATTTGTGGAGTGGAGTGGAGGAGTGGCCTAGTGGTTGGGGCAAGGTACTTCAGGCCGGAAGGTTGGAGTTTCAAATCCCACTAGAGGACAGCAACCTTGGGCCGGAAGGACTGGGGTTTCTAGTCCCAAGGGTGCTCCTTGTGGTCTTGGGCAAGCCACTTAACTCTCCATAGCCCATGTTCCCTGTAAAATAGTTATCTCCAAGTTATAATGCCCTGTTCAATGTAATTTCAGTTTGTTCAATGTAAACCACACTGATTTAGAATAGGACAGTATATAAGAGAATGTAAATAAATAAATAAAAAAAGGATATTGTGTTATTAGAAAAGGTTCAGAGAAGAGCCACCAAAATGGTAAAGGGGATGGAAGGATACTCCTATGAAGAAAGGCTAAAAAGGTTAGGGCTCTTTAACCTGGAAAAGAGACGGCTGAGGGGAGATATGATAGAAGTCTATAAATTAATGAATAGAGTGGAACGGGTAAACGTAGATCGATTGTTTACGTTATCAGAATATAGATAGACTAGGGGACATGCAATGAAGCTGCAGGGTAAACTATTTAAGACTAATAAAAGAAAATATTTTTTCACTCAACGTGTAATCAAACTCTGGAATTTGTTACCCGAGGATGTAGTAAAGGCTGTTAGTGTATCTGGGTTTAAAAAAGGTTTGGACAAGTTTCTGGAGGAAAGGTCCATAAACCATTATTAAAAAGTGACCCAGGATATCAATGCTTGACCCAGTACAAGTATTGCGGTACCTGTGTCTTTTGGGGAAACTGCTAGGTATGTAAGACCTAGATTGGCAACTGTTGGAAACAGGATACTGGGCTTGATGGACCTTGGTCTGACCCATTATGGCATATCTTATGTTCTTATGTTATGTTCTTATCTGGATAGGCTATCCAGATAGTGGCTGAATATCATCGCTATCAAGATAGTGGCTGCTGTTGGCCACTCTATTTGGATAGTCAGTGCTGGCAACTATCCGGATACTGGCACTGAATATAGCAACCAGTGGCAGCCACTATCTGGATAGTGGTGATATTCAGCCACTCTCCAGATAGTCTATCCACATAACTTAGAATAGCAAAAAAGGCTGTCTGCATAAGCGTGGAATTTACCAGATAGCGGCCGAATATCTCTGTTACATGGATAGTAGCTACCACCACTCCCACTCTGCTGATAGACTACCCCCACACTATCTGGATAGTGCCAAAGTGCACTGTGAAGATAGCTTCACTGTCTAGCACTCAAATATCCAGGGCTTTGAATATGAGCCCCTTTGCTTTCTCTGTCAACAAACAGTATTAATCATCCTCACAAGTGGGTTTTCTGAAGATTAGGATTGGAGAATTATGTGCCCACACCTTAAGAGTCTTTGCAGATTCTATATTCTGTATGTGGTCAGCACCATTATTTGAAGGTTTCAATAACTGAGATCACATACTGGTTCTAGGAGCACTGATGCTGCTAAGCAAGAAGATTCTCGTCCTTCTGCATTGTCTCTGCTAGATGGTTAGATGTCTCTGTAGGCATCTATATAGACACTAAGTGGTACCTCTATAGATGTCTTGTATGGAAGTTCTTCTTTATTTATTTAAAACATTTATATTCTTCTACATCATCCATTCTAAGTGGATTTATGTAAAGACACAATATCATATAAGACATATCACATAAATAAAATTCAAACATATCAACTATCGATAGGGAAATTTACCGAGTGCCCAAATACCTGAGTGAAAAGATAAATAAAAAGATAAGCTTTAATCGTTTCCCTAAAGGATAATCAGTCAGACACATCTCAAGTCGATATTGGTAGCTTGGTCCAAAATGATGGACCCACAGCTAAAAAGACATAATGACAAACTTTTATCCCAGAGATCTGCCTATATGAAGGTATACTAATCAGGTTCCCTAAGGAAGAATGAAAACATTGCAATGACGTGTAATGGATAATGAGATTTCTCAAATCCACAGCTGCTGTATAATAATGTTGCTTGTTTAACCCTTTCCAGGCCGAGCCCAAAACTCTTGGGATCCAAAATTCTGACTAAATATTCCTATCAAACGGTATATAATACATGACCATAGCAGAAGGAAAATCACTATTAGAACATATTGAATAACACGGGTACAATTTTCCTGAAATATGCAAAAATTAACCCGGCTGCAGAATGTGGATTAAAAATTTAAAGTAGGCCTTGAAAGGGTTAAAATTAGCACATTTTCAAGCAGAACCATACTTTCCCCAGTTGTATACATGGCTATATTGTCACAGAATGAGCAGGACAACAGAATCACCATGGAAAAGAATGCTTTATTCTCAGACAAAGAGGTCAGCATGACACGTGTTTCTGCCGGCAGGCCTTCTTTGGGGGTATTATGACCTCCACAATGCATAATGACCGCTCCAATACATAATACATAATGCTTCCACATGGCTAAATTGGTGCAGATTGCACACAAATGTATCCAGTTAGAGGGAACCATATTTTTAACTGGGAAACTTCACCTTGCTAAAATTCAATTATTCTTCTGAATAATGACCCTATATCTCATAATATAGGAATTGCGTGGGTGGAATGCCACAGTCAATGAAATTGTTTATCATTTAGTGTTATAGATATTTTAAAAAGTTTGTTTTTTTGTCCTGAAAGATCTCTGAAAAAGTAAAAGCTAGAAACAGAATTTTGAATGAATATTGCAGATTGCTGAAGTGACTGGACCGGTACTAGGTGGTTGCAAATTCTTTTTGTTAGTCAGACCATCTTTTGTGCTGTTTGGTGGCCCATGCAAAGGTGCTGCGACGGTTAAGTCTACATTGGGATTCTGGATTAAGAAGGCCATTGCCTCAGCGTATCTGCTGCGGAACCAGCCGGTTCTGGAGGGCTTGTGTTCTCATTCTACCCAAGCGCAAGTGTCCTCATGGGCAGAGCGGAGCTCAGTAGCCCCTGCTGATATTTGCATTACTTTCTACTTTTGTGAAGCACTACCGCTTGGATGGCTATGCACAGGCAGACATGGCCTTGGCTCTAAGGTTTTGCGAGCTGCTGTGCCTTCTTCCCACCCAGTGGAGTCATAGTTTTGGTATGTCCCACTTATCTGGACCGGTCTAGCAGGATGATATGGAAGGTGACATTTTACTTACCAGATAATGTCCTTTCCTTGAATCCTGCTAGATGAGTCCATGGCCTGCCCCTGGAACTGTATTTGCTCTATTCTTCTGCTGCAGTACCCTTGCGTTCGCTTTGATTTTTATACTTGGCTCTGCAGGTTCATCTTCTACTGACAGCCTTTTGTTTCTGCTTTCCTGTACTTAGTTCTCTACTGCTGATTACTCATTGTTGCTCACGTTGAAGTGTGAGGCTTGCTATGTTCTCCCATATGTTTTGGGATGGATACTGAAAAGACCTCTGGTGGCTGAGGTGGATAGAGGTATGTGAGTGATGTCATTGAAACCCGGGCTTTTCATTGGTTCTTTGTCTCCACCAATCTGCTGGTAGGGGAACACAATCCACTTGTCTAGACTGGTCTAGCAGGACTCAAGGAAAGGATATTATCTGGTACTGTAAGTAAAATGTCATCTTTTAATCAATAATTCAAAAATTGACTAAGGTGGTGATAGTGTATGATGCAAAAGAGTCTTGTCTTAACAATATGAAGGTAATGAGAGTAATTGTATAAAAATTTGCTTAAGTGGAAAGGGCAGGTGGGTGCCTATTTTTGTTCTATTTTATAAGCACACAGGTGCCCATGTAGCTTTATTAAATACAAGCATATATCCTGCAGAAATCAGGGATAAAAAGAACCCATGTACACATATACAGCATGAGCTTGAGAGCAGGTGTAAATATACATGCTTACATTATCGGCATGTTTACTAAAGGTTAATATGCGTTAATGAAAGTTAATGTGCATTAACTGCTACAATAGCCCGTAGAACTGAATGGGCAGTGGCAGCACTTGTTAACTTTACTTAACCCACGTTAACAGTTAGTAAACAAGCCCCTGTTAGTGCATTTTATAAAGGATACATGTAAATAATGACTTCATTCTTACTCCTCTCAAAACCCAAGTCTTGAACATGCCTACACCAAAGTAACTTACAAGTACCTGCCTTCTTATCATTGCACTTAATGGTTTTTCCCTGGGATAATTTTATGAGGGCCATTTTATGACATACTGGCATATATATGAGAAAATGTCTTTATAAAATGACCCTCTAACTGTTGAAAACTTCAATGGTGTAATTTTGTAAATGTCTTTCATTTCTTTTTTAACTTCAATCTTTATTTAAGTTGTATCTACAAACTAGAACAAACGTTTGAAGCCAACTAGCAGCACAAGTGCCCAATATATTTGGATAAATAAATGCTGTATATAGGTTTCTAATCATCTCCATGCCAGCTTACACTTGAACATGTTCTTTCTCTTTTCTGCCACCACCATCTTGTATTTACGATAAAGGCGTATGAAGGTCCATCACATATTAAAATCCAGTGCTATATTGTCTTTCTAACAATTTAAGATAAACTTCAGTGCAATTGATGGAAAAAAATCAAATAGAAAGGCATCAATTGCCCTTAATTTAGTTTGAAGAACAATTGATTTCCAAAACAAAATCCAGTAAGAGATTGCCTATTGGAGATTCAAAATATCCTTGAGAAATTCCTACACTTTATTCAACTGTTCACAAGTATTACACTTGAGGGCACAGAGTGGCAGCTATCTGCATATGTTCCCACCCCCCACGTGGACTCTGCCAGCCCACCCCTGAAAACATACTGTTGTTTCTTTCATGCCATTCCCAGTACTGGTGCATAAGGAAACCTTTTGGGAGATGACCCAAGCATGATAGGGAGAAGTGCTCCTTGCTGACCTGCAGCTATATAGAGTGGAGAGCTGGCCTTAGTTGGACCCATTTTTCTTACAGCTGCATAGGAGAAATGTGGCCCAACAGTGCTGGGCTAACAGGAATTTAATATCTGAAGGAGTTCTATGCCATATATCCATAGCACATCACAGTAAAGTGTGGCCTGTGGATGTTGTGACTGCTGAACATGTCAGACCATACAGAAGGGTGTGCAGAATGACAAACTGTAGAGCACCTGCAATGCACCCAGTTCTTACCTGCAGAGCTGGGACCAAAAACTGTGTCTCTGCTGTTACAAGGCAAACAACTGGCTCAAGGGCCAGCCCAGCCCTATTGGTACATAAGCAGCCAGCAAGCACATATCTCATGCAAAGAATGCAAAGGGCCGGGTCCATCCCAACAGGTCCCAGAATGCAGTCCTGTAGAGTATTTGGGATAGCTGCAGATAGCAAAGGAAAATCCCCCAACGCCTGCAATGCCATGGACCACAGTTGGTGTGAGCTATGTTGAAGAAGACCACAAAGCCATGTGGGTGGAATGATAAAGTTCAGGATTATGGCACATGAATATATAACAGTAGGCCTGGGGTGCAGAGATGGGCCAAAGTGTTGTTCCCCAAGTCTAGGAGTGCCATATGGGCACACACGCTGCCAGACACTGTAGTCCAGCATGACATGTAAATCATAGGTCCCCCCTCCCCTTCTCAGTAGTAACCTAGGTATCCGCCTACAGTCAAGATGCACCATTCCCAGTCTTACCTGTTCTGCTCACCCCCATGTTGATACCTGTTTGCATGGCCTGCTAGTTGCATTATGTGCTGCATTTAGATACAGAGACACACCTTTATCCCATCATGCATTCCGCCCCAAAGCTGCACACCAAGTGTCTGTGCCCTATATGTCAGCTACCCTACTGCAGGAACCATCTAAGTGCTGGCTGTAAAGAGCCAGCCATCATGCAGCTAAGATGAGCTGTGGCAAGGGACTTGCCCCGAGATGCTGAGATTGGTGGCTCAAGGCTTCCTTCTGACCATGAGGCTGACATCAGTGACTTTTTTCATTTCATTATCGATCACTTACGCCCCCTTTCTGTACTTTTTCTATTCTAAATCCATCACCACTCACACAGCTGTTATAGTAATATCCACAGTGGCTAGCATTTTCCTAGCCCAGCTGCTCACAAACCTATCCAGAGCACCCTAAAAAGAGGACTGCATTGTTTGTGGCAGCAATTGGGTTTACAGGTGATGCCCATCAGCTATGCTATTCCTGCCACCGGCACGCCCTGTGCCCAACATTGACACAGCTGTGTATCCCTGCCGCACACATTCTGCATTGTCCCCAGACACCTGTTTCCTTAGACTCATCCACTCCCGATTCACATGTAGTCACTAATAGGACAGTGGTTCCAATGACAGAGATCACACATGCATTGACAAAGTGATTGTTAAAGGTTGTATTGGATACCAAGTCACCATCTTAGGTTCTGCTCCACAGATAGCTGTGGAACAAGGTCCATTTACTCTAATGAGGAAGATGGTGTCATTGCCATCACACTGGTCATTGCTATGTGATGGACAGAGCAGCTACGTGCCCATGTAACAAGTATAGCTCCCGCAATGTTCCCACAGATACAGAGCAGCACTGAAACAGATTTCCACAGTTCACAAAGTCTCGCACTGCCACCCTTATCAGGGTCTCCAATTGTGTATATTGTATAGTAACAGCTTCACACATTCGTGCTGATTGTTCAGCTGCCACCAGGGGTAGTGGAATGTCTTTTTGGTTGGAGGGGTCAAACAAATCTCCAGCCCTGCCCCCAAGCTCTCTAGTTGCTCATGCTGTGTTGGGAAAATATTGATGGGGCCATGGCCCCTATGGCCCACCCAATTCCACTGCCTATGGTAGCCACTCAGTAGCTGCCTGCAAGACCATTCCCACAGATTCAGAAGGCACAAATATCATTGTCGGTCCACCTGCCGCTAGGCAGGTGTCCAGAGCACAACATAGCAATGCAGACAGTTACCAATACCCCACAATAAATGCTACCGTGCAGCCCCCCCCCCCCCCAAGCATAGCATCTGTGAGCCTACAAGAGTTACATGCCTTCTCCACCACAGTGTTAGAGTGTCCAGTTGGGGAAGATATGGCACATACTCCTGCTGAGTGTCTTCAGGAATAGCCCATTTTGGATGCAGGGACGCATATATTTGGCATGTATACAGGGCCAGCCCAAGGGTTTCTGCCGCCCAAGGGTTTCTGCCACCCAAGGCAGGCCCTCCATTCTGCACCCCCTTGTGCCACAGGCACCACCCTGCCCACCATGTTGCCGCCCCCTGGAATCCATCTACCCACTTAGGGGGTTATTCTATGCTACGAATAGCGAGGATGAAGGGTCCGACGGGATGCCCATTCCTGCTATTCATGCTGGCTCCTGCCCCCGACTAACCTCCCTGCCAAGAAAGTTAGACGGAGGCGGGGAATGGGCGTCCAGGTGGTGGAATCTGGGCGGGCAGTGGACAGTCGCTGGCCCTGGACATACAGGGCTGATTCTAATGTTGGCCCTGTACGTCCAGGGACGGCAAAATGTCCGGGGAAGTTATTACACCTCCGAGGTGGAATAACTTCCCTAGTCGTGATTTTTTGAACAGCCTGGGGCATGGATGGGGCGGGGGGGGGGGCCAGAGTTCATTCCCCGTAGCCCAACTCTGGCCTTAGGAGGGCTAAGGGGAATAAACACTTTTATTTGGTGGCTGGCATAGCAGCTTTTAAATGGAGACACGGTGTCATGGCAACATGATCTCATGGTGCCGCGGCTCAATTTAAAAGCCTGACTGAGTTGCAGTCCCGGCCTGCACGTGCAGGACTGTTCGATTCTGATCCCGTGGGGTCAGATGTGCCATGCGGGATCAGAATTGCAATCCCCTCTGTGTGTCCGGTTCAGACTGGATATACAGAGGGGATCTATGTTTGGGATGGAATCGGGCCCTTAGGGGATGGGGGCGGCATGCTGATCCTTTCTTTAAAGTGGTACCATTTCAGCTGCTGCTTCAGCACCCTGATGGGCTTTAAAGCACCCACATGCACACTCACTGCCTGCCACTTCTGCACCCTCTGATGCAACTTCCTGTTGGAGAGGGCAGGAGTGGCAGGCCATGATTACACATGTGCTGCACATTTTAATGCTCACTGTGGCGTTGAAGCGATGGGTGAACTGCCACTGTTTCAAAGGAAGGATTATATCACACTCACCAGATCACTATATCCTTTTACTCAGTTTGATTCCAAATAACACACTTATCTGAATGATGGAACTTCCATCAAGTTAGAACTCCTGCATTTGTCCACACATGACATGCACTTTTCGAGTCACCACTGCTGGCCCTGCCTCAGGTGCCACGGGATACAAGAGGATTCAAACAGAATTTGTAATCCGGACATCCTATGGGATATGATGAGAATATCATAGCACATATATCCATGACTTTGTAAGCCTCTCTACCACTGGCACACATGCACATAAGTTAGACCCCAATTCGTGCACCTGTCCCTCAAAGTCCCCTCTATCTCTCCTCCCCCACCCCCAAGTCTACTATAAAACAAGCTGCCAAATTCCACCCTGGCAGCACCACTTCAGAAAAAAACATCCCCATCCCAGTCAGAGATCCTCTCACCCCTTCCACCTGCTACACCCCATTCATCTTCCGTGCTGAAGACCCCATTAGAAATGCACATGCTAATATATTCCCACACACTAACATGCATACTCCCAAAAGCATCGAGAAATTACAACCACACTGCCATCCCCCAACTCGCCCAATGATTCCCTCTTCCAATTTCTACCCACTTTATCCAAACACTCTGAACCACCATATAGAAGAACTAGTGCCTGACACAAATATCAGACCACTGGAAACAAGTACAGCCACCAAAAGAAAAGAGTAACCAAAATAAAGTCCAACAGTCTCGTTCTCATTCATTCATGTTCAGTTGATCTTGTTGCAAAGTTTCTCCAGACTGAGTGCAGTCTGCCTTTCTGTGCTCCACACATTGCCATTTGAACACTGTTTCCCTCTCTGTTTGCAGGGCCTGAAAGATAGCCTCCACTCTAGCTACACCCATAAGAACATAAGAACATAAGATATGCCATACTGGGTCAGACCAAGGTCTATCAAGCCCAGTGTCCTGTTTCCAACAGTGGCCAATCTAGGTCATACGTACTGTCAGACGGCTGCCTGGGTGAGAATGTTCACAGTCTTGGCAAGTGCATATATCAATATGATTTGCAAGGGATTGTGGGATATGCAGTCCATTCACACCAGACACAGCTGCTCACAATAATTAGTTGTTCTTGAGTGTAAAGCCAATAAGATATTTATTTATGGGGTTGTTTCTCCCAACACAGATATGCTTGGTAGCACATAAAACAGGATACTTGCTTGCAGTGTTAAACTTGGAAAAACAAAATCAGGAAAACAACAGTTGAACTTTGTCAGGCAATCAAAGCAAAAGAATAAAGACCTGGTTGGTAACAAACTGGTCTTTTCTGTAGGCTTTAGCTAATATTTTCTTAGCAGTGTATCAAACAGCAAACAAAATCCACAAAGAAGGGAAAAACTGTTCTTTTCAGGTTAACTTCTTATATCTTCCCACATAGACTCAGAAGTGATTCCCTCAGAGCTCACAAGCAATTAGGTAAGGCTCAATTGCTAGCAGTTACCCAGCTGAAACCCCTTAGCTGGCTTGCTTTCTACTGCGTGGCTCAAATCCTACTTCAGGAGCTTTTCTGAGTAGATTAAAGAACAAGTTTGTATTTCTTTGTGATGGTTGCTGTACTTTGTAACAGAAAATTACCAAAGGAGTTTAGACAGAGAGCAATCCATATATTCACAGCCTGTATCTAAGACCGCTCCCCCTTCTTCAACAATCATGGGTTCAATATCATGGATTGGCACAGAGGAATTTCTCAATGTAGCACTCTCAGGAGAATACTTGTTTCCCTGCTGTCTTTCAAGGTTATAGCTAGGGCATAGATCAGTGTTCATACCTGAGCTTCCATTGCTGTTAGAGTTCCTCTCTAAATAGCCTGGCCAGTATGTAGTCCAGTTCGTATGTCCAGCCTTCCAATCCAGATCCCTGGACACTGGATCTCTCTTCACATACCTTCTGGCACGGGTCTTAGGGTCCCTTCCACGTGCAGCCATCTCCCTCAGATTCCTAGCCCTGCAGCACCATTCCTCTGGCTTTCCCCAGTCCAATGGTGTATGCTGGCCTTTTGAATGTCTCCCAGTATACGTACTGCTCTGGACTCTTTTAGGCCTCCCAAATGCTTTCCTCTTCTTTCTTCCAAAGGGTTTCTTGCCCTCTCTGTCCGTCCGCACTGGCTTCTGCTTCTGCTTCTGAAGATCCTCCAGATGATGAAGATGTCCAAGCTGAGGATCTCCAAGCTGAATCTGAGGATGAGGATAATTCTCTGCAGAATAAACTCTACCTTTATTCTGCATTGATGAGTGCTCCACCCTAGCACAACGCAGCTGTGCTGAATCAGGCCCTGCCCTTTGAGATGAGTGCTTGGGGATTACCTCATAGCCCTCCTGATTGAACACACGTTTCCCCACTTCAGCTCCTCTAATGGCTGTTGGAAACCTGGTGCATTCTGGGACTGGTAGTCTTTTATGGACAAATTCTGTTTTCTTATTTCTACCAGAACTGACAGGTTGCTTGTTCAGAGTCACTTCACCTTTTCTATAGCTCCTTCCTGAGCTATGATAAGCTTCCTTATCACATACCCCCCTGCTTAAGTTATTATGGACTGGTGTAACTGGTGAAACTTCTTCTCTACAGTCCGTAATATGGGAAAGGGCATCCGCATTCTTGTGTAACTTCCCAGCACGATGTTCCACTTGAAAATCAAATGCCTGTAAGGCCATGTACCAGCGTGTCAACCTGGCATTGTGGTTCTTCATTTGCTGCAACCACTTAAGTGGGGCATGGTCTGTGACCAACTGGAACTTTCTCCCTGTAAGGTAAAACCTTAACGCCTCCACTGACCACTTTATAGCTAAACATTCTTTTTCTATTGTGGAATACTTTTGTTCAGCCGGTGACAACTTCCTGCTCAGGTACATCACAGGATGCTCCTCCCCTTCATGACACTGGGATAGAACCGCTCCTAGCCCTACATCCGATGCATCTGTTTGAACCAGAAAGGGTTTCCTGAAGTCCACCCCTTTCAGTACCGGTCCTGTACACAATTTTCCTTTTAGGACTGAAAATGCTTTTTCAGCTTCAGGTGTCCACTTTAGCTGGTTTGGACAATTCTTCCGCAGCATATCCGTGAAAATGGCACTTTTCTCTGCAAATTGCGGTATAAATCTGCGGTAGTATCCAATTAGTCCCAAGAAATTTCTTAGTTGTTTCTTTGTTGTTGGAGGGGGAAAATTCCTGATGCTATCTACCTTACTCATTAGAGGTTTAATTTTTCCTCTTCCCACTAGGTGGCCCAGGTATTTTACCTCCCTATTTGCAAAGGCACACTTCTTCGGGTTTAAAGTGATTCCCGCTTGCTTCATGGAGCACAAGACTGCCCTGATCCTCTTTAGATGCTCCGCCCAGGTGTTACTATGGATTATGACATCATCCATGTATGCAAAAGCATAATTTTGGTGGGGTCGAAGTACCTGATCCACTAACCTTTGGCAGGTAGCTGCCGCTCCATGCAGTCCGAAAGGCATCCTCTTGAACTGGAAAAGGCCAACGGGGGTGCTGAACGCAGTCTTCGGCTTCGACTCCCTGGTTAGAGGGATTTGCCAATATCCTTTTGTCATATCAAGGGTGGTTAAGTATTGAGCCTGTCCCAGCTGGTCCAACAACTCTTCAATTCTTGGCATTGGATATGCATCAAAAACCGATATTGCGTTTACCTGCCGGAAGTCAATACAAAATCTTAAAGATCCATCAGGCTTCGGCACCAGGATTATGGGGCTATTCCAGGGACTCTTTGACTCCTCTATTACTCCCATGTCCAACATCTCCTGGACTTGTGCCACAACTTCCTGTCTCTTGGCTTCAGGCAAGCGGTATGGCCTTTGACGAACTAATTTCCCAGGTGGAGTTATTATTTCATGGGCAACCAAATGTATCTCCCCAGGTATGGGTGTCAACACATCTGGGAATTCTTTAAGCAATTTCCTAATTTCTTCCTGTTGTACCACTGTCAGGTCCTCCCCTATTTGGGGCTCTGATTTTTCTTTACAATCAGATACCTGGGGTCCCAAATCTTCCTCTTCATTCACCTCCCTCTCTCGGGCACAGGTGGCAGCTAGGCTTTTAACCCCTTTGACGTCAGTAGAACCAAAGCCTTTGGTTCCACGCTCAGAATTTTCCAGGGATGTGACCTCCTCCACAGGTGGAAAACCCAGCCTCTCACAGATCAATTGGGCAATTCTGTCTCCTGTCTTCACGTGATAATCATTCTGTCCAAAATTAAATAACAGAACTTTAATATTGCCCCTGTAATCGGGATCAATTACTCCCGCACCCACATCGATGAAATATTTAAGGGCTAATCCGGACCTTGGGGCTACTCTCCCATAGCATCCAATAGGTATTTCCACTTGGAGACCGGTGTCAACCAGGGCTCTCCCTTGGCTAGATACAGTCACATTTTCTATGCTGCACAGGTCAAACCCAGCAGGTTGAGGGGTTGCCCGCTTAGGAGCTTGGGCCTTCTCTGTGACCCTATGATACTTTAAGACGAATGTCTGCTTTGGGGTAGCTTGGTCTTCTGGACGCTTAACCATCTTTTTAGCTGTGGTCTGAGGACTTCCAAATAAAGGCCCGGGAGCTATTACCATTAAACCTTCTCCCTCCTTCTTTCCTAGTCCTTCCACTAGACCCTGCTTAAATCTTGGCCAGTCTCTTCCTAGAACCAAATCAAAGGGTAGCCTAGGCACCACTGCTAACAGGACTTCCTCTTGTTCCCCCAGGCACTTAACCCTTAGCCTATAGGTGGGATATGATGTTGCAGCACCATGAATGCATCTGATGTGAACTTGGCTTTCAGGGGTTCTAGGCACAAATCTTTCTTGGGCCTCTATTCTCTTCCAAAGCCTTTTTGACATCATACTCTGGTCTGCCCCAGAGTCTAACAAAGCATTTGTGGTAATTCCTTGCACATCAACCATCAAAAGAAATCCTTCTTTGGGCTGTTTTAAATCCACACCCACTAAGCTAGTGTGTGTCTGACATCCCTTTTCTAAATGTCCCCATTTTCCACACTTGAAACATTTCTTTTCACTCCACTGTGTCATCTACTTTGGCACAGTACATTTATTTTCAGAAACATTTTTAATTATTTTCTTTTCTGATACAGCACAGCTTGACTCAGCACCCATCTTCAGAGGGCCACCCATTCTATGGCAAGCCTGCGTGGCTTCCAAGAATCTTTCTGCTAGCATGTTTGCCTCTCCAAGATTTTGGAAATTTTGCTGTATAAGGAAAGTGTGCAAATCTTTAGGCACCGCAGACATAAATTGTTCAAGCATAATAATGTCTAATAACATTTCTACCGTCTTTTGCTCAGGCTCCAACCATTTTACAGCTAATCCTATGATTCTCTGACTCAGAGCCCTGGGTGTTTCACCCACTCTTAATGTAACAGCTCTAAACATTCTCCTATACTCTGAAATAGACAACCCTAGGCGATCTCTAATAGCAGCCTTTACATCCTTATAATTCAAAGCCTGGGCTGCTGGCATTGCTCTATAAGCTGCAAGCGCCTCTCCAGTTAATGAGGCTGCCAGCCTTACTGCCCACTGGGTCTCTGGCCATGCTAATGCTTGTGCCACTCTTTCAAAAGACTCTAGAAAATCATCAACATTATCATCTGGAGTTAGCTTCCCAAAACTAAATGCCCCAATTCCTTGATTGAGTCCCACACTGTCCACATGTGGTGTACCAGTATTTACTGCTGGTCTTGCATCCGGTCCACTTTGGTTCTGCAGTTTAACTAGGGCTTGCACCAGATCAAGCACTGGCCTCTGCTGGTCCATTAAGGCTTTCATAGCAGTGTCCTGAGCCTGCTGTGCTAGCTCCTGTTGCCTGCTAAACTGGGCTGCCATCCAATCAGCTAGTTCCCTTGGATCCATCTTGATCCCTGCAAGAAAACACAAAAAAAAACCACAGTGCACCACCTTCCAAACAGGTGTTTTTTTCTACTTTTTTTTTTTTTTCAATTACCCCTGTGCCTTACTCCCATCCACCACTAGACATGCCCAGGTACTTGTTACCTTATGCTAGTGATGAATCCAGCTCTGCACAGGGTCTTTTCTTCCTGGAACAGCTACCTCTCCTCCAAAGTGCAGTTGAGGGAAAATCTTTTCTTTCAGCTTTTAAGCTTGAACTGTCTTTTCCTTCAGACTTGAGTTGTAATCCTTAACAAGTAAATCCTTTTGCGCAAAAGCAATCCGAAAAACTACGCCATTTGTCAGACGGCTGCCTGGGTGAGAATGTTCACAGTCTTGGCAAGTGCATATATCAATATGATTTGCAAGGGATTGTGGGATATGCAGTCCATTCACACCAGACACAGCTGCTCACAATAATTAGTTGTTCTTGAGTGTAAAGCCAATAAGATATTTATTTATGGGGTTGTTTCTCCCAACACAGATATGCTTGGTAGCACATAAAACAGGATACTTGCTTGCAGTGTTAAACTTGGAAAAACAAAATCAGGAAAACAACAGTTGAACTTTGTCAGGCAATCAAAGCAAAAGAATAAAGACCTGGTTGGTAACAAACTGGTCTTTTCTGTAGGCTTTAGCTAATATTTTCTTAGCAGTGTATCAAACAACAAACAAAATCCACAAAGAAGGGAAAAAACTGTTCTTTTCAGGTTAACTTCTTATATCTTCCCACATAGACTCAGAAGTGATTCCCTCAGAGCTCACAAGCAATTAGGTAAGGCTCAATTGCTAGCAGTTACCCAGCTGAAACCCCTTAGCTGGCTTGCTTTCTACTGCGTGGCTCAAATCCTACTTCAGGAGCTTTTCTGAGTAGATTAAAGAACAAGTTTGTATTTCTTTGTGATGGTTGCTGTACTTTGTAACAGAAAATTACCAAAGGAGTTTAGACAGAGAGCAATCCATATATTCACAGCCTGTATCTAAGACCGCTCCCCCTTCTTCAACAATCATGGGTTCAATATCATGGATTGGCACAGAGGAATTTCTCAATGTAGCACTCTCAGGAGAATACTTGTTTCCCTGCTGTCTTTCAAGGTTATAGCTAGGGCATAGATCAGTGTTCATACCTGAGCTTCCATTGCTGTTAGAGTCCCTCTCTAAATAGCCTGGCCAGTATGTAGTCCAGTTCTTATGTCCAGCCTTCCAATCCAGATCCCTGGACACTGGATCTCTCTTCACATACCTTCTGGCACGGGTCTTAGGGTCCCTTCCACGTGCAGCCGTCTCCCTCACAGGTACCGTCTGGAGATTCCTAGCCCTGCAGCACCATTCCTCTGGCTTTCCCCAGTCCAATGGTGTATGCTGGCCTTTTGAATGTCTCCCAGAATACGTACTGCTCTGGACTCTTTTAGGCCTCCCAAATGCTTTCCTCTTCTTTCTTCCAAAGGGTTTCTTGCCCTCTCTGTCTGTCCGCACTGGCTTCTGCTTCTGATGATCCTCCAGATGATGAAGATGTCCAAGCTGAGGATCTCCAAGCTGAATCTGAGGATGAGGATAATTCTCTGCAGAATAAACTCTACCTTTATTCTGCTTTGATGAGTGCTCCACCCTAGCACAGCGCAGCTGTGCTGAATCAGGCCCTGCCCTTTGAGATGAGTGCTTGGGGATTACCTCATAGCCCTCCTGATTGAACACACGTTTCCCCACTTCAGCTCCTCTAATGGCTGTTGGAAACCTGGTGCATTCTGGGACTGGTAGTCTTTTATGGACAATTCTGTTTTCTTATTTCTACCATTACTGACAGGTTGCTTGTTCAGAGTCACTTCACCTTTTCTATAGCTCCTTCCTGAGCTATGATAAGCTTCCTTATCACAGTACCTAGCAGTTTCCCCAAAAGACACAGGTTCCACAATGCTTGTACTGGGTCAAACATTGATATCCTGGGTCCCTTCTTAATAATGGTTTATGGACCTTTCCTCCAGGAACTTGTCAAAACCTTTTTTAAACCCAGCTACACTAACAGCCTTTACTACATCCTCCGGTAACAAATTCCAGAGTTTGATTACACATTGAGTGAAAAAATAATTTATTTTATTAGTCTTAAACAGTTTACCCTGTAGCTTCATTGCATGTCCCTTAGAATTTCTATATTCTGATAACATAAACAATTGATCTACATTTACCCGTTCTACTCCATTCATTAAGTTATAGACTTCTATCATATCTCCCCTAAGCCATCTCTTTTCCAGGTTAAAGAGCCCTAACCTTTTTAGCCTTTCTTCATAGGAGTATCCTTCCATCCCCTTTACCATTTTGATGGCTCTTCTCTGAACCTTTTCTAATAACGCTATATCCTTTTTAAGATACGGCGACCAGAATTGCACACAATATTCAAGGGGCGGTCTCAGCATGGAACGATATAGAGGTATTATAATATCTTTTGTTTTATTTTCCATTCCTTTCCTTATGATACCTAGCATTCTATTTGCTCTCTTGGCCGCCGCTGCACACTGGTCCAATGGTTTTAACATGTTATCCACAATGACGCCTAAATCTTTTTCCTGGGTGGTGGTTCCTAATGTGGAACCTTGCATTGTGTAACCATAGGTTGGGTTGTTCTTCTCTAGGTGCATAATTTTGCACTTGTCCACATTAAATTTCATCTGCCATTTTGATGCCCATTCTTCAAATTTATCAAGATCCTCTTGCAATTTTCCACAATCTTCTTGGGTTTTAACAACTTTAAATAGCTTTGTGTCATCTTCAAATTTGATAACCTCGCTTGTTATTCCCCTTTCCAGGTCATTTGTGAATATGTCAAAAAGCAGCGGACCCAGCACAGATCCCTGGGGTACACCACTATTCACCTTTCTCCATTGGGAAAATTGGCCATTTAGCCCCACCCTCTGCTTTCTGTCTTTTAACCAGTTCCTGATCCACAATAGTACACTGCCTCCTATCCCATGACTCTTTAGTTTTGCCAAAAGTCTCTGATGAGGGACCTTGTCAAAGGCTTTCTGAAAGTCCAGATACACTATATCAACTGACTCACCTTTGTCCACCTATTTATTCACACCTTCAAAAAAACATAACAGATTATTACTAAGACAAGATCTTCCTTGTCTAAAGCCATGTTGGCTGTCTCCAATTAGGCCATTACTATCTATATGCTGAGTAATTTTGTTCTTTATGATGGTTTCTGCCATTTTTCCCTGTACTGACGTCAGGCTCTCCAGTCTGTAGTTTCCCGGATCACCCCTGGAACCCTTTTTTAAAATTGGCGTTACATTGGCGATCCTCCAATCTTCAGGTATTACAGATGATTTTAATGATAGTTCACAGATTACTAATAGCAGGTCTAAAATCTCATATTTCAGTTCTTTCAACACCCTTGGATGTATACCATTCAGCCCAGGTGATTTGCTACTCTTCAGTTTATCTAATAGTTGTAATACATCTTCCCAATGTATCGATATTTCCTTCAATTCTTCCGCACCTTTAAATACCACTTCAGTCATGGGTAGCATCCCTACATCTTCCTCAGTAAAGACCGAAGCAAAGAATTCATTCAGTCTCTCCGCTATCGCCTTGCCACCTCTTAGTGCCCCATTAACCCCTCTATCATCTAATGGACCAACTGACTCTCTCACAGGTTTTTTGCTACGAATGTACTTGAAAAAGTCTTTATTTCGTGTTTTTGCTTCCGCAGCATGCTTCTTCTCAAATTCTCCCTTTGCCTGCCTTATCAATGCCTTGCATCTGGCTTGCCAGTGCTTGTGCTGTTTCCAGGTTTCGTCATTTGGTTCTTTTTTCCATTTCCTGAAAGATGCTTTTTTGGCAACAACAGCCTCTCTGACCTCACCTTTAAACCATGCTGGCAGTTTTTTGGACTTCCTTCCACTTTTCTTAAAGCGTGGAATACAGCTGGTTTTGGGCTTCCAAGATAGTATTTTTCAACAACACCCAAGCTTGATGTAAGTCTTTAACCTTTGCAACTGCTCCTTTTAGTTTTTTCTTAACTATTTTCCTCATTTTATCATAGTTTCCCTTTCAAAAGTTAAAAGGATTTCCTGTGGATTTCCTTACTATCCCTCCTCCACTAATTAAATCAAACACGATCATGCTATGATCACTATTGCCAAGTGGCCCCAACACCCTTATTTCGTGCACTAGATCTGGTGTTCCACTAAGGAGTAGGTCTAATATGGCTTCCCCTCTGGTCGGTTCATGAACCAGCTGCTCCTATAAGCAGTCATTTATTTCATCTAGGAACTTTATCTCCCTAGCATGTCCTGCCATGACACTGACCCAGTCGATACCAGGGTAATTGAAATCACTCATTATTACTGCGCTGTAACTTTTGTTAGCTTACTTGATTTCTTTGAGCATTTCATCATCCATTTGTTCATTCTGACCAGGTGGTCGATAGTACGCCCCCACTGCCATTGCCTTCCCCTTTTTACATGGAATTTCAATCCATAGAGATTCTACAGCAAATTTTGTTTTCTGCAAAACTTTAATCCTTTCTGATTCAATGCCCTCTCTAACATAGAGCGCAACCCCTCCACCAATTTGATTAACTCCATCTCATGGAAGGCTTCCACTGCTTCTACTCTGGAGTGCACTGTATAATTTCTACCCTCCTTTGTCATTACCAGTGCAAAAGGAAGCATCCAGCAATATTTAACCTCTTTCTCTCTCAGCTTCCATATAAGGTCTTTTAGCTCCTGTGATTTTTGCAGTGTGACTGGCGAAAGGTCTTCAAATGATGATGTTCTTCTTTATGCCTTTGCAGTCATCTTCTCTTTAAGAGTGTAGTGGTGAAAATAGGGAACAAGTTACAAGGAAGATTGTGTTGCAGGGTTCACAAAGACCTGTATGCATGATCCATTCTGATAACACCATGTTCCCTTGGCTCAATATCCAACTCCACTATCTGCCTCACTATGTTTTCCACCATTTCAAAGCAGTTATTATACACAACCTCTTCTGAATCTTCCTTAAAGCACAAGTTGTGCCTCAAGTGGTTCTAGAGATCCACAGCTTTGGTGACAAATCCTGTTAACTTGCTCTAGTGTGACAATTTGCTTATCCTTATCTTCCAGTTTCCCCATGTAACTCAATATACACCTCTGTTCTTATTTATTTATTTAACTAGACTTATATACTGCTTTTCTATCAGTCAAGGAGGTGTACATTCAGGCTCACAATCTGTTTTTTTGTACCTGAGGCAGTGGAGGGTTAAGTGACTTGCCCAAGGCCACAAGGAGCACTTGTGGGACTAGAAACCCTAGTTCTTCCAGCCCAAGGTTGCTATCCTCTAGCGGGATTCAAGCCCCTAGCCTTCTGGTCTGAGGTAATTTGCCCCAATCACTAGGGCACTCCTCTCCCCTTCCATGCTATGACTATTATTGGCTATCTCGGCTCAGAGCTCCATTACTAGAGCACCAGTGTAAAATTGTACAGAAACTCTCTCTGACTTAAGCTTGTCAAACCAGCTTTGGAATTCTCCCCATGAGAGCAGCTCTTCTATATCAGATTTAGTGCCACTCTCAATCCGTGCAGTCGCTGCCACCCTTGCAACTCTGCAAACATCATTTTACCTCCTTCTCTCCGGGGTATGGATGAGGCCAAGTAGGTGTACTTCTGCAAATTCACTGCATGTTTGTTGCCTGCCATCCAAAAGTGCAGCAATAGCGATATTATCTGCAACTGCTTGCACGCTTAAATGAGTTCAGAGAAAGTTAAAACCTCTAATTTTGGTGCAGGAGGCTCACAGCTCTGGGCTTAAGCCACCATCTGTATTGGTGAAATCACCTCCTCTGCTCCCAGGATATTTATTATAATGTTCTCCAATGGCTGCTAACTGGAAAATTCTTTAATTGGATATAAAGGGTTTAAGCAACCTTTTGAAGAAGCTGGAAATAGTGTAGTATAATAACAAAAGAACTACCAGACACAATCTTTATGAAAGAATCCCAGAAACTAGGAAATCAGATGTTTGATTTGGGGACAGTGCTGGTCCCCAGGCCAGTGCAAAGCATTGGGTGCACTAGAAAAACATTAGTGTTAAGCTCCTAACTCCCTGAGATTTTGATAATTAAACTCAACAATCATTATCATCTGAATATTACCCTTCCAACAACAATCCTTTAAAAATACATAATTGGACATAATGAGCCCCATTCCGGGAAGGGGACATCTGGGCTGTCCGGACATCCCCACTGAAGATGGGGCCATTAGGACCCGATTCTGGTCTGCGGGATTAAAATGTTCCTGCGGGAGCCAGAATTTAGCCCGAGGACAGCCAAGTATGTCCCCTCCACCTGCGGGGACGTCCTCCTCATAGGCGCTTCCAGAATCCTTGGCTCCAGCCCCCTAAAACCCCACCACTGGACTCATGACTGGCCTCCCATGGCCTGGATCGGGAAACAGGGCCCTCCCTCGCACCCAGCTCTGGCCCCAGGGGTGGCTCACCTGCCCCGATCTGCCACAAAATGCTGCTTATACCACTTCTGAGGTGGTATAAGTAGCACGTCCCTGCAGGCCCAGCAGCATGTACAGGGCCGTGACCTGAATCAGCCCTGTATGTGCTGCTGGGTGGCCTGCCCCTGCTCCGCACCCCCCACCCCCCATTCGCTCTCCCCATTTTGAAGCACATGGCGTACAGGGAGAGCTGGTGGGGGGAACAGCATCTAGGTGGATTGTGGGGCTGCACGTCCCAGCGGGACTTGCAGCCCCACAACCCGCTTTCGAGAATGAGGGCCAATACTTTTCTGGGAATGGTCCCAGCGGACTGGAGAAAGGCTCATGCATCCCCTTTACACAAAAGCAGAAGTAAGGATGAGGTTGAAAATTACAGGACGGTTAGTTTAACCTCTGTGGTGAGTAAATTATTGGAAACGCTGATAAAAGGTAGAATAGTGAGGTATCTGAAGTCCAATGGATTGCAGGATCCGAGGCAGCATGGATTTACCAGAGGCAGATATTGTCAGACAATTCTGATTGATTTCTTTGACTGGTTGACCAGGGTGTTAGACTGTGAGAGAGCCCTAGATGTGTTGTACTTAGATTTCAGTGAAGTCTTTGACACCGCTCTGCACAGGCAACTTATAAACAAACTGAGCACCCTAGGGATGGGCTGTAAAGTAACTGGCTGGGTTAGAAATTGGTTGAATGGGAGGCGACAAAGGGTACAGGTAAATGGAGCACACTGAGGAGAAGGAGGTTACCAGCGGTGTATCACAGGGATGAGTCCTTGGTCTGATTCTTTTTTTAAATTGTATTTTATTTTTATAATATCTACAGTATACCTCATCCAAAAACAAAAGTATATAGTAATCATGTAACATAATTTAACCACAATGGGTACAATACACAATGGGTCCGATCCCGATGTACATCTCCTTTGTAAATCTGGACTGACCCGGACGTACAAAGATCGCGATTCTGATCCCGCGGGGCACGTCTAGCCCCATGAGATCAGAATTGCGAACAAGCTTGTATATGCAGGCTGGGACTGCGATTCAGTCCCGGCCTGCACATACAGGCACTGCCCGGCTAACACAGCCAGGGCTTTTTTTTTTTTTTTTTAAGCTTTTATTTTCATTTTACAACAAGCAAAAGAAACAACACACCAAAGGAAACAAATACAAACATACAATAAGGAAAAGCAACCCCAATTACCCCCCACCCCTATGCTTCTTCTCTAAACTGATAAGTATCATCATATAAGCGCTTACAAACAACAGTAATTGTACATCAAAACAAACAGAAATAGTATCTGCGATACAGAATGATCATGTGACAGAGATTTACACAGATTTAAACAGTCAGATGAGAGCATTGAGCAGTTTGAACATAGTCGTTGAGCATCTTCCATTTAGACAAGTGGTGGGGGGTCTGAGCGGAAGAAGCTAACATACGAGGTATTTGCTCATATTTGCTGTAGAGACAGACATGATTCCACCATTCATTGGGGCTCAGATGGGAGCTATTTTTCCAGTATTTCGTAATTAGGGAAATAGCTATGCCCAGCATAAAGTCTAAAAGGAAGTGAGCCGATTTGGGAAGAGAGGGGATCCCCGCAGCTGAGCGGAGTCCCACTATCTTCCAAGAGAGGGGCTCTTGAAAGTGCAAAATAGATTGAATACGACCCCAGACCCGACTCCAGTAATACTGTAATGCGGGGCATTCATACATAACATGAGTGAGTGAACCAATGGCCGCATGGCATGTCCAGCATCTATTGCTCAGGGTGGCGTTCCATTTGGCTAATCTGTCAGGAGTATAGAAACATCGGTGGGCTAGAAAGAAAAGTGTCTGAGTGAGTGAGGCGGATCGAGAGACCCGTGTCACCTTGCTCCAGATTAGGCTCCATTGCTCCGGGGTCAAAATTACATGCATTTCCCACTCCCAGGATTTCTGTGCTGTAGGAGTGCCACTATTGACAGCATTACATAAAGTTTTGTAAAAGTTAGATGCTACCCCCGATAAGCTCCCGATAGATCGGATAATCTCCGACAATCCTTGGGTATGGGGTTCCGATGGCGGGAGCACCTTAGCACTCCGAAGACAATGCTGAAGTTGCACCAACTGAAAGTAGTGTTTCGCTGGGAGACCAAATTCAATTTGTAATTCGCTAAAAGTCTTCCAGCGACCAGCAGAGAACAGCTGGTTAGGGATCCAAATGCCCCTAGTGTACCAGGGGCTCCACGCCATCGGTTTATTTTGTATTTGAAATCGAGCATTGTGCCAAAGCGGGAGTCTATCTAGCGGACAAAGTCGGGAGTCTAGAGATTGCACAAGGGTATTAAAGGCACCTAAAGTGTCTAAGAGCATTGGTGGATAGTGGGAGTTTGATGGGAGAGTCATACCGGGGAGATAAGTAAGAGGGATTGGTTTGCAAAGGTCCTCCTCAATATCTAGCCACACTGGTCTACTCGGTGTGAGGTCTTCCAGCCAACGAGCGCCTTGTTTGAGAAGAAAAGAGTGGTGGTATTTCAGGAAGTCAGGGAATCTGACACCACCATTTTCTTTATCTGCTTGTAACTTATGTTTCGCTATCCTAGGTGTCTTGTTTTGCCATAAGTATCTAGTCAGAAGACCCTCTAAATCTTTATAGGTACGTCGAGGTAGGAGACATGGCAACATTTCTAAAATGTAGTTCACTTTGGGAACAATCATCATTTTAATGGTTTCTAGGCGGCCCCACCAAGTAAGTGTTAAAGGAGTCCAGCGTTGAGTAAGCGCCCGGACCTTAGAGGTTAAGTCTTTAGCATTAAAGGTAATGGTGTCTTCTAAAGGAGAGCAGTAGTGCACCCCAAGGTATTTGACCATGCGAGGTTGCCATAAAAAGGGAAAGGATTGCATATCTGCCTGATGGATCAAAGGATTTAATGGAAAGGCGACCGATTTGGTCCAATTTATCTTGTAGCCCGAGAGTTGTGAGTATTTACCAATTTGCTCTAGGACAGCCGGCACTGAGTCTAGGGAGACAAAGAGCATCAGGTCATCAGCATATGCTGAAATTTTGATTTCCCTATGAGAGAAAGGGACTCCATGAATATCCTTGGATTGCCGGATTAGTAAAGCTAAGGGTTCGAGTGCGAGATCGAAAAGAAGTGGAGACAGTGGGCATCCCTGGCGGGTACCGCGTTGCAGGGGAAATGGCTGAGACTTTAAAGCGTTAGCACAGATACTAGCTGTAGGCTGTGCATACATGGTTTGGAGACAACGGAGAAAGCCTTCTCCGAATCCGTACCAGCGAAGAGTTGCAAACAAGAAGGGCCATTCTAAGCGGTCGAAGGCCTTCTCAGCATCAAGTGAGAGGCCAACCAATGGTCGATCAAGATTAACTGCAGCAGTCAGTACATGACATAGGGTCCTAGCATTATCAGCGGTTGATCTACCGGGAATGAAACCGCACTGATCTGGGTGTATTAAAGTAGACATCTTGTCAGAGAGCCGGGTGGAGAGAATGGTGGCAAATATTTTATAGTCTGCGTTTAGTAGGGAAATTGGACGATAATTAGCTGTTAGTTGCGGATCTCTCCCCTCTTTCTCAAAAACTACTACATTTGCCATTGAGAAGGATTCAGAGGGAGATCCCTCCTCGGCCAGAGCAGAAAAATAAAGTTTCAAAAACGGAGCTAAGTCAGCGTTAAAAGTTTTGTAGAATTCAGCTGGGAGACCGTCCGGGCCTGCGGCTCGACCTGTGGCACATCTCTTGAGTGCCGATTGAATTTCTGCTAAAGTGAATGGTGTGTCCATGGCCTCTCTATCTTCGTCAGATAGGGTCGGTCGCTGTACCCCTGATAGTAATCGTTCAAATACTTCTGGCTCGAAGTCACATTCAGATTGATAAAGCCGAGTATAAAAATCACGAAAGAGTTCTAATATTTCTGTATCTTTAGTGACCAAGCTCCCCCCCGACGGATTGCGGAGAGCGGTAACACGCTTGGCTTCTTTTTGACCTTTCAGGGCATTGGCTAGCAATTTGCCAGCACGGTTATTTTCCCGATAGTACATCCCTTGTTGTGATTCAATATTTTTAGCAGCAGCGGTATATAAAAGCTGATTGTATTGAAAACGAAGGCGTTGTAAGCGAAGTAGAATACATGGGTCAGTACGGGACGTGAGGAGACGCTCTCCAGCTTGTATCTGTTGTTCTAGAATCAGTAAATGTTGCTTTCGTTGTTTCCCCTGTCGGATTTGATAGCTAGTTATAGTTGCACGGATAGACGCCTTGAAACCCTCCCACCAAGCCCAGCTCGCAGTGTCATGGGGTGAATTAAAATGAAAATAGTCTTGGATAGCGGCCTTTATGTCTACCTGAAAATCTTTTTGGTCTAGTAGGGATCTATCAAAAAACCAAGCACGGGGATGTTCACCTTGCGTAGTGACATGTAATGAGAAAGATATGGCAGCATGATCTGAAATATGGAGAGGATGAATCCTAGCCGTGTCCACTTGGGGTATCAGTGCTTTGGAAATAAGAAAAAAATCTATTCTAGATTGTGAGTGATGGGGGGCTGAGAAAAAGGTGAACTCTAGGTCGGAGGGGTGAAGCAGCCTCCATATATCTACTAACGCAAGATCTTTCATCAGAGCTGTAAGGGTATCAAGACTCTTGGGTGGACCACTCGTTCTAGGCGGCTGTCTATCTATCAAAGGATCAAGTACTTGGTTGAAATCGCCGCCAAGTATTAATGGAGTATTGGCGGAGGCCTGTGCCAACTGCGCAATACTTGCATAGTAAGTAGGGTTATCCACATTCGGAGCATAAATACAAATACACGTGATTTCACTATCTCCAACCTTAAGGTGTGCATGGGCCCATCTACCCTCCTTATCAGAGCTAGTATCCAGTACAGTAGCTTGCAAAGACTTCTTAACCAAGATGGCTACCCCACACCGTTTAGAAACGGCGGGAGAGTAGGCAGCCACCATGTAAGGCTTAGCATTAAGTTTCAGTGTTTCAGTGGAGTTTAAATGCGTTTCCTGAAGGAACACTAAATCAGCATGCTCATGATTAAGATAGCTAAGGATTTTCTTTCTTTTGATTGGACTATTGATTCCTTTTACATTCAGTGATAAGAGCTTACATAAGGCCATTCAGAAAAGTTAAAAATTCTGAAAAAGAACATGATAACGCACATAATTTCACAATGTCCCTCATATGAACTGTATATGGCTGTACACATGACATGATAGAAAATAAGCTAATGAAAAACAATGAAGCGCCCCATATAAAAAAATAAGCACCGAAGTGCATTAGAGAAGAAGCAAAACCCCAGAAATTACTGGCGACCATGTGTCTGCGGGGAGAAACCCCAGAGAAGGCCTAATTGAAACATATAACCTGTATAGCTGTGCGTGTCCGAATCCCACCGAGGTGCACATCATGGAGGGATAGGAGACCAAGAAAGTTATATATAGACAGAAAGAAAAGTCCAGGCAGTCTCTGTTCCAGGCGGTGATCACAGCGTCGGGCCATTCAAAATGGCGGGCAGAGCCGGCGGATTACAGATCCAAGTTGTTGGATTAGCGCATCTGGTCTGCGTCTTTGGAATCTAAAAATGTTGCTAGTAGATCAGGATCTTCGAATGTTCTAGTTTGGTTATGGAGAGTCACTCTGAGCTTCGCTGGATACAATAGGCCAAAGCGAGCCTGTAGCTGTTGAAGTCTAGGGCGAAAAGCAAGGAGTCTCTTCCGACGGTCAACTGTGGGCTTTGCCAAGTCAGGGAAGAAGGAGACTTTATGACTTTCAAACTCCAGATGATGATTCGCCCGGGCAGCATTTAGAATCTGCTCAACTTGTTGATATCGCAGTAATCGAAAGATGATAGGCCGGGGGGTCGTCCGATTGAGGGCCATGTTAGTAGGAACACGATGTGCTCGGTCAATTTCCAGATCTCTGTGAAAAGTGATCTTCAGCAAGGAGGGAAGAGTTTTGACCAGGAATTCTCTTATATCTCCTGCTTCGGCCCCCTCCGGTACTCCAATGAGCCTTACATTGTTGTGACGGGCTCGATTATTGCTATCCTCTAACTCTTTTTGAAGATTCTGTATCTGACGCTCAGCCTTGTCCAGTTTCACCAAGCGCACCGCGTGCGAGTCGAGGATCCCCGCCATGTTGTCCTGCCGTAATGAGAGACCTTCAAGCCGGTCCTGAAGCATACCGAAGTCTTCTTGCATGGCTCGGAGCGCTTCTCCGTTGGACTGTACCAGTTCCTTCACACCGCGTATTTCCTCCAAGATCTCCTGTTGCATTTCGGGGTTTTCCCGAAGTGGAACGGTCTTTTGTGGGGAAGACAACTCTGTTTTGGAGCGTTTTCCGTGTGAAGAAGAGGGAGACCCGAAGTCTAAGCGCGCTGGTTTGTGGGCCGCCATCCCCCCCGAGGTACCCCGGTAAGTTCGGAGCAAAATATTAAGTTTAGGTAGGTATTAAGTCAGGATTCTGAGTAGGCCTCTCGGGAGCTTCAGCGCGAAGCGTCTAACCCGCTGGACATCAGGCTCCGCCCCCCCCACAGCCAGGGCTTTTAAATGAAGCTGTGGTGCCATGACATCATGTTGCCATGGCACCGCGGCTCCATTTAAAAGCTGCGATGCCGGCCGCCTGCACAAACTCTTACTCCCCGCAGCCCGACCTCCGATCCAACCTTCTAAGGCCAGGGTTGGGCTGTGGGGAATTAATGCTGCCCCCCCCCAGCCCCTTCCGCCCCCTGGAGTAGCAAAATTGAAATGTCCACGGAAGTTATTCCACCTTAGGGGTGGAATAACTTCCTGGGCTATTTTGCTGGCCCTGGACGTACAGGGCCAACATTGGAATTGGCCCTGTATGTCCAGGGCCAGCGACCGCCCACTGCCTGCCCATTCTCTGCCCCTGTGCTGCCCCTTCCTCGCCCCTGTATAACTTCCCCTCACAACCGTTGGGATGTCCATCCCTGCTATTTGTGTCTCAGAATGACCCCCAATATCAATAACAAACCTTTAACCCACAAGTAGAGGAAAATAGATTTAAGAACAAGGAAAAAAACAATGGATGATAAACTTAAATAATTAAGTGAATGCTGTCCTGCATAAACTCCAAGACCCGACAGCGGTGCATATGGGACTATAACTTTAACATTTAATTCCTCCCTGGCCCTTAGAAATTCTAATCTAGGTTCAAAAAATGCATTCTTCTTCCCTTCACACTGTAACAAACAAATACAAGGAAAACATAGAATAAAGTTTAACCCCAAGGCTAATGTCCTAGAGCGCAGTGACATAAAATCTTCATGCCGCTTTTGCATAAATCTAGAGATAACAGGAAAAATCCTAATTTTTGAACCATAAAACAATTTATCCAATGAGCGGGAATATAACTTAAACACAGTTTGGTGATCAATCTCTAAAGCAAAAGTACGAATTAAGGTAGAACACTGGGTCACTACCTCCGATGACGACTCCAAGAACTCCGTTAAGTTGACAGCAATGGAATCCCACTGTTCCCCTGCGAGGAAGAGACCCCCCCAGAAGCAAAATATTGGGTCCTAACTAGAGGGGGTAAATTACCAGAATCCATTCCCAGCACCTCAACAAAATACTTTTTCACCATATCTATTGGTGAGATAAAGGGAGATCTTGGAAAGTTCAACAGTCTGAGGTTGTTCTGATGCACCAGATTTTTAAGGTGCTCAATCCGTCAGCAACTACTACTACTGCCCTTAACCAAGGCATCCCCAATCACTTGAACAGCAGCAACTTTGTTGCTGAGAGCGTCCATTCTTACAGATAGCTACTCCAATACTCCAATGACTGAGAATGATCTACCACCTCCTGTGCAATCACAGACAAGTCTCCCATAACTTTAGTTGACAAGATATTCAAGGAAGAATTCAAACTTTGCATTGCGTCCCAAAGTGACTCCTAGTCACATCCTTTGGTTGACTAACCTCCTGAAACAAAGCAGCATTCCTGAACTCCTCTGCGACAGTCTCCACAGATCTACCTGGAGCCACCAAGGAAACCCCTGTGGCTTTCTTCAGTTTGGGAGAAGATGTTGCTGCCGGGTGGCCTCCTGAAAGGAGCACAGAGCTAGACTCTTTGGTCCGCAGTGGTTCCCCTGTTCCAGCCTCACACACACTTCCTGGGTTTGGGGTTGAGAATGCACTTCGAGACTTAGCGAAGCCCTCTTGCTGCTGACTGCAGCATACCTGCCAGGTTGGTCCAAAGGGAGAGTCACTGGAAGAACCAAGGACACAGCAGAGTTCTCCAGGGTGGTCTGGTGCAGAGGTGTGGAACTGAAAACCTCCAGGAGGGCAGATTTACCCTTTCTCTTCTTCTTCTCTATATCGCAGGAGAGGAAGACGCACTCAGCACTGATCTTCCATCTGCAGGACCCGAGAGCATCCTCAGACATGTTCACTCAAGTGCCATCTTACATCCATCCCATTGGTCTGAATCTTTTTAACATCTTTGTTAGTGATACTGTGGAAGGTCTGTCAGGTAATGTTTGCCTCTTTGCGGTTGATACACAAATATGCAATAGAATATACATCAAGGAAGGAGTAGATTTTATTTATTTTATTTATTTGCTCTTATATACCTCACTCTTTGAAATCAGTGTGGTTTACATATAACATGAACAGTAAAACAGTTTACATAGAACAGTTTACATTGAACTAGAAACAAGTAACAGTAAGTAACAAGTATTAACAGGCAGCGACATTAAATGTAAATATAGGGATATGAACTTGGAGTACGCAGGCAGGGGATCTAGAAGTGAGCTGGACAGTAGGGACATAGGCTTCGTTCAGGATGGCTGGTTGTAAGCTAGTTGAGATAAGTATGTCTTTAAGGCCTTCCTAAAAGATGTCAGGTCTGCGATAGCACAGATTGCTGGAGGTAGGGCATTCCAGTGGGTTGGTGCATAGAGAGAAAAGGCAGGATTTTTAGTTGACTGGGTGCATGTCCTTATTGCTGAGGTGGTGATGAGTGAGTTTACCATGTATGACCTCCTGCTTCTGTTTTTAGGGGCATGTTGTATAAGGTTTGCGAGGGAGGTAGCGGACATTCCGTGTAGAGACTTGAAGGTGAGTAATAGGGCTTTGTATATCAGGCAGCTTGTTATAGGGAGCCAATGTAGCTGAATCAAATAGCGTGATGTGTTCCAATCTGGACGCTGACAGGAGTGTTCGGGTGGCTGTGTTCATGGCCAATTGTAATAGCTGAAGAGCGTGCTTTGGCAGGCCATGAAAGATTATGTTGGCGTAGTCCAAATGTGGAAAGATAAGGGCTTGGCATACTGTACGAAAGTCTGGAGGGCTCAAGGAGAGGGCAGTGATGCCGGAGGGTTCTTAGTTTGTAGTAAACTGCCTTGATGACATTTTGTATGTGGGTTTCCCAATTCAGATGTTGGTCCAAGATGACTCCAAGATAATGTACTTCTTGCTTAGCCATGAGTTCGAAATCTTTCAGCCTGAGGGAAGTTGATGGGGTGAAGGCTTGGTCTTTGGTTATAAATAAGACCTCTGACTTTCTGCTGTTAACTATCAAATTGTGGGTAGAGAGCCATTCCGAGACCACATTGAAGCATTCTGCAATGGAAGAATAGTCGGGGCTGTCTGTGGAGAAAGGGGCGTAGAGTAGGACATCGTCGGCATAGATGTGGTAGTAAATGTTGAAGGATTGTTTCATGGCACAGATCGGCTGAATATAAATGTTGAAGAGCAGATGAGTAGATAACATGAGGGAGAATCTAGTTAAGTTTGAAGAATGGTCAAGAATTTGGCAGCTGAGATTTAATGCTAATAAATGCAAGGTCATGCATTGGGGCTGCAAAAATCCAAGTTAGCGGTACAGGGTAGGGGATGAACCACTTCTGTCCACAAAAGAAGAGCAGAAACTGGGTGTGATTGTTTCTGATGAGATTAAGGTGGCTAAATGGGTAGAAATGGCAATGTCCAAAGCCAGAAGGATGCTTGAGTGCATAGGCAGAAGAATGGCCAGCAGGAAAAAAGGGGTGATAGTGCCACTGTATAAGTCTCTGGTGCAAACTCATTTGGAGTATTATGTGCAATTCTGGAGACCACACCTTCAAAAGGATGTAAACAGGATGGAGTTGGTGCAGTGGGTGGATATTAAAATGGTTAGTGCTTTTCGTTATAAAGCATATGAGGACAGACTTAAAGATCTTAATATGTATATGTTAGAGGAAAGGCAGGATAGAGGAGATATGATAGAGAAGTTTAAATACCTCTGTGGCATAAATGCAAAAGAGGAGAACCTCTTTCAATTAAAATCAAGCTCTGCTATGAGGGGACATGGGATGTGGATGAAAGGGGATAGACTCAGGAGTAATATGCAGAAATATTTCTTTATGGAAAGAGTGGTAGAAGTGTGGAATAGTCTGCCAGTAAAGGTAGTAGAGACAAGGACAGAATCTGAATTCAAAAAAGCATGGGACAAACACAGAAGATGTCTAAAGGAAAAAAGGAGACTATTGTAGTTGATATAGAAGGGCAGTCTAGATAGGCCATGTGGTCTTTTTCAGCTGTCATGTTTCTATCTTTCTATATTAAACTTTGGTATGCATGAGTGTGCCACTCTCCCTGCAGGTATGACTCTTTTGAGTTTGTGTTGCTGTAAGGATCTTTGGTTTTGTTTTGACTGCTGCTGCTCTTTGTAGGTCATCAGAAACCGCTGCTCTAGATGACTGCCTTGTCTTGCCTAATGGTTGGGCTAGCCTTGGTTTCCCTGTTTCCCTTGCCTATCCAGTGGATGTCAGTCTGCAGTTAGGTTGTCCACTGTGAGATGCAGATATAGGTGTTAAAACAGGTTTCTTACTTGGGCAGGGCCATGCAGATCCTCTCATAAAACCTCTACTGCAGCATTGAGTGCCTTGCAGTCTCCAGGGTGGTAGAGCACGTCTTCATTAGCCAGGAACAGGTAAGGTCTTCGCAATGGAAAAATGTGACTGTCTCCTGGGTGCCACTTTGGCGCTCTCCTAATAAGGCACACGATTGGGCATGGGCATATGTAGGGACCAGAAACATATCAACATGGTTCCGCAGGGGAAGACATATATGTTTACACATAAGGCCACACCATTGGTACCCTGTAGATTTTTATTGTTTATTTGGCCCTTCCTGAAGGATACTCGTGGACCACCATTTTTGAATGAAGTTGTCTGACTTTTCCATCCTATCTGCCTGGCAGATTTTCCACATATAAGTGCTGCTGTTTTGCGATGCATACATGTGCATAGTGCCACTGGATGTGTTTAAAAAATGCATTCACTTGGAAGGACGGAAATATGCTGACTTTGCATTGACCTCAAATGTGCACACTCTCTCTTCTAAAATTGATGCAGATTTGCAGACATTCTCAGTTCTATGTCTCTTCCATTGCATAAACGGCCTTTATGAAATGTGCCTTCACATGTAAATGTGTTTTATAAAAGCCCAGTATTGGCTATATTTGTTTCTTAAGTAATATATAAGAGAAAAGTATTTCCAATAAATCATATTATGTTAATGTGATTGTTGTAGTTTTATTATTAAGAAATTTGTTAAATATAAATATGTGTTGTAAGCACTTCACTAGTATGCTAATTTCTTGAAGTAATATTTAACAGTAAAGTATTTCCAATAAAATATGCTGTTAATGAAACTGACATAGTTTGTTCATCATAACTTTTATTATATTTTCCCCAGGCAATGGAGGGTATTTGCACTAGTTTAAAATAAATAAAGGAAATGCTTCTTCACAAAACAGATATAAAACTTGTGAAACATATTGTTACAGGAACCTGTGGAATCAAACAGTATTACCAGTTCAAAAAAAGCAATTAAAAAAAGAATTATGTTACATTTTTTATGGAAGGTAGATCTACTGTAGTCTCTGTAACATAGCAGTCAGGGATCTTAGCCTAGATTCAGTGTATTTCTAAACCATGACTACCGGATACCTGATAGATGAAATACTCTACACGTGTCTTCTAAGCTCTGAACTTGCTGCCTGCCACTGTCAAACAGGATGCTGAGCTAGATGCATCCTTGATCTGACCTGCTTTGGCAGTTCTTATTCATCCAATAGTTTCATGACACTTTCATTAACCACTATGGAGTGAACAAAACATGGGGGTTATCTCTGCTGCTCTTTGTTAATCTATTCCCCTGAAATTGCCTTCTATTCCTTAATAGCAGAGCCTATGGAATAAGTAGTCCCAGTATTCCAGAGCCGTTGTTTGTACTTCCTACTAATTAATTTCTTCTTATATTTTACTACATAATGAAGAGTTTATTTTAGTTTGTTGAGGACATGGGCCTTCTCTATTTATTTAATGGATTAATTAACTGCTTCCCCAGTCAACAATAGACTATCCAATGCTGTGTATGAAACCAAACCAGCAACATATAAAAACATAACCACAAAAACACAGAAGTTAAAACTCACCAATCCACTTGCAGCATCATTACCAACCTCTTTCCAACACACTTTAGCCCCTCCCCTGTTATCTTTCCCTACCTTTGTTTATCCTTCTCCTTCATAAAATGAAATCCTAATCCCACGGCCATCCCTGGATACCAACTTAGAAGAGAATGGAAAAAATATAGGGCTGATATTCAAAGCAATTAATGCGGCTAGCAGAGCTGCTAACCATGTTAATTATGATGAACAGGATATTCAGCAGCACTAACAGTTTGTTTTGTTGAATATTCGCGGCTGCCAGCTCTACTTACCCCAATGCTAACCGCTTTGCATCAGGTATGTCAGGAGCATTCCGGCGCAGAGCTGAGGCAGCACAGATCGATAACTGGTCAGTGGTGATATTGAGCCACTGCCTGGTTAGCGATATGTGGCAAAAGCTAGGTACAGGTAAGGCAGTGGCTCAGTATCGCTGCTGCCTGGATACTGATTGGCAAGAGCGGCTAACCTAGATATTCAATGCCAGGGCTGTATATGACCCTGGCATTGATTATTTGGGTTTACTGTTTAGCGCCAGCGTTAGTCCATAAACAAGGACATGTGAAATGATGATTGCTGGTCTTTGTTCCAAGATGTCCTGTTTTTTGGTTGTGCTTATTGGTTATTCATTTTTATTCAGGTTGTTGCTGAGCTTGCTGCCAAGGAGGAAGAGAAAGCTAAAAAAAAGAGGGAAAAAAAGAAGCCGAAAAAACCAAAAATAAAAAAGAAAGAAAGGACAAAAGACAAAGGGAAGAAAAAGGGAAAAGCTGAGGTAAGAGACTTTAAAAATCACAATTTCTTGGAATGATAGTGGAAGAATAATAACTAAAGATAGATTTAGTGACATAGTACAGTGTTTCATAAATCTCCCCAGTGGGCATATCTAGCCAGTTGGGCTTTCAAGATTACCAGAATGATTATGCATGAGATAAATTTGCATATATTGAAGACCCATTATATGCAAATCTATCCCTGCATATTCATTGTAAAAATTTTGAAAACCCAACTGGCTAGGTGTACCTCTAGAAGAGAGATGAGATGCAGGGACATAGTGGATAACCTTTACATCCTGGGCAATGCAAGACAACCCATGACTCAGAAGGGTCTGCTTGCCTATTTATTTCTTTTCCTGTGGTAGTAGGCGAGCTGCACATCTTATTTCTTTCTCTGTTTCCAGAACTGAAGGCAACTGGTTCTTTAAGATTGAGGAACCTTTGCTCTCCCTGTCTCTAGGTGGAGCTATGGTCAGTTAATTTTAGAAACATAGACACAAGACATCAGAAAAAGACCACATGGCCTATTTAGTCTGTCCTTCCATATCAACCACAACAACAGTCCCCTTTTTTCTTTTGCTTCTTTGATTTCAAATAGTGTCCTCATCTCTACCACCTCCACTGAGAGACTATTCCACAGATCCACCACTCTTTCTGTAAAGAAATATTTCCGTTTATCACTCCTGAATCCATCTCCTTCCACCCTCATCCCATGTCCCCTCGTAGCAGAGCTTGCTTTCAACTGAAAGAGGCTCTCCTTCTGTGTATTTATGCCATGGAGGTATTTAAATGTCTCAATCATATCACCTCTATCCCGCCTTTCCTCTAAGGTGTTCATATTAAGATCCTTAAGTCTGCCCTCATATGCTTTATAATGAAGACCACTAACCATTTTAGTAGCCACCCTCTGTACTGACTCCAGCCTGTTTATATCCTTTTGAAGCTGTGGTCTCCATAATTGCACACAATATTCCAAATGAGGTTGCACCAAAGACTTATACAGAGGCACTATCACCTCCTTCCATGTGCTGGCCATTCCTCTCCCTATGCACCCAAGCATCCTTCTAGCTTTTGCTGTCACCTTTTCTACCTGTTTAGCTACTTTCAGATAATCAGACACAATCACACCTAGGTCTTGCTCTTCTTTAGTGGACAAAAATACTTCACCCCCTATACTATATCGTTCCCTTGGATTGCTGCAGCCAAATGCATGACTGCATTTTTTAACATTAAATCTCAGCTTCCAAATTCTAGACCATTCTTCAAGCTTAGCTAGATCCCTCCTTGTGTTATCTACACCTTCCTGGGTGTCTACTCTATTGCAGATTTTGGTATCATCCGCAAAGAGGCAAACCTTACCCAACAGCCCTTCCGCTATATCATTAACAAAGATATTAAAAAGAATCGCACCAAGGACAGATCCCCGGGACACACCACTGGTAACTTCCTTCTCCTCAATGTGAGCTCTATTTACCTGTACCCTTTGTCACCTCCCACTCAACCGATTTCGAACCCATGCAGTAACTTTAGGGTCCATCCCTAGGGTGCTCAGTTTGTTTAAAAGTCACCTGTGAGAAACGGTGTCAAAGGCTTTACTGAAATCTAAATACACCACATCTAGGGCTCTCCCTCGGTCCAACTCCCTGGTAACCCAGTCAAAGAAATCAATCAGATTTGTCTGACAAGACCTGCCTCTGGTGAATCCATGCTGCCTCAGATCCTGTATTCCGTTGGACTCCAGAAACCTCACTATTTTCTCTTTCAGCAGTGTTTCCAATAATTTACTCACCACTGAAGTTAAACTAACCGGCCTGTAGTTTTTAACCACATCCTTACTTCCACTTTTGTGTAAAGGGACCACATGAGCCTCTCTCCAGTCCTTTGGCACCATTCCCAACTCCAACGAGGCATTGAAAAGGTCAGTCAGTGGAGCTTCTAGAACATTCCCAAGTTCCCTCAGTATTCTAGGGTGTATCGCATCCGGTCCCATCGCTTTGTTTACTTTAAGTTGAGCTAGTTTCTCACTAACACAGTCTTCTGAAAATTGTTCAAGATGCCCCTCACTTCTGTTCCTGTTTGTGGGTGTTTTATGAGGTCCTGCTCCTGGTTCTTCATCTGTGAACACAGAACAGAAATATTTGCAATATTTGCAATTCCGCTTTATCCTCATCAGCTTCTACATATTCCTCCCCATCATCCTTGAGTCTGATAATACCACTTTTGCCCTTCCTCTTCTCACTAACATATCTGAAAAATGTCTTATCCCCCCATTTTATTGCATTGGCTATTTCCTCCTCTTTTTGAATCTTTGCTTTCCTGACTATTTTGCTAGCTTCTCTAAGTTTTTCCAAATATAGATGCCTGTCTTCCTCTCTCTGTGATCTCTTGTATTTCATGAAGACCTCCTTCTTTTTCTTCATCTTTTCAGCTACTTCTTTTGAAAACCATAGCGGTCTCCTTTTTCTTTTACCTTTATTTACCATTTTAACAAAAAGGTTGGTTGCCCTTAAAATATCCCCTTTCAGTTTTGCCCACTGTTTTTCTACATCCCCCAGCTGTTCCCATCCCATTAATGACTCCCTGGGGTATTGGCCCAACTTGGCAAAGTTAGTTTTCCTAAAGTCTAAGACCCTTGCTTTTGAATGGATTCTAATAGCCCTAGCCATATGTACACATTAATATGTACACATTAGAGGAAAGGTGGGATAGAGGTGATATGATTGAGATGTTTAAATACGGCCTTGGCAAAAATGCACAGGGGGAGAGCCTCTTTCGATTGAAAGCAAGTACTGCTACGAGGGGACATGGGATGAGGGTGAAAGGGGATAGATTCAGGAGTGATACACGGAAATATTTCTTTACGGAAAGAGTGGTGGATCCGTGGAATAGTCTCCCAGTGGAGGTGGTAGAGATGAGGACAGTATCTGAATTCAAAAAAGTATGGGGCAAACACAGAGGATCTCTAAAGGAAAAAAGGTGACTGTTATAGTTGTTTATATGGAAGGACAGACTAGATAGGCCATGTGGTCTTTTTCTGTCATCATTTTTCTATGTTTCTAGTCCTAATACTGAACCACACCATCTGGTAATCACTGGATGCAAAATGATCTCCCACTATAATATCAGAAACACTTTCACCATCAGTAAGCACTAAGTCCAATATGGCCCCTTCACGTGTGAGTATGGCCCTCTTTCCTGCTTTCTAGTTTAACCCACAGTGCCTCCTCTTTCCCTATCAAGCTCTGTAGTTCCAAAGCTTTAATATTATTTTTTACATATAGTGCCACTCCTCCTCACCTTCTTCCTACCCTGTCCTTTCTGAATAAAGTATAGTCTGGTATAGTTACATCCCAGTCAGGGGCGGCCCAAGGGGGGTGCGGGGCCATGTGCGGAGACTTGGTATGGGGCCTCATTTGCATAAGGTGCCTCATTTGCATAAATATTTGCATAATGTTACCATACACTAACTTTTAGTAAACATGCCTCTTAATGAGTATATGGATAAAGAAAGACTAAAAGATTTCTACATTACTATAATCCAGTACCAAACGGCAGGCACATTAGGAACTACTACAAACACTGCCCATTTAGAACCTATAGCAAACCCGCCGTATCCTAACAGCACTACCAGGACTCACAAAGCACCATACCCTAACTATCAAAAGGCAACACTGCAAATATTAAACCAATACATTTCAGAGAATAACAATACATGACCTACTGGGGAAAGAGAACAAGTGGCAATGTCAAATAGGAATTATATAAACAGAATACCTCAGCTCAGTTACCCATGCAGAACATAGACCATCACCAAACAAGGAATCACAATTTAGAAACAGGAAGACAATAATTAAACTGGGAACCCCAAAAGCCAAACTTGGAATGTACAACACTGTAGAAATAAAAGTATAAATTAATTTCCTCTTGTACTAAACAAAGCGCAGACGTTAATGATGCACATTTCCCAGAGCTGAGATATTCCAGTTAATAAATTCAAAATAAAGAGATATTTTTCTACCTTTTGTGCATTTTTTTCAGTTACAATTGTTCCAGCCACTTTCTTCTAGTTTCTTTGTGTCTTCTGCTAACTCTCCATCTGCATTCCCTCTCTACATCTGCTTTAACATACTAATCTTTCTCCTTTTGCTCTTTCCTCATTCCTATTTCATCCACTCAAATTTTACCCCTCCATCCTCAATCCCCACTTACTCTCCCAATATCAGGCCAATTGTAGATTTGTCTTCCCTCCCACACAAAATATTTTTCCTCTCCATTTCCCTCTCCCAGCTCCATCCCATTCTAATCCTCCCCCAACATCAGCTCCCTTCTAGTTCCAGCCCAACCCAGCATCTGCTCCCTTCTAGTCCCTGCATCAGCCCATTTCCAGTCCTAGCCCCCCATCAGCCCATTTCCAATCCTATCCTAGCCCCACCATCAGCCCATTTCCAGTCCTAGCTCCCCCATCCATTTCCAGACCTATCCGAGTCCCTTCATCAGCTCATTTCTAGTCCTTTCCTAGCCCCACCATCAGCCCATGTCAAATCCTAGCTCCCCTCCACTCAGCCCATTTCCAATCCAAATCCCCCATGAGCCTACTTCCAGGTCTAGCCCCTCCATGAGTCCATTTCAATTCAAGCCCCACCACAGCCCATTTTCAACCTTAGCACCCCCAACAGCCCATTTCCATTCCTATCCTAGCCCCACCATCAGCCCATTTCCTGTCCTAGACCCCCCCCCACACTCAGCCCATTTCCAGTCCAAGCTCCATCCCCTCACAGCCCATTTCCATTCCAAGCCCCCTCCCCATCAGCTATTTGCAGTTCAAGCCCCCCCTTCCACTCAGCCCATTTCCATTCCAAGCCCGTCCCCATCAGCTATTTGCAGTTCAAGCCCCCCTTCCACTCAGCCCATTTCCAGTCCTAGCAACCCGCCCATCCCATTACCAGTCCTAGCCCCCCATAGCCCATTACCAGTCCTAACCTCCCCATCAGCCCATTTTCAGTCTTACCCCCCACAGCCCATTACCAGTCTTAACCCCCCACAGCCCATTTTCAGTCTTACCAGTCCTAACCCCCCATCACCCCATTTTCAGTCTTACCCCCCCACAGTCCATTACCAGTCCTAACACCCCCACATCAGCCCATTTACAGTCAGCCCGCTGCTCCCATAGCCCATTACCAGTCCTAACACCCCATCAGCCCACTTCCAGTCCTTACCCCCCCATCAGCCCATTACCAGTCCTAGCCCCCCATAGCCCATTACCAGTCCTACGCCCCCATCAGCCCACTTATAGTCTTAGCCCCCCCACAGCCCATTACCTGTCGTAACCCCCCATCAGCCCACTTCCAGTCTTAGCCCCCCCCATAGCCCATTACCAGTCCTCACGCCCCCCTCAGCCCACTTTCAGTCCTAACACCCCCATCAGCCCATTTCCAGTCCTAGCCCCCCCATATCCCATTACCAGTCCTAAGCCCCCCATCAGCCCACTTGTAGTCTTAGCCCCCCACAGCCCATTACCTGTCATAACCCCCCTCAGCCCATTTCCAGTCTTATCCCCCCCCATAGCCCATTACCAGTCCTAACCCCCCCATCAGCCCACTTCCAGTCCTAACCCCCCATCAGCCCATTCCAGTCCTAAGCCCCCCATCAGCCCACTTGTTGTCTTAGTCCCCCGCCAGCCCATTACCTGTTGTAACCCCCCATCAGCCCACTTCCAGTCTTAGCCCCCCCATAGCCCATTACCAGTCCTAACCCCCCCATCAGCCCACTTCCAGTCCTAACCCCCATCAGTCCATTTCCAGTCCTAGCCCCCCCATAGCCCATTACCAGTCCTAAGCCCCCCATCAGCCCATTTGTAGTCTTAGCCCCCCACAGCCCATTACCTGTCATAACCCCCCATCAGCCCACTTCCAGTCTTAGCCTCCCCATAGCCCATTACGTCCTAACCCTTCCATCAGCCCATTTCCAGTCCTAACCCCCCATAGCCTATTACCTGTCCTAACCCCCCCATAGCCCATTAACTGTCCTAACCCCCCTATAGCCCATTACCAGCCTAACCCCCCCATCAGCCCAGCTAGGTTAAAAAAATCACAAACTGGCTGCTGCTGCCACTGCCGCTGTGGCAGCGGCAGAATCGAGCATCCCGCGGGGCCCCCCTGCCCTGCAGTCTTCCCTTTGGCCTCAGCGTGGGCTTTTCAGAGCAGCGCGAAGGGAGAGTTTCCCTTTCTCGCTGCTCTGTTAATCCCGCCACGGGGCTGATGGGAAATCCCATCAGCCTTGCGGCGGGATTAACAGAGCCGCGAGAGGAGAAGCTCTCTCTCTTCGCGCGGCTCTGACAGCCGACGCTGAGGCCGCATGGAAGACTGCAGGGCAGGGGGGGCCCCCGCGGGATGCTCGATTCTGCCGCTGCCATGGCGGCAGCGGCAGCAGCAGCAGCCGATTTCTGTTTTTTTTTAACCTAGTTGGGCTGAAGCAAGATGTTTTTTGCGCAGGGTCCCCTGAAACGCGGGGCCCTGTGCAAAAAACATTCTTGCTCAATGGATGAGCCGACCCTGATCCCAGTCATGGTTTTCTGTGAACCATGTTTCTGTAACTGCCACTAAATCCAAGTCAGCCTCTCCCATTAAAGCTTCAACATCTGGGATCTTATTTCCCATGCTATGGGCATTTATACACACCGCTTTTATATGTTGCCTCTTTTGTTGGAGGCAGACACATGTAGATCTTTGACTCTGTGGTAATGCGGTGGCAAGTCCATTTCTCACTGTGAATACTGGATGGAGGCATGCATGTAGGCAAGTTAACCTGACTGATGCTGGACATACCAGTGTTTGAAAGGAGCCATTAGTTAGATAATATAAAGCTGTCCTCACTTTCATCTCAACAGACCAGCTCTTAAAGTGACAGTATGGAAAAAATAAATGCCACTTCATTACACAACTGGGGGATAAAAGATTTTCTATAGGTAATGAAGCAAATAATCTAAACAAATGTCTTCTTGTAGAGAATTATGGGAGTTGTATGGCAAAAAGGGAAATATAAGAATCTGTTCCTACTCAGCTACAGTGAATATATTTATGGTGGAGCCTTCAATCAAAATAAAAGCCATGTGTAAGTGTGGGCATGAAAAACTACATGCAGGCCAGTTTGAGTGTAGAGGAGGGACACTAATATAACTTCTGTGATGGCAATGTCTCTTGCACATCATAGATTTCTTTTTTCAGACCATAGTTAGTAAATACTTATCTATGCCAAATCCCCCTAATAAACCTATTTATAGCTTTTTGCTGCTATTTACTAAATGGAAGTTCAAAATGCAGTGCTTGGATCAAACAACCTGCAGTGTTCCAGTATTTAGGATCTGGAATTGTTTTTCTATATTGTTAACACACTCGAGAGTGATATCTACAGTCTGATTGCTATATGAATGGTTAATTAACCTGTGAGCGATTCAAATTTGGTTATGCAGTTCTATAATTTTTAAAACTAAAATACTGTTTCAAAGTAGCACCATGGGTACTCAAGTGATGAGATACATATTTTGTAAATAAGCATGAATATTTATTTATTAACTTAAATTGATTTGATGTACTGCCATTTGAAGGAACAACAGCATAGTGGTTTACAATATGCCATCCAGGACAAAATAAAATGGTATTAAACACATTGAAAACCTCATTGCATAACAGACCAGAACATAATACAGGCTGGCTGAGACCAAGCCCATGATTTATATAGAGGGAGCAGAGTAAAAAACATTTCTCTGTACATCCTTGATACCTGTGAATCTACCCTCCGACAAAAGCTAAAGAGAAAATCCAGATCTTTAATCCAGTTTTAAACTCATTATGAGAGATCTCTGTACTCAGTTGAAAAGGAAGCAAGTTCTAAAAAGATGGCACTAAATAGGGGGAGTGCTAGTGAGCAAGATCCAAGATGGTTTATTAGGGCATGAGCTCTGCATGAACCAACAACCAGATTTCTATCTACTGTTTATTTCTGAAAATGAAGCAGATTAGTGAGCTGGAGTTTGTTATGATATATCCATAGTTAAAGCGGCGAAGTGAGATTTCTTTCATCCTACCTTACATGGAATAAAACACTCAATGCAAGAGTCTCCATCACCACAAAATATGTCTGGTCAAAAGGACTTGGGCATAACATCCCATTCTTTAATGTTAGACTTACTGCAAATAAAGGATCAGCTTAAGGATAATAAAGAAACAATACAATGAAGGAGAAAATTGCATGTTTTAAGGCACAATTTAGCTTGACATTAAACTATATATTGGTGTTGGAAACAAGAACTGAGGCCCGTTCAGAGCAAATTGCAGCAATGTAGTGGATACTAAAAGCAATGCAGGCCTTGGGACTAAACATTGAAGACCTGAGCAACTGTACACAGAGGAATAATTTGCAGTTCCTTATCGTCCCTCCAGTCCAGTCCTGCACCTCTGGGTAGTGCACCTCCTCTCGCAGCTTGGAGACTGGGCATGTCAGATTCTGAAGCCACTTGTACATATACTGCTGGTACCTCCCACCAGCTCCCAGTGTGCTCACTCTCTAAGCAGCTGGAAGTGGTAGTGAGCCTAGGTGCTGGGCTCACTATAGGGACAGATAAGGAGCATTTTAAATAGAGTAGCTAGGGTTTTTTATCTTGATTTATCTCCTATACTTTATTTATTTTGGGGTGCAGTTTGTTTAAAGTTGTTTTATAAAAAAAAAGGGCCTGAGGGCAAATGGGGAGTGCATCGTGAGGAGGATCTTTCCCTTGCTGCTGTTTAGCTTTTGCTTTCCCATTCTTCACTCCCCTCCTTGTCTGTAAAGTGGGGAGCTGAGGTGCTGAGGTGCTCCTCGCGGTGCCTGATGGCTCCAGATCTTGTGGGTGAGTGAGGAGCCATCAGTGGGTTTCCTCTCTCGCTGCTAGTGCTGGCATTGATTTTCTCTCTGGCGTTGTCAGACCTGCTGCCTTTGATTGCAGATCCCACACAATGGATCCCTTCAGGCCCGATTTTTCGGAGGTGAGTGCTGCTATTGGGGGAAGCACAGTAGGCCTGTCTGGCGCCGCCTGCTGCCTCGTGTGGAGTTCTTTTTCACTGCTCTTGGCTCTGTCTGTTTAATGGCCCAATTTCCTGCGTTTTTTCTCAGACCACGGTTTTCATCGGGGTGTAACTTTCTTCACAGTAATGTAAAGGGTCCATTTCTAGCCTTATACGATTTTTGGGGGCTGTAAGGGGCTAGTAATAAGACTGTGCAGAGACAATTACAGGATCATATAGATTTGAATGCTCCACTTGACGTCCACCAGCATGGCTTTAAACCACAGCACAATGTTGAAACTCTGCTTACCTCTCTCTTCGACAATCTCCTAAAAGGCATGGACAACATAAAGAACGGATTCCTGCTAGTGTTCATGGACATCTCAGTGGCTTTTGACACTGTGTCCCACACCATATTGCTACAGCGCCAGCAGCAGATCGGAATAAGTGAGAACACCCTAAAATGGTTTACATCCTACCTGAAGGATCGGACGCAGCAAGTCAAATGTGCTCAAAAGAAATCACTTTAGTTCCTCGTTATGCAAGGAATACCACAAGGTTCAGCTCTTTCATCTATACTCTTTAATATGTACATCCCACCCATATGCAACATCATCAAACACCACAAATTACATTACCACCTGTATGCTGATGATATCATGGTATATGCCCTAATCAATCTGCAATCACCTGACATGACATCGATGACAAGCTGCCTTGAGGACATGGACACCTGGCTCACCGCTAACAACCTGATTGTCAACTTTGATAAAACAGAGGCTATGTTCATTACCAGAGACTCCACATTCAAGCTGCCCCAAACAATCAGCATTCTAAACAAAACTATAGCAATCAAGGACAAAGTGAGGTACCTGAGCATTACCCTGGACAGATCTCTGAACCTACAATCTCACATTACTAAAACTGCAGCAAAAGCCTACCACCAATTGAGGATCATCAGAAAACTCAAACCAATCCTTGACCAAGACCACTTCTGCACAGTTTGCCAAGCAGTCATCACCCTACTGCTAGACTATAGAAACTCACTATACCAAGGCCTCCCCCAGCAGCCTATTCACACACTCCAAATGGTGCAGAATACTGCAGCATGCATCATCATGGGCACTGCAAGATCTGAACACATCACCCCCATCCTGCGACAGCTGCACTGGCTCCCAATAATTGCAAGGGCAAAATTCAAATCAATCCTGAACATTTTCAAAATCTTCCACCACCGCTCTGCAGATGTGCTCCAGGACATAATAACCAAGGATGTCAGTAACAGGCCTAGAAGAACCAGCAATGACAACAGGATCACCTTACCCACAGGTTATCACAAGACTAAGCAAGTAACATCTAAGAGAGCTCCCTCGCTACTGGTGCCTGCATTATGGAACTCCCTCCCCATGGACTTAAGGACCCTAATTGATACCAAGGACTTCCGCAAAGCTGTCAAGACCCATCTCTTCACCGAGGCTTATGAGCAACTACCTTAAGTTGCCAAGCACTAGATACCACCGAAGTGGCCCACTAGCCACCCTCACCACTTAGCCCCAACCGCCCTTCCCCATTTAGACCTATAAGTAGATAGCCTTTTACGTATGTGATTCGTATCCCCTCCTGTTGAATGTATGCCTCCCAATGTCTTGTTGACCACTTTGATTGAAGGATAAGGTGGTATATAAAACTGTCTAAATAAATAAATAAAATAAATAAATAAATATTAAAAAAAAACAAAAATAAAAAACAAAACAAAAACAGTTTGCTTGCCTGCTATCTCTTGCCCTTTAGCAGTGACAAGGCGCAGGGTTTTGGGCTCATGCCGGCATGACGGGGACGGATTCCTCTCCCTCAGCCCCTCTGCACTGTGGTGTCCCTCAGGGTTCCGTGCTAGCTCCCCTTCTGTTTAACATTTTCCTGGCCCCCCTCACTCTGCTTATTCAGCAGCATGGTATCTCGGCGTATTATTATGCCAACGATATTATTCTTCTCTTTTACACTAGCTCGCTTTCACCTGATATTCGTCCCCTCAACGTCTGTCTCTCTGCTGTCTCTTCCTGGTTCTCAGAAAACTTCCTTCACGTCAATTTGTCGAAGACTTCAGCTATATGGTTCACTGCTAGTGCCCCTATCCCCACCCTCACCCCATCCCTGTCTGCTGACCCCATTCCTCTTGTTTCCTCACTGCGCTATCTCGGTGTCACCTTGGACTCGGCATTAACCTTCAAGGACCACATTTCTTCTGTTGTTCAACGTTCCTTCTATACACTGCGGCGACTCCACGCTGTTCGTTCTTTTCTCTCCCCCTCATTTCTGACCACACTGCTTCTTTCTCTTGTCGTCTCTCGTTTAGATTACTGTAATGCATCTTTAGCTGGGCTTCCTCTCACCCAACTCCGTAGGCTTCAACTGGTTCACCACACTGCTGCCCGTCTTCTGACACACTCCTGCCACTTTGCTCATGTCACCCCTCTTCTTATTCGCTTACACTGGCTGTCCATTCCTTTTCGAATCCAATACAAGATCCTTACCTTTGTGCACAGATCTCTACATGCCGGTGTTCCACTTTACCTCTCTGATTTAGTCCATTTTCATTGTCCCTCAAAAGCCCTTAGGTCAGTCCATGCCAACCGGCTATTCCTACTGTCCCCTTCCCAGGCACATCTTGAAACTACACGCTCCTCTGCCTTCTTCTTCATTGGTCTCCGCCTTTGGAACTCCCTACCGTCAGATCTTCGCCTGGAACTCTCTTACCCCTCTTTCAAGGCTAAGCTAAAGACCCATCTCTTTTGCACAGCTTTCAATCTTCCTCCCCCTCTCCCTGCCATTACTTAATGGTATTTCTTTCTTCTCTCACTGCCTTATTCTGGCCTCCTCCCTTGCTGCTGTCTCTTTCCTATCAAAAATTGGTGTTCCTTTCTGTTTCCTTTTTCTTTTCAGCAGTTTCCAATTTTAATGTAAACCGCTGCATGCCTTTTTGGTTTTGGCGATCTATCAAGTTTTAAATAAAGATAAAGATAAAGCTAAAGATGGTCTCGGATGCCGGTGTGTACCGTGTCTGTGCAGCAGAGGTGCTTAACATGGAGCAGGAGCTCCAAGATAAATCTAAAGAGGTGGCTTTCTCGCCTGGGCAGGGGACTCAGGTCGCTATGGAGGTTAGTTCCCTGCTGGACGCTCTTGTCTCTCTGCGGGGTATGGCTCCGTCGGCTCCAGGTTCCTCTATCTTTCCAGGATTTGGGGGAGGGGCTCTGACGGGGTTTTCCCCAGAGTTTGTTCTCCTGTTACATCAGGCCTTTTGTTTGCGTCAACAGGGGGCAGCTATTGATCTCTCGGTTTTTGGGGCCGCACTGGGCTGGGCTCCCAAGGAGAAGGTTGGGATTTCGGGAGTGGGACTGGCTAAGAGAGCTCGATCCCTAGAGGAACAGCCTTTTCTGTCAGACTGACTAGAAGGGAACAACTTTGACATAGAGCCAGAGGCAGGCATGGAGGAACTCGAGGAAGGTGAGATTCTGGAGCCAGAAGACCAGGCTAGGATCATCCGAGTTTTTGGGAGAGAGGAACTGCCAGCTTTAATCACGGAGTCACTTCAGACTCTCAGCCTGGCGGTGGTTCAACTGGCAGAAGATGAGGCAGTGGAAGACACAGGCAGTTTTTCCGGTTCATCGTGTCGTCAGGCAGATGATTCAGGACGAGTGGGAGCTGCCTGAAGCAGGTCTACGGGGAGCAAGGGCCATGACTCACCTCTATCCCTTGTCAGACTGTGAGATATATTGTTCCCCATGTGTGGATACAGCTGTTTCGGCTGTCACCAAAAAGACTACCATTCCGGTAGAGGGCAGTGCTGCCCTAAAAGATGGACAGGACCGGAGATTGGACTCTTTGTTGAAGCAGACCTTTGAAGTCAATGCGCTATCCCTACAAGCTTCTATTTGTGGAGCTTGGGTGGCAAGAGCCTGTCTCCGCTGGTCGCAGCACCTGCAGCATCCAGGGGAGCAGGCGCAAGAACTTTGTCAGACGGCTGCCTAGGGTGAGAACTTACACAATCTTGACGATGCATATATTCATATGATTCTTGCAAGGTATTGTGGGTATTGTAGTTCATTCACTCCCAAACACAGCTGATGACAATAATTTGAGTTGTGAAACCAAGTGGTAAGATCAATAAAATACTTCTTTTATTGATGGGGTTTAATTCACCCAGCACATGTATGCTTGATAGCACTATAAATGAGGTTACTTGCTTGCAGTGTTTAAAATGGATAACAAACAGTCACAAAGTAAACCAGAAAACAACCTTCAGCTTGTCAGGCAATTAGCTAATGTTTTCTTAGCAAGTAATTACCAAATACAAAGGCACAAAGTAAAGAATAAACTTTGCTGGTTAGGTTAACTTCTGCTTATTTTCCACGCCGATCTCAGCAGTGATTCTCCCTTGCTCACACACACAATCAGGTGCAGCCCTAATTACTATCAATGGACCAGCTGAAAGCCTTTAGCTGGCTGGCTGCTACTGTGTGAACCCAAATCCTGCTTTAAGAGCTGTTTGCAGTGGAAATAAAGAACAAAGTTAGGTTTCTTTGTGATGGCTGATGTGTTTGCTCATAGAAAACTAGCAATAGCATTTAGATAAAGAACAGTCCATGTAAATAGTTTCATCTGCTGTATTTCCCCCTGCATCAACAATCATAGGGTCAATATCATACATTGGCACAGATGAGTCTTTCATTAAGGCACTATCATGAGAATGCTTATTCCCTTGCTGCCATTCTATATTATAGATAGGGTCTGGATCAGTGTTCATACCTGAGCCTCTCCTGCTATCATTATTCCTCTCTGTATAGCCTGGCCAATATGTAATCCAATTCTGATGTCCAGCCTTCCAATCTTGATCCCTGGACACTGGATCTTCTCTCACATACCTTCTGGCCTTGGTCTGAAAGTCCCTTCCACATGCAGTCTTCTCTCTTCCAGGTAGCCACTGGTGATTCCTATCTCTGCCACTCCATTCCTCTGGCTGAATCCAGTCCAATGGACTCTGCTGGCTTTTGGAATACCTCCCAGTATGAGTACTGCCTTGGAATCTCCCAGACCTTCCAATGGCCTTTCTTCTCTTCCTTCCAGAGAGTTTCCTTCTCTCTCTATCTGCGTGGCTTTTGCTGAAGCCCTCCCCTCTGTATCTCTTCTTGAAGCTGTTCTTGAAACTGTTGTTGTCTCCTTTCCTGAAGCTGGGCTGGAGCTTGTAGTAACTGTTATCTGAAGAATAAGCTCTATTCTTATTCTGTCCTAATGTGTGCTGCTCCCTAACACAGCGCAGCTGTGTTGAATCAGGCCCTGCCCTTTGAGATGAGTGCTTAGGGATTACCTCATAGCTCTCTTGATTGCACACACATTCTCTCACTTCAGCCCCTCTCATGGCTGCTGGAAACCTGGTGCATTCTGGGACTGGTAGTCTTTTATGTGAAAACTCTGTTTTCTTGCTTCTACCAGAACTGACAGGTTGCTTGTTCAGAGTCACATCATCTTTTCTATAGCTCCTACCTGAGCTATGATAAGCTTCCTTATCACAACACGTAGCAAACATAACTAGACAGGAATCTGGAGTGGCTTACCTGGCCGATCTGCATTATGACCTCATTAGGGGATTGGCTAATAGCATGGTGTTGCTAGTGGCATAAGAACATAAGAACATAAGATATGCCATACTGGGTCAGACCAAGGTCCATCAAGCCCAGTATTCTGTTTCCAACAGTGGCCAATCTAGGTCATATGTACCTAGCAGTTTCCCCAAGAGACACAAGTTCCACAATGCTTGTACTAGGTCAAGCATTGATATCTTCGGTCACTTCTTAATAATGGTTTATGGACCTTTCCTCCAGGAACTTGTCCAAACCTTTTTTAAACCCAGCTACACTAACAGCCTTTACTACATCCTCCGGTAACAAATTCCAGAGTTTGATTACATGTTGAGTGAAAAAATATTTTCTTTTATTAGTCTTAAACAGTTTACCCTGTAGCTTCATTGCATGTCCCCTAGTCTTTCTATATTCTGATAATATAAACAATCGATCTAGGTTTACCCGTTCCACTCCGTTCATTAATTTATAGACTTCTATCATATCTCCCCTCAGCCGTCTCTTTTCCATGTTAAAGAGCCCTAACCTTTTTAGCCTTTCTTCATAGGAGTATCCTTCCATCCCCTTTACCATTTTGGTGGCTCTTCTCTGAACCTTTTCTAAAATCGCTATATCCTTTTTAAGATACGGCGACCAGAATTGCACACAATATTCAAGGTGCGGTCTCACCATGGAACGATACAGAGGCATTATAATATCTTTTGTTTTATTTTCCATTCCTTTCCTTATCAAACCTAGAATTCTATTTGCTCTCTTGGCCGCCGCTGCACACTGGGCCGAGGGTTTTAACATGGTATCCACAATGACGCCTAAATCTTTTTCCTTGGTGGTGGTTCCTAATGTGGAACCTTGCATCATGTAACCATAGTTTGGGTTGTTCTTCCCTAGGTGCATAACCTTGCACTTGTCCACATTAAATTTCATCTGCCATTTTGATGCCCAGTCTTCCAATTTATCAAGATCCTCTTGCAATTTTTCACAATATTCTTGGGTTTTAACAACTTTAAATAGTTTTGTGTCATCTGCAAATTTGATAACCTCACTCGTTATTCCACTTTCCAGATCATTTATGAATATGTCAAAAAGCAGCGGACCCAGCACAGATCCCTGGGGTACACCACTATTCACCTTTCTCCATTGGGAAAATTGGCCATTTAGCCCTACCCTCTGCTTTCTATCTTTTAACCAGTTCCTGATCCACAATAGTACACTGCCTCCTATCCCATGACTCTTTAGTTTCGCCAAAAGGCTTTCTGAAAGTCCAGATACACAATATCAACCGACTCACTTTTGTCCACCTGTTTATGCACTCCTTCAAAAAAAACATAACAGATTAGTAAGACAAGATCTTCCTTGTCTAAAGCCATGTTGGCTGTCTCCCATTAGGTCGTGACTATCTACATGCTGAGTAATTTTATTCTTTATGATGGTTTCTACCATTTTTCCCGGTACTGACGTCAGGCTCACCGGTCTGTAGTTTCCCAGATCACCCCTGGAACCCTTTTTTAAAATTGGTGTTACATTGGCGATCCTCCAGTCTTCAGGTATTAGAGATGATTTTAATGATAGTTCACAGATTACTGATAGCAGGTCTGCAATCTCATATTTCAGTTCCTTCAACACCCTTGGATGTATACCATCCGGCCCAGGTGATTTGCTACTTTTCAGTTTATCTAATAGTTGTAAGACATCTTCCTGATGTATCGATATTTCCTTCAATTCTTCTGCACCTTTAAATACCACTTCAGTCATGGGTAACATCTCTACATCTTCCTCAGTAAAGACCGAAGCAAAGAATTCATTCAGTCTCTCCGCTATCGCCTTGTCGCCTCTTAGTGCTCCTTTAACCCCTTTATCATCTAATGGACCAACTGACTCTCTCACAGGTTTTTTGCTACGAATGTACTTGAAAAGGTCTTTATTTCGCGTTTTTGCTTCCGCAGCAAGCTTCTTCTCAAATTCTCTCTTTGCCTGCCTAATCAATGCCTTGCATTTGACTTGCCAGTGCTTGTGCTGGTTCCAGGTTTCGTCATTTGGGTCTTTTTTCCATTTCCTGAAAGATGCTTTTTTGGCAACAACAGCCTCTCTGACCTCACCTTTAAACCATGCTGGCAGTTTTTTGGACTTCCTTCCACTTTTCTTAAAGCATGGAATACAGCTGTTCTGGGCTTCCAAGATAGTATTTTTCAACAACAGCCAAGCTTGATGTACGTCTTTAACCTTTGCAACTGCTCCTTTTAGTTTTTTCTTAACTGTTTTCCTCATTTTATCATAGTCTCCCTTTCGAAAGTTAAAAGGTAGTACTGTGGATTTCCTTACTATCCCTCCTCCACTAATTAAATCAAAGGCGATCATGCTATGATCACTATTGCCAAGTGGCCCCAACAACCTTATCTCTTGCACTAGATCTGGTGTTCCACTAAGGATTAGGTCTAATATGGCTTCCCCTCGGTTCATGAACCAGCTGCTCCAACAAGCAGTCATTTATTTCATCTAGGAACTTTATCTCCCTAGCATGTCCTGACGTGACACTGACCCAGTCGATACCGGGGTAATTGAAATCACCCATTATTATTACTGTGCTGTAACTTTTGTTAGCTTCCTTGATTTCTTTGAGCATTTCATCATCCATTTGGTCATTCTGGCCAGGCGTTCGATAGTACACCCCCACTGCCATTGCCTTCCCCCTTTTATATGGAATTTCAATCCATATAGATTCTACAGCAGATTTTGTTTCCTGCAAAACTTTAATCCTTTCTGAGTCAATGCCCTCTCTAACATAGAGCGCAACCCCTCCACCAATTTGATCAGCTCTATCATTACGATATAGTTTGTACCCAGGTATCACATTGTCCCACTGGTTGTCCTCCTTCCACCATGTCTCTGATATTCCAATCATATCTAACCTTTCATTTAGTGCTATATATTCTAACTCTCCCATCTTATTCTTTAGACTTCTAGCATTTGCATACAAGCATTTTAGAGAATGTATTTTATTCATGTTAATTTGGCTATTGTTAGACATGGGTAAATTGGGATCTTTAGGCTCTGTCTGCTCCATACTTGAGGGCATTTGGGCTACTTTACTCTTTTTTTTAGTATACATTTTTTATTTAGTATACATTTGTATACCGCTACTTCCAGCAATCAGCAGCGGTTTTGATTACAGATTGGAAATTGTCAAATCATGACAGGAAATTTTTGAGGTATAAACACATTGATTAGACAGGAAAGCACAGCACACAGAGAACTATTTTACAGGGAACATGGGCTATGGAGGGTTAAGTGGCTTGCCCAAGACCACAAGGAGCACCTGTGGGACTAGAAACCCCAGTCCTTCCGGCCCAAGGTTGCTGTCCTCCAGTGGGATTTGAACCCCCGACCTTCCGGCCCGAAGTACCTTGCCCCAACCACTAGGCCACTCCTCCACTCTTTCTTGGGAACCACAAAATAAATGGAGTATCGACCACAGCCATCCTGGTCTCGAGGAACAGGAACTACTGCTCCCAGCTGAAGCAGGCGAGACAGTGCCTCCTCCACCACCACTGCCTTGTTCCGTGGAACCTCTCTGCTTTTGGTAGTATCCTTCAAGGATACATTCTTCCGAACCATCCGCTCTTGGGCGACTGTCGGCTTTCCCCTAATATCTAGTTTAAAAGCTGCTCTATCTCCTTTTTAAAGGTTAATGCCAGCAGCCTGGTTCCATCCCGGTTAAGGTGAATCCCATCCCTTCGGAAGAGCCCCTCCTTTCCCCAGAATGTTCCCCAGTTCCTAACAAATCCAAAACCCTCATCTCTGCACCATTGTCTCATCCACGCATTGAGACTCCGGAGCTCTGCCTGCCTTTTGGGTCCTGTGCGTGGAACAGGAAGGCGACTCGGCGTTATCTTTGACTGTGGAATTGGGCAGTGGACTGTTCCTCCAAGTCATGTCTTAGCAAGCTTCCCTTTAAAGGGAAGCTTTATTTCGGGGAGGACCTCGACAAGTTAGTCAAGGACTTGGGTGAATCAAAAGGAGGTCGCTTGCCAGAGGATAAGCGAAAACCCGGTTGGGCAGTGGCGACATCTCGGGGTCAGTCGCAGGATTTCAGGCGCTTTCGTACCTCCCAACTGGGAGGTTTCCAAAAAGGGAGATTTCCCTCTCACGGTCAAGTTTTCAGGGGATTCCATGGATTCCGGGAAGCAGGCAGAGGTTTTGCTAGTCCTTTTTCCTCAGGATTTCGAAAGACCCAATGAAGCGAGGAGGACCCAGGAGGATAGAACCCGTAGGAGGGCGGCTTCGGGAATTTCTGTCAGCCTGAGTCCAGATAACATCTGACCATTGGGTGTTGGAAGCCATTCGTGAGGGCTATGCCCTTGAATTCACCCAACTATGCCCTTGAATTCACCTGGCCGTTTGTTCTGTCTCCCTGCAGGGCACGGAACAAGGCAGTGGTGGTGGAGGAGGCACTGTCTCGCCTGCTTCAGCTGGGAGCAGTAGTTCCTGTTCCTCGAGACCAGGATGGCTGTGGTCGATACTCCATTTATTTTGTGGTTCCCAAGAAAGACGGGTCTTTTTGTCCTATTCTGGACCTCAAGGGGGTAAACTGTTGTCTTCGGGTGCAACATTTTCGCATGGAAACTTTGCATTCGGTAATCATGGTGGTGAGAAAGGGGGAATTTTTTATGTCTCTCGATCTCACTTAAGCGTACCTGCACATTCTGATCAGGCTGGATCATCAATGTTTTCTAAGGTTTGCAGTGCCTCGGGGGCATTTTCAGTTCCAGGCTTTGCCATTCGGCCTAGCGATGGTGCCACACACCTTCACCAAGGTGATTGTGGTGGTGGCAGCGGCTCTTCGCAAAGAGGGAGTGTTGATACATCCTTATCTAGACAACTGGTTGATCCGAGCAAAGTCCAAAGTGTACGGGCTACAGCCAGAGTGGCGCAGCTCCTAGAAGGCCTCAGTTGGGTGTTCAACGTGGCCAAGAGCCGATTGGTACCCTTTCAGGTTCTGAAATATTTGGGAGTCCGGTTCGACATTCGAGTTTGGTGTTTGGTTTTTCTGCTGGAACACCGGGCGCAAGGGCTTCATTTCTTGGTGTGCACTTTTTTGAAGCGCTCAGCGCCAACGGCCTGGCAGTATCATCGAGTTCTGAGAATGATGGCAGCCACTCTGGAGATAGTGCCATGGGTGAGAGCTCACATGCGTCCTCTGCAGAGGTCCTTACTCTGCCGCTGGTCCCACCAGGAGGACTCTCTGACCAAACGTCTGCCCTGTCCTAGGGGAGTCAGGGAGTCTCTTCGGTGGTGGCTTCTTCCAGAGAATTTGGTGTCGGGCATGCCTCTCAAGCAACCACAGTGGGTTCCTGTCTTAACCAATACCAGTCTGGTGGGTTGGGGGGCTCATTGCGGGGAGCTCTTTGTGGAAGGAAGCTGGAACGGATAGGAGGTCCAGTGGTCGATCAGCCGTCTGGATCTGAGAGCAGTAGCTCTGGCGCTCAGCGCCTTCAAGTCCAGTCTTCTGGGTCGGGCGGTCCGAGTTCTGTCAGACAATGCCTCCGCAGTGGCGTATCTCAACAGGCAAGGGGGTACAGGCAGTGCGGCTCTGGAAAAGGAGGCAGCAGCCTTGTTCAGCTGAGCAGAGCATTGGCTTCAAGCGCTGTCAACGGTGCACATCGCGGGAGTAGATAATGTGACAGCAGATTATCTCAGTCGGGTTCGTGTGGATCCCGGAGAATGAGAGCTCCACTCGGAGGTCTTTGCTCAGTCCGCAGATGGGGGACTCCCATTATGGATCTGATGGCTACATTCCAGTCCACCATGGTGAGGCGCTTCTTCAGCAGGAGGCGAGAAAGAATGTCCGAGGATCTGGATGCCTTGTTGCAACAGTGGCCTTCTGAAGGCCTCCTATATGTCTTTCTGACTTGGGCGCTCATAGGCCGGGTGATTCAGTGCATAGAAGCCCATCAAGGGCAGATACTTCTAATCGCTCCGGATTGGCCGCGATGTCCATGGTACATTAATTGGTGGGTCTTCTCCACGGTCGACCTTGGTGGCTTCCTATTCGGGAGGATCTCCTTCAGCAGGGACCCCTTTGAATGCTGCAAGTGGATCGGTTCTCGCTTACGGCTTGGCCATTGAAAGGGAGAGGCTAAAGAAGAAGGGTTACTCAGGAGCGGTAATCTCTACCTTGCTTTTAGCCAGAAAATGGTCGACCTCACTGGCCTATGTTTGCATTTGGCATATTTTTGAGGATTGGTGCGCGGCATGGAAGGTGCGTCCGGCCATGGCTTCAATTCCGGAGGTTTTGAGTTTTCTTCAGGATGGTTTTGACAAGGGACTAGCAGCCAGTTCTTCAAGAGTGCAGCTGGCAACTATTTCTTGCTATCGTGGAAAAGTTCAGGGTGCCGCTTTGGGCTCCCATCCAGATGTCTTACGTTTTTTGAGGGCGGTGTCTCGCCTGCGTCCTCCGAGGAGAGTGGTGATCCCTCCTTGGGATCTCAACTTCGTCTTAACTGCATTGACGAGGGAGGCCTTCGAGCCGTTGCACCAGGCTTTGTTAAAGGATTTGACTTTGAAAGCTATCCTTTTGGTAGCAATCTGCTACCATTCGGGGGAGAATGTCTCTGATCGTAGTTTACGCTTGCTGGATGTAAAGAGAATTTTTTGTCATTATCTGAAGACATCGGAGCCTTTTCGGACGTCTGATCATTTGTTCGTCCTGTTTGGAGGGTCGCGTAAAGACGAAGCAGCAGCCAAGGCTTCCATTTCTAGATGGATCCATGAGGCGATTTCATCAGCTTATATTTTGCAAGGTCGTCAGGTCCCTTTAAGTTTAAGTTTAAGTTTAATCACTTGACATACTGCTCAGGCCGAGGCATCAGAGCGGTTTACAATAATATATCATCTGAGGAAATAAGAAAGGAACGCCATTTGTAAAATAGGACAGAGTAGAGGACAGAAACAGTCAAAAGGTTAAGACAAAGAGAAGAAAGGGAACAGCAGGTTACCATGATATATTCATATGACAATCCAGGCCAGATCTTCAATGATAACATCGGGACAAACGCCAAGGACCAACGCCTAAGGGCCACGCCAAAGGGCCCTCTGGCGAGGCCCTCAGGCGCGGGCGCACTCCCGAAGCGGCGATTTAAGCCGTTCTTCATGGCATCTCATTGGCAGGCAATAGGAGGGAGGAGGGGCTCCTGCGCACAGCTCCAGTGGTCAAAGCTGTTCTCCGGCGCGTTCCCGAAGCGGCGGTTTAAGCCGTTCTTCATGGCATCTCATTGGCAGGCAATAGGAGGGAGGAGGGGCTCCTGCGCACAGCTCCAGTGGTCAAAGCTGTTCTCCGGCGCGTTCCCGAAGCGGCGGTTTAAGCCGTTCTTCATGGCATCTCATTGGCAGGCAATAGGAGGGAGGAGGGGCTCCTGCGCACAGCTCCGGTGGTCAAAGCTGTTCTCCGGCGTGCTCCCGAAGCGGCGGTTTAAGCCGTTCTTCATGGCATCTCATTGGCAGGCAATAAGAGGGAGGAGGGGCTCCTGCGCACAGCTCCGGTGGTCAAAGCTGTTCTCCGGCACGCTCCCGAAGCGGCGGTTTAAGCTGTTCTTCATGGCATCTCATTGGCAGGCAATAGGAGGGAGGAGGGCCTCCTACGCACAGCTCCGGTGGTCAAAGCTGTGGTTGTGGTTGTGGTTGTGGGATCATTCTACCAGAGCTCAGGCAGCTTTGTGGGTGGAGTATACTTTGGTTCCTCTGGTTGAAATTTGCAAAGCAGCTACGTGGTCTTCTTTGCATACCTTCAGTAGACATTATCATCTGGATGTCTGGATGTACAGGGGATGCCTGTTTCAGGTTGGCGGTTTTGCGAGCTGGTTTGGCAGTTCCGTCCCATTAATTACTGCTCTGTTACATCCCAGAGGTGCGGGACTGGACTGGAGGGAGGAAAGAGAAATTAGACTTACCTGCTAATTGTTGTTCCTTGAGGAACTCCAGTGCAGTCCTGGATCCCACCCGGGTTTCAGTCATTTAGTGTGGAACTTGTGCGTTTCGATCGGTACAGTTGGTGTGAAGGGTAGCCGCGAGCCTTGTGCATCTAAAGCTATTTTTCTCGCTATTCTTTCTTTGTCTATCTGTCACGCCTTGTTGTGTTCTCTCTATCTTTCTTCTTCTCTATCCACGTCTCCTTCGGCAGCGCAGGGAGGAATTTTCCTCTGATTGCAGAGGGGGACAGTTGTGGGTTAAGTATTTAGTTACCTGTTTGGTTAACTGTTTAGTTAATGGGTTTACTTGATATTGTAGCTATTTATTTGTTGCTCCTCTGAGTTTGCTTTGTCAGTAGGTCACTGGGAGCTGTTGGGAGGTGCCAGCAGTATATGTACAAGTGGCTTCAGAATCTGAAATGCCCAGTCTCCAAGCTGCGAGAGGAGGTGCACTACCCAGAGGTGCGGGACTGGACTGGAGTTCCTCAAGGACCAACAATTAGCAGGTAAATCTAATTTCTCTCTTTTTGATATACCAGAAGCAGCAGAAGGAACTGATATCATTAACCCGTTTTGGACAGCTCGCATATTCTTTCTCTGTTCTGGATGATTTATTAGATTTGTTACACTCAAACAACTATGAAATACCGGCAATAATAAAAAATATTAAAACTTTGCAGAAAATAAAAGTTTCACATAGTGTATGTTTTTCATACACTGGTCCAATATAGTATACTGTCCGTCTTCAGAAAAGAGGATTCAGTTCCAATATTCATTGACATAAACATACTGTATGATACTATTGAAACTGTAGTTTTCATTTAAAACACTTTATTATGATATAATATAGTTTGTCAACAGTCCATTCTGATGGCGGAATATGATACACGTGAAAACACTTCTGATGCAGTGTGTCGATATTGCACCATTGAAACACCTAGAACAGAATGCTTGACAGCAATTAGTTTTTACAACATATTAGCCCAGCATATGAAAAACATACAAGGCCAATATACATACTGATAACTCTGACACTAAGTAACTTAAAGTTATCTAAACCTATTTTCTAAAGTCTACAAATACTTTTATTTGCAAAATAGTAGCTATTACAGCATTATAAGCTACTTACTATTTTTGTGATCTTTTTATGTTGAGCCGCCAGTACCGTCAAAATCAGCAAACTTCGAATACCTATTAAACTAACTAGATCTCAGATAAAAAATCTGTATATAACGCTTTTTGACATAACGATAATAACTAAACATAGTTCCATTGAATTTATAACCATTAATTAGTAAACAGTTGAGTAGTAAGTATGGAAACCTTATGAATGTAAAACATACGCTGGTCCAAAACGGGTTAAGTTTGTTTCTGATCCTTTACCCAAATTGACAGGCCACAGCTTCAACTATCCATTGGAAACTGAGAGAGCTCATAGGTTGTCTTTTGAAAAACCAAATGGCTCCTGGCAACCGAGGCTAATTGTGTGCAGAATCCCACATTATCTATGTCATTGGCTGTACTACAAGCTTCTAGATCTAAAGCGCCTTTACACTGTCAAGGATAGTGTTTCAGTGCTCCAAGACATACAGTGTTTGGCACCAAAAATGCTCTTTATCATTACATAAACAACTTTAAAAAATGAATGCACACTAGGGAATGTCTTTTCCAGCAATAATGCTAGTGACAGTCAACAATACCATTTACAGTTTTGAAGAGTCAGAGGCCCTTCAGAAATTTATCTATGATCTGCAAGGCACCTCAATGGAGACTTGATAAGTTGCCTTATGCTCTGTGACTGGTGATTATTTCAATGTGGTTTGTAATAGGGAATGATAATCGCAAGTATTGATTAGGGGTATGCAGGCCCAAAATGTTCATTTTGTTTAATTTCATTTTTTATTTTAATTTATTTTTGTATCATATCGCTTCCTTCAATAGTGTGCCCTGTTGTGTCATAGCATAGACTATTGTGCAAGAGCGCACACTATTAAGCAAGAGCATCCACTATTATGCAATAGTGTGCACTATTACTCAATAGCGCGCACTGTTCGTGCATGGGTGAATAGTGCATGCCCTTGCCCACTATTGTTCACTCTTGCACAGTGGTGTGTGCTAATAGAATATTTGAAGGATGGATGTTTGATAAGGATGAATGTGTTCTGTAGTTCTCTTTGATAGTTGATTTACCGAACCTAATCCAGATCCTGGTTGACCATCACTAATTGGACAACCAGGATATTAATTAGGCTTGGTAAATGTCTCTGATAGTATACTTAGACATGGTTTCACAGAATTTCTGGCACAAGAAAAATCTTTCTAATAAATCTCTACTGCAGGAATAAATATATTCTTAAGGCAAAAAATTCAAGTTAGCATTTTCAATTGAGTTTCAGACCAGACAAACTTTAGGTCAATCAGGAAACAGGAATGAAGATCACCAGCAATACAAGAGTTAAGAACAGAAGGACTAAAGCCAGTCTTCACGGAGATGTGATGGATTTTCAGCAAGATGTCTGTATTCTAACCCAAAGGCTTTCAGTTTGAGACAAGCCTGTGATGAAACTGGCGGCAGGGGGAAAACAAAATTTTGGAATATTTCACCATGTTGTTTTGAATGAATGTGCATTCCTCTTTGCTAATAGAGCCAAATATTTCCACAGTTCAAGCACATTCTTGCTGATGTTTTTACATCCCAAATAAAGCATGTATATATGGTAGTATTAATTCTGGATTGCTGTTTAGCCATCTTAAGATCAGCAGAAACAATCATGCCTAAGAACATAAGATATGCCATACTGGGTCAGACCAAGCTTCATCAAGCCCAGTCTCCTGTTTCCAACAGTGGCCAATCTAGGTCACAAGTACCTAGCAGTTTCCCTGAAAGACAGAGACTCCACAATGCTTGCATTGTGGCAAGCAGTGGATTTCCCGGGTCCCCTTTAATAATGGTTTATGGACCTTTCCTCCAGGAACTTGTCCAAACCCTTTTAAACTCAGCTACACTAACAGCTTTTACTACAGCCTCCGGTAACGAATTCCAGAGTTTGATTACACGTTGAGTGAAAAAATATTTTCTCTTATTAGTCTTGATAGATTACACTGTAGCTTCATTGCATGTTCCCTAGTCTTTCTATATTTTGATGGCGTAAACAATCGATCTATGTTTACCCGTTCCACTCCATTCATTAATTTATAGACCTCTATCATATCTTCCCTCAGCCGTCTCTTTCCAGGTTGAAGAATCCTAAGCTTTTTAGCCTCTCTTCATAGGCGTATCCTTCCATCCCCTTTACCATTTTGGTGGCTGTTCTTTATAACTTTTCTAATAATGCTATATCCTTTTTAAGATGAAGCAACCAGAGTTGCACACAATATTCAAGGAATGATACAGAAGCATTATAATATCTTTGTTTTATTCTCCATTCCTTTCCTTATGATTCCTAGCATTCTATTTGCTTTCTTGGCTGCCGCTGCACACTGGGCGGAGGATTTCAACATGTTATCTATCATAACGCCTAAATCTTTTTCCTGGGTGGTGGTTTCTAATGTGGAACCTTGCATCATGTAACCATAGTTTGGGTTGTTCTTTCTTAGGTGCATAACTTTGCATTTGTCCACATTAAGGGGCTTGTTTACAAAGCTGCGGTAGCGGTTCGCGATCGTTATCGGAGCCGCGGCCCCATTGATTTCAATGGGGCCGCGGCTCCGATAACGACCGCGAACCGCTACCGCAGCTTTGTAAACAAGCCCCTAAATTTCATCTGCCATTTGGATGCCCAGTCTTCCAATTTATCAAGATCCTCTTGCAATTTTTCACAATCCTCTTGCATTTTAACAATCTTGAATAATTTTGTGTCATCTGCAAATTTGAATACCTCATTCGTTATTCCCATTTCCAGGTCATTTACCAATATGTTAAAAAGCAGCGGACCCATCACAGATCTCTGGGTTCTCCACTTTTCACCTTCTCCATTGGGAAAATTGGCCATTTAGCCCCTTCTGCTTTCTATCTTTTAACCAGTTCCTGATCCACAATAGTACACTGCCTTCAATCCCATTATTTTTTAATTTCGCCAAGAGTCTCTCATGAGGGACCTTGTCAAAGGCTTTCTGAAAATCCAGATATGCTATATCAACCAACTCACCTTTGTCTACATGTTTATTCACACTTTAAAAAAAAAACATAACAAATTAGTAAGATAAACCTTTCTTGGCTAAAACCATGTTGACTGTCTCCCATTAAGCCATGATTATCTACATGTTCAGTAATTTTGTTCTTTATAATGGTTTCTACCATTTTTCCCTATACTTAGGTCAGGCTCACTGGTCTGTTTTTTCACGGATCACCCCTGGAGCCCTTTTTAAAATTTGGCATTACATTGGCCATTCTCCATTCTTGAGGTATTACAGATGATTTTAATGATAGTTCACAGATTACTAATAGTAGGTCTGCAATCTCATAGTTCAGTTCTTTCACTACCCTTGGATGTATACCATCTGGTCCAGTGATTTGCTAATCTTCAGTTTATCAAATAGTTGTAATACATCTTCCCGGTGTATCAATATTTCTTTTAATTCTTCTACGGCATCACCTTTAAGTACCATTTCAGTCATAAGGGAGGAGTGTCTAGTGGTTAGGACAAGGTACTTCAGGCCGGAGGGCCGGGGGTTCAAGTCCCACCTGGGGACAGCAATCTCAGTCCAGAGGGACTGGGATTTCTAGTCCTATAGGCACTCCTTGTGGTCTTGGGCAAGCCACTTAACCCTCCATTGCCCATGTTCCCTGTAAGTATTAACGTATGTGTGTCATATCCCCTTGTGTTAAATGTATTCCCCAATTGACCGCTTTGACCCAGTGAAAAGCAGAATATAAATACAGCTAAATAAATAAATATGTAACATCCCTACATCTTCCTCAGTAAAGACCAAAGCAAAGAATTCATTCAGTTTCTCTGCTATGGCCATGTCCCCTCTTTGTGCCCCTTTTACCCCTCAATCATCTAATGGTCCAACTGACTCTCTCACAGGCTTTGGGTTACGAATGTACTTGAAAAAGGCTTTATTTTACATTTTTGCTTCCATAGCAAGCTTCTTAAATTCTCTTTGTGCTTGCTTTATCAACACCTTGCATCTAACTTGCCAGTGCTTATGTTGTTTCCAGTTTTTGTCATTTGGCTCCTTTGTCCATTTCCTGAAAGATGCCTTTTTGGCTACAACAGTCTCTCTGACCTTACCTTTAAACCAGGGGTCTCAAACTCAAATTGCTTTGAGGGCCAAATGAGGACTTGTAAATTAACCCGGGGGCCGCATAAGACGCGGGGCCTCATTTGCATAAGGGGCCTCATTTGCATAAATATTTGCATAATGTTACCATACACTAACTTTTAGTAAACATGCCTCTTTAATGAGTATGGATAAAGAAAGACTAAAAGATTTAGAAACAGGAAGACAATAATTAAACTGGGAACCCCAAAAGCCAAACTTGGAATGTACAACAACACTGTAGAAATAAAACTATAAATTAATTTCCTCTTGTACTAAACAAAGCGCAAACATTAATGATGCACATTTCCCAGAGCTGACATATTCCAGTTAATAAATTCAAAATAAAGAGATATTTTTCTACCTTTTGTGCATTTTTTTCAGTTGCAATTGTTCCAGCCACTTTCTTCTGGTTTCTTCATGTCTTCTGCTAACTCTCCATCGTCTGCTGTCCATTTGCCCTTTCTTCTCTCCTAGTTTTTTTTCCATTCTCTCTCTACATCTGCTTTAACATACTAATCTTTCTCCTTTTTCTCTTTCCTCATTCCTATTTCAAACACTCAAATTTTACCCCTCCATCCTCAATCCCCACTTACTCTCCCAATACCTGGCCAATTGTAGATTTGTCTTCTCTCCCAGACAAAATATTTTTCCCCTCTCCATTTCACTTTCCCAGCTCCATCCCATTCTAATCCTCCCCCAACATCAGCTCCCTTCTAGTTCCAGCCCCACCCAGCATCTGCTCCCTTCTAGTCCCTGCATCAGTCCATTTCCAGTCCTATCCTAGCCTCACCATCAGCCCATTTCCAATCCTAGCCCCCCATCAGCCCATTTCCAATCCTAGCTCCCTCCCCTCACAGCCCATTTCCATTCCAAGCCCCCCTCCGCCTCCCCATCAGCCATTTGCAGTTCAAGCCCCCCTTCCACTCAGCCCATTTCCAGTCCTAGCACCCCCCCCAGCCAATTACCAGTCCTAGACCCCCCATAGGCCATTACCAGTCGTAACCTCCCCATAGCCCATTACCAGTCCTAACCTCCCCATAGCGCACTTCCAGTTTTACCCCCCGTCACCCCATTTTCAGTCTTACCCCCCCATAGCCCATTACCAGTCCTAGTCCCCCCCATAGCCCACTTGCAGTCTTATCCCCCATCACCCCATTTTCAGTCTTACCTCCCCTCATAGGCCATTACCAGTCCTAACCCCCCAATCAGCCCACCTCCAGTCCTAACCCCCATCTGCCCATTTCCAGTCCTAGCCCCCACCATAGCCCATTTCCAGTCATAACCCCCCTGCCAATAGCCCATTTCCAGTCATAACCCCCCTGCCAATAGCCCATTTCCAGTCATAACCCCCCCTGCCAATAGCCCATTTCCAGTCATAACCCCCCCTGCCAATAGCCCATTTCCAGTCATAACCCCCCTGCCAATAGCCCATTTCCAGTCATAACCCCCCCTGCCAATAGCCCATTTCCAGTCATAACCCCCCTGCCAATAGCCCATTTCCAGTCATAACCCCCCCTGCCAATAGCCCATTTCCAGTCATAACCCCCCTGCCAATAGCCCATTTCCAGTCATAACCCCCCCTGCCAATAGCCCATTTCCAGTCCTACACCCCCCCCCCCAGGTAAATAAAAAAAACCACCAGGCTTCTGCTGCTGCAGCAGAAAATCAACTGTCCCGCGGCCCCTTCCCCTCTGCACGGAGAGCCCTGAGTGTGCTTCATCAGCGGCGTGCTTTTTAAGCCGCGAAGAGAGTATTTCCCTCTCGCGCGGCTTAAGCCTATTCACTTTTCAAGCCTCGCGAGAGGGGAATACTCTCTTCGCGGCTTGAAAAGCACCTGCTGATGGAGCACACTCAGGGATCTCCGGGCAGAGAGGAAGGGGCCGCGGCCGCAGGACAGCTGATTTTGCTGCTTGAGCAGCAGAAACCAGTTTTTTAAAAAACAAATTGACAGTCGATTCTGCCGCTGCCACTGCGGCAACTGCAGCAGCAGAAGCAAGGCTTTTTTGTTTCTCTCCGTCGCGGGCCGCACAACGTTCTCTCGCGGGCCGCGTGTTTGAGACCCCTGCTTTAAACCATGCTGGCAGTTTTTTGGACTTCCTTCCACTTTTCTTAAAGCATGGAATATAGCTGGTTTGGGCTTCCAAGATGGTATTTTTAAACAACACCCATGCTTGATGTAAATATTTAACCTCTGCAACTGATCCTTTTAGTTTTTTCTTAACTATTTTCCTCATTTTATCATAGTCTCCCTTCATAGTCTTCCAAGGTCCCACTTTTCTTTCATGAACAGTCGTACTTCACCCACTTTGAAATAATATTTCTAGTATGGGTATTTCCCTTATATCTTGATCAGTTAAAACAGAAGAAAAGAATTCATTTAGTGTCTCTGTAATAACCTTGTCTTTTGTTTCCTCCTCTATCATCTAATGGTCCAACTGACTCGCTTACAAGCTTTTTGCTTCGAATGTACCTGAAAAAGCTTTTATTATAAGTTTTTGCTTCTATGTTAAATTTATTTCAAATATTCTCTTTGCCTGACTTATCAATGCTTTATATCTAACTTGCCAATGCTTATGTGGTTTCCTGTTTTTTGTTTTTTCATTTGAATCCCTTTTTTATTTTCTGAAATATGTTTTTTTTTCTATTAGCGCACCTCACCTTTAAACCAGGGCGGCAGTAGCTTGGCTTTCCTTCCACCTTTTTAAAAATGTGGAATATATCTGGTCTAGGCTTCCAAGATGGCATTTTTAAACAGTATCTAGGCCTGATAAAAACCTTTAGCCTTTGCAGCTGCTCCTTTTAGTTTTTTCAGTGTGAGACGATATTGCATACTCTGGAAAGCAGGTCCTGCCACACCAAGGTTATGATTTCCTTTCAGGTGACCTCTGTCCTCCAAGGCAGCACTGAGGTTGCAAAACAGAAAGTGGGATTTTCTACTATGTCCCAGTAGGGCTCCTGTATTTATCTCTCTGACTTCCTTACCTCTTCCAAGTCTATAGCCTCCAGAGATCAGACTCGTTCTCTGACAGAGAGGAGCTCTTTTCACCAATTACACACACATGACTTCTCACCAACTGGGAAATAATCGTATACACATCACTCAATGCACTCATTGGATAGCCCCTATCTCGCTGCTGGACTGCTGTCTGTATCTTTGTATTAGTGAGTTTAGTTGTTAAGGGAGTAGGGATACCTAAACTAACAAAAAGGTCTTTATTTGGTTTATATTATGCTATTATTTTTGTTTGTTTCCCAATTATCTGTTAAGGGGTATTCACTTCTTGATGAAAATAGACTTTGGAGTCAAATTTCACTCTCTCTCTTAATTGGGAGAACTAATTATAAATTAGGAAATGTGCAAGGTCCATAAAAACAGCTAGAGACCCTTGATTTGTGATAGATTACAGGGCAATATTATTCAGCAATGCAGCCTGCAAAATTAATTTAAAGCTATTAGCCCTTCAACTTGATAAGGTGCTAGATGGTATTATAATTGGGGATCAAATGGGATTTATACGGGAAGAATGCCACCTGACAGTGCGATGTTGCTGAATAACCTAATGGATTTTGCCTGCAGCAAGAGGACCTGCAGATTGCCATTTTCTTAGATGCAGGAAAAACCTTTGACAATATAAAATGGAGCTACTTGTTTAAGGTCCTTAAATTGTTTGGATTTGGCAGTGGATTGGTAGAAATGAGTAGGATACTTATACTAAGAGGGTCATTTTAAAAGTGTACTCATGATTTGGATGTCTGCAGATGCGCATGTGGATGTTGAAATGATGGACACATCTCTGTAGCCATTAAATAAATGACATTTGCAGACGACTCTGGTGCACAGACGTCCAAGTAGGCACAGGGGTGTGGCAGAGGTGTCTGTAGATACATCCATGTTTATACCTGCTCCAGGCATGAATAAACATCAGGAAAGTGCTTGTTTTTACCTTAAAATCTTTGGAGAGCATAGAGAATTAAGTGACTAGCCTTAGATCACAAAGGCCTCTATTGGGATTTGAGCCCTGACTAGCCTGTTCATAAGCCATTACTCTAACCATTATACTATTAGACACCTTGGTTGTGAAAGACTATCCTGGGGACATCTATATAGACATTTGATACATGTACATATTAGGCACATATACATTTCCGAAACCATGGCTGAACTTGCACATGCCTGCTTTTTTTTTTATACTCTACGTTCTGGCTTTGATATCCCAGATTGAACATAAGAACATAAGACATGCCATACTGAGTCAGACCGAGGTCCATCAAGCCCAGTAACCTGTTTCCAACAGTGGCCAATCTAGGTCATACGTACCTAGCAATATCCTCAAAAGACACAGGTTCCACAATGCTTGTACTGGGTCAAGCATTGATATCCTGGGTCCCTTTTTAATAGTGCTTTATGGACCTTTCCTCCAGGAACTTGTCCAAACCTTTTTTAAACCCAGCTATACTAACAGCCCTTACTACATCCTCCGGTAACAGATTCCAGAGTTTGATTACACGTTGAGTGAAAAAATATTTTCTCTTATTTGTCTTAAATAGTTTACCCTGTAGCTTCATTACATGTCCCCTAGTCTTTCTATATTCTGATAGCGTAAACAATTGATCCACGTTTATCCGTTCCACTCCATTCATTAATTTAAAGACCTCTATCATATCTCCCCTCAGCCGTCTCTTTTCCAGGCTAAAGAGCCCTAAACCTTTTAGCCTCTCTTCATAGGAGTAGCCTTCCATCCCCTTCACCAATTTGGTGGCTCTTCTCTGTACTTTTTCTAATAACGCCATGTCCTTTTTAAGATACGGTGACCAGAATTGCACACAATATTCAAGGTGCGGTCGTACCATGGAGCGATACAGAGGCATTATAATATCCTTTGTTTTATTCTCCATCCCTTTCCTTATGATACCTAGCATTCTATTTGCTTTCTTGGCCGCCGCTGCACACTGGGCGGAGGGTTTTAACATGTTATCCACGATGACTCCTAAATCCTTTTCCTGGGTGGTGGTTTCTAATGTAGAGCCTTGCATCGTGTAACAATAGTGTGGGTTGTTCTTTCCTAGGTGCATAACTTTGCATTTGTCCACATTAAATTTCATCTGCCATTTGGATGCCCAGTCTTCCAATTTATCCAGATCCTCCTGCAGTTTTCCACAATCCTCTTGGGTTTTAACAACTTTAAACAGTTTTGTGTCATCTGCAAATTTGATAACCTCACTAGTTATTCCCTTTTCCAGGTCATTTATGAATATGTCAAAAAGTAGCGGACCCAGTACAGATCCCTGGGGTACTCCACTATTCACTTTTTTCCATTGGGAATATTGGCCATTTAGCCCTACCTTCTGCTTTCTATCTTTTAACCAGTTCCCGATCCACAATAGTACACTGCCTCCTATCCCATGACTTTTTAGCTTCGACAAAAGTCTCTGATGGGGGACCTTGTCAAAAGCTTTCTGGAAGTCCAGATACACTATATCAACCGACTCACCTTTGTCTACCTGTTTATGCACACCTTCAAAGAAACATATCAGATTAGTAAGACAAGATCTTCCTTGTCTAAAGCCATGTTGGCTGTCTCCCATTAGGCCATGACTATCTACATGCTGTGTAATTTTGTTCTTTATGATGGTTTCTACCATTTTCCCTGGTACTGACGTCAGGCTCACCGGTCTGTAATTTCCTGGGTCACCCCTGGAACCCTTTTTAAAAATTGGTGTTACGTTGGCGACCCTCCAATCTTCAGGTATTACAGATGATTTTAATGAAAGTTCACAGATTACCAATAGCAGGTCTGCAATCTCATATTTCAGTTCTTTCAACACTCTGGGATGTATACCATCCGGTCCAGGTGATTTGCTACTATTCAGTTTATCAAATAGTTGTAATATATCTTCCCGGTGTAGCGATATTTCTCTCAATTCCTCTGCAGTATCACCTTTAAATACCACTTCAGTCTTGGGTAACATCCCTACATCTTCCTCAGTAAAGACCGAAGCAAAGAATTCATTCAGTCTCTCCGCTATAGCCTTGTCTCCTCTTACTGCCCCTTTTACCCCTCTGTCATCTAATGGTCCAATTGACTCTCTCACAGGCCTTTTGCTACGAATGTACTTGAAAAAGTCTTTATTTCGTGTTTTTGCTTCCGTAGCAAGTTTCTTATCAAATTCCCGCTTTGCCTGCCTTATCAATGCTTTGCATTTAACTTGCCAGTGCTTGTGCTGTTTCCAGTTTTCATCATTTGGCATTTTTTTCCATTTCCTGAAGGTTGCTTTTTTGGCAGCAACAGCCTCTCTGACCTCACCTTTAAACCATGCTGGCAGTTTTTTGGACTTTCTTCCACTCTTCTTAATGCGTGGAATACAGCTGGTCTGGGCTTCGAGGATAGTATTTTTAAATAACACCCAAGCTTGCTGTAAGTCTTTAACCTTTGGAACCGTGAAATGTGCTCTAAGTCTATTGCCTGGCCCTATACTAAGACCATTGACCTATTCTCCTCAACAATGATTCTACACAAATGCACTAGACAGGGATGCGCCTTGTTTTCATTACTCTTCAATATAGTTATGGAATCCTTAATACTGCTGATGCAATCAAACCCAGCTATCTGAGATATTAAATATAAAGCATTAGAATACAAACTATCACTGTATGTGGGAGATGCATTATCTTTATTGCAGGTCAGCTCGATGCCATATTTACTGAGGACAGTTGATCAGTTTGCAGATCTCTGGATACTGGGTGGACTGGTCAAAATCAAAGCATCTGCTATGGCAAAAGTAAACATTAAGTACCGAGTCTGAGCAATAAACCTTTCACAACACAATTGACAGTATTAAGTATTGGGGGGTGTAATTTGCATTTATATTGAGGGCCACTTTATATATAAATGTAATAATATAATTTCCATGTTAAATGAGTTACTAATTACCTGATCTGCTTTGTATATGCCCTGATCAGGAAGGGCTGAGGCTATAAAAATGGTGCCGACATCAAAAATTATATATATTCTTAGTATTCTCTCTAGTATGCTCCCTCTTCCCCTCCATATAGATAGGTACAAGCAGTTAGAGAAAGTCTTCCTAGGGTTTTTATCAAAGAACAAAACCATAATATAGTATCTAGGAAGCTAAAATTGGCATGTGAGAAAGGTGGTGTAAATTTCTCTGACTTCTTCCAATATCATACCTTGGGTTTTTGTTTTTGCTTTTTTGTTCAGAGGTAAGCCAGGGCATCAGGCCTCCCCATCTCCATCTGCAGCTGGTCAGACATGAGCCCCCTTTTGGTGTAAGTTGGCAGCAGGAGGGCGGGCAGGGGTGGAGGGGATTTGGGGCTAGAATGAGAACGGGAACAGGGGGACTGGGGGCTAGAATGAGAATTGAAATGTAGGGCTAGAATGGAACAAGGATTTGGGGGTTAGAATGGAATGATGGGAGAGGGACTAGGGGCTAGAATGGGAACAGGGGGGCAGGACTGGAAATGGGCTGATGTTGGGTTATGGGGGATTGGGACTGGAAGGGAGTGGATGTTGGGACTGGAAGAGGACTGATACTGAGAGTTTAGGACTGGAAATGGGCTGGTGATGGAGGAGTGGGACTAGAAGGGAGCTGATGCTGAGAAAGACTGGAAGAGGACTGATACTGGAGGGTTAGGACTGGAAATAGGCTGATGCTGGGGGACTGGAGGAGGAATGATTTTGGGGTTAGGACTGGAAATGGCCTGGGGATGGGGGACTGGGACTGGAAGGGAACTGATGCTGGGAGAGACTGGAGGAGGACTGATACTGGGGTGTTAGAACTGGAAATGGGTTGATGCTGGTGGATGGGGGACTGGGACTGGAAGGGAGCGGATTCTGGGAGGAGCTCGAAGGGAGTGATGCTGGGGGAGCACCATAAAGGGGTGGGGCTGGGACTGACGGGAGAAAAAAAGAAGCTGGGGGAGTGAGGATGGAGAGGGGAACAGATATTTAGTATTGGGAGAGTAAGTGGGGCATGAAGATAAGGGGTGGATTGAAAAGGAATAAAGAAAGAATTGGAGGAAAGAGCAAAAGGGGAGAGATCAGTATGTAGAGGCAGATGTAAAGAGAATGAAAAACAAATAGAAGAGAGAAAAAAGGACAAATGGACAGTAAACAATGGAGAGTTAGCAGAAGACACGAAGAAAGCAGAAAAAAGTGACTGGGCAATTGCAACTGAAAAATAAAATGCCCAAATAATAAAAAGGTAGAAAAAAATATTTTATTTTGAATTTATTAACTGGACTATGTCAGCTCTGGGAAATGTGCATCGCTAACGTTTTGCGTTTTGTTTAGTACAAGAGGAAATTAATTTATAGTTTTATTTCTCCAGTGTTGTAGTACATTCCAAGTTTGGCTTTTGGGGGTTCTCAGTTTAATTATTGTCTTCATATTTCAAAACTGTGATTTCTTGTTCCACGTTTGGTGACAGACTATGTTTTGCATGTGAACCGAGCTGCAGTATTCTGTTTATGTAGTTTCTATGTGACAGTCCCACTTGTTCTCTTTCCTCAGTAGGAGATGTGTTGGTATTTTCTGAGATGTATTGGTTTAATATTTGCAATGCTGCCTTTTGATAGGTAGGTTTTGGTGCTTTGTGAGTCCTGGTAATGCTGTTATGATACGGTGGGTTTGCTATAGATTCTAAATGAGCAGGGTTTATAGTACTTCCTGGCAGTTGGCACTGGAGTATAGTAATGTAGAAATCTGGTAATCTTTCTTTATCCTCACTGCCCAAGCAAATGGTATTGAGACACTCATTAAGAGACATATCAACTAAAAGTTAATGCGTATTCACAAATGTTAATGTGTGCTAAGTGCAGCAACACCCATTTATTTCTATAGGCGCAGTGGCACTTCACATTAATATTTAGTAAACATGCCTCTAAGTCATTGCCAGGACAAAAAAGAGGCTTGTAAGGGGCTCCTTTGAAAGTCGCCTAAAATTTTAGATGGGCAATATATACATTTTAAAATAAAATAAATTAAATTTATGCAAATGAGGTCCAGTGGCTATGCAGATGAGACCCCTCTATGAGTCTCTGCACATGGTCCCGCATCACCCTTGGGCCACCCCTGGATGTGAGCACACTTTCTCATTTGGTGTTTTGCTGCTCCAGTTGGTCAGAAGAGCAGGCAATAATGTGTTCCATCTTAAATCTGTTGAAGCAACTGACATATAAAATTGTAATATGGAAGTCACAAAGGAATAAAACTTGATTAAAAAAAGATGACTCATTCATATTATAATTTATGTTAGCAGTTGCTATTAAATTAATTATTAGGAACAAAAGAATTGCATGCCGGGTCAGACCAAAGTTCCATCAAAGCCAGTATTTTGTTTTCAACAATGGCCAATTCAGTTCACAAGCACCTGGACTATCCTAAAAGTAGTCAGATGTCATGCTACTTATCCTCAGGTATAAGCAGTGTCTTTCTCCAGGTCTATCTTAATAACAATTTATGGACTTTTCCTCCAAGAATTTGTCCAAACCTTTTTAAACCCACCTATGCTATTTGATGTTACCATATCTTCCCAAAATGAAAACTTAACTATACATTTCCCCTATCTGTTTTAAATATACTATTTTATAGCTTCATGACTTCACTCCTAGTCCTTGTATTCTACTTGGGATTTTATAGACCATTATAATATCTCCCATCATTGTCCCTTCTCCAAGTTGAAGAGTCCTTACAATTAACATGTTTCTTACTTTTTTCGTGCAGAGCTCGACTGACAGTGGGATTGATCCATAAACAGTGGGACATTTTACAATTATATTAATGTTTTCATGTTCCCTCAGTGATAGCCTTCACGCAGGGCAAGAACTTGGCAGATTTAGTGGTTAAAATGGTCTCTTGAAATTCATCTGATGTTGAAATAAGAGATAATATGGGTCATTACTTTTGTTCAGATTGTGTTTTTTGTGAGCAAGCACTGCAGGGAATTGAGTGGCAAGATCCGATAACAAAAAGTTATTAAACTGAAAACACATACAATATGTGAGTCTCAGTATGTAGTCTATGTTTTGATATGTCCATGTTGGATGGACTAAGTAGAATTAAGATTTATTGGAGGATAGGTCTCAACTTCACCTATGAAATATCTCTTCCCCCATTGTCGATCACTGTATCATCTTTTCTTACAATTTTAGAATGTTAAATGGAGAATTATAGATCAATTTGTGGAAATCAATCATTTGGAAACCCTCCTTAATAAGTGGGAACAATTTTGGATCTTTATATTGAACTCAATACATCCCAGTGTTTTAAACAATGAGCTTGAATGGTTGTCATTGATTTGATTAATGGAAGGTATCAGTTGTTGAAGGGCTTTAAATGGCCTTTTTTTAAAGTTTGGGATGCTGTTGTAATATTTTGGCGTGACTGGAAAAGAGTTTGATGGTTGGTATCAATGTTTCTGCTAGGCTGTGCTGAGTCCTTCACTGGCATTCCTACTGGTGGGGGGAGGTGCAAAGCGATCATGCTTAGGATCACGCGGCATAGGCAGGTCCTGAGGGCCTGCCGATGCTGTGCGATCCTAAGCGCGATCACTTTCATGATCGCTTTGTACCTCCCTGCACCAGCAGGAATGGACTCGGCGCAGCTTATCGGGAAAATTGGTTGATACTGCTATGAGAAGAGAACCTTTATGAAGATGGAATACAGAAAAGTGATCCTTTCTCACGGGGTCAATTTCTTCAAATGGGTGAGTTTTGCACATACTATGACAGTCATGAACCTCACTTCTAAGCCAGTGTATGTGAAGTATGATCTCAGTTTCTCAAATTTACTGCTAATGCTCAGCATAGTACTTGCATCGTGACGTGACGCCATGGCACTGCGGCTCCATTCAGGAGCCTGACTGAGGTAGGTGGGCATGTGGCTTGGCTTGCAGGCTGATCTGAATCAGGGCCCACCTGTATGTTCAGGCCACAGACCTGATTCTGATCTCACGGGCATGTCTAGCCCCCATGGGATTAGAATCGGGTCTACCTCTGGGCGTCCTGATTCCGATTGGCTGCACAGGGGCCTGGAGGCCACACTGGAATGTACCTCCACACAAATAAGAAATACAGATAGTCATGGGCGATTGGAACCCAATATTTGGGAACAAAGAAAAGGTAAAGTAGTTGAAAAAGATGGGCCTTGGCAACAGAAATGAAACTGGAGAAAGACTGACTGAATTCTGCAAGAAAAGCAATCTATTCATCTCAAACACCTTCTTCCAGCAACATAAGTGGTAACTTTTCACATGGACTTTGGCAAATGAATTGTACAAAAATCAAATTGACTATATCTATGGAAGTCAATGATGAAAAAGCTCAAATAGCATCAGCAAAAACAAATCCTGAGTTGACTGTGGTACAGATCAAAGCTACTAGTATGCAAAATCAAGCTAAAGCTAAACAAGACCAAGCCACTTACGAATGTATCATAATATGATCTTGAAAATATACCACCAGAATTTAAAGACTGCCTGTGAAATTGATTTACCACTTTGATACAAATGACAAAGCACCAGCAGAGTTAGGGGATAACAGCAAAAAGTTGTGCTCAAAGAAAGTGAAAGTTTCTGCAAAATGTGAAAAAACAAAAAAGGCCAAAATGAATGATTGAAGAAACTGAAAATTGCTCAGAAATGCAGAGAAGCTAAAGCCAGAGGAGAAAGAGAGCTAATCACAGATTTTCCACATGCAGCAACATGAGACACAGAGAAGTACTACAATGACATAAGCAAGGAAATAGAATCATATACTATTAAAGGAAGAACAGGATTGGCTTTCCTAAAGCTGCAAGATTTTAAGAGAAAATTCTGGCCTTGAAATGGAGTGCTAAAAGATACTCAAAGATCTATTTCAGTGATGCTAAGAAGATCAAGAAAAGATGGGAAAGAATACATTGAGTCATTATATCATAAAGATTAAGTGGATGAACAGCCCTTTCATCCTGTACTTACAATCAGGAATTGTTGGTGATAAAAAGAACATGTCAAAGCAGCATTGACAGCATTATCAAAGAAAATTGATGGCTTTCCCATTGAAATATTACAGCAATCAGATGCAGCTGTGACAATACTTACAAGCTTCTGCCAGGAAACTTTGAAGACAACATCATAGCCAACTGACTGGAAAAATTTTTTTTCATACCAATACTGAAGAAAGGTGATCCAACTAACTGTGGAAATTATTGCACACTTTGATCCCACATGCCAGCAAGATTCTACTCAGTGGAGACTACATCCATACGTGGAATGAGAACTGCCTGAGGGCAAGCAGTGTTTAGAAAAGGGCAAGGAACAAGAGACATCATCGTGGATGTGACAAGGATCCTTAAAAAGACAAAAGAATAGCAAAAGCGTATCTTAAATGGAGGAGTAGCCCAGTGGTTAGATCACTGGCTTGGTAATCAAGAGACCAGGGTTCAATTTCCATAGCACGGCTTGGGCAAGCCACTTAATTCTCCATTGCCTCCGAAGAAAGGCCTGGCAATCTTCTTCTGGTTATGCTGTCAAGAAATCCCAGAAGCTGATAGGTCACCAGGAATCTGCCTTGACTCAAAGGCACACATTGTTTGTTGTGTTTTCTTGACTACATCAAAGCCTTTGATTGTGTAAATCATGAAAAGCTCATAAGAAACATAAAAGCATAGCAGAACACCTGATGCTTCTTGATCCATGTAAAGGTTGTGCATGAGAACTAACAGTCCACAAAGAGCAAGGAGAAACAGAATGCTTTAAAATCAGCAAAGATATATGACAAGGCTGTATATTTTCTCCATAGCTGTTTAATTTATATTGTGACAAGGAAGCCTGTTTTGAGCCTATGAGTATAGAAAGGCCAATGACCTTAACTTAGAGAAAGGAGAAATCCCTGCAGGGCATGGATTTCAGGCCCCTCATAGAGAAAGAAACCTGAGGGAGAGAAAGTTCAGGCAGCCACACCCTAACTCCTATGACGTAACTGCAGGCTTGAGAGGTGATTACAATCACCTGGGAGGAGTGGAGGAAGGGATGGAGCCCTGGAGAGGGAAATATAAACCCCTGCTAAAGCATAGGAAAGGGGAAGCTCAGAGGAAAGGAGAAGCTCAAAGGAAGGAAGAAGCTCTGGGGAGGCAGAGGTCTCAGGAAGTTCGGAAGACTCAGAGAATTCAGGGGAATCAGGAGTGGAACCAGGAGCACCTGCAGATCTCCAGGAGAGAACCCAGAGAGGAATACAGAGAGCTGTTCCAGAGAGGCTGGAAGGAGACAAGGAACCGTAGCGAGCACAACCAGGGAGAACTGCCCAGTGCTTCAGGTACTGACTGTCTTTATCAGGGAGAGTTGAGCTCAGGAGAGACATTAGAACCCCCAGAGAGGCTGTATTCTGAGCACTGTGTCCAGAGCTCAGAACAGGACCCTGCCCTAACAACACCAGAGGATATGCAGATTGAGTTGGCAGGGGAGGAATTGCAAGATCTAGATATCCCCATGGACTGTACCCTGTGTCAAGCTACAAGCATGGAATCATTATTCTAAAGGCTAGCACTGAATGAGAAAGTCTCCTAGAAGCAGGTAACTGGAATTGAGCCAGGAATTGGGTTTGAAGAAAACACCACGTGTTTGCATTTCTCAGGAAAGTGCTGAGTCACGCTGAAGAGAAAGCTTGTGAATGTTTGCTAATTGTTTTCTTATTTTGAGTTTAAAACCTATCCTGAAAGGAAGGAGGGAAAGAAGAGGTTGTTCTAGAGCAGGGGTCTCAAACATGCGGCCCGCGGGTCGCATGCGGCCCGTGAGAGCATTTAGAAACATAGAAACATGATGACAGAAAAAGACCACAAGGCCCATCTAGTCTGTCCTTCCATAACAACAACTACAACAGTCCACTTTCTACCTTTAGAGATCCTCTGTGTTGGTCCCATGCTTTTTTGAATTCAGTTACTGTCCTCATCTCTACCACCTCCACTGGGAGACTATTCCATGGATCCACTACTCTTTCCGTAAAGAAATATTTCCGCATATCACTCCTGAATCTATCTCCCTTCACCCTCATCCCATGTCCCCTCGTAGCAGAACTTGCTTTCAATTGAAAGAGGCTCTCTCCCTGAACATTTATGCCACGGAGGTATTTAAACATCTCAATCATATCACCTCTATCCCGCCTTTCCTCTAAGGTGTACATATTAAGATCCTTAAGTCTGTCCTCATATGCTTTATAATGAAGCCCATTAATCATTTTAGTAACAACCCTCTGCACCGACTCCATCCTGTTCACATCCTTTTGAAGGTGCGGTCTCCAGAATTGCACACCATACTCCAAATGAGGTCGCACCAAAGACTTATACAGAGGTATTATCACCTCCTTTTTTCTGCTAGCCATTCCTCTCCGTATGCACCCAAGCATCCTTCTAGCTTTTGCCGTCGCCTTTTCTACCTGTTTAGCTACTTTAAGATCATCAGACACAACCACGCCTAGGTCCCGCTCTTCTTTAGTGGACAAAAGTACTTCTCCTATACTGTATTGCTCCCTTGGATTGCTGCAGCCCAAATGCATGACCTTACATTTTTTAACATTAAATCCCAGCTGCCAAATTCTAGACCATTCTTCAAGCTTAGCTAGATCCCTCCTCATGTTATCTACACCTTCCTGGGTGTCTACTCTATTACAGATTTTGGTATCATCCGCAAAGAGGCAAACCTTACCCGACAGCCCTTCCGCTATATCACTAACAAAGATGTTAAAAAGAATCGGACCAAGGACAGATCCCTGGGGCACACCACTGGTAACATCCTTCTCCTCAGAGTGAGCTCCATTTACTTGTACTCTTTGTCGCCTCCCACCCAACCAATTTCTAACCCAAGCAGTAACTTTAGAGTCCATCCCTAGGGTGCTCAGTTTGTTTATAAGTCGCCTGTGAGGAACAGTGTCAAAGGCTTTACTGAAATCTAAATACACCACATCTAGAGCTCTCCCTCGGTCCAACTCCCTGGTCACCCAGTCAAAGAAATCGATCAGATTTGTCTGACAAGACCTGCCTCTGGTGAATCCATGCTGCCTCGGATCCTGTAATCCGCCGGACTCCAGAAACCTCACTATTTTCTCTTTCAGCAGCGTTTCCAATAATTTACTCACCACTGAAGTTAAACTAACCGGCCTGTAGTTTTCAACCACATCCTTACTTCCGCTTTTGTGTAAAGGCACCACATGAGCCTCTCTCCAGTCCTTTGGCACCACTCCCGACTCCAACGAGGCATTGAAAAGGTCAGTCAGTGGAGTTGCTAGAACGTCCCCAAGTTCCCTCAGTATTCTAGGGTGTATCCCATCCGGTCCCATCGCTTTGTCTACTTTAAGTTGAGCTAGTTTCTCACGAACACAGTCTTCTGAAAATTGTTCAAGATGTCCCTCACTTCTGTTCTTATTTGTGGGTGTTTTCTGAGGTCCTGCTCCTGGTTCTTCATCTGTGAACACAGAACAAAAATATTTGTTAAGCAATTCCGCTTTATCCTTATCAGCTTCTACATATTCCCCCCCTGCACCCTTGAGTCTGACAATACCACTTTTGCCCTTCCTCTTCTCACTAATATATCTGAAAAATGTCTTATCCCCCCATTTTATTGCATTGGCTATTTCCTCCTCCTTTTGAATCTTTGCCTTCTTCAATACTTTGCTAGCTTCTCTAAGTTTTTCCAAATACAGATGCCTGTCTTCCTCTCTCTGTGATCTCTTGTATTTCATGAAGGCCTCCCTCTTTTTCTTCACTTTTTCAGCTACTTCCTTCGAAAACCATAGCGGTCTCCTGTTCCTTTTGCCTTTATTTACCATTTTAACAAAAAGGTTGGTTGCCTTTAAAATACCCCCTTTCAGTTTTGCCCACTGTTTTTCTACATCCCCCAGCTGTTCCCATCCCACTAACGACTCCCTGAGGTATTGGCCCATCTTCGCAAAGTTAGTCTTCCTAAAGTCTAAGATCTTCACCTTGGAATGGATTCTAACAGCCCTAATACTGAACCACACCATCTGGTGATCACTGGATGCAAAATGATCTCCCACTACAACATCAGAAACACTCTCACCATTGGTAAGCACCAAGTCCAGTATGGCCCCTTCACGTGTGGGGTCTGTTACCAATTGCCTGAATAGTTCTCCCTGTAGAGAATCCAGGATCTCCTTACTTCTAGATGATACTGCAGCAGGAATGTGCCAATCAACATCTGGCATATTGAAATCTCCTAGCAGTAGCACTTCCCCTTTCCTAGCAATGCTGCGTATGTCTTCAATTAACTCTCTGTCCACCTCTTCCTCTTGTGAGGGAGGTCTGTATATCACACCAATGCAAATAGATTTCTCTTTCCCTCTTTCTAGTTTAACCCACAATGCCTCCTCTCTCCCTTTTAAGCTCTGTAATTCCAAAGCTTTAATAGTAGTTTTTACATATAGTGCCACTCCTCCTCCCCTTCTTCCTACCCTGTCCTTTCTGAATAAAGTATAGCCAGGTATAGTTACATCCCAGTCATGGTTTTCTGTGAACCATGTTTCTGTAACTGCCACTAAATCCAAGTCAGCCACTCCCACCAAAGCTTCAACTTCAGGGATCTTATTTCCCATGCTACGGGCATTAATACACACTGCTTTCCATGTGTTACCCCTGTTACCCATTTCCATAAAGGTATTTAATGTATCACCTACCTGGGGGCTTTCACTTACCTGGGGGCGACGCCATGACTTTTTTCGTTGGTTTTACTTGCTTTTCTCACCTGATGATTGCCGGCGCGGCCGCGTGGGGTTAAAAAATACAATCTGTAAAGTCGTCTTCTCTCTCCACATGACCCGAGTCATGAGCCTGCCCTCAACCAATTAGAGACAGGAAGGAGGGGGGGCCCAGAAGCAGTCTGAGCAGCCAGCTGAACGCCACGAGGCACCACGCGCCCTCAAGGATCCATTTTGCAGTGTGCACAGCTCTCCGCGGGCAGGTAAGGAGGCAGTCTGCCCTGCCCCCGGAATTCCCCGATGTTAGCTAGCCCTGCCTCCCTCAGTCCCTCTCCTCTTCGGCTTTCAGAGCCGCGAAGGGAGAGCTTCTCCCTCGCGACTCTGTTAAGCTCGCCAGGGCAGATGGGAAATTTCCCATAAGCCTCAGCGGGCTTAACAGAGTCGCGAGGGAGGAACTCTCCCTTCGCGGTTCTAAGCCGAAGCGGAGAAGGACTGAGGCAGGCAGGGAGGGAGGGAGGGCAGCAGGCAGGGAGGGAGGGCTGGCTCTGTCAGGCAGGGGGGGCCCCGCGGGACATTCAATTTTGCCGTGGCTGATGGGGGGGGGGGTAGGAATGGTAATGTGCTGTGGGCTGATGGGGGGGTTTAGGACTGGTAATGCCACTGGAGGGGTTTAGGACTGGTAATGTGCTGTGGGCTTGGGGGGGTTAGGACTGGTAATGCCACTGGGGGGGGGTTAGTACTGGTAATGTGAGGTGGGTTGATGGGGGGGTTAGGACTGGTAATGCCACTGGGGGGTTTAGGACTGGTAATGTGCTGTGGGCTGATGGGGGGGGGGGTTAGGACTAGTAATGCCACTGGGGGGGTTTAAGACTGGTAATGTGCTGTGGGCTGATGGGGGGGGGTTAGGACTGGTAATGTGCTGTGGGCTGATGGGGGGGGGGTTTAGGACTGGTAATGCCACTGGGGGGGGTTTAGGACTGGTAATGTGCTATGGGCTGATGGGGGGGGTTTAGGACTGGTAATGCCACTGGGGGGGTTAGGACTGGTAATGGGCTGGGGGGGTTGCTAGGACTGGAAATGGGCTGAGTGGAAGGGGGGCTTGAACTGCAAATGGCTGATGGGGAGGGGGCTTGGAATGGAAATGGGCTGTGAGGGGAGGGAGCTAGCACTGGAAATGGGCTGAGTGGGGGGGGGAGCTAGGGTTGGAAATGGGCTGATGGGGGTCTAGGACTGGAAATGGACTGATGCAGGGACTAGAAAGGAGCGGATGCTGGGTGGGGCTGGAACTAGAAGGGAGCTGATGTTGGGGGAGGATTAGAATGGGATGGAGCTGGGAAAGTGAAATGGAGAGGGGAAAAATATTTTGTGCGGGAGGGAAGACAAATCTACAATTGGCCAGGTTTTGGGAGAGTAAGTGGAGATTGAGGATGGAGGGGTAATATTTGAGTGGATAAAATAGGAATGAGGAAAGAGCAAAAGGAGAAAGATTAGTATGTTAAAGCAGATGTAGAGAGAGAATGAAAAAAAAAACTAGAAGAGAGAAGAAAGGACAAATGGACAGCAGACGATGGAGAGTTAGCAGAAGACACGAAGAAACCATAAGAAAGTGGCTGGAACAATTGCAACTGAAAAAAAATGCACAAAAGGTAGGAAAATATCTCTTTATTTTGAATTTATTAACTGGGAAATGTGCATCATTAATGTCTGTGCTTTGTTTAGTACAAGAAATTAATTTATAGTTTTATTTCTACAGTGTTGTTGTACATTCCAAGTTTGGCTTTTGGGGTTCCCAATTTAATTATTGTCTTCCTGTTTCTAAATTGTGATTCCTTGTTTGGTGATGGTGTATGTTCTGCATGTGTAACTGAGCTGAGGTATTCTGTTTATGTAATTCCTATTTGACATTGCTACTTGTTCTCTTTTCTCAGTAGGTCATGTATTGTTCTCTGAAATGTATTGATTTAATATTTGCAGTGTTGCCTTTTGATAGGTAGGGTCTGGTGCTTTGTGAGTCCTGGTAGTGCTGTTATGATACGGGTGGTTTGCTATGGGTTCTAAATGGGCAGTGTTTGTAGTAGTTCCTAATGTGCCTGGCGGTTGGCACTGGATTATAGTAATATAGAAATTTTTTAGTCTTTTTTTATCCATACACTCATTATGCAACATTATGCAAATATGTATGCAAATGAGGCCCCTTATGCAAATGAGGCCCGTGTCTTATGCGGGCCCCCGGGTTACTTTACAAGTCCTCATTTGGCCCTCAAAGCAATTTGAGTTTGAGACCCCTGTTCTAGAGGAACTGAGTTATTCTTTTGCTATTAAGTGCTTCACAAACACAAGGTTAAAAAGAAGTATTTTTACCTTGCTGAGCAAAGCTGTTTCTCTAAGACTGAGCAACGTTGTTAACCAGCTGCATGTGTTTAAAAGACTGTGAAGCAGTTATACTGATCTAAATGCTCTGTTGCAAACAATCCTGAATGGACAAAATTCCTGTGTACAGTTTACTTGAACCTTTACTTTAAAATAAATTCTGTCATTTGCCTTAACATCGGACCATGACTACACTTCTTCTTAAGAGCCAAACTACATGTCCCAGAATCCACCTGAGGAAAAGCTAGTTTATTTGAGCTCACCAAGAGAAGTTCTCCATTACCTCGCCCCTCTAAGCCAGAGGCCAGGGGCAAGGGCGTGACAATATGCAGAACAAATCACAAGAAAAGCAGGACTGTATGAACACAAAAAAGGTGTGAAAATCGGTGGAATACTCGACAGTCTTCACTATGCTGTCGATACCACGTTACTGGCTGAAAGTGAAGAAGATCTGAAATATCTGCTTATCAAGTTCAAGGAGTGCACTGTCTTAAAATGGGCCTGTGCCTTAACATGAAGAAGACAAAGATCCTGACAAATGGCAAAATCAATCATTTCATCCTTGAAGGAGAAGAAATAGAAATAGTAGACGTTAGCCTGCCTCAATCAATAATCGATAAGCAGTCAAGAAATTTGATGTTGCATTGCTCTTGACCAGACAGTAATGAATGACATAAACACAGAATCACTTAATGTGTGTTATATCATACTCAGTAAGGACTATTCTGATAACATCTGTTATAATGAGATGTTGGGACATATTGATCACTCATACATGTTGTTTAGAATGTGCAATTATTGCATACAGGAGAGGCAATAATATAGGGGACACCATCACAAAGTCTGTTACCTGGAATACAGAATATGATATGGAGCATAAACTTAAAGGTCATTTTGCTTGTCAGAGTTGTGACCTATACTAATTGGCTTTGACAGGAGATACGTGGCTATCTCCACTTTCTGCAAGAAGTATTGAAGCCAGACATCAGACAATCTGCATGACCTGTTTTGTAGTGTATATATAATTGTTTGCACTTGTGCAATGGTTTATGTGGGCAGGATGAAAAGAGTTATAAAAACTAGGCTCCGGGAACTTCGGTCAAGATTGAACATGCAAACGCAATCTGCTTTGTTAGTTCAGTACTATATTTCAAAAAATCATTCATTTCAGGATCTTTGGTGGAGGGAACTAGATCACATACCAGAAAATTGCAGAATGGTGATCAGGAAGAAAAACTAAACTATAAAGAGCAACAACATATGTATCAATTGCAAACTCCGTTACCAAGAGGACTTTATGCTGAATTAAAGTGGTATATTTAAATTTGATTGGTGATCACTTTAAATCTGTGACGTGAGCAGTAGTATATGTTGTGAAAAAATGCTGTGGCCATTTTGAAGTTAAGCTGGAAAGGAATGGAACCAGGATTGATTGGCAGCTATACGGCATCAGAATTCATTTATGATCAAGCAGTTATACAGCACTGAAACAAGAGATGCAGATAAGTGCTTGAATTTTCCCTGAAGCAGAACTGCAGAAAATTACGAACTAGTTCAAAGCACATGATTGTGTCATGGTAATTGTTAAAGAATGAAGTGCGTGAAATTAGACTGAACTGTCATAAACACTAAAGCACAAAGTTATGTGGTTTTAATATATACAAAAAAAGTAAAATGGACTGGTGGAACCTTTAGCTTATGCTGGGCTGGTAGTGATATTAAATAGGTCTGACAAAAAATTGTATGAGATAAAGGGTAGGACATTGCTATAATTGACCTATTTTATAAAGTCAAGTTCATGCATACAATACCTTATAAAACAGGAACCTAAGTTGTTGAAAATGTGCATTAAATCAAGGCACAAGCACTTACAGCCCAATGGCTGGAGTAAATGTCCACATGTATCTAATGCATGTATGCCCATATTTAATAAAATACACTGACTATGCATACACCTACAGGGAAAGTATTGTATGCACCATTGGCCATATGTGTGTACTTATAGAATAGCGACCGGCTGAAGTATGAGCATAAAGGCCCATCTATGCATGTAAATCATTAAAATATGTGATTTACATGTGTATATGCCACATAATGTTATGCTGCTCCTTATAAAATTACCCCCTAAATATTTTTATCCTTAAAGCTGCTAAACAAAGTTGGGCTATAGTTTTGCAAAGAAATTGTAGAACTTAACCATTCTTATGTATGAGCAGATTGGATAAGCTATATAGGGCCTGATATTCAAAGGCATTTACATGCTTTTACCAATCTGTAAACTGTAAATGCCGCTGAGCGGGATATTTAGCTGCACTAACCCGATTAGTGCCACTGAATATCTCGATTATCTCCACTACATGCCCCGATGCTAACCGTTTAGCATAGGGGCATGTCGTGGGTGTAACGGGGGCGGCACCAGTTGCTAACCGGGCAGCACCTGCAACTAAAAGATACGCGCAGCAAAAGCTGGCCTATCTTTACCTGTGGGAGCTAACCGGGCAGCAGCTCAATATCGCCCTGCCCTGTTAGCTTCTGCGGGCTTGTGGGCTGTGCAGCGACTCCGGATATGCAATGCCGGGATGCATTGAATATCCGGAGTTAAAGGTTGGAGATGATGGCTATGCACCATAGCAGTGCATAGCCATCCCAGAAGAATATCGGGCCCATAATCTTTATAAGCCATCATTTTCTATGTTTCTGTGATACTGTAAGGTTCTTTCCGGCCATTCCAGCATATTGTAACAAACTCTGGTCTGTTAACCATGGTCTTCTAAAAGTAAAATAAACTTTTCTGAAAATATCTTTGGGCCGCCATTTTATTAATGTGGCATCACAGAACAGGAGAAAACATGGTTTAATGAGAGTGAGGCCAATGAATCTGTGGGCCATATATGTAAAAACTTTACAAAGATACAGATACTGTAGGTTATATTGGCATTATTTAAGGGGGATGAAAATGTGAAAAAAATAAAGAAATGAAATCTAGTTTGTTCTGCACATCTGAATAATGATGACTATTTTCTTCTGTGTGTAGGAAGAAGACCAGGGCTGGAAAATGGCACCCAGTCAGTTCCTCCAAGAGATTTCAGGAGGAAATCAAACTTACAGAGGTAAGTCTGAGAAATTAATAAGGACCTGGGTGTTATTTTTTCAGATGAATGCACATTTTAGCACAGAATAAAATTATGTGCCCAAGCTGGAAAGGATTGCATTAGTTTAGACTGTAGCCACAACAAAGAACCAATGTATTCATCATTAGGGTGTTAGAAAAATGCAGGGCATATTTCATTTGGCAACTCTACTATCCTGAAATCATTTTGCCTTGCTGATGTAAATAGGTAATCTAATACGACTGTTATGTATTTAGCTATTTTAATAATACCCAGTTACTTTTTATGATGTGGGCTGTAATTTGTTTTATCCTGCAAGCACCAGCATGCAGTAAATTGGTAGAACATTATATAAAATACAAAGAAACAATTAATTTTTGAAACACCAAGTTGTTTAAGTTCTTTTTGCTAAGTTACTCATCTCTTGACCTGAAATACTTACTTCTTTTAATGAAATTTGGAAACAAAAGCAGCCAAGTGTGAGTTTGTTTTCTTATTCCCCATCATTAGTTAGGGAGGGAGCATTAACCACATCAAGGCAAAGGTTTAATGCAGGAGTGTTAAACACAAAGCCCATGTGTGATTTTCTTCCCACCAAGCAATGCCATTTGAATCTGTCTTGGCCCTAAGGCTGAAAGATGTAGATCTTCCCCCTTCTATACTAAAAACTGGGGAGGTCCTGTCCCAATGCCAACATAATCAAGGAGCAGGATAGTTTCTCCTAAGGACAACAGAATCTTAATGCCTCAATGATCCTCCTTCTTTACACCTTCTCCCTCCCTTTTCCTGCCTAATGAATTCTAACAGAGCCCTTCACAGGCATGTTTTTCAGCACATTTACTTTTAGGGTGCTTCAGTGTAATTATATACACTTATTCCCCATAGTGCCCTTAATGAACAAGCTGGGGGTATTGGCCAGTGAACTATCTGTATGGACAGTTGTGGTAATCTGCTATCAAAACATAGCCAAAAGCACATTCATTAAATAGTGTTACCGCAAGCTATCACAGACTCAGTACACAAGTCTTTAGGCTGGTGTATATGTCCTACATATAAGAGATTTTAAAAAATTAAATCAGTCAACAAAATCTAGCATTTCCAACATGTAAATGTTCTGTGGAAGACATGCTGGAGTCAGAAACTTTGAACTGGGACCGATTAATTTTTGATGAATAAATTAATATTCTTTGAATGTAGGGCTTCTGATTTTCAGTTATAACTGAACCCCCCCCCCCCCGCCACCCCCCAAAAAATCATTCTTTCTCCAGTGCTCTGATGATGTTACCTGACAGCTGCCATTGCAGCTGCATAATGTCATCAGAGCCAGCCACTGTGGCACTTTCCCTACTCAGTGGCTGTTCTCTTGCTGCTCTTGCTTCTTCATCAGCTCTGCTCCTGGTACTAGAAAAGTTTTAAAACATGAGAAGAGGCACTTCTTTTTCTCACATTTCAAATCCTTCCACAGTATCGGCTGCGGAGCCAGGTGAAGAAGCAGAGAGCAGCGAGAGCAAAAGCTTAAGCTCCAACCACTGTAATAGGCAAGGGGAGCTGATGGTGTTGCTGGTGAAAGGAGAAAGGGGAGCTGATGCAGGGGCTAGGAGAAGAAAGGGTCTGCTGCTGGGACTGTGAGAAGGGGAACTGATGCATTTACTGTTGCTGATGCAGGGGCTAGAACAAGGACGGCTCTTACAGGGTGTGAAGAAGGGGAACTAATGCTGTTGCTGATAAAAGGGCTAGGAGAAGGGGGAGCTGGATGCTAGGACTGGGAAAAGTGGGGGCTGATGCAGGGGCTATGTGATTGGGCTGACAATGAAAAACTGTGTTTTGGGTTACTGAATTTAATCCATCTAAAATGCCACATAATTTGTTTTTGACAACGCGAATACATCAATATTCATCTGACCCTATAAAAGCAAGGTCAATGCAAAAGAGGAAGGCCAGCAATGAGATGGCTATGGATATCACTCTGCAAACAATGAGCCGCCTGACTGAAGACCGAACACAGTTTAGGACAGCTATCCAGAGGGTCGCCATGAGTCGACACCGACTTGATGGCACTTAACAACAACATAAGAGCAGGGCCGGTGCTACCATTAGGCGAACTAGGTGCCAGCCCTCTGGGGGTGCCCCATGCCCATTGCCACTGCTGGTGCCTCCCTTCAGGGCTGACAACAGCGGCAGTTGCCCCTGAAACCATGATGCAGTACTTACCCTCCATCTCTGGGGCTGCCTCGTGGTTTCATTCTGTTCAGTCTGCTTCTTCGGCATCCCCTCCGCTACAGACTTCCTGTTTATACAAAACTGGAACTCTGGGGCTGAAGCAGCAGATTGAACAGAATGAAACTGCGATGCAGCCCTGGAGACGGAGGGTAAGAGCTGGGTCATGGTTTAAGGGGCAACTGTCGCCGCTGTGGGCCCCAAAGAGGGGCATCAATGGTGGCAATGGGCGCGAGTGGGATAGTGGGGGCAGCAGAATGGAGGGCCCACCTAGGGTTCCTCCAGTCCTTGCATCGGCCCTGTATAAAAGTATTTGTTTCAAAAATAGATTTTTAAAATTCCAAATGATAAGCTAAGGAATAGCACGAGACAGTTACAAATAGCCAATGCTAACTGGTAGCCCAACTTAGTAAACATGCCCCTTAGAATCAGAAATCCTATCTATAAGGCACTAAAACAGGTTACAAGCTTTGAAATCTCTGGCTTGATTTTCTGTCTCTTTTGTTTTCATTCTCTGCTCTTTTTTTCTTTTTGCTTTCTCTCTCTGTTGTTTTTTGTCTCCTGTTTGAGCATTCTCTTACCCTTCTTTGGATATTTTAGGGGTAATATTCAGCAGGGATATCAGCATTTTAATTTAAAGGAGGGCTGTGGCATTTTAATTACAACGTACATTCAGCACCATTATATTTATAATCGGCGACGCTGAATATAGGTATTGGCTGCTGACTGCCACCACGGCTACTCATTTAGTTTAGGCCTATAAGAATCTTTTTTTTTTTTTTTTAAACTTTTATTTTCATTTTACAACAAGCAAAAAGAAACAACACACCAAAGGAAACAAATACGAACATACAATAAGGAAAAGCAACCCCAATTACCCCCCACCCCTATGCTTCTTCTCTAAGCTGATAAGTATCATCATATAAGCGCTTACAAACAACAGTAATTGTACATCAAAACAAACAGAAATAGTATCTGCGATACAGAATGATCATGTGACAGAGATTTACACAGATTTAAACAGTCAGATGAGAGCATTGAGCAGTTTGAACATAGTCGTTGAACATCTTCCATTTAGACAAGTGGTGGGGGGTCTGAGCGGAAGAAGCTAACATACGAGGTATTTGCTCATATTTACTGTAGAGACAGACATGATTCCACCATTCATTGGGGCTCAGATGGGAGCTATTTTTCCAGTATTTCGTAATAAGGGAAATAGCTATGCCCAGCATAAAGCCTAAGAGGAAGTAAGCCGAATTGGGAAGAGAGGGGATCCCCGCAGCTGAGCGGAGTCCCACTATCTTCCAAGAGAGGGGCTCCTGAAAGTGCAAAATAGATTGAATACGACCCCAGACCCGACTCCAGTAATACTGTAATGCGGGGCATTCATACATAACATGAGTGAGGGAACCAATGGCCGCATGGCAGGTCCAGCATCTATTGCTCTGGGTGGCGTTCCATTTGGCTAACCTGTCAGGGGTATAGAAACATCGGTGGGCTAGAAAGAAAAGTGTCTGAGTGAGTGAGGCGGATCGAGAGACCCGTGTCACCTTGCTCCAGACTAGGCTCCATTGCTCCGGGGTCAAAGTTACATGCAGTTCCCGCTCCCAGGATTTCTGTGCTATAGGAGTGCCTCTATTTACAGTATTACATAAAGTTTTGTAAAAGTTAGATGCTACACCCGATAAGCTCCCAATAGATCGGATAATCTCCGACAATCCTTGGGTATGGGGTTCCGATGGCGGGAGCACCTTAGCACTCCGAAGACAATGCTGAAGTTGCACCAACTGAAAGTAGTGTTTCGCTGGGAGACCAAATTCAATTTGTAATTCGCTAAAAGTCTTCCAGCGACCATCAGAGAACAGCTGGTTAGGGATCCAAATGCCCCTAGTGTACCAGGGGCTCCACGCCATCGGTTTATTTTGTATTTGAAATCGAGCATTGTGCCAAAGCGGGAGTCTATCTAGCGGACAAAGTCGGGAGTCTAGAGATTGCTCAAGGGTATTAAAGGCACCTAAAGTGTCTAAGAGCATTGGTGGATAGTGGGAGTCTGATGGGAAAGTCATGCCAGGGAGATAAGTAAGAGGGATTGGTTTGCAAAGGTCCTCCTCTATATCTAGCCACACTGGTCTACTCGGTGTTAGGTCTTCCAGCCAACGAGCGCCTTGTGTGAGAAGAAAAGAGTGGTGGTATTTCAGGAAATCAGGGAATCTGACACCACCATTTTCTTTATCTGCTTGTAACTTATGTTTCGCTATCCTAGGTGTCTTGTTTTGCCATAAGTATCTAGTCAGAAGACCCTCTAAATCTTTATATGTACGTCGAGGTAGGAGACATGGCAACATTTCTAAGATGTAGTTCACTTTGGGAACAATCATCTTTTTAATGGTTTCTAGGCGGCCCCACCAAGTAAGTGTTAAAGGAGTCCAGCGTTCTAGATTGTGAGTGATGGGGGGCTGAGAAAAAGGTGAACTCTAAGTCGGAGGGGTGAAGCAGCCTCCATATATCTACGAACGCAAGATCTTTCATCAGAGCTGTAAGGGTATCAAGACTCTTGGGTGGACCACTCGTTCTAGGCGGCTGTCTATCTATCAAAGGATCAAGTACTTGGTTGAAATCGCCGCCAAGTATTAATGGAGTATTGGCAGAGGCCTGTGCCAGCTGCGCAATACTGGCATAGTAAGCAGGGTTATCCACATTCGGAGCATAAATACAAGTACACGTGATTTCACTATCTCCAACCTTAAGGTGTGCACGGGCCCATCTACCCTCCTTATCAGAGCTAGTATCCAGTACAGTAGCTTGCAAAGACTTCTTAACCAAGATGGCTACCCCACACCGTTTGGAAACGGCGGAAGAGTAGGCAGCCACCATGTAAGGCTTAGCATTAAGTTTCAGTGTTTCAGCGGAGTTTAAATGCATTTCCTGAAGAAACACTAAATCAGCATGCTCATGATTAAGATAGCTAAGGATTTTCTTTCTTTTGATTGGACTATTGATGCCTTTTACATTCAGTGATAAGAGCTTACATAAGGCCATTCTGAAAAGTTAAAAATTCTGAAAAAGAACGTGATAACGCACATAATTTCACAATGTCCCTCATATTAACTGTATATGGCTGTACACATGACATGATAGAAAGTAAGCTAATGAAAAACAATGAAGCGCCCCATATAAAAAAATAAGCACCGAAGTGCATTAGAGAAGAAGCAAAACCCCAGAAATTACTGGCGACCATGTGTCTGCGGGGAGAAACCCCAGAGAAGGCCTAATTGAAACATATAACCTGTATAGCTGTGCATGTTCCGAATCCAACCGAGGTGCACATCATGGAGGGATAGGAGACCAAGAAAGTTATATATAGACAGAAAGAAAAGTCCAGGCAGTCTCTGTTCCAGGCGGTGATCACCGCGTCGGGCCATTCAAAATGGCGGGCAGATCCGGCGGGTTACAGATCCAAGTTGTTGGATTAGCGCATCTGGTCTGCTTCTTTGGAATCTAAAAATGTTGCTAGTAGATCAGGATCTTCGAATGTCCTAGTTTGGTTATGGAGAGTCACTCTGAGCTTCGCTGGATACAAGAGGCCAAAGCGAGCCTGTAGCTGTTGAAGTCTGGGGCGAAAAGCCAGGAGTCTCTTCCGACGGTCAACTGTGGGCTTTGCCAAGTCAGGGAAGAAGGAGACTTTATGACTTTCAAACTCCAGATGATGATTCGCCCGGGCAGCATTTAGAATCTGCTCAACTTGCTGATATCTCAGTAATCGAAAGATGATAGGCCGGGGGGTCGTCCGATTGAGGGCCATGTTGGTAGGAACACGATGTGCTCGGTCAATTTCCAGATCTCTGTGAAAAGTGATCTTCAGCAAGGAGGGAAGAGTTTTGACCAGGAATTCTCTTATATCTCCTGCTTCGGCCCCCTCCGGTACTCCAATGAGCCTTACATTGTTGCGACGGGCTCGATTATTGCTATCCTCTAACTCTTTTTGAAGATTCTGTATCTGACGCTCAGCCTTGTCCAGTTTCACCAAGCGCACCGCGTGCGAGTCGAGGACCCCCGCCATGTTGTCCTGCCGTAGTGAGAGACCTTCAAGCCGGTCCTGAAGCATACCGAAGTCTTCTCGCATGGCTCGGAGCGCTTCTCCGTTGGACTGTACCAGTTCCTTCACACCGCGTATTTCCTCCAAGATCTCCTGTTGCATTTCGGGGTTTTCCCGAAGTGGAACTGTCTTTTGTGGGGAAGACAACTCTGTTTTGGAGCGTTTTCCGTGTGAAGAAGAGGGAGACCCGAAGTCTAAGCGCGCTGGTTTGTGGGCCGCCATCCCCCCCGAGGCACCCCGGTGAGTTCGGAGCAAAATATTAAGTTTAGGTAGGTATTAAGTCAGGATTCTTAGTAGGCCTCTCGGGAGCTTCAGCGCGAAGCGTCTAACCCGCTGGACATCAGGCTCCGCCCCCTATAAGAATCTTTTTTGTTTTCCCTCTGTCTGCCCTCCCTCTGCCTCTTTACTATACAGATTGTACCATGTGGTGTGAGACATATTTTCTTCTAAGCACTATGCATATAATATTTGAATATCTATGGATAAATAGAATCTAATCTAATCTAACATGATTTCATATACTGCAATGATCCCAGGCAAAAATAGTGGTTCTGTGTGGTTTTACAGTAAAGAAAAAAACAACATTAAAAAGAAAACGTGAAAAAGAAGAGAAAAAAAGCTAATCAGTATTGAACCACCAAGTTTTCAACCTTGTACGAAATTGATAAATAGAAGGAATGCATTTCAATTGTTTAGGTAATTCTGAAAGAAGTTATATGTTTACCAGCCACTGGTAAACATAACTTGATCTTAAAATTGACCCGGTGTGAATGAGCATACCTGCAAAGTGCAGTGAGTGAAACGTCCAGTAATTTTCATTAGGTCTGTTGGTTGGAAGATCTGTTGAAGCAGAGCCATCTCTATGTATCACCATGTCCCCTAGACTAATGTCATCAGCCTGCTGGACTTTAAATTTGTGCATGCTGCGATGCACAGCAAGGTTACTGAACATATCGGGTCTGTTGTCCAGAGGTTCTGTTGCAGCAGAGCCATAGCTGCAAATCGCCACACCTATTAGATTGATGTCATCAGCCCGCTGGACTTTAAATTTGCACATACTGCTGTGCAGAACCAGGGTATGTGAGCATATCTGTGGAGTGCAGGGAGTGGTACTACCAGCAGTTTTCTTTGGATCTGTTGGCCAGAAGATCTGTTGCAGGAGAGCCATGGCTGCATATTGCCATGCCTCTTTGATTGACATCAACAGCCTACTGGACTTTAAATTTGTGTTACTTAAGAGGCATCCAGGGGCTATCCTAGTCCTATCTACTGGTGTACAATATGCAAAGGCAACTGGAAAACATAGGGGCAAAGGTTCCAAGGTAGGAGCATCTTTATCAACTCCCAAGTTGATAGTACAGCGCCCAATGGATAAACATCTTTCAGCAACTGCAATGACGGTTGGGCCTGATGTAGTAAGTCCTCCAGATGCTGCCTCTTTGACTTCAGGGGCTACTTTGAGCACAATAGAGAGGATTCTTCTACCTCCACTGGGAGATTGGTTGCAGATAGGTGAGGAGACCCTTCATCCACTCACAAAGGATCCAGTGGGTGAGGGTAGTAACAGTCTACATAGTTGCTGTTTATCTGACGTGGAAGTAGTCTTACCTAAACCTTTGAGCTTTGCTGATATTTCCAGAGCTTCTTTAAACCTTCTCAAAAAGTGACTCTATCTGACCTTTGGACCATGATGAACTCCACCAATAACTTTAGGAAAGGGTAATGGTTCATTTTGAGAACGTTTTTCAAGAGACTGTTACAAACTTCAGGATTTAAATGCTAAAGTTGTTAGTCATGCAGACCTACTATTACTAAACTATGAACTATCATTAAACTCATCAGTAATACCTAAAGACTGGACGATGGCCAATGTAACGCTAATTTTTAAAAAGGGTTCCAGGGGAAACTACAGACCGGTGAGCCTGGCATCAGTACCAAGAAAAATGGTAGAAACCATTATTAAAAACAACATTTCTGAACATGTGGATAGTCATGGTTTAATGGGAGACAGCCAATATGGCTTTAGCCAGGGAAGGTCTTGTTTTACTAACTTGTTATATTTTTTTGAAGGTGTAAATAAGCAGGTAGACAAAGGTGGGTCAGTCGTAGTGTATCTGGATTTTCAGAAAGCATTTGACAAGGTCCCTCATGAGATACTCTTGACGAAATTAAAAAGTCATGGGATAAGAGGCAGTGTACTGTTGTGGATCAGGAACTGGTTAAAAGATAAAAAGAAGAGGGTAGGGCTAAATGGCCAATTTTCGCTATGGAGAAAGATAAATAGTGGAGTACCCCAGGGATCTTTGCTGGAACTGCTGCTTTTTAACATATTCGTAAATGACCTGGAAATGGGAATGACGAGTGAGGTAATCAAATTTGCAAATGACATCAAAGTTGTTAAAACCCAAGAGGACTGTGAAAAATTGCAAGAGGACCTTAATAAATTGGAATGGACATTACTAATCTGTTATGTTTTTTGAAGGTGTGAATAAACAGGTAGACAAAGGTGAGTCGGTTGATATAGTGTATCTGGACTTTCAGAAAGTCTTTGACAAGTTCCCTCATCAGAGACTTTTGGCAAAACTAAAAAGTCATGGGATAGGAGGCAGTATACTATTGTGGATCAGGAAATGGTTAAAAGATAGAAAGCAGAGAGGAGGGCTAAATGACCAATTTTCCCAATGGAGAAAGGTGAATAGTGGAGTATGCTAGGGATCTGTGCTGGGTCCGCTGCTTTTTTGACATATTCATAAATGATCTGGAAAAGGGACTAACGATTGAGGTTATCAAATTTGCAGATGACACAAAACTATTTAAAGTTGTTAAAACCCATGAGGATTGTGGCAAATTGCAAGAGGATCTTAATAAATTGTAAGAGTAGGCATCCAAATGGCAGATGAAATTTAATATGGACAAGTGCAAGGTTATGCACCGAGGAAAGAAAAACCCAAACTATGGTTACACGATGCAAGGTTCCACATTAGGAACCACCACTCTGGAAAAAGATTTAGGTGTCATCGTAGATAACATGTTAAAATCCTCCACCCAGTGTGCACCAGCGACCAAGAGAGCAAAAAGAATGCTAGGTATCATAAAGAAAGCAATGGAAAATAAAACAAAGGATATTATAATGCCTCTGTATCGTTCCATTGTGCGACCGCACCTTGAGTATTGTGTGCAATTCTGGTCGCCGTATCTTAAAAATGATATAACGTTATTAGAAAAGGTACAGAGAAGAGCCACCAAAATGGTAAAGGAGATTGGAATGATGTAAGTTTTTGAGATATTATCCTCCTACTGTCAACCATAAAGGTTCCTGTTTGGTATTAATGTTTGGTATCTCTGCCTTTATGATAATGTTTGTTTGAGGACATTTATATTTCATGAAATAAGAGTACATGAGATTGTGCAAAGCTGGGAACATAGTGTGACAAAAAACAGCAAAGTAGCTCTACTTTAATTTCCATTTTGTGTGTAAAAGCAAGCAACCAGAAACAATTCAGTACAGTGTAATTGTGCAGTATCTATTCTCCATGGACAAGCAAGATAAGTGCTAACATATAGGTGACTCTCAGGCGGAGCCCCGCATGAGAACCTCCCTTTAGAAGCTTTTAGATCATTTCGTCCTCACATGTACAAATCTTTTCACCTGTTGTCACTACGCCTCAGTTCCACAGTCTTCCATTTTCCAAGGAGCCCCTCAAGGCATTTTTTGTGTCTGTGTACAGTATTCTCCTGAGTCTTTGTATAAAGCTCATTGTGTTGGCTTTTCAGCTTTTTGTAAGTTGCCTGTCCTGCCACCATAGTTGCTGCATGCTTTTTCCCCTTATTTTCCTTAGATTAGCATTTTTTGATTAAGATTTCCTTTCTTTTTCTTGCATTGCTGCTATAGACCACATTTAAGCCTTAGGCATTCTGGTCACAGTATTTTTTTCTGTTATCAAATCAAGTTGTTGGATTTCTCTGTGGCTATTTTTCTGGGTGATATGTCCCTAAAACCAACCAGCGGATTTATAAAATTCACCTTATGCCTTAGGACTGTGTCATTCCAGACATTTATAAATGATGCCTGCAGTTCAGAGAATGCAAGGAGAGAGCTCCAGAGATGAGTGAAGCAGTGCAAACCATATTTTTGGCACTGAGAAGACTGATCCATCATCTTTAGCATTGGCAGCATCAGTCTCCATGCCTTCTGGAGTTGCATCGGATGCTGGCAGTGCATTGACATTGAGGGTCTCTCGAACTGACTTGGAGCCAAACACCAGTAGATCCTCCCAGAATTGGACACCCACCAATTCGGTCCAGAGGACGAGGAAAGATTTATCCTTGTCCTCCAAGACATTGAGGACTGGAGATGGCATGCATTCAGTAGAGGCATTGATCCATTAATGCCAAGAACATCAAGATTTCAGAAGAACCTCGGGCCCTTGAATGAGGATGACTCATCCTCCTTACTATTGGAGAGGTCATGCCAATACTCTCCATCAGATTCAGCAGACATCTGCTGAATCTACTGCAGGCCACCATATACCTTTGTCCATGGCAGCCCTCAAGCAGCACATGAAAGAGTTTGAACAGAGGATGATGGCATCAAGGATAGGACAATGGCATATTGAGCCCATCCTCGAAACTCCGAGTCTGCCTGTGGGAGAGGAATCATCATTGAGACATCAAAGGACCTCAACATTAATTCCTGTCCAACTGATATCACACTCCATTGCATCAGGCAGTAATTTCTCCCTGCATTTCCAGATGTCATTGGTGTTTCAGCGCTCCCTGAAGAAATCTGCCTTCCCTTCAAGGCAGAAGTCAACACATGCAGAGACTCTGACATCCTTAGAGTACTTATCTACATTGGATCCTGAACGCTCCTGGGAATCTGATTATGACTGAATATATCTTGGAGGTCTCCAGAGCTTCCCTTGGATCTCACCCCTACTCATGAGGTCGCAAGTCCCCACTCGAGGAACTTACCTTTTCCAATTTTGTTAGGAAAATATAAAATTCCATTCCATTCCTATTGGAGCTGGAAGAGGGGAAGGAAGGGCTGGGATTCTATTCAAGCTGTTTTATGGTGCCAGAAAACATGGGGATACTGTCCCATCCTATTCCTAAGGGATCTGAAAATTTTTCTGATCTGAGAAAAGTTCAGAATGTTTTCCCTGGAAATGTTGCTTCCCTTCCTCCAAAGATGGGATTGAATATATTCTTTGGGCCTAAAGGAGCCTTCATCCACATACAGATGCATCCTAGTCACAGGAAGTATCAGTGATTCATTGTAGGAAAGCACCACGTCCAGTACCATGTACTTCCCTTCAGCTTCATCTTTGCTTCTTGCATATTCACAAAATGCCTTGCAGTTATGACAGTGTTTCTATGCATATTGGGCATTCATTTGTTTCCCTACTTGGATAATTGGCTGGTCAAGAGCACCACTCAAGAAGGGGTTCAAGCATCCATATGCCTTGCAACCTGGGTGGCAGAGCTACTACGGTTCATCATCAACCATCCCAGATTGAACCTCAGCCCGACTCACCAATTTGAACACATTGAAACTCTGCTAGATACAACTGAAGTGAAATCTTCCTTCTTCTAGACAGGCTCACCTGACTGGTGATGATAGTGGAAGGAATTTAACAAAGTCAGTAGATGCCAGCGAGGTCAATGTTGAGAAAGGCCACATGGCTTCAATGGTTTATGTAACTTCCTTGACACATCTCAACATAAGACAAACTCAGTGGACCCTGATTACACCATGGACACAGTCCACCTACAGACCCAAGGATGTCATTTCTGCCACTTCTTCCATTCCTTCCCTTTCCTTTTCCTCTCTGGAAATTCCTGTCCTACTGGACAGATCATTCTAATCTGGCAAAATGTCTTTCTTTTCAAATTATCTCCTACCAAAACTTGCTGATGATAGATGCATCAAAGCTAGGCTGGGGAGCTCATGTAGTTGGGTTCCATACCCAGGAACTGTGGTCCACCCAGAAAAGCTTTCAAATGCTCTAAAGACTTTCAGAGATTAGTTGGCCAATCAAATTATCATGATCCAGACAGACAATCAGGTTGCAATGTGCTACATAAACAAGCATGGTGGAACTGGTTTGTACCTCCTGTGTAGGGAAACAGTCAGAGTGTGGAACTTCACCATCTCTCATGGGATGATGCTCACGGCCACATACCTGCCAGATAAAAAGAAAACATCCTGGAAGACAGGCTTAGCCACATCGTTCAACCTCATAAATGGACCCTGGACTTGGGCTCAGTCTCTTTTTCAAGAGTAGGCGCCCCCTTGATAGATTTTTATGCCACTTCTTGGAATAGGCAAGTGCCGTAGTTCTGTTCCAGGCTAAAGGTTGCATGGTTAACTAGCCTGGTATATATGTATCTTTATTAAGTTATTGGTATACCTCCTTTCAGCAAAATATCAACTGGTTCACAATAAAATAGGAATGAACAGAAAGGAGTGGAGGAGTAGCCTAGTGGTTAGAGCAACTGCCTAGTACCCAGAAGATCAAGGGTTTGATTCCCACTGGCACTCCTTGTGACTTTGGGCAAGTCACTTTACCCTCCATTGCCTTGGAAGAAAATGCTGGCAATCTACTTCTGGTGATACATTGCTAAGAAAACCCAGAGGTAGCTGGGTCACTATGAGTCAACACTGACTTGATGGCACAAAAAAAACCCCTCCAGAAAGGAATGCCATTCTTGATAGGAAAGCAAAGAAGAAAAGACAAAAGAACAGGGCTCACAACAAGGGGAAAAGTAGATATCTGCCTTCCTCCATGTCTTCTGATAGTAAAAACTCTTCTGAAACTCCATTGCTACTGCTACTTATCATTTGTATAGCACTACAAGGCATATGTACAGAGACATGTAATAGATGGTCTCTTCTCGTTAGAGCTTACAATCTATTCAAGATAGACAACACATCAGCTGGGGACTAGGATATGTCTAAGGGAATGGTAAGGAAACACATAGTTGAAGAGCTGGAGACTACACGAATCAGAATCCAAAAGCTGCCTCGAAGAGGTGAGTTTTAAGCCTGGTTTTGAAAAGGGCCAGAGAGGAAGCCTGACATACTGACTGAGGTAGGTTGTTCTAGGCATAAACTACCTGAGTGGCTTCCTCTCTGGCCCTTTTCAAAACTCCGAGACGGCAAGGGAAGACTAATTCTCACAGCACCTTATTGGCCCAGGCAATTGTGGTTCCTTCTTTTGCATGAGCTTTCCATCATAGATCCAATTTTCCTGGATAACTCACTAACTCTAATTATGCAGGATCAAGGAACTCTGTCACACCCTATCATCAAGTCCCTAGCCCTCACAGCCTGGATCCTGAGGGGGTAACTGTCAAATTTGAGCCTGCCAGTTGGTGTTACCTCCATCCTCTTGGCCTCCAGAAGAGACTCGACATGGAGATCATATCGATTCAAGAAGGAAAAGTTTGCCTCTGGTGTGAGGGGTGAGCTCTAGACTCTTTCTCATGTTCCACACAAAAACTGTTTGAATACCTTCTGCATCTGTCAGGGTTTACCTCAGTGCAATTAGCACTTATCACCATCTTGTAGAAGGTAAACCCTCTCTCTACAGTCATTAGTTGTTTGCTTCATTCAGGTCTTGCTTCTTATAAAGCCTCCCTTTAAGACTTCTACAGTCTCTTGGGACCTCAAAGTGGTTTTAACTCAGCTAATGAAGGATCCTTTTGCGCCACTGGATATCTGTGGACTGAAGTACTTGACCTACTGTAGAAGATCGTGTTTTTTGTGGCAGTAACTTCAGCATGCTGAGTTAGTGAGTTACAGCTCTAGAAGTGGATTCACCTTTTACAAAGGTTTTCAACAATATGGTAGTTTTGCATACTAATCCCAAATTCCTTTCTAAAGTGGTGTTGGACTTCCATCTTAATTAGTCAATATTCCTTCCAACATTTTTCCCAAGACCCCCCTATGGGTCTCACAAATGGAAGAGCATGTTGCACAAGGACTGATAGAGAGACTCGGCCTTTGATTTGAAGCAGACTAAAGTCCATAGAATGTCTACCCAGTTTTTTGTTTCTTTTGACCCCGTTAGGATGGGGCTGCTGTCAACAGGCATATGTTTTCAATTCGGTTAGCAAATTACATCTCTTTTGTTTATGCCAGGCAGTTCTGATACATGAGGGTCATGTCACGCTCACAACATCTGAGCCATAGCTGCATTGGTAGCTCACTTGCACTCAGCCTCCATAGAAGAGATTTGTAAAGCTGCAACTTGGACCTCTATCAACACATTCACATTTCACTATTGTCTAGAACATGACTCCTGACATGACAGCAGATTCGGCCATTCCGTTCTTCAGAACGGAATTGTAGAACCCAACTCCATTTCCCCTAGATCTCTTTTTACAAGCCTCCCACCTCCTCTTGGAGTTGTATTCTGGTGTTAACTACAACCAGACTGAGGAGGTGAGGTGTGGCATGGGCAGCTTCTAGAAAGGGCTAAAAGAGCAGAGCTCTGTTGGTGATGTCACTCATATGTGAGGACTCATTTTGCTGTCAACAGAGAACAACTGCTACAAGTGAGGTACTCTGTTTTTCTTTCATTTATTTAAATATTCTGCCACCAATAGGTAAAAAGTTTGAAGTGGGGAGATGAATTCTAAGCCAGTTTATTTGTTATTTTCCTTTTTTTGGTGCTTTTAGTCTTTAAAAAATGTGCTTATGTATTCATTTTCTGCCTCCTGGATAATGTCTCCAAATGGGTTAGATTTATATGTTCCAGGGATAGTTTTATAAAGAGTTGCCTAGTTTTAGGCAGTAAGAACATGCATAAATGTTGGTATTTTAGTCATTTACATGTATATGTGGCCACTGATATGCATTAATCACTTATAAAATACAAACAAGTGTAAAACGACATACATTGTTTGCATTGCATACAGTTTTATCAAGAACAGTGTAAATACTACATTGCAAAAGAAGGTGCGGTTATTTACACCAGCTATAAGGCTGGTGTACATGATGACAGTCAAATTTATCACTTATTCTAGTATTTTATAAAGTCAAGTTTTCGTGTACTTGATTTTATAAAATAGGTATAAAATCAGCACATAAAAACGGGGGTGATTTATAAAATTCTCTCTACTGCCTGGGATGACTCTCACTCCTAAACTAGATTATCTTGAAGATATCTCAGTTTCTTTGATGTGAAGCCTCACTTTACAAAAGACGTCTAGATCAAAAAAAGGATGTTCAAGTGGGAGTGTTTGAAATATCCAGTTTTTTGTTTTAAAGACTCATGGAACATTGAGGGCCCTATATTGAGCGGTAGCCGCTATTGCTGCTAAAGTGGCTAGCCACTGCCACTGAACTTTAGACTTGGATATTCAATTCATTGAATATCCAGGTTACCGAGATTGTGATTAAACTAACTGGGCAGTGGAAATATTCAGTTCTACTCGGTTAGCTTCTGCGGCAAATGTTAGGTCACCCTTTAAAATGCCTAACTTCTGCCACATTGTGATAATTGGGCAACGGTGATATTGAGTTGCTGCTCAGTTATCACCTGGTGCCGCCTCCACCCTGTTCCTGGGGTCGTGCAGCTGCTGCACCCACGGATATTCAGCAGCATTAACCAAGTTAGTGCCATTGAATATCCAGGCCAAGGGGATTAATGCAGTTGATATTAAAGTTTTGATGTCACTTCAGTAAGGACAGCAGACAATCCCTCCACTGCCAGACACTGTGAAGTAACAAAACAACTCTGCTAAATGACACTCAGAACTTATTATACCATTACAGCACTAACTCCCATGTCCCAAACAGCAATAATCTTATCTATGAAAAAGCAACATTGCAATATTACCCCAGGCCTTAAAACACCAATATACTGCCTAATGTGAAAACAGAACAAGTGGGACTGCTACAGATATCTACATAGAGATAAACTATATGCTAGCAGAATACCGTAACGTAGCTGTGTGCTAGCAGAATATCATACACGCAAAACACAGAAAGATAGCTCACCAAATATGGAACAAAGGATCACAAATTAGTAACAGAGGCATGAAGGCAAAAATTGAACCGGAAACCTCAGGTAGTCAGATTGTGCATACAGTGCAACGCTGGACAAACAGAACAGAAATGAATTTCTCACTTGCACTGAGCAAAATAGAAAAAGAGAGATGCACACTTCCCAAAACCAGGGATAGTGCTACCATCAGGCGAACATAAGAACATAAGATATGCCATACTGGGTCAGACCAAGGTCCATCAAGCCCAGTATTCTGTTTCCAACAGTGGCCAATCTAGGTCATATGTACCTAGCAGTTTCCCCAAGGGACACAGGTTCCACAATGCTTGTATTGGTTCAAGCATTGATATCCTGGGTCCCTTCTTAATAATGGTTTATGGACCTTTCCTCCAGGAACTTGTCCAAACCTTATTTAAACCCAGCTACACTAACAGCCTTTACTACATCCTCCGGCAACAAATTCCAGAGTTTGATTACACGTTGAGTGAAAAAATATTTTCTTTTCTTAGTCTTAAATAGTTTACCCTGTAGCTTCATTGCATGTCCCCTAGTCTTTCTATATTCTGATAAGGTAAACAATCGATCTACGTTTACCCGTTCCACTCCGTTCATTAATTTATAGACTTCTATCACATCTCCTCTGAGGCGTCTCTTTTCCAGGTTAAAGAGCCCTAACCTTTTTAGCCTTTCTTCATAGGAGTATCCTTCCATCCCCTTTACCATTTTGGTGGCTCTTCTCTGAACCTTTTCTAAAATCGCTATATCCTTTTTAAGATACGGCGACCAGAATTGCACACAATATTCAAGGTGCAGTCTCACCATGGAACGATACAGAGGCATTATAATATCTAAGAACATAAGAACATAAGACATGCCATACTGGGTCAGACCGAGGTCCATCAAGCCCAGTATCCTGTTTCCAACAGTGGCCTATCTAGGTCATACGTACCTAGCAATATCCCCAAAAGACACAGGTTCCACAATGCTTGTACTGGGTCAAGCATTGATATCCTGGGTCCCTTTTTAATAGTGGTTTATGGACCTCTCCTCCAGGAACTTGTCCAAACCTTTTTTAAACCCAGCTATACTAACAGCCCTTACTACATCCTCCGGTAACAGATTCCAGAGTTTTGATTACACGTTGAGTGAAAAAATATTTTCTCTTATTTGTCTTAAATAGTTTACCCTGTAGCTTCATTACATGTCCCCTAGTCTTTCTATATTCTGATAGCGTAAACAATTGATCCACGTTTATCCGTTCCACTCCATTCATTAATTTATAGACCTCTATCATATCTCCCCTCAGCCGTCTCTTTTCCAGGTTAAAGAGCCCTAACCTTTTTAGCCTCTCTTCATAGGAGTAGCCTTCCATCCCCTTCACCAATTTGGTGGCTCTTCTCTGTACTTTTTCTAATAACGCTATGTCCTTTTTAAGATACGGTGACCACAATTGCACACAATATTCAAGGTGCGGTCGTACCATGGAGCGATACAGAGGCATTATAATATCCTTTGTTTTATTCTCCATCCCTTTCCTTATGATACCTAGCATTCTATTTGCTTTCTTGGCCGCCGCTGCACACTGGGCGGAGGGTTTTAACATGTTATCCACGATGACTCCTAAATCTTTTTCCTGGGTGGTGGTTTCTAATGTGGAGCCTTGCATCGTGTAACTATAGTGTGGGTTGTTCTTTCCTAGGTGCATAACTTTGCATTTGTCCACATTAAATTTCATCTGCCATTTGGATGCCCAGTCTTCCAATTTATCCAGATCCTCCTGCAGTTTTCCACAATCCTCTTGGGTTTTAACAACTTTAAACAGTTTTGTGTCATCTGCAAATTTGATAACCTCACTAGTTATTCCCTTTTCCAGGTCATTTATGAATATGTCAAAAAGTAGCGGACCCAGTACAGATCCCTGGGGTACTCCACTATTCACCTTTTTCCATTGGGAATATTGGCCATTTAGCCCTACCCTCTGCTTTCTATCTTTTAACCAGTTCCCGATCCACAATAGTACACTGCCTCCTATCCCATGACTTTTTAGCTTCGCGAAAAGTCTCTGATGGGGGACCTTGTCAAAAGCTTTCTGGAAGTCCAGATACACTATATCAACCGACTCACCTTTGTCTACCTGTTTATGCACACCTTCAAAAAAACATATCAGATTAGTAAGACAAGATCTTCCTTGTCTAAAGCCATGTTGGCTGTCTCCCATTAGGCCATGACTATCTACATGCTGTGTAATTTTGTTCTTTATGATGGTTTCTACCATTTTCCCTGGTACTGACGTCAGGCTCACCGGTCTGTAATTTCCTGGGTCACCCCTGGAACCCTTTTTAAAAATTGGTGTTACGTTGGCGACCCTCCAATCTTCAAGTATTACAGATGATTTTAATGAAAGTTCACAGATTACCAATAGCAGGTCTGCAATCTCATATTTCAGTTCTTTCAACACTCTGGGATGTATACCATCCGGTCCAGGTGATTTGCTACTATTCAGTTTATCAAATAGTTGTAATATATCTTCCCAGTGTAGCGATATTTCTCTCAATTCCTCTGCAGTATCACCTTTAAATACCACTTCAGTCTTGGGTAACATCCCTACATCTTCCTCAGTAAAGACCGAAGCAAAGAATTCATTCAGTCTCTCTGCTATAGCCTTGTCTCCTCTTACTGCCCCTTTTACCCCTCTATCATCTAATGGTCCAATTGACTCTCTCACAGGCCTTTTGCTACGAATGTACTTGAAAAAGTCTTTATTTCGTGTTTTTGCTTCCGTAGCAAGTTTCTTCTCAAATTCCCGCTTTGCCTGCCTTATCAATGCTTTGCATTTAACTTGCCAGTGCTTGTGCTGTTTCCAGTTTTCATCATTTGGCTCTTTTTTCCATTTCCTGAAGGTTGCTTTTTTGGCAGCAACAGCCTCTCTGACCTCACCTTTAAACCATGCTGGCAGTTTTTGAACTTTCTTCCACTTTTCTTAATGCGTGGAATACAGCTGGTCTGGGCTTCGAGGATAGTATTTTTAAATAACACCCAAGCTTGCTGTAAGTCTTTAACCTTTGGAACCGCTCCTTTTAGTTTTTTTCCTAACTATATTCCTCATTCTATCATAGTCTCCCTTTTGAAAGTTAAAAGGTAGTACTGTGGATTCCTTTACTATCTGTCCTCCACTAATTAAATCAAACATGATCATACTATGATCACTATTGCCAAGTGGTCCCAACACCCTTATTTCTTGCACCAGATCTGGCGTTCCACTAAGGACTAGGTCCAGTATGGCTTCCCCTTTGGTCGGTTCATGAACCAGCTGCTCCAAGAAGCAGTCATTTATTCCATCTAGAAACTTTATCTCTTTAGCTTGTCCTGCCGTGACACTGACCTAGTCGATACCGGGGTAATTGAAATCACCCATTATTACTACTCTGTTGTGACTTTTGTTAGCTTCCTTGATTTCTTTGAGCATTTCATCATCCATTTGTTCATTCTGGCCAGGCGGTCGATAGTATACTCCCACTGCCATCACCTTCCCCTTCATAAATGGAATTTCAATCCATAGAGATTCTACAGCAAATTTTGTTCCCTGCAAAACTTTAATCCTTTCCGACTCAATGCCCTCTCTAACATAGAGCGCAACCCCTCCACCAATTTGATCAGCTCTATCATTACGATATAGTTTGTATCCAGGTATCACAGTGTCCCACTGGTTATCCTCCTTCCACCATGTCTCTGAGAGTGCAATCATATCTAACCTCTCATTTAGTGCTATATATTCTAACTCTCCCATCTTATTGTTTAGACTTCTAGCATTGGCATACAAGCATTTTAGAGACTGTATTTTATTCATATTAATCTGGCTATTGGTAGGCATGGGTAATTTGGAATCTTTATGCTCTGTCTGCTCCTTACTCAAGGGCATTTGGGCTACTATACTCCCTTTTGGAACCTCACTGCTTTTGGTAGTATCCTTCAAGGATACCTTTGTCCGAACCATGCGCTCCTGCGTGACTGTCGGCTCTCCCCTATTTTCTAGTTTAAAAGCTTCTCTATCTCTTTTTTAAAGGTTAATGCCAGCAGTCTGGTCCCATCCTGATTAAGGTGAAGCCCATCCCTTCGGAAGAGCCCCCCCTTTCCCCAGAATGTTCCCCAGTTCCTAACAAATCCAAAACCCTCATCCTTGCACCATTGTCTCATCCACGCATTGAGACTCCGGAGCTCTGCCTGTCTTTTGGGTCCTGCACGTGGAACAGGAAGCATTTCGGAGAACGCTATCCTGGAAGTTCTGGATTTCAACTTTCTACCTAAAAGCTTAAATTTAGCCTCCAGAACTTCCCTACCACATTTTCCTATGTCATTGGTACCAACATGTACCAAGACAGCAGACTCCTCCCCAGCACTATCTACGATCCTATCTAGGCGGTGCGTGAGGTCTGCTACCTTCGCACCAGGCAGGCATGTTACCAGGCGATCCTCACGTCCACCAGCCACCCAGCTATCTACATTCCTAATGATTGAATCACCAACTATAACAGCTGTCCTGACCCTCCCCTCTTGGGCACATGGCCCTGGAGAAACGTCCTCGGTGTGAGAGGGTTTTACATCACCTGGAGGACAGGTCCTAGTTACAGGATCACTTCCTGCCACACCAGGGTGATGCTCTCCTATCACGTGACCTCTCTCCTCCATGGCAACAGGGATGCTGCCAGACTGTAGGTGGGACTTCAGGACTATATCCCTGTAGGTCACGTCCATGTACTTCTCTGTCTTTCTTATGTCTTCCAGGTCTGCTACTCTAGCCTCTAGAGAACGGACTTGTTCCCTGAGAGCAAAGAGTTCTTTGCACTTAGTGCATACGTAAGACCTCTCACCAACTGGGAGAAAATCATACATGTGACATTCAATGCAAAAGACCGGAGAACCCCCATCTTGTTGCTGGACTTCTGTCTGCATCTTAGTTTAAAGCTTGTGTTTAGATCTTTTAAATTCTGTATATAATAAGGATTGGTGTAGATGCTTATACCAATAAAAGTGTATCTAATATCCCTAATACACCTTGTGTACCTGAAGCTTAATTAATCTCAGGTCCTCCGTGTATGACTGATTTGGATAACGAGCTGCACCTGAGAGCAGCCCCTTTCCTCTAAGATGTGCAAGTACCTATAAAACTACAATTACCCCAGGGGTGGGTGGGTGCTTTGGAGGGAGGGAGATAAGTCCTATTAAAGAGGGCAGTTACAAGGTACCCTGTCCTGAACCCTCAGCAGGGGGGAGGGGGGTACCACACAAAGCCCAGTTAGTTGAGAGAGGCAAGGTAAGTTACAGCTGAGAAAGATGAACTAGCACACCACTAAGACAAACAATAAATAATTAAATAAACAGTTAGACAAACAATAAATAGTTAAATAAACAGCTAGAACTCACAGCAAGGTGTCTCAGGAGGCAAAATCCACTTTTCTAGCAGAGCACTGTAAAAAGCACTGCTCCTCTCTGATCAGAGAGAAGCAAACTAAAAACAGACTATGCACACGTGGAGGAAACAGGAAGAAGGCTACACAATACCTCAGCAGGAGGGGGGGAGGGGTTCCCAGGCACTCAATAGTACACCCCCACTGCCATTGCCTTCCCCCTTTTACATGGAATTTCAATCCATATAGATTCTACAGCAGATTTTGTTTCCTGCAAAACTTTAATCCTTTCTGACTCAATGCCCTCTCTAACATAGAGAGCAACCCCTCCACCATTCCTTTCCTTATCATACCTAGCATTCTATTTGCTCTCTTGGCCGCTGCTGCACACTGGGCCGAGGGTTTTAACATGGTATTCACAATGACGCCTAAATCTTTTTCCTGGGTGGTAGTTCCTAATGTGGAACCTTGCATCGTGTAACCATAGTTTGGGTTGTTCTTCCCTAGGTGCATAACCTTGCACTTGTCCACATTAAATTTCATCTGCCATTTTGATGCCCAGTCTTCCAATTTATCAAGATCCTCTTGCAATTTCCACAATCTTCTTGGGTTTTAACAACTTTAAATAGTTTTGTGTCATCTGCAAATTTGATAACCTCACTCGTTATTCCACTTTCCAGGTCATTTATGAATATGTCAAAAAGCAGCGGACCCAGCACAGATCCTTGGGGTACACCACTATTCACCTTTCTCCATTGGGAAAATTGGCTATTTAGCCCTACCCTCTGCTTTCTATCTTTTAACCAGTTCCTGATCCACAATAGTACACTGCCTCCTATCCCATGACTCTTTAGTTTTGCCAAAAGTCTCTCATGAGGGACCTTGTCAAAGGCTTTCTGAAAGTCCAGATACACAATATCAACCGACTCACCTTTGTCTACCTGATTATTCACTCCTTCAAAAAAACATAACAGATTAGTAAGACAAGATCTTCATTGTCTAAAGCCATGTTGGCTGTCTCCCATTAGGTCATGACTATCTACATGCTGAGTAATTTTATTCTTTATGATGGTTTTTACCATTTTTCCTGGTACTGATGTCAGGCTCACCGGTCTGTAGTTTCCCAGATCACCCCTGGAACCCTTTTTAAAAATTGGTGTTACATTGGCGATCCTCCAATCTTCAGTTATTAGAGATGATTTTAATGATAGTTCACAGATTACTAATAGCAGGTCTGCAATCTCGTATTTCAGTTCTTTCAACACCCTTGGATGTATACCATCCGGCACAGGTGATTTGCTACTCTTCAGTTTATCTAATAGTTGTAATACATCTTCCCGATGTATCGATATTTCCTTCAATTCTTCTGCACCTTTAAATACCACTTCAGTCATGGGTAACATCCCTACATCTTCCTCAGTAAAGACTGAAGCAAAGAATTCATTCAGTCTCTCCGCTATCGCCTTGTCGCCTCTTAGTGCTCCTTTAACCCCTTTATCATCTAATGGACCAACTGACTCTCTCACAGGTTTTTTGCTACGAATGTACTTGAAAAGGTTTTTACATCGCGATTTTGCTTCCGCAGCAAGCTTCTTCTCAAATTCTCCCTTTGCCTGCCTTATCAATGCCTTGCATTTGACTTGCCAGTGCTTGTGCTGTTTCCAGGTTTTGTCGTTTGGCTCTTTTTTCCATTTCCTGAAAGATGCTTTTTTGGCAACAACAGCCTCTCTGACCTCACCTTTAAACCATGCTGGCAGTTTTTTGGACTTCCTTCCACTTTTCTGAAAGCGCAGAATACAGCTGGTCTGGGCTTCCAAGATAGTATTTTTCAACAACAGCCAAGCCTGATGTACGTCTTTAACCTTTGCAACTGCTCCTTTTAGTTTTTTCTTAACTGTTTCCTCATTTTATCATAGTCTCCCTTTCGAAAGTTGAAAGGTAGTACTGTGGATTTCCTTACTATCCCTCCTCCACTAATTAAATCAAAGGCGATCATGCTATGATCACTATTGCCAAATGGCCCCAACAACCTTATCTCTTGCACTAGATCTGGTGTTCCACTAAGGACTAGGTCTAATATGGCTTCCCCTCTGGTCGGTTCATGAACCAGCTGCTCCAAGAAGCAGTCATTTATTTCATCTAGGAACTTTATCTCCCTAGCATGTTCTGACGTGACACTGACCCAGTCGATACCGGGGTAGTTGAAATCACCCATTATTATTACTGCACTGTAACATTTGTTAGCTTCCTTGATTTCTTTGAGCATTTCATCATCCATTTGGTCATTCTGGCCAGGCACTCGATAGTCCACCAAAAAACAGCAAGCCGCTACGTGGGCAACTAGGAACCAGTCAGAAACGTGGCAGGAGGTTCAAAGGTTGCCTTTATTATTCCACGGATCAGGTGTGCCAACCCGACACAGGCCGTGTTTCATACACCACTTCCTCAGGGGTTGAGGGCTCACTAAAAAACATTCATATATATGTTAAATAAAACTACAACAAACAAAACATGTGCAATAATACCATAAACCCTAACAAATTAATACAATGCATATCATAAACATTAAAACAATAAATACATAAATAATTAAAATGTGATAAACCAATGATAAAAACAAACATGTTGCCATAAATAATAAATAAATAACTATAAATACTAGTAAAACATAATGTAAAAAATATCATGTACCAGGAAGCACAATGATTGTACTAAATGTAAACCTGTACAAAACAACAACATGAAAAAGGAGGAGAAGAGAGAGGAGGAGAACTAGGAGGATGTGTAAGAATATATAATACACTACATAAAAATGCAACCTACTGCAACGTGTTTCAAAATAAGAGGAGATAGGAAGTGGATCATGGGAACCATATAAATTGATCCAAGTAACCATCAAAATATCATATAAATTGTAAAAGTATAAATATAAAACATGAATTTATGGAATAGTACAGATAAAAAATAATAAAAGACACATAAAATATCATATAAAAACCTACCACTGTGACCAGCCAAACGGAAACGCGCTTTGATTGGCGGAACCTTGGAAAACACCTGCCTCACACATGCGATGTAGAATAAACTCTATTTGAAATAAATAAATAAATGCATGATTAAAAAGCTGAACAAAAACATTAAAATTGCGCCAAAAAGGAGGCCAATACGATATTTTATGTGTCTTTTATTATTTTTTATGTAGTGTATTATATATTCTTACACATCCTCCTAGTTCTCCTCCTCTCTCTTCTCCTCCTTTTTCATGTTGTTGTTTTGTACAGGTTTACATTTAGTACAATCATTGTGCTTCCTGGTACATGATATTTTTTACATTATGTTTTACTAGTATTTATAGTTATTTATTTATTATTTATGGCAACATGTTTGTTTTTATCATTGGTTTATCATATTTTAATTATTTATGCATTTATTGTTTTAATGTTTATGATATGCATTGTATTAATTTGTTAGTGTTTATGGTATTATTGCATATGTTTTGTTTGTTGTAGTTTTATTTAACATATATATGAATGTTTTTTAGTGAGCCCTCAACCCCTGAGGAAGTGGTGTACGAAACACGGCCTGTGTCGGGTTGGCACACCTGATCCGTGGAATAATAAAGGCAACCTTTGAACCTCCTGCCACGTTTCTGACTGGTTCCCAGGCACTCGATAGTACACCCCCACTGCCATTGCCTTCCCCCTTTTACAAGGAATTTCAATCCATATAGATTCTACAGCAGATTTTGTTTCCTGCAAAACTTTAATCCTTTCTGACTCAATGCCCTCTCTAACATAGAGAGCAACCCCTCCACCAATTTGATCAGCTCTATCATTACGATATAGTTTGTACCCAGGTATCACAGTGTCCCACTGGTTGTCCTCCTTCCACCATGTCTCTGATATTCCAATCATATCTAACCTTTCATTTAGTGCTATATATTCTAACTCTCCCATCTTATTTTTTAGACTTCTAGCATTTGCATACAAGCATTTTAGAGAATGTATTTTATTCATATTAATTTGGCTATTGTTAGACATGGGTAATTTGGGATCCTTAAGCTCTGTCTGCTCCATACTTGAGGGCATTTGGGCTACTTTACTCTTTTGTGGAACCTCTCTGGTTTTGGTAGTATCCTTCAAAGATACATTCTTCCGAACCATCCGCTCTTGGGCGACTGTCGGCTTTCCCCTAATATCTAGTTTAAAAGCTGCTCTATCTCCTTTTTAAAGGTTAATGCCAGCAGCCTGGTTCCATCCCGGTTAAGGTGTAGCCCATCCCTTCGGAAGAGCCCCTCCTTTCCCCAGAATGTTCCCCAGTTCCTAACAAATCCAAAACCCTCATCTCTGCACCATTGTCTCATCCACACATTGAGACTCCGGAGCTCTGCCTGCCTTTTGGGTCCTGTGCGTTGTACAGGAAGCATTTCAGAGAATGCTACCCTGGAAGTTCTGGATTTCAACTTCCTACCTAAAAGCCTAAATTTAGCCTCCAGAACCTCCCTACCACATTTTCCTATGTCATTGGTACCGACATGTACCAAGACAGCAGACTCCTCCCCAGCACTATCTAAGACCTTATCTAGGTGATCACCTGGAGTGCCATCCTTCCAGGGGCACTACTGTTGCCCCTCTTGGGACCTGCAGCAGTGGCAATGGCCACAAGCAGTCCCGCAATGCTTACCTTAAAACTTCGGCACCATGGAACTATTTGTTTCTGCCTCCTCCGACACTCGATGCCAACTTACTGTTTGCTCCCCACTCTGTGAATGCATGTACATCTTCTAGTTCAGTACTGTTCAATTGAAAGATCCAGCTTTATTCTCTCTTCAGTAACTCTTTTGCCTGATCAACTCCTCTTACATTTAGAGGTACAAAATCTATGCAAAAATGATACTGAATCCATGTTCATAACTGCACAATGAATTACAAGTGGTGTTTCTGTAGAAAGTTTTTTGTGAAATATTGCAGATAGTCTGGACATCCCAACTTGGGCATTCCTTTTTTTGACAAGATGTCCTATGCAGACTGTGCCTTTACTAGAATATGTCTTAGAAAGAAAGGATGAGGACCAGAACAATGCTCTGCCTCCACCACTGTAAGACCCAAGATGATCTAAATGAAATGATGTTGTCAGTCTGGGTTTCATCCCCCCTTTAAGTACTGAACCAGCTTTTGTGTTCCTTTTTGATGATTTACGTTGGACCTTGGATAGACGGTGGGACACAGGTACGTTGTTTTTTTTTTTTTTTTTCAGTTTAAGCACTGTCTACAGTGCCTTTGACCATAAGATTCATTTAGACCATCTTGGGTCTTACAGTGGTGGAGGCAGAGCATTGTTCTGGTCCTCATCCTTTCTTTCTAATCACATGGCTATGCATCACCTCTTCTGGAAGAAGAGAAGTTAACCACTTAAGAATAAAGTGAAATAGTTACTTTGCTAGTTACTCAAAAGACTGCTTCAAATCTTAGTTTGGAGAATCAAATGTCTACCATGCGTTGTCATCTAAGGTTCATTCAGTAAGGAAGATTCACTTTACTCCTATGCATGTGCTAAGGATCTGTACTTGAGCCATCTGAAGAACAGAAAAATAGTGGGGTGGCATGCTGACTTTGGAGTGGGTTGTCATAGAAAGGTCTTGGTGACAGAGTATCCTCTCTGCCCCTCGGGATCCTATAAAATACAAAAAATGCTCGGTCAAGCCAGAAATCTACCTCACCAAATTGGATTTACAGGGGACTCAGCTATAGATATTGTGCTGAACAGGGATTTAAGGGCAATATGCAATATGTAAGCGACAAGCGATACGAGAGAGTGATCTAAGATGACCATGTATGTTGTTGTACCTGTTTGGCTCTTGTTGCAGTAATGGAGTTGGAGAAATTTGGTGGATCTGTGGACTATGTGGAAGAGATATTAGTAGCATGTAAGAGTAGAGTATGAAGGACTCTTGTGTCAGCAGAAACTTTAATGGACTATCCCCCCAAAAGAGTCTGTTTTCTGTGGTCTATTGCTACTGAAGGAATACCTAATACAGGATTTAAAAGACTGTTCGCAGAGGATCTGAACTGTCTTTACACCTCTCTGATACAGCCAACAAACATAATACAGTATTTCCACTAATACAAAAAGTTATTCATCCAAAATATCCAACCCCTGGTACCATGAGAGATTAGCTCTTCCTGAACGGTAATTACACCAAAAAGAAAGAATTTGGAGGAAGACTAACTCAGTCTCTTTTTTACAATTATTCAAAGAAACATCTCATTTATACATTTTTAATATCAATAAAGCTAAGAAAACTTTCAATTCACAATGGATTAATAATAATCCAGCCAAGGAACTTTTCAAAATCCTTGCTGAGCTGTGCTCACCCTTGGTCTCTCAATCTATCATCCCCAGTAAAGAACATTTTATTTTCTTCTTTCATCCCCTAAAAATTATTTTCTTCTTACTTCCCCTAAAAATAGGACCATTCTCACTGTTGGTAAAATAGAATCTCCCCATAGACTTGTATCCAGTTCTGCCCCTTCTACTGAAAACTCAGGATCATGGTCCTCTTTTGAGGTAGTAACTATGGTCTGTTTGCAATATAGAAACATAGAAACACGATGGCAGAAAAAGACCACATGGCCTATCTAGTCTGCCCTTTCATATCAACTACAATAGTTCCCTTTTTGCCTTTAAAAATCCTCTGTGTTTGTCACATGCTTTTTTGAATTCAGATACTGTCCTCATGTCCATCACCTCCACTGGTTGACTATTCCACACATCTACCACTCTTTCTGTAAAGAAATATTTCCACAGATTTCTTTGTAAAATAAGCCCGCAAAATTCTATCCTTATCTATCTCTGATAACAATGTAACCAATAAAGTGGCCCTTGAGGAAATATCATCAGAGGTCGATTCCAAAAAAGCAGAAATATCTAATGTAGAGTAAATAACTTGATCATGTGGGGGAGCCACCTCACCCTCGCCCCTTAATTGCTGAGCTACACTTCTTGGGGAAACATAATATATTTTTGAAACAGCAATTGAATTGAAATCAACAATCAACAAATTCTCTTTAAGGTATTTTTGAAACAACAATATTGGAGACAGATAATGTGTACGTGGAAAATTCAATAAACGAAGATTCTTAGATCGTAAAGAGTTCTCCAACATCTCATCCTGACGATGCAGAGAACTAAAATCTTGAACAAAAGTAGCCAAAACATCCTTTCTAGCTAATCCATCTGACTCCAATGATTCAGTTCTCTGTTCCACAGTCCTCAATCGCTTATCATGGTCAGAACGTTTCTGAACAGTAGCCTTAGAAAAGTCTGAAATTTTCTGCAAAGAAGCCCCTAACACAGACTCAATACGAGAAGTCACAAGCCAAATATCTTTCAAAGATAAATCTGCAGGCGGAGCTTGAGCTTCCCCAACCGAGGAAAAAGTTATCACAGAAGGCAAAGGGGGAGGTAGTTCCTCCATTCTCAGAAAGAAAACCGGAAGCGATTCCCTTTCATAAACCACTTTACCTGAACCCGATACAGGTAAATCCAAAATGGGCAACTGCTTAGTCTCTTGACTGGGGGGAGTAAACCCCAGTAAGCGGGAATCTTCATAAGAGGAAGAAGTACTCACTGCTGACATTTCCACCGATCCAAAACGAGATGTCTCCAGGGCCACGCAAGTGCGACGCAAGACGTTTTTAGAATTGCGTCCACGTGTACTAGCCCTTGGAGTTCTTTTCCATCTTAAATTTCTGTGTAAATGTCTTATAATTTTTCAGGGTAAAAGATTTGGTTTTTTTGAGGTTGTTCAGTTGTTGGAATTTTTAAAGGATAAGACCTAGAAATGTAGTCTTGTAGGAGTATTGGCTATTATACCCTGGGAAATAGAATGGGTGAGATGTATTTCTTTTTGCACCTCCTTGAAGTGGTATCACACTTTTATTTCTTTAGATGCTCTGTTTTATCTGTTATTTTGATGATATGGATAATGTTTTTCCTGTATTGTAAATAAAAATTTCTATATATATATAAAAAAAGAAATATTTCCACATATTACTCCTGAGTCCCTTTCACTCTCATCTTCTGTCCCCTCGTAGCAGAGCTTGCCTTCAATTGAAAGAGACCTTCCTGTGCATTTATGCCCAAGAGGTATTTAAATGTCTCTATCATATCACCCTTATCCTGCCTTTCCTCTAAAGTATACATATTAAGATCTTTAAATCTGTCCTCATATGCTACATAACGAAGACCACTAACCATTTTAGTAATCCACCCTCTGTACTGACTCCAACCTGCTAATATCCTTTTGAAGGTGCGGTCTCCAGAATTGCATACAATTCTCCAAATGAGGACACACCAGAGAATTATACAGAGGCATTATCACCTCCTTTTTTCTGCTGGCCATTCCTTTCCCAGTATACCCAAGCATCCTTCTGGCTTTTGCAGTTGCCTTTTCTATCTATTAATCCACTTTAAGATAACCAGACACAATTACGCCCAGGTCCCGCTCTTCTTTTGTAGACAGAAGTGCCTTACTGCTTACACTGTACTTTCCTTTGGATTTTTGCAGCCCAAATGCATGATCCTGCATTTTTTAGCATGAAATTCCAGCTGTCAAATTCTAGACCATTCTTCAAGCTTAGCTAGATCCCTCCTCATGTTATCTACACCTTCCTGGGTGTCTATTGCAGATTTTGGTATCATCCGCAAAGAGGCAAACCTTACCCGATAGCCCTTCCGCTATATCACTAAAAAAGACCTGCCGCTGGTGAATCCATGCTGCCTTGGATCCTGCAATCCATTGGACTCCGGAGTCCTCACTATTCTCTCTTTTAATACCCTTTCCAATAATTTACTAAACACGGAGGTTAAACTAACCAGCCTGTAGTTCTCAATGTTATCCTTATGTCTGCCTTTGTGTAAAGGGACCACATGTGCCTTTCTCCAGTCCTCTGGCGTCACTCCTGACTCCAAAGAGGCATTTAAAAAGTCAGACAGTGGAGCTGCTAGGACGTCCCCCAAGTTTCCTCAGTATTCCTAGATGTATCCCGAATTCTTATTACTACATCAGCCTTAGACCCTTTGCCTTCCCTGTATATGAAGTCCCAACTCAAGCCATTACATCACTGTATTCTTGATATGATTAACACTTCACTTAAAATGGTTTTTTTACCATTAGTTGGAAAAAGGCAGTAATTAAGCCTATTCTGAAAAAAGTATTTACTGAGCTCAATCTTTTCAAAACTATCACCCAGTTCCTACTCTTTCTTTTTTTAGTAAAAATGACTGAAAAAATTGTTTTTATCCAAATTAGAGACTTTATAGAGAAGAGGAATATATTGCGCTCCCACCAGTCAGGCTTTAGACCACATCATAGTACAGAAACTTGTTTAACGTTTATGCTTAGTGAAATTTATGCTTAGTGAAACAGAATACTGGGCTTGATGGACCTTGGTCTGACCCAGTATGGCATATCTTATGTTCTTATGTGCTTATATATTCATAAATTTCTGGACTCTAGTCATATTGCTATTGTAGTATCATTAGATCTATCTGCAGTGTTGAATCTTGTTGATCATGATCTTTTGTTTTCCTGATTTGCAGAGATTGGAATTACAAATACAATTCTTCAATTGCTCTCTTCTTTTGTGTCGGACTGATCATTCTCTGTCCAAAGTAATTCTCTGCTCTCCACTTCAAGTAATCTTTCCTGTGGTTTACCTCAGGGATCAATTATATCACCTATTCTCTTTAATATTTTTCTAGCTCCTCTGTAGCCTTTGAACTAGTGAATGGCATTTGTTTAACACTGGTTAAAATCCAACCTACTTAAATTAAACCCCTACGTTTGATGCCACTGGTGGACATCTGCCCAGCCACCACCTGGTCTTCCACTCATACCTTTGCAGCACATTACTGCCTGGAGAGGGAGTCCCGTCAGGACTCGGCCTTTGGCCAGGCGGTTCTCCGTAATTTGTTTGGGGTTTAAGCAACTCCTGCCCTCCGACCCTTCTTGTTCAGGCTATTGGAAACATGGCTTTCCATGGACACGGGGGTCTTCGGGCTTGCCTTCAGATTCATTGGCAACTTCTCATGACTCTGCCATGATTTTTCCTACAGATCCTCGGTAGTCTATAGCTAAGGAGTCCCATATGTGAGGACTTACTTCCTGCTTGTTCCTGGAGAAAGCGTAGTTACTCACCTATAACAGGTTTCTCCAGGGACAGCAGGAATCAGTCCTCACAACCCTCCCTCCTCCCCTTGGAGTTACTGTCCCTTTTTGCCATCTTCTTGGTAGGGCTCTAGCTATGGCACCTGGCTGAATAAGATGGCACTCTTGGGTGGGAAGGGGACCACACATGCATGGTGGCATTCCTAAAGGCTTTCTTTGAAAGCTGGGGAAATGCTCCACGTGGGCTCTGTCTGTGCCGATGTCACCCATATGTGAGGACTGATTCCTGCTGTCCCTGGAGAACACTTTTTACAGGTGAGTAACTACGCTTACCTTCTCCCCCCCATGCAGACCTACCCATGACTGGCGGTATTTAAAGGTGATACTGCAGAAGAATTGAAAGAAATTTTGCTACACCGGGAAGATGTCTTACAACTGTTTCATAAAATGAAAAGTAGCAAATCATCTGGACCAAATGGAATACATCCAAGGGTGTTGAAAGAACTGAAATATGAGATTGCAGACCTGCTACACAGGTACACTACCAAAAACCTGCCTCCAGTTTTGCAACTGATTCCTATAGATTTTGGGGTGCTGAATCCAGGAAAAATAGCCAAAATGTTCCATCACGTCACGTTTTCTTGCAAAATTAGATTTCTTACCCATATAAGGAATGTTCACATAATTTCTTTTTAGCCGACTGCAGTTTATTTTATTGGCCCAAAATAGAGGTTGTAATGGTTAACTAACTAGAAACACTCCCTCATGATATTTTAGAGTGTTTTGTATTCATTTTATACAATAACAGGACAATTGGGAGGCGGGGGGCTAAATCCAGTACTTGCGCTGGCGCATGTTCTTTCCTGTTCGCCTCGCCTCGTTCGCTCGCTCAAACACGGTGGTTGCGACATGGACGTTCCTGTCAAATTTCAGTTTCTTGCAAGTTCATTATTACCTTTTGTTTGCTCAGTCGTAATCCAGCTTTATTCCGAAGTGGTTCACTACAGTTGTAGTTTGCAGTGCTGTGTATTTGTGATGGCTCACAGAGCCAGAGGTTGCGTCAACTCTCCGGACAGTTTTTGTTTTATTTGTAGGGAATATACCGTGAAAAAGCGGCAGAGGAACATTTCTGCATTTATTTAAAAAGTATATATCGCCTATTTCGGTTTGAAGTTAGGCGATCAAGACAAACCGTGGGCTCCTCACAAAGTGTGCAAGACATGTGAGGAAGATCTACGCTTATGGATGAAAGGTAAAATACAAGCATTTCGTCTCGGAATACCTATGATGTGGCGTGAACAAAGAGACCACAGCAGTGACTGCTATTTTTGCTCTTGCATTGTGAAGGGATACAACTTAAAAAATAAGAACATAATAAGTTACCCCAACCTTCCCTCAGCAATTAGGCCTATGCCTCATAGCAACGAAGTACCTGTGCCTGAACCACCAAAATCTTTGGATCATATTTGTGTGGACGGTTCTGATCATGATGAGACTCATCAGATGGCTTTTCCCGATGAGTCCAGTACTTCCGAGTTTGAAACTGAACCAGATCCGAAACCTGAACTTTTCTCTCAAGCTGAATTGAATGATTTAGTCCGGGATTTAGGACTCCCAAAAGATGCTGCCCAACTGCTAGGTTCTCGGCTTAAACAGAAAAATCTATTGTCACCAGGAACAACTTTTTATTGGTACCGCAACCGCGAGACACAATTTTTGAAGTATTTCAGCAAAGAGGAAGATTTGGTATTTTGCAACGATATATACGGAGTGATGGAAAAGTTTAAACTCAAGTATGATCCTGCTGAATGGCGGCTGTTCATTGATTCGTCAAAAGACAGCATAAAAGGTGTTCTTCTTCATAATGGCAACACATTCGCTTCAGTTCCTATTGCTCACTCTGTTATTCTCCAAGAAAAATACGAGAATTTGGCCCTGATTCTTCAGAAGATTCGTTATGATGAGCATAAGTGGATGATTTGTGGAGACTTTAAAATTCTATCCATGCTATTAGGGCAGCAATCCGGTTTCACCAAATATCCCTGCTTCCTTTGCTTGTGGGATAGCCGGGCCCGCGACCTACACTGGGGGAAAAAAGACTGGCCAATTCGGGAGTATTTGAGACCCGGTGAGAAAAATGTTCTTCATGAGAGCTTGGTACCTCGTGATAAAATTCTATTACCACCTCTCCACATTAAGTTGGGTCTCATTAAGCAATTCATCAAGTCCCTTCCAAAAGATGGTGAGTGCTTTCGGTACCTTTGCTCAAAGTTCCCCCGACTTTCTGAAGCAAAGCTAAAGGAAGGAGTGTTTGTTGGCCCTGATATAAGGAAACTCATTTCAGATGGAGCATTCGCTGAAACGATGTCTGAGAAGGAAAAAGAAGCCTGGGATTCCTTCAAGGATGTTGTTCTCAAATTCTTGGGGAACAGGCGGGATGAGAACTATAAGGATATTGTTGCCAGGATGCTCAATGCCTTCAAAGAACAAGGCTGTAACATGAGCCTGAAAGTCCATTTCTTGCACTCCCATGTGAACTACTTTCCCGAAAACTTGGGGGCGTACAGTGAAGAACAAGGTGAAAGGTTTCACCAGGACATCAAGGACGCAGAGAGAAGGTACCAAGGAAGATGGAACACCACTATGATGGCTGATTTCTGCTGGTTGCTGCTGCGGGAAACCCCAGATGAAAAATACGCCAAGCAGCGCACCAAGAGAAGCATTCGGGGGAAGAAGAAACGGGCCCACCAGGAGATTGATTGACCCAAGAATGACTTTAAAATCTAAACTGTGTTGACAAATATCGTGTTTTTACTAAACTTTGAAATAAAAATTTGCTAGTTATTACCACAGTGTCGGATCTCATTTATTAGAATTTTATTTTCACACCATCGGGTGTTTGTCTTCATGTATTGCAATGGTGCGGTATGCGTTTTCTATTCTTACATACATACCTGTACAACATTTTTTGCACATTTCTTTGCTTTGCTTTGTGTCTAACCTCGCTCTTATATGCTCAATGTTTGTGCACATGTATGTGGCTGTTTTAAGTGCAGACAATTTTGCTACCATCACAGTGTGTTTTGTTGACATTACTCTATTCTTATGTGCTGCCTTGTTACAATTTTCTTTATTCTTATTTGAATAACTACTAAACAATTAGTATAAAGAATTCATCCAAGAAACTTTTATCTCGATCGCACTCAATCTGAAACGTTCACCTCAAACTGCTAACCCAATGTAGCAAAAAATCTGTACGTGATGGAGCAAATTGGTTACCAGATTTGGATTCAGCGCACCAAAAAACGTCAAAATCAATCGAAACATTAGAGGCAGTTTAAAAAAATTTTTTTTTAGTGTACCTGTGCTATTAGTAATCTGTGAACTATCATTAAAATCATCTGCGATACCTGAAGATTGGAGGATTGCCAATGTAACGTCAATTTTTAAAAAGGGTTCCATGGGTGATCCGGGAAACTACAGACCGGTGAGCCTGACGTCAGTACCGGGAAAAATGGTAGAAACCATCATAAAGAAAAAAATTACTCAGCATGTAGATATTCATGGCTTAATGGGAGACAGCCAACATGGCTTTAGACAAGCAAGATCTTGTCTTACTAATCTGTTATGTTTTTTTGAATGTGTGAATAAACAGGTAGACAAAGGTGAGTCAGTTGATATAGTGTATCTGGACTTTAGAAAGCCTTTGACAAGGTCCCTCATCAGAGACTTTTGGCAAAACTAAAAAGTCATGGGATAGGAGGTGATGTACTATTGTGGATCAGGAACTGGTTAAAAGATAGAAAGCAGAGGGTAGGGCTAAATGGCCAATTTTCCCAATGGAAAAAGGTGAATAGTGGAGTACCCCAGGGATCTGTGCTGGGTCTGCTTCTTTTTGACATATTCATAAATGACCTGGGAAAAGGAATAACGAGTGAGGTTATCAAATTTGCAGATGACACAAAACTATTTAAAGTTGTTAAAACCCAAGAGGATTGTGGAAAATTGCAAGAGGACCTTGATAAATTGGAAGACTGGGCATCCAAATGGCAGATGAATTTTAATGAGGACAAGTGCAAAGCTATGCACTTAGGAAAGAACAACCCAAACTATGGTTACACAATGCAAGGTTCCACATTGGGAACCACCACCCAGGAAAAAGATTTAGGCGTCATCGCGGATAACATGTTAAAACCCTCTGCCCAGTGTGAAACGGTGGCCAAGAGAGCAAATAGAATGCTAGGTATCATAAGGAAAGGAATGGACAATAAAACAAAATATATTATAATGCCTCTGTATCGTTCCATGGTGCAACCGCACCTTGAATATTGTGTGTAATTCTGGTCGCTGTATCTTAAAAAGGATATAGAATTATTAGAAAAGGTACAGAAAAGAGCCACCAAAATGGTAAAAGGGATGGAAGGATACTCCTATGAAGAGAGGCTAAAAAGGTTAGGGCTCTTCAACCTGGAAAAGAGACGGCTGAGGGGAGATATGATAGAGGTCTATAAATTAATGAGTGGAGTGGAACAGGTAAATGTAGATCGATTGTTTATGTCATCAGAATATACAAAGACTAGGGGACATGCAATGAAGCTATGTAAGACTAATAAGAGAAAATATTTTTTCACTCAATGTGTAATCAAACTCTGGAATTTGTTACCGGAGGATGTAGTAAACGCTGTTAGTGTACAGTAGCTGGGTTTAAAAAAGGTTTGGACACGTTCCTGTAAGAAAGGTCCATAAACCATTATTAAAAGGGACCCAGGATATCACTGCTTGACCCAATACAAGCATTGAGGAACCTGTGTCTTTTGGGGAAACTGCTAGGTACTTATAACCTAGATTGGCCACTGTTGGAAACAGGATACTGGGCTTGATGGACCTTGGTCTGTTTCAGTGTGGCATATCTTATGTTCTTATGGTCTTATGACTAGTAAAAGTAGCAAACTTCCAGGTGTACCCTTCCTGGACCACCACCCACCTCCGGGAACCTGCCACTGCTGCGGGGCAAAAGTTAAAGCTGCTGTGCCATCCCCCTAAAGCTGCGACCAGTGGGGGAACAATCAATTGTTAGTCAATTCCAAGGCCTCCTGCCAATCTTTAAGAATTAAATTCTGACCAACTGGGGACAGGCAGACACCATCCTGCTGAAAAAGGCCCATACATTCAGCCTCAGCCCAAGGGTGCATGATTTGTTAACCCTCTTGCTCGCAAACCCAAAGCTCAATTTGCCTTTAATCTTAGCTAACCCCCTGAACCTGCACTGCTGGTCCATACAGGAAGGCCTTGGAATTATGTCTGACCATAACTTAACTACCCCCAATGCGAAGCCCAAATTAAGCCCCAATGGTCGCAATGCCGCTCACTGACCAGCCCAGTGAACAAATGAATGACCAATTAGCCAACAGTACAGGGGCTGCCACTCCGCATCTGTAAAAGAGAACAGATTTAGGAACGAACAAAGCTGACTGCCCCCTGCTCCTGGACTCATAAGCAAACATAGTCCATGAAAGCCTGGGAACTCCATCTGCCAATCTTCTGTATAATGTGGTCTGACAATCCAGCAGCAGCCACATTGGTACCTGCACCAATATGAAAAGAATGAGAGACAAAGAGACAAGGTTCTTCATTCAAGTGCCGCAGTGCAAGTCGTAAGACAACTGTGAACTGAATTTGAGTTAGAGTACGGAAGTCCCGGTGAACAAACAACAATCCTCCACCTTCCAGCCTCATGGCTAAGTAATAAGCTACTGGGCAAGTAGCAATGCCTTTAATAGCTTTCAGAACCACTGAAAGCCGTTTTCCATACTTGTCCTTTGTTGATCTGGCCAATAAGATGCTCAGCTGACCAATCTCCACTCGCATGTGCTCCTGCAGCATGCCAGCACCAATGGACACATGAGAGGAGCTCACAAAACCAGCTCACTGACCTGGAAAGCACCAAAGAAGGCCAAGCAAAAAGCTGCCTGGAATAAGGCAGCCTCATAAGCAGAATCCACTAACTCCAACAGCACGTTGTACAATTGTAAAAAGTAGGTCGTGAATAACCTACTACTACTACTGTTCAGCACTTATAAAGTGCCACACATGCAGCGCTGCACAGCTAGCCTACAGGAGGTAGCCAAAATACAAGAGACAGTCCCTGCCCGTCAGAGTCATGCTCATCGGAACTTACAATCTAGTTAGAACAGTACATTAATTAGAACAGCAGTATTAGAACATTAGTCAGTTTGCGCAAGGTACGGTGTGGTGCAGATTGGTCTATAGTTTGGTCATAAACATTGACGGGGGTTAGGGTAAGATGAGGAGGAAGTCAGGATCTGAATGCAACAGTGAAGAGGTAGGTCTTCAACCTGGATTTGAAGAAGGCCAGGGAGGATGCCTGGCGCACAGACGCAGGTAGGCTGTTCCAGGCGTAAGGTGCATCAAGGTAAAAGGAGCGCAGTTGGGAGTTCATGGTACGGGTGAAAGGCATTGATAGAAGTAGTTTGTTAGCGGAGCGCAAATTTTGAGAGGGGATGTAGGGAGAGATAAGAAATGAGAGGTATTGAGGGGCCATAGAGTGAATGCATTTATAGGTCAGCAGGAGAAGCTTGAATTGGATGCGGAGTTGAACAGGGAGCCAGTGAAACGACTTGAGAAGAGGAGTAATGTGGGCATAGTGAGTTTGGAAGAAGATTAGTCGAGCAGTGTGATTTTGTATAGATTGGAGGGGAAGGAGGTGGCTCACATGGAGACCAGCGAGGAGTAGGTTGCAGTAGTCAAGGCGAGAGGAGATGAAGGAGTGGATAAGCGTTTTGGTAGTGTGTTTAGAGAGGAGTGGGTGGATTGTGCTGATGTTGTATAGAAAGAAGCAGCAGGTCTTAGCTACAAGCTGGATATGAGCGGAGAAGGAGAGAGAGGTGTCAAAGATAACCCCTAGATTGCGGGCCGAGGAAACAGGAAGGATAGTAGATCCATCCACATGGATTGAGAGAGGGGGAAGTGGGGGGGAGGAGTTAGGTGGGAAGACAAGGAGTTCAGTCTTGGCCATGTCCAATTTCAATCGGCGATAAGACATCCAGGCAGCGATGTCCGAAAGACAGGCAGAGATCTTGGACTGGGTTGCTGGAGAGATATTAGGTGTAGAGAGGTAGATTTGGGAGTCGTCGGCATAAAGATGGTACTGAAAGCCATGGGAGGAGATAAGCGCGCCAAGGCCTATGTAATGAGTTGATCGTTGTAAATAGTTTCACATTTATACCTATGTATCACTGTTACATTGTTCCATGTAAACAGTTGAAATATACTGTCATGATATGTTCTATGTAAACCATCTTGATTTGCAGAAAGACGGTATATAAAAATTGTTAAATAAATAAATAAGGCCTTGGGTATAGAGAGAGGAGGGGCCCCGACGGATCCCTGGGGTACACCTACATGAAGTGGGGTAGGGGAGGAGGAGGAGCCACCAGAGCATGCACTGAATGAGTGATGGGAAAGGTAGGAGGAGAACCAGGATAGTATGGAGTCCTTGAAGCCAAGCGAGGAGAGGGTGATGAGGAGGAGGTCGTGGTCAATGGTGTCAAAGGCAGCAGGAAGGTCAAGAAGGATGAGGACAGAATAGAGGCCCTTGGATTTAGCCAGGAACAGGTCGTTTGTGACTTTTGTGAGTGCCGTTTCAGTGGAGTGTAGTGGACGGAAGCCGGATTGAAGTGAGTCCAGGAGGGCCTGGGAGGTGAGGAAGTCAAGGCAGCGAGGGTGGACTGCTCGTTCTAGTAGTTTGGATATGAAGGGAAGGAGGGAGATGGGTCGATAGTTAGAAGGGCATGTGGGATCAAGTGAGGGTTTCTTAAGGAGGGGTGTGACAACAGCATGTTTGAAGTCAAGGGGGACAATTGCAGGGGAGAGTGAAAGGTTGAGGATATGAGTGATGGAGGGGACAATGGTGAGGGGGATGGAACGTAGGAGATGGGTGGGGATAGGGTCTGATGAACAGGTTGTGGGTTTGGAGGACAGAAGGAGTATGGTTTCTTCTTCAGAGATTGGAGGGAAGGAGGAGAGGGTGGCAGAGGGAGTAGGGATGGGGGAGGAGAGCCAGGGGGGAGGGGAGGTAGATGGGGGGGGAGGGAATTTATTTTATTTGAAGTCTTTTCTATACCGCGCTTTTTCAAATTCAGCTCGGTTTACAATAAACATTAACTTTGTCCAGTCACGGAGGCCCGTACTGGACTTACAGAGAACGGGGATGGTAAACTTGGGTTTAACTGGGTAAACTATATACAGGGATAAGCTGGGTATTTACATTCTAGGATATTATTGGAGGGTAATGTTGTGGATTTTGTCGTGAAAGTAGTTGGCTAGGGTTTGGGCAGAAAGGGAGAGCGGGATCGGGAGCGGGGGGACTTTGAGGAGAGAATTGAGGGTACTAAAGAGACGGCGAGGATCAGAGGCCAGGGAGTTGGTCAGATGGATGAAGTAATCTTGTTTGGCAAGTGCTAGGGCTGACTGAAAGGAGCCAAGCATGAATTTGAAGTGTAGAAGGTCTTCCCGGGAGCGGGATTTGGACCAAGCTCGTTTGGCAGAACGGGCGCAGATGCATAGGTAACGGATTGTGGGAGAAAGCCAAGGTTGGGGAGTAGATTGTTTGACAGGACGTGGGGTGGGAGGGGCAAGAGTGTCAAGGGCTGAGGATAATGTAGCATTGTATGAAGATAATGCTTTGTCGATGGACTTGGAGGATAAAATGAAGGAAAGAGATGGAGAGATGGTGGAGGAAAGAGTCAGGGGATCAATGTTATGAAGGTTTCTAAATAGGTCAGAGGAGACAGGACAAGGTTGGGACGGCGGAAGCTGAAGAGTAAATTTTAAGAGGTGATGGTCAGATGAGGGAAGGATTGATTTGCGTAAGTTTGAAGGAGAGGAGGTGGAGAAGAGTATTAGGTCAAGGCAGTGGCCGTGTAGATGTGTGGGGGCAGTGGAGCAAGGTTGGAGGTCGAACTAGGAGGTAAGACGAGGAACTTTGAGGCATGGGGGTCAGAGGGGTTGTCGATGTGAATGTTGAAATCGCCAAGAATAAGAGTGGGGGAGGAGGGATCCATAAAGGCAGAAAGCCAGGAGTCGAAGTTAGAGAGGAAGGTTGATTTGGATTGGTCCAGTGGGCGATAAATAACAGCTATTCAGAGGGGAAGTGGTGAGAGGATGCGAATGGAGTGGACTTCGAAGGAGAAGGGGAAGTGTGATTGGGGTGGCAGGAGGGGTTTGAATTGGCAGGAAGGAGAGAGTAGGAGGCCAACGCCACCACCGCGGCCAGTAGATCGAGGTGTATGGGAGAACTGGTAGCCCCCATAGCAGAGAGCGGCAATGAATGCGGTGTCGTCTGGGGGGAGCCAGGTCTCAGTCAAGGCAAGAAGGTGTAGGGCATTGGAGATAAAAAGGTCATGAATGAAAGTGTTTTTTTAAATGACTCAGCATACGTTCCACAGGGCGCATGAAAATGGGAGAGCGGAGGGGGGGAGGAGAGGGATAGGGATAAGGTTGGATATGTTATGTGTAGGTTTCTTAACAGAGTGGTGTGAGGGTCTATTTCTAGGGTAATGCCGAGATTTAGGTTTAGAGGGAGCAGGGTGTGGGTGGGTGTGACTGGGTGAGTGTGTTCTCCAAAAGGGACATGAGGGAGGGGAAATGAGGGGAAAATCAATGGTATCGGGTAGGTTATGTGAGGGATTATTTTTTGGGGTAGGGTTGGAGTTGATATCAATGGATGAGTGAATGAGGGATGAATGAGAGAGGGTGGAAGGAGGGAGGAGTGGGATGTGGATGAGATTAGATGGGGTACGTGAGGAACTTTCTTTAGTGAGAGAAAGAAATCAGGGGGGGGGCAGGGTTGGGGTTGATATTACCTGATGAGAGAAGGAGCAGGAGTATTAGAGAGCGAGGTAGAGTGGAGATAGTACGGCGGAAGCGAGGGTGGGGTTGCCTTAAAGAGAGGGGGGTTGGTTGAATGCGGGGGATGGTGTGAAGAAGCTCAAGAGCAGGTGCTAGGCTAGGGGGCAGAATAGAGGGAGAAATAAGGAAGGTAGAGAGCGGGCTGGTTGAATGCAGGGGATGGTGTGAGGAAGCTGAAGAGTAGGTGCTAGGCTAGGGGGCAGAGTGGGAGGAGAAGTGAGGAAGGTAGGGGGATGGTAGGGGGACAAGGAGGGAGGGTGTTGGTAGGAGGGGAGGCAGTTGGGGAGGATAATGAAGAGGAGGACAGTGAGATGTGGGGCCATGGTAGTGGGCAGCAAGGTCCGAGCAAGCAAAGGGTGGCAAGTTTTAAACAAAACAATGGGTAGCAAGTGATAGGCAAACAAGCAGGCAGTAGTTAGCAGTTCAATGCAAGCAATGGGTAAGAGGCAGAGGATAAGCAGTGGGTAGCAGTTCTATGCAACAATGGGGGCAACAGTATGCAAACAGTGGGTAGCAGTTTTATGCAACAATGGGGCAACAGTATGCAAACAGTGGGTAGCAGTAATATGCAACAATGGGGGCAGCAGTTCTATGCATAACAGTTTATTTATATTTTATTTATTTATTTACATTCTGTTATATACCATGCTATTCTGCATCAGTGCAGTTTACATTGAACAAACTGAAATTACATCGAACAGGGCATTATAACTTGGAGATAACTATTTTACAGGGAACATGGGCTATGGAGGGTTAAGTGGCTTGCCCAAGACCACAAGGAGCACCTGTGGGACTAGAAATCCCAGTCCTTCTGGCACAAGGTTGCTGTCCTCTAGTGGGATTTGACCCCCTGACCTTCTGGCCTGAAGTACCTTGCCCCAACCACTAGGCCACTCCTCCACTCCAGTGCAGGCAATGGATAACAGTTCTAAGCAGGCAGTGGGAAGCAGTTCTATGCAGACAATAGATAAACAGTTCAAAGCAGGTAGTGGGTAGCAGATCAAAGCGGGTGATGGATAACAGTTCTAAGCAGACAATGGGTGGAGGAGCGATCGTGCTTACTCGGCTCAGGGAGCTCCGGTGATTTGGAGGAGCAGGGTAGATGGATCAGGCCAGAGCGCCCCAGGGCCACGCCAAAGGGCCCTCTAGCAAGTCCCTCAGGCGCGGCCATGCCCGCTGGAGCAAGGCGCTTTAAGGGTCAATCGCCCTTTGATGTTGCTGGTGGCGAGAGTGAAGGCTCTGGCTGGAGCATGGCGCTTTAAGGGCCGATCACCCTTTGATGTTGCTGGCGGTGAGAGTGAAGGCTCCGGCTGGAGCACAGCACGTTAAGGGCCGATCGCCCTTTGATGTTGCTGGCAGCGAGAGTGAAGGCTCCGGCTAGAGCACGGCACTTTAAGGGCCAATTGCCCTTTGATGTTGTTGGCAGCGAGAGTGAAGGCTCTGGCTGGAGCACGGCGCTTTAAGGGTCGATCGCCCTTTGATGTTGCTGGCGGCGAGAATAACCGGACACCTGGAGATGTGTGGAGTCAGCGAGGACCGTTCCCAGCTTTGTAACAACCCGCGGCCAGTGATCAGCACTCCAGGAATCTTGAAAATATGTACCAAAGCTCAAGCCACCCACAGCATCAGTAAACAACTGCAAGTCCCCATTGGAGACTTCAGCATCCTGGAAGACAGACATCCCATTGAAATCCACCAAAAATGTATCCCAGACCTGCAAGTCCTCACACATACTCTTTCTTACTCTAATGCGGTGGTGAGGTTTAGAAACACCCACCGTGGCCACCAGCAACCTCTGCAAAAATACCCGGTCCATCGGGATGGCTCTGCAATTCAAGAATCCCACCAATGACTGCATGTTCCGCAAAGTTACCTTGCGGTGAGCCCCTATGGCTGCTAACAACACCTGGAGTTTAGACACCATTTCGGAGGGAAGACACATAACCATCTACACTGAACCCAACTCAATAATGAGAAAAGTGATCTTCACTGGTGAACCCTCTGTCTTCAGCTGCCAAAGGGATGCCAAACTCTCGGGACAAACTGAGGATCTCCTGAAGGAGAGCACTGCACACATCTGAATGAGCAGGCCCCATGAACAAGAAATCATCCAAATAATGAACCACATTTGGGATACCCATCCGTTGTACCAATACCCGATGCAGAAAGGTATTAAACCTCTCAAAATACATGCAGGAAACAGAGCAACCCAACAGCATGCATTTTTTGAAATAAAATGCACCCTGGAAAGAGATGGAAAGCAGATGGGTGGACTGGAAAGCAAACAAAAAGCTGACTCAATGTCCATCTTAGCTAGTAGAACCCCATGCCGCATTGTCAGACCAGAGAAACAGCACAGTCAAAGGAAGCATAGCGAATTGCACATGATACCCTAGGAATATGATCACTGACAGACATTCCTACAAGAAATGATAGATTGTGAATCAAGGAGAATTTTCCTGATTCTTTCTTGGGAACCACTCCCAAGGGAGCGAGAATGAAATTTGGAAAAGGCTGTTATGCAAAGGGGCCGCAATTTTGCCCAAGTCTAATTCAATTGCCAACTTATCCAGGACAAATGCCGGAAAAAGCTGGACCGAAGGTGCATTGCGCATCAAAGGCTACCAAACCCCTCCCTGCACAGGTATAAAAAAACCAAATTGAAAACCACTCTCTAAAATCACACAGTCATAGCGCCTAAGGTGACATCGCAGCCATGGCTGCATGGCCTCGACCCTCACAGGGAGAAGCCAGGCCAAAAGTATCCAAATCACTTCAAGGTGGCCGAAGGGGCTGCTGAGACCCCTTTAAGGCTATACTTAACTGCCAAGTGCCCCCCACCACACAAGGAGCAAACATGGCAAATTTTACTTTTACTTTTGGGAAAGGGGCAGGTGGATTTGTTGAAACGTCAACAGAATTCTCATGCCCCACTTCCCCCCGACTTCTGCTGTGACACAATAGCCCCAGATCAAAAGAAGCAGCTCGCCACCGAGGTGGGTGCCAGCCTCCCTTTAACAAATCCACCATTAGCAGTGCCTACCCTGGCTGACATGTGTGCCAGCCACAAATTAATGTTTTGAGTTCCCCAAGACAAGTGCATATTCTTCTCCATCTTGTCTCTAAATTTTTCCTTGCAGTTCAACCAGGCCCACCCCTCATGAGTCTGAGAAGCCTCTAATATCAAATCCATGTACGCCAATAGAAGCCCATACTGATCTGGTGCATGATATCCCCACACACTGCATAGATGCAAGAAGGCCCTGGTCCAGTCTACCACCCTATGCAAGACCTTTTTAAGTCTACCGGCCTTCTCATCCTCTTTCCTCTTTTTCCTGATCTCACCAGACCATTTTCAACCCTCCAATAGGCAGAAAATCTCAATGTAACACTGCTTCCAAATCTTATGGCATAGGACACGCGGAACGCCCTCCCACGGCTTCAAGAAGGTAGCCAAAGGGGGAGTACCACCCTCAGCCCCCATGACGGGAGCCGCACTAGCAATGGCTGCTCCCTGCGCCCCTGCAGAACTGGGGGAACATGAAGAGGAAGTGGGGAGGAGAAGTCAGAATCCTGTCTACGCCTGTACATGTTCTTCCGCTTACGAGAAGCCTTACCCACCGCACGCTCTCTCCCACTGAGGAGCCCTTCCTTGACCCAGATGACATCTCAACTTTGGCAGCTGGCACCACGGCTGGCACTGAAATAGGAACAGGAAATTCTGGTACATGAAATGGAACTATGCCACCACATGAACTGCACTCCACATTCGTCCACTGCGGCACAGGTTGCTTAGTAACTCCACTGCTGACCGACATCATATAACCTCTGTCTTCTTGGTCTGGGTGTTGCTGCGATGCCAGTGGTACCTGCGAAAAGACCAAAGAAGAAAAAGGTGGAGGGGAACTGGAGGTGGCCATGTAAAAGCCGACTCACCTGGCCACAAAGACCTGGGCGAGCCTGGACCCCCCCTACAGGTGATCCCACACAGCACCTCCCCCCATAGAGTGGTAGCCAGTATGCGTACCCAGCCAGGCTGGAGATCCTGCCCGACCCCATCCCCTAACCAAGGCTGCCCCTAGCAGGAGTAACTGAGACACAGCTCCCCCCAAAGCCTTAAGCAGAACCAGAGGCCGCCAGAAAGCCCACATAATGTTGTACACGCTGCTGTAGGCCCTGCCCTAATGACACCGAAAGCCCCGCCCCCCTCCCCGAGCCTCCCAAAGTCCTACCAACACCCTCAAGAGAGGGAATCCCTGAAGGCTCTATGCCCCTCCCAACCCCCCTGCCCCTTAACTCTGCAGTCCCAAAATCCACTAAACCAGACCAGACTGATGGCCCGGGGAAGGGCAAACCCCTAGTTCTGCCTCTTCCCCTTTCCCAAGTAGGCTTGCCTGCAGATTTCCCCTTACCTCTCCCATGTCCACCTGATCCAGCCAAACTGAGCACAGACCCCCCAGCAGGTGCCTCTGCAGTCAGGGGCTGCTCCATACTTACCCCTGCAGCAACTGCATCACCAGGCACCAGAGGAGGCCCCTCCAAATATTGTCCTACAGCTGCAGGCAGACCATCTGTAGGGGAGCTGGAGACAGCCTGGGGAGAGGCAGCCAAAGCCCCCATTTTCTCTGATGCTGTGTTCCACCGTGCCGGCATGCCTTAAGGCTCCACAAAGTAGTCTGGAGCCTATCTTCCCTTTAAAAAAAAAAAATAAAATATGGCAGCAGAGCATGAAGCGGAAGTCTCTATAGCAGGGACAGAACTCCCAGACACATGGCTGACCCCAGTACACTCACTTCAGCACAGGATACCGACATGGCAGCCCCTTCAGATGCATCTCCCGGGACTGGAGAGGAGAGAGGCAGCCGACACGTGAGGTAAGCAGGCTTGCTCAACCCCTCCCTCCCTCCCTCCTCTCCCTTCCCCTCCCGGCAGCCTTCCCAGCACATTCATTGGCTCTCCCTTGAAAACGAAAAGGGAGTCAATGAATTTAAAGGACTAGACCAGCCCGCTCACACTACCTGCCCCCCCCCCTGCACACACTAGTGATTCTGGGCCTAAGTGGCCCCCTCCCCCCACTGCTTAGCTCGTTCTTCACAAGAGACATGTTCAACTTTCTTCATCGACATGATGCACTTTGACATAATTCAATTTTTAATTCAGACAATACTTACAATAAGCAACTAGTAACAACTAATAATAATAACTAATAAACAAAACGCCTTCGGTGACGTCACGAATGGTGCATAGCTATCTGCAGTGTAAGTAAGTAGGAATCAAAGTGGGACGACTTGCAGTACTAATAATAGGAAGTAAGCAGTGTCAATTATTACAATGTTAATACTGTATTAATTAATACGAATTAATTACATCAGTTACTATGCGGCGAAGTGTGACACGCAGCAATGACAAAATTTGCGGAGAATAGTGTCCATTGAACTCTGAAAACCTTCACAGATGAAATTAAGTGCACTGAAGTTCTCGATAATCGAGGATTTCCTTGAATTTCACTGACTTTCATGGAAGTGCGCATTTTTCATGGAAGACGGCCAATTTCACGGAAAATGTCACGGCCGTGAAATCGTGAATTAGGTTGGTCCCTACTGATTATACATGTGTAAATTGTGAATACGGCTTCTAAAATAAACCTCTAAATGTCTGTGAAGCCTATATTAGATAGTCATTGAGAGGGAAATTGAGATGTATGGGTTAGAACATGCTCAGTCCCACCTGTATGTTACTAAAGGCTCTGCTGGACCTAGAGCTTTTTGTAAAATACTTAGAAGCTTGTTGGCAAATATACAAGTATTTGCCAATGCATCCAATGGGAACAGTGATATTTTAAAAAATCCATGAAAAAAAGTGTCCCCAGCTCCTAAATTAGCGTTCTGCATCAAGGACTATTGCAGATTCCTAGCTGCAGCAACACAGATAGTAGGTTCCAAGTCAGGTCTACTATCTGTTAAAGGGGCCGGTGATGGAATCAAAGTGCGCCTCCACACCCTGGACACAACATCCATAACCCCTACCCTCTCAGAACCCCCTGACATTACCAATTACACTTCCATAACTCCTCCTGGACCCATCAACTTTAACCAGGGGTCCCCCTGGTGTGTAGCGGAGGCAGGAGCAATCCCCAAATGCTCCTGCCCCTGCCCCATCGGCACCTGGTTTCAAAATGGCACTTCTGACTCCTTAGCGGTAGCTTTACGATGTTATCGCTAGGGGTAAAGCTGCCAAATATAACTACATAGTACACATCTACTTTGTAGCCACACCTAAACAATGCCCAAATCACACCTTTACCCTCCTCCATGCCGTCTTAAAATCTCAGTGACCTGGGGACGTGCACATACAAAAAACACTACCCTTCTAAAATGACCTTCTTAGTCTGCTGTCTGCTCTCTTGTCTTTTAAGAAGTTTAAATGTTCACACAATTGTTATGACTTCATTGTTAAAGTGAAATAATGCTTGTGCCTGCATGCGTCTGTCTATATATTAATCAGCAAGACAGAGTGAGCAGCTTGTGAAGTACAAACAGTACATGCGGAGCATGTTTACTCCGAAAAGAATACATCTTTCCAAACATGTTCATACTGGCTCTCTCAGTGTTGATATTCTCACTAAAAAAACTTCTTTCTCAGATAATTCTCTTCCATAAAATATACTAGCTTGAAGCATAAACACATCTGTATTTTTCCATTATATTATGGGCAGTCATAAAACCTTATTCATTTGTGGATCTGCGTGTTGGGCAATATGGCCTCTCTTTATTATCTTCCTAAACCCCCTGTTGGCTCAAATTCCACAACACAGTAACACCAGAGTCAATGACTTTATAACAAGTGGAATGAGATCTCTCTTGGTAAAGCAGCATTGCATCTATCATGATAGCTGACAGGTTTTACCGAAATTCCTGGCTGGGCCTCTGTGTTTCTTAGTTACCTCCATAGCCATAAAGTCCATTGACCTTTCTGACCCTTTACCTTTTGAAGCTGAAGAACTGGAGACTGTTCGTCTGCAAGAAAGTCACATGTAAAACAAAATTTCTCACATAAATTTTATGCCACAGTGCTGGTGCAGTAGATAATATACTGAGAAAGTCAGTGGACAGCAGACATCCACGTATTAAACATTGTTAACTACTACTACTACTACTACTACTATTAATTTGTATAGCACTACAAGGCGTATGCAGAGCTATACAGAGACATGTAAGAGACAGTTCCTGCTCATTAGAGCCTATAGTCTAGTCAGGACAGCCAAAACAACAACTGGGGACTAGACTCTATCTTGGGGAATGGTAAGGAAACAGGATACTAAGCGGATCATGATCCACAAGCAGCCTCAAAGTGGCGTGTTTTTAGCCTGGATTACTAAAGTGCAGCATTCATAAATCCTAAACACTAAAAGTACAGATTACATTGGGCAGAGTGTTACAACCTGCTGTTTTCTGCATTTTCTTTATTTAAAATGGTAAAACTTTTTTTTATTATTTTTATGGAGACCATGTTTACATTATATGCTTTGGGACACTCTTTGGATTCCTTTACTAATGGGTTTTGCACCAAGTTTCAAAACAAAAATGCACCGTACTTTCCCTTTACACCCATGGAATTTTTTTCTCTTGCTTTGTCTGTTGGTAGATGGAGGACCATTTTCAGTGAGTTTAGTTATATACTGCAAACTATTATTTACCCAAGTAAATCATTTTGAAAATTGTCCTCCCCATAAGTCAAGTGAAGTCCCACACATTTCTTTTAGCTATCTCTACACATATGTTACATATGTGGATAGCATTCAGGGTTTAATGAAATATATATAGTTCACAAAATATTTTTTTAGCTGAAAAGGTATTGTGTTTCTCCATCAAAAAGCAGGATGAATCAGCCATGCAAGTGGATGATGTCATCTAATGATGGTGGTAATCACAAATGTTTCTTGCATATCTACAGAAAGGCTATATGGGCCTGATATTCAAAGTAGCTTTTTGATGGAGGACAGCAACCTTGGGCCGGAAGGACTGGGGTTTCTAGTCCCACAGGTGCTCCTTGTGGTCTTGGGCAAGCCACGTAACCCTCCATAGCCCATGTTCCCTGTAAAATAGTTATCTCCAAGTTATAATGCCCTGTTCAATGTAGTTCAATGTAGTTTCAGTTTGTTCAATGTAAACCGCCTTGATATCATGAAAGGCGGTATATAAGAAATGTTAAATAAAAGAAATAAATAAAATTTACATGGTTTACAGACCTATAAATCGTGTAAATGACGCTGAATGGGATTTTCAATACCATTAACACGATTAAAGCTGCTGAATATCCCCTACTAATGCCGCTACATGCCTTGATGCTAACCGTTAGCATCAGGGCGTGTCGTAGGTATTCTGGGGCATGTCATCGGTGGCGATAGTCATTAACTGGGTAGTTAATGTTCATGATCCCCTGAAGAACCCGATTAGGAGAAACGCTACTGGTGCTGGGGGAGAGCGTCGGGATCATATAAACATTGTCAGCTGTTACCTTAATGGATTGAAATATTTTGGAACATTTTTGAGCGTTTTGGTAACTTCGGACTTCAGAATTTAACATTGACGAGGTCTTTGAGAGATTGCTCCATTCATTTCAAAGACGGGAGTCGAGTTTTTGAGGAGTAAGACATGAAACAGAGAATTTATGACCCCTCGATATTATTTCTAAGATGAGCACTAGTGGTTTTTACCATAGTATAAATAAGTAACTAAATAATAAGAAAATAAAAGAAAATTTTTTAGGTTGGGAGCACCACCGGTGGCTAGCGGAACACTGTTGGACAATTAAAAGAAGATTAAGACTATAGTATACCTGGTTAAGAATTTTTATAGTATTTAAATGGAGTAGATTGCAGGTCTACATAGTTTCAAAGTATTTCACTGTAGTTTCACTGAACGTCATCATATTATTTGACTAGATTAACTGGGTAGTGGCAATATTGCACTGCTACCCGGCTAACGACACACATGTAAAGCTAGGCGCAGCTAAAGCTGGCCTAGCTTTACCCATAGGAGCTAACTGGGCAGTGGCTTAATATCGTTGATAACAGATTAGCTTCTGTGGCCGCAGAAGCTGTGTGCAACCCCAGATCTTCAGTGTTGGGGCCGCATATGACCATGAAGTTAGATGGGGGCGGGGAATGGGTGGCCTGGGGCGGAGTCAGAGCAGGCAGTGGGCGGTTGCTGGTACATCCAGGGCCTTCAAAATGTTCGGGAAAGTTATTCCACCTCCGAGCTGGAATGGCTTCCCTGGACATGATTTTTTGAACAGCTCGGGACGTGAATGGGGCAGGGGGACTAGGGTTTATTCCCCTCAGCCCGACCCTGGCCTTAGGAGGCAACGTGATGCCATAGTGCCACGGCTCCATTGAGTAGCCTTGGCTGAGTTAGCCGGGGGCAGTCCTGCACGTGCAGGCCGGACTGAATTGCAGTCCCGGCCTGCACATGCAGAACTGTTCACGATTCTGATCCCGCGGGGCTAGACGTGCCCCTGGGATCAGAATCGCAATCCCTTCTGGGCATCCGGTTCAGAGCGGACGCACAGAGGGGATCTATGTGCGGGACGGAATCGGGCCCTAAGTCTTTATTTGACCTACATGGGAATTTCTAGCTTGTCACTGCCTCATGGTGTCCCTCAGTCCTTCCTTTTCTGTAAATTTAGTTGCTTGCGTTTTTTCTCATCTTTTCTGAGACAGCAATTCAAACCTCCTCAGGTTTATCATATGTTTTCTGAATCCTCTTTTTTTCTTAAAGCAGGAGCATGTTTTCAAAGTGGCATTACCTGTTAACATGGCAGATAGCATATGCTATGTAGCTGCATTAACAGAGAAATTGCAGATAATGCAATAATTTTCTGTACTATCACCAGAAAACCACATTATCTGCATGAGTGGGTGGGATATGAGTGGAGAGAGGGTATCTCTGCACCACATAGTTACTGTGGGTGTCAGTAGCATGCAGTAACCGTCAAACACCCACAAACAGGAACAGAAGCGAGGGACATCTTGAACAATTTTCAGAAGACTGTGTTTATGAGAAACTAGCTCAACTTAAAGTAGACAAAGCAAAGGGACCGAATGGGATACACCCTAGAATACTGAGGGAACTTGGGGACGTTCTAGCAGTGACTCACCTTTTCAATGCCTTGTTAGAGTTGGAAGTGGTGCCAAAGGACTGGAGAGAGGCTCATGTGGTGCCTTTAAACAAAAGCGTAAGTAAGGATGTGGTTGAAAACTACAGGCTGATTAGTTTATCTTCGGTGGTGAGTAAATTATTGGAAACGCTCCTGAAGGAGAAAATAGTGAAGTTTCTGGAGTCCAGCGGATTACAGGATCCGAGGCAGCATGGATTCACCAGAGGCAGGTCTTGTCAGACAAATCTGATTGATTTCTTTGACTGGGTGACCAGGGAGTTGGACCAAGGGAGAGCCTTAGATGTGGTGTATTTAGATTTCAGTAAAGCCTTTGACACTGTTCCTCACAGGCGACTTATAAACAAACTAAGCACCCTAGGGATGGACCCTAAAGTTATTGCTTGGGTTAGAAATTGGTTGGGTAGGAGGTGACAAAGAGTACAGATATATGGAGCTCACTCTGAGGAGAAGGATGCTACCAGTGGTGTGCCCCAGGGATCTGTCCTTAGTCCGATTCTTTTTAACATCTTTGTTAGTGATATAGTGGAAGGGCTGTCGGGTAAGGTTTGCCTCTTTGCGGATGATACCAAAATCTGCAATAGAGTAGACACCCAGGAAGGTGTAGATAACATGAGGAGGGATCTAGCTAAGGTTGAAGAATGGTTTAGAATTTGGAAGCTGGGATTTAATGTTAAAAAATGCAAGGGCATGCACTTGGGCTGCAGCAATCCAAGGGAGCAATATAGTATAGGGGGTAAAGTATTTTTGTCCACTAAAGAAGAGCGGGACCTAGGCGTGGTTGTGTCTGATGATCCTAAAGTAGCTAAACAGGTAGAAAAGGCGAAGGCGGGACTTCTGGTCACGTCAGGAGCCTGGATGGTGGCGGACTAGCTGAGCTCCGCTGCCAAAGCCCGGCAAAGGGGGTAAAAAGAGCTTAAACGTTGTGTGGAGGCAGTGATATGTAGGAGCAGAGTCACCCGAGATTGCCTAGAGCAAGAGGAAGAGTGGGCAGCGCGAGGACAAGGCGCCAGCTCCTGAGGTGGAGGGGAGAGATGGCATGGGAAGCCACGCGGCCAAGGCGGATGGGGTGCTGAGAAGTAGCGGCCAAAGTAAAAAGTGACAGACGGGCCGTGAAAAAACTAAAAAGTGGGTGCGGTGAATTGAAATAAGGATAGGAAGAGCCCGAGCTAAGGGGCGAAGCGGCGGGGAGACGTGGAGTATACCTCGATCGCAAAGATCGGGAAAGGCCAGGGAGAGCTGTGCACAAGGCAGGAGGACTGAGAAGGAGCCAGAGGCTGAGCGGGGCGAGCGGATGTAGCACGGAGAGGAGAAGGTGCAAATTGGAGGCGAGTGGGAGGCAGAGCAACAGAGAGCCTGGTAAGACCAACCGGGCAGGTGTACGGCAGAGGGAAGAGAGAACGCAAGGCCTGGAGGAGGGCAGAAAAGGCTCGACTGAGCTGTGAGTAAAGGAGCGACAGACTGCCTAACTTGCTCAGGCAAGAGCATGGGAATAATGATTTAAGTGGCACAGCCCAAGAAGATAAGCTCCAGGCAGAATCAAGAGAGGATTAGTAAGCCTGAACAGAGGCAGGAGAAATACCATATAAGAAGAAGAAGAGCAGAAGGGAAAAAAGAAAAAGTAAGAAAAGAGAGGAAAGAGTGAGCCTCTTTACACTGCTTGGGAGTATTGAAATTGCAAGCGGGGTAGCTGCCTATTGAGTGGAACTCAGTATTACTATAATATGGATAAAGCCAAGAGAGAAGGGACTGTGAAGAAGAAGTTGGCGGAATTCCGCTCCTCGTACGCACCAACAAGAGGGGGAAAGGAGAGCAAGCAGATGAGTAAGACGACGGGGGAACTCTCTCCGGGGCGTGAGGAGGAGACAGAAGGAGAGCAGTGCTCGGGAGTGGCCGAGAAAATTAAGCAATGGCTTATGGAACTAAAGGAGGACTTAAAGGAAGAAATCGGAGGAGTGAAAAATGAATTAAAAGAGGCCTTGCAAACACTTAGGCATGATGTTATGGAACTGGGAGAGCGCCTAGAAGAGGTGGAGACCCAAGTGGAACAACAAGATGCAATAGGGGAGCGAATGCAGAAAGAATGGGAGGAGCTGAGGGAAGCACAAGAAGAGCTGAAAGCGAAAATGGAGGATCTAGAAGACCAATTGAGAAGGTGTAACATCAGAGTGCAGGGAGTCCCATAGGATCCCAAATACAGGAATAGTGAAATGGTGGAACGGAAAATTTTTGGAACAATCTTAAAAGAGGCGGAACAGAGGGAAACGGATGTTGAGGATCAGATGAAAATAGAAAGGGCCCACAGAGGGCTGAGGCCCATCAGAGACAATCGACCAAGAGACATTGTCGTTTGCCTGGCTTCATATAAAATGAAAGAACATATACTGGTAGCAGCGAGACAGTCTAGACACTTCCTTTGGGAAGGGAACAAGCTAGAACTGTTTCAGGACTTATCTCAGGGAACACTACAGCGTAGACGGGAGATACGAGAAGTAATGGCCTATCTGAGGAGGGCCGACCTGAGATACAAATGGATGTACCCGTTTGGTCTTTTGATCATGGTGCAAGGGAGACAGAAGAAAGTGAAGACAAGTGCAGAAGCATGGAAGGCTCTGAGAGAATTGGGAGCTGCAAACCTCCCGGAGGAAGCTACCAACTCCACGAAGCCAGCAGACAACACCGCCAGCATCAACAAGGCGGGGAGTGCTAGGTGGCACAGAGCAGCAGAAGGAGGGAGGAGATTGGCGAGAGCGAACAAGGAGCGCCAGAGAGGAAAAGAGATGGAAGAAAACAAAGGCTGAAGCAATAGATAATGTTTGGACTTGAAACATTTGATTGATAGTGTGGAAAGGGTATCAGGAGATAGTATTTAGTAATGTTAGAGGGGAGGGGAGGGTAGAAGGGAGGGCAGGATTGGGGGTGCAAGTGGGGATATAGAGCTTGGAAGGGGAGGGAGGAGAGAAGGTGATGAGGGGAGGGGAAGAGGGGTGGGGGCAGATGGCGGGCCAGGCCGAGGTCACTATTATGGAAGTCAGGTCTCCGGGTAGGAGAAGAAGGTTGGGGGGAGGGGGAGGAAGGGGAGGGGAGGAGGAGGGGTGACAGACGAGGAGGGGTGCGGGGAAAATGGAGAGGGGGAGGGGGAAGGGAGGGGAGGGGAGGGGGAGAGGAAAGGAAGCTATAAAAGCTGATAGGATAGGGGGTGCACGACTAGAGGGAGTCTTAAAAATGGTAACGTTGAATGTGAAGGGGTTGAATTCACCCTGGAAAAGACAGAAATTGTATAAAGAGCTGACGAGACACAGAGCCGCGATTGTGTTGTTGCAGGAGACACATTTGCTAAAAAAGCATGAAGTGCTAGTGTGCCCGAAGGGTTATAGAGAATGCATGTTTGCATCAAACTTATGGGAAAGGAAGAAAGGAGGCGTGGCGGTTTTCATCTCGGGAGAGCATAAAACTGAAATCCAAAGATAAATGGTGGTCAGAGATAAGGGGGGAGATATTTGCTGATGCGGGTGAGAATTGGGGAGGAATGGTTTTGTGTGATGAATGTGTATGCGCCCAACGGGATCTCAGAAGGAATTTTGTGAAGAGCTAGGGAAGCAGGTAGTGGTACTGCGGGAGGGGGCGTTGCTCTGTGGAGGAGACTTCAACATGCCTTGGGAGCGGGGGAGGGATACAACAGGTAAGGGGGAGGGGCGCAGAGCGGATAGACAGAGATACCACAGGTTTGTAAGCGAGAATGATCTGATTGATGCATGGAGATTGATGAACCCAGGTAGGCGGCAGTTCACTTACTTTTCAGCAGCGCATGGCACGTATTCACGGTTGGATGTCATTTGGGTAGGGAAGGAGTTGGCGGGTAGGATAAAAAGAGGTGAAACTGAGCCTATCACGTGGTTGGACCACGCACCAGTGATAGTTCAGGTGAGGGTGAGGAGGGAAAGTAAGGGGGGCAATACTGGAAGCTTAATGAAAGTTTGCTGGAGGATACAAGGGTGGTCGCGGAGGTGGAACAGTTAATACCAGAATACTTTGAACAGAACGGGGGGAGGGGGGAGGTAGAAGAGGGAGTGGTATGGGATGCTTTCAAAGCAGTGGTAAGGGGGGTGTTGGTAAAATGGGGAGCGCGGATAAAAAGGGAGCCGGAGGAGCAAGAATTGCAATTAAGGCGGCAATTAATGGACCTGGAAGAGAAAGATGCGCAGGGGGGTGGGGGTGGTTAGGGGAAAGGTTTTGGAGGTAAGGGCTAAATTAAATGCGTTAGAGGCAGGGAAAATAAGGCATAGGATGCAGCTAATGAGGCAGAATTTCTTTGAAGGGGGTAATAAGGCGGGGAGGTATTTGGCACGGCAGTTAAAAAAGAGAAAGGAATGGAATCGGATAATTCAGGTTAGGGGCAAGGAGGGGGTAGTGCGGGGGGATCACCAGATTAGAGAGGAGTTTGTAGCGTTCTATCAGAAGCTATATGCAGCCCAGAAGGAGGGGGATGAGGGCGAAATCAATAACTATTTGGAAGGGGTGGGACTGCCATGGCTGGAAATTGCGGAGCAGAAGGAGCTGGACAGGGAGATTCAAGCAGAGGAAGTGTTGCGGGAGAGTAAGGGATTGAAGGTAGAGAAGGCCCCAGGTTTAGATGGGCTGACAGCGAGATTCCAAAAGAAATTTTGGAATTTGCTAATACAACCATTAATATCAGTTTATAATTGGGCGCGAAGGGGGGAGAAGTTGGCGGACACGATGAATTGGGCAGGCAATTGTGTATCCCTGATTCATAGGGATACGCAAGATTGTGCATTTTACCGGTCAATCTCGCTGCTTAATCAGGATGCGAAGTTACTAGCAAGGGTTCTAGCGATGAGGTTGAATAAATTTCTAGGGAAGCTAGTGCATGAGGACCAGGCGGGTTTTATACCAGGTAGGCAGGTGGCAGACAACATTAGAAAGGTGCTAAATGTGATCTGGGCAGAAAGACGTTCGGGGGACCCCGCGTTGTTGGTCTCGCTAGATGCTGAAAAAGCATTTGACCAAGTGTCATGGAAAATTCTATTTTCGGTACTGGGGGCCATGGGGTTCGGGGCAGACTTTGTGAATTGGATAAAGGCTCTTTATGCAAGTCCAAAAGCATGTGTGAGAGAGAATGGGGGATACTCATGTTTTTTTCCCCTGGGAAGGGGAACGAGGCAGGCTGCCCGTTGTCGCCATTGCTCTTTGTGTTATCGCTGGAGCCCTTGGCTGCGCGGATAAGAGCGAGTCAAGAGATAAAGGGGGTGAGGGTAGGACAAATAGTGTCGAATGTCGCTATTTGCAGATGATATTTTGTTGACAATCACAAAGCCGGGGGGTACGTTACCAGCCCTAATGGGGGAGATTCAGGAATATGGGAGAGTGGCAGGGTTTCATGTTAATTGGGGGAAGTCGGAAATATTAAATGTGGTGAGGGAAGAGACACAGCAGAGGGAGCTCCAGCAGCGTTTTCCGTTTAGATGGGCAAAGAGGTCGATCAGATATCTGGGTGTGCAGGTGGGGAGGACTAGGGCAATTAGAAGCACAACTGGGGGCCTGGAGCAGGGGGTATTACTCTTGGTTTGGGCGGATGGCAATTGTTAAGATGATGCTGCTTCCCCAATTCTTGTTTTATTTTCAAGTATTACCCATAGCGGTATCGAGAGGAGTACTAAGGAAGGTACAAAATCAAGTGGAAGGTTTTATATGGGGGGGTAAAAGCCCAAGGGTCGCGGCACGGACACTACAAGTGCAGGGGGCGGAGGGGGGATGGGAATGCCTAATTTTGCACTATACTTTAAGGCAGCGCAGCTGCGAGCGGTTTATGCCTGGTTAAGGGAGCCAGCAAAGCAATGGGTGAGGATGGAGGAAGCTGAGTTGAGACCCAGAGGGCTGGAGAGGGTAGTTTGGGGGGGGGAGGGGGAGGGGCACAAACCCGTTGGTGGGACACACCTTGAATGTATGGCATCAGCATAAGCAGAGGATGGTGGGGGGCAAGAAATGGTCACGCACCATGTCCCTACAGGCGTTTTGTGAAGAGGGGGTGGGACCGAATAGAGTTGTTTTGAAAAGATGGGCGGAGCAGGGGTTAAATCAAGTGTTGCAAATATTAGTGGGGAGGGAGGTAAGGAAGTTTGAGGGCATTTAGGTGTGCGTATGCGCAAATGGGGTCACTAATTAGGAAAAAGATGAGGGGGAGGGATATAGGGGAGGGAGTGGAATGGTTTGAAGGGGCATGCTTGGGCTCCATGGGACAAAAAGGCATGATATCGAGAATCTATAGAGGGTTGGTAGCAAGGGAAGTTGGAAAGTTGAGCTATATGGAAGCGTGGGAAAAGGATTTAGGGGTGGAAGGGGAGGTGGAGGAGTGGGAGAAGGTAGCGCGGGGCATAGAGAAATTCACTATAGCCACAGCACTGCGCGAGAATGGATTCAAGGTGCTGAGTAGGTGGTATCTCACTCCTGAGAGATTGTATAAAGCGGGGGTGCAGAAGACGAATGAATTTTGGAGGCAGTGTGGTAAAGAGGGTACGTGGATGCATATGTGGTGGTCATGTCCAGAGGTTCGAAGATATAGGTGGGGAGTTGGGGATAACATTGAAAAAATAGTGGGAGCAAGAATAGAGCTGACTCCTGAAATGTGTCTCCTGCAAAAAAAGGACGGGCAGTGGGAAGGAGATTGGAGCATTATTTGGTTTTGTATAACTGTGGCTAGATGCGAAATTGCCTGGTATTGGAATAGAACAATATTGCCATCAATGGATAGCTATGCTAAAAGATGGTCAGATATTTATCTCATGTATAAAATTATGGGACTGAAAAAGGGTAGGGGGGACAAATGGAGAAACGGTGGGGGGGGGGCTATGGAGATGGTTGAGAGAGAATTTGTGGAAGGGTGGAGGAGAGGAGGGGAGGGAGGAGGAGGGTAGGGGGAGCTAGACGGGGTAGGAGAGGGGGCACAGGAGAAGGGGCACAGGGGAGGGAAGTAGGGATAGGGGAAGGATAGGTGGAGATGGGGGGAGAGGGGGAGTAGGGGGGTAGGGGAAGGTAAGGTTTGAAGCTTAGGTGCGAGGCAAGGGTGGGGGGTACACAGGTAAAGGGGGGATTAGGGGGAAGGTAACAGGTAAGAATGGAGATTATTGTTATAAGCTTAATATATGGTTGATGATTATCGATGAAAGTCATGAGAAATGCCTTTGTCAGTTGTATTTTGCTGTTGGAAAATTAATAAAAAGTACAAATTCAAAAAAAAAAAAAAGAAAAGGCGAAGGCGAAGGCAAAAGCTATAAGGATGCTTGGGTGCATACGGAGAGGAATGGCTAGCAGAAAAAAGGAGGTTATAGTGCCTCTGTATAAGTCTTTGGTGCGACCTCATTTGGAGTATAGTGTGCCATTCTGAAGACTGCACCTTCAAAAGGATATAAACAGGATGGAATCAGTACAGAGGGTGGCTACTAAAATGTTTAGTGGTCTTCATTATAAAGCATATGAAGACAGACTTAACGATCTTAATATGTACACCTTAGAGGAAAGGCGGGGATAGAGGTGATATGATTGAGATGTTTAAATACCTCCGTGGCATAAATGTTCAGGGGGAGAGCCTCTTTCAATTGAAAGCAAGTTCTGCTACGAGGGGACATGGGTTGAAGGTGAAAGGGGATAGATTCAGGAGTGATATGCGGAAATATTTCTTTAAGGAAAGAGTTGTGGATCCGTGGAATAATCTCCCAGTGGAAGTGGTGGAGATGAGGACAGTAACTGAATTCAAAAAGCATGGGACAAACACAGAGAATCTCTAAAGGAAAAAAGGGGACTGTTGTAGTTGTTGATTTGGAAGGACAGACTAGATAGGCCATGTGGTCTTTTTCTGTCATCATATTTCTATGTTTCTGTGTTTCTAAAGATACAAGCAGTGTTGGTGCTCATAATGCCACCTCAATGGATGGTGTTAGGTGCATCCATGATGCTTCCAGACTACCTCGCTGCAATTTTGATATGTTATCTGCTGGGGAAATGTTTTGCACGCCTCAAATAGATAATGCATGTTTTTTGCAGCTAATGTTACGCTATCTGCCCTTTTTTGCCACGTTAGCTACAAATGCCTAACATGCTTTAGTAAACAGACCATTGAGTTTTAGTTTATGTCCATCTTCAATGCTCAGTCCAGGGCATTTTGCTTTTTACCTTGGTACAGCCAACTCAGCAATTTGGATTGGCCTTTTTTCACATTTGTTTTTGTATTGTTTGCTTTCCTCAGTGGAGGTAATTTTATAACAGACTAAGGGATATGTTTACTAAACTTTCTTAATGTTACCGGCGCTAGTTGCAGCGTTAATGTGAAGAATGCCATATAAGGTAGTGGGTGTTCCGGCGGCAAGGTAGCAAGAATCGGTATTGCGCAATAGTGGATGCCGTGGCACGTTAACGTGCATTAACCCTAAGTTCATGCCAGCGCAGTGTTAGAAGTTATAAAGATGTAGCCCACTGGTTACTGCAATGACTGCGGAGGCAGAGGTCATGGGTTTGATCCTGCAGTGGTGTTATGTAAGAAGACTGTCTGAAGCATTTCCTTTTAATTTAAATCAGTGCTGCCAGCAAAAACACCCTCACAGTGCCGTAACCTAAGGTGCTGCATAAGGCGCCCTATAAGGCACTCCATAGGACACATTATAAAGTGCCCTGTCCGCCAAGGCACCTTATAATGTGCCCTATATCCATGCACCATCTTCTCATCCATGCATTGAGACTGGAGCTCTGCCTGCCTTTTGGGTCCTGCGTGTGGAACGGGAAGCATTTTGGAGAATGCTACCCTAGAGGTTCTGGATTTCAACTTAGGCTAAATTTAGGCTCCAGTACCTCCCTACCACATTTTCCTATGTCATTGGTACCAACATGTACCAAGGCAGCAGACTCCTCCCCAGCACTATCTAAGACCTTGTCTAGGTGGCACGTGAGGTCTGCTACCTTCGCACCAGGCAGGCATGTTACCAGGTGATCCTCACGTCCACCAGTCACCTAGCTATCTACATGCCTAATGATCGAATCACCAACTATAACGGCTGTCCTAACCCTTCCTTCTTGGGCACATGGCCCTGGAGAAACTTCCTCGGTGCGAGAGGACAGGTCCTAGCTATAGGATCACTTCCTGTCATACCAGGGTGATGCTTTCCTGTCACGTGACCTCTCTCATCCATGGCAACAGGGATGCGGCCAGACTGGAGGTGGGACTTCAGGACTATATCCCTCTAGGTCTCGTCTATGTACCTGTCTGTCTTCCTTATGTCTTCTTAGTCTGCTACTCTTGCCTCCAGAGATTGGATTAGTTCCCTGAGAGTAAAGAGCTCCTTGCACCTTGTGCACATGTAAGACCCCTCACCAGCTGAGAGAAAATCATACACGTGACACTCAATGCAAAAGTCTGGAAAGCCCCCATCTCGCTGCTAGACTACTGTCTGCATCTTTGTTTTAAGGTTGTGTTTAGATATTTAAGTTCTTTACTTACTAAGGGTTGCTTGTGATACGTATACGTTTAATGTACTTTGTTCACCTGAAGTTTAATTAATCTCAGGTCCTTAATGTATGCTGATGAGAATAAACAGCTGCACCTGAGAGTGAATATGGCACCTCCTTTCCTTTAAGAGGTTTAAGCACCTATAAAGCTATGATTAGCCCAGTGGTGGGTCAGTGTCAGAGAGGGAGGGAGGGAAAAAAGACTTAAGAGCTGACTGCTACACAGTACCCTATGTTTTACATTTAAACTGAAAGCTTGCTGCTACTAGACCCTGACTGAGTATTAAATTTAAACTGGAGCTCTCTGCTGGGTTATAAATTTAACCAGAAAGCTCTCTTCTGTGTTTTAAATTTAAACTGAAAACTCTTTGCTGCTACTAGGCCCTGACTGATTGAACAAATACAGTGGGTTCACAGATTAATCAGCTTTAATCTAAAGAATTCCTTTTTCCCCAAGATTTAGAAAAATTCCCAGAAGTAAATACTTACAATTGCAGATCTCTCTCCAGAAGTAGCAGTCCCCTTTTGTAGTCCTTCAATAATACATTGAAACGCTCTGCCCAGTGTAGTAACAAAGCAAATAGAATACTAGGAATCATAAGGAAAGGAATGGAGCATAAAACCAAGGATATTATAATGCCTCTGTATCATTCCATGGTACGACCGCACCTTGAATACTGTGTGCAATTCTGGTTGCCACATCTTAAATAGGATATAGCAGAATTAGGAAAGGTACAGAGAAGAGCCACCAAAATGGTAAAGGGGATGGAAGAATACCCCTATGAGGAAAGGCTTAAAAGCTTAGGGCTTTTCAACTTGGAAAAGAAATGGCTGAGGGGAGATATGATAGAGGTCTATAAATTAATGAATGGAATGGAATAGGTCAACGTAGACCATTTTTTTACGCCATCAAAAAGTAGAAAGACTAGGGGACATGCAATAAAGCTACAATGTAACCCATTCAATACTAATAATAGAAAATATTTTTTCACTCAACGCATAATCAAACTCTGGAATTTGGTACCAGAGGATGTAGTAAAAGCACTAGGTTTAGACAAATTCCTGAAGGAAAAGTCCATAAACCATTATTAAAGAGTACCTGGGAAATCCACTGCTTGCCCCGGGACAAGTATTATGGAACCTGCGTCCCTTTTTGGGAACCTGCCAAGTACTTGTGACCTAGATTGGTCACCGTTGGAAGCAGGATACTGGGTTTGATGGACCTTGGTCTGACCCACTATGGCATTTTTTATGTTCTTATGTCTTAAGGAAATAGATTTGTACATTGATCCCTCTTGCACAAATTTTCATGTGTTCTAAAAATGTAAATGATATACATATATTCTGTGGGGGTAATTTTATAAGGAGCTGATTATTTTTGGCACCAACAATGCACCTAAGTGTTAATATTTGTAGTTATTTACATGCGTACGTGTTCGCTTGCATGTGTAAATGACCTTTTAACTTTGCATTATGTGTACTTTCACTGTAGGTGTGCACATGGGTGAAGTTTTGACAGAGCATAGCTGGAGCATGCAAGTACTCACATTGTTTCTAGAATACTATAATTTACATGTGTACTTGCAAAAAGTAGGCATGAAAATTTACACCAACTCTAGGGCTGGCGTAAGTCATCAGGCCTTACCTTAAAGCGTGTTCTCTGCCATTAAAGCTAGTATTTTATCAATTCAAGTATTTTTATACTTGACTTTATAAAATATGCAGAAAATATATGTGTGAAAACATGCATTAACTAGGCATGACTTTATGAAATTACTCTCCATCTGTATACTTGTGTATTTTATAAAATATGTATGTACTGTATGTACATCACTCCTGCTCCATCCCAGGAATGGGATGGCACATGTATAAGTATGTGTGTATTCAGCCACACTTGTAAGAGCACTTTTCCGCGTATAAGACATGCTTTACATGTCTTTATAAAACTACCCTCCAGTATGTGGCTTCAAGTAGTACCAAACATAAAATTATAAAATGTCCAGGATGAATTATCATAAGGAATGCATATGGTGTTTCACCCTAGAACTTGATGTCTCTGTTAAAGGGTGTCACTGAGGGCCATCAGATTCCTAAGACTAAAACCTTTGGACATCTTTATGATTTCAAAGACTGATGCTTCTTCACAAACATCGAAGGATCCAGAAACCATGCTGTCCACTAGCTTCCCATCAGCACTTAGAAATTATTCTATGCCCTCAGAGCTGAAATCTAAGAAGGGATTCAGAAGTTGGGAGCCGTCCTGTTCCACCCACTTGTTACTTGAGGAAAACTTCTCAGTATCCAATTAGTCCTCCAATAGACAAGAAACAGAGCATCATCTGAGAGCACTAGGGCAAAAACATCATTCTCCATCAGTGCTCAACACCAGGAAGTACCCAGAAGTGAGTTCAATTTTTCATTGCAGTGACTGATTTTCAATGGTCTCCCAGGAGTTCATGCCACAGCCATTGGCTCTTTCCACTAGGTTACCCAGGAAGTCTTTTTTCCATTCTTGTGTTGACAGGATTTGAACAGAATGAGTCCTCTCATCGCCTCAAATGTTTGAATATCTTGCACTGAGAAAAGCAGTATTGGAGACCCTTTCCAAGGTGCTAAGTAGTTCTGCACTAACACTGAAGTCACAACCAAGCCATTGTTATTCAGGCTTGGAGAGAGAAATCTTACCAGAAGCTAGATATTTTTTGGCCTTAAGATAAATCAGTTTGTAAATGTGCCCTCTAGGATGATGCCACCCATCAATATTTTGAAGTGCTTGTAATATGGAATAAGAGTATGAAGGGCCCTGGGATCAACTTTATGGCTGTGGTGATTGAGTCTGAACAGGCAGAATCTTCAAGCTTCCTAATCAGATCCCACTCCTCCTCATGCTATGAGTTGATCTTATGCAGAAGAACTCTACTTCCTGTTTTTTGCCTTGCTAAACCTAAGGCCATTCCCTTTAAGTTGAAGATAGAAGGTGAGCTCAGAGAACATTTTTTGAATTCTTAAGATTCCTCAACATCGCCAAGGAGTTAGGGCAATGACCCTGCACCATCTTCTTTATGATGTATGGTAAAGGATGTGAAAGACTGTACTCATGTGAATTTTGTGAGAAAGAAGGCAGATGCTGAGGGCTGACTCAAAGGCATCTGTCACCTTAGATGAACCATTGGCCATGTGCTCCTGACCCACCCCACCTGTAGTCCAGCATCTTTCCTTCCCTTACTATTCCCCCAGGTCTTCATTATATCCCCTTCACTACTCCCCACTTCAGGTCTTTAGCAGCGCTCCTTCCCTATTTCCACCCCCAGGTCTCTAGCATCTCCCCTCCCCCACCAGGTCTCCAGCATCTCCCCCCCCCCCTCCCAGGTCTCCAACATATCCCTTTCCCTACCCCTCCAGTCTCCAGCATCTGTCTGCTTCCCCACCCCCAAAGTATCCAGCATCTCTCCCCTTTCCTTCTTTCCTCTCTCCAGAAATCCAGTGTCTTTCCCCTTCCTCCTCCCCCCCCCCCCTTTCCAGGTGTCCAGCATGTTCTCTCTCTTCCCTTCCCCCTTCAAAATATACAGCATCTTTCTCCTCTTTCCTTCCTCCTACCACTGGTGCTGCCATCCCTACCACCATAGGAGGCCAAAAATAAATCAGGCTTTTGTTTTTTTTTGAGAGGAGGGGTTAGCATTACGGTAGCAGCACAGCTGACATGCAGCACTGGAAAAATCTGTCAGTAGCAGGCCTTTGAGCATCTGCATGAGTGTACAGCAAAGCCTCCTTTTTAAATATGGGGGCAGAATGCAGAAGGCCTTAAGAAAATGTTTTTCTATGTGTTTTTATAAGGTTTTTATGTGTTTATGTTGTTTTAATGTTTGTCCAATATGGTTCATAGATTTTTTTATATTTTGTGAGTAAAATTTGGTGTTTATATAATTATATACAAAAGAATTATTTGCCACTTGATTTCCCTGCTCTTTGTTGACATTGCATTATTTTGCAGAGGATTGTTTTCTGGTATTAGTGTGCTGTTTGGCAGAACACAGAAGGCTTTAAGCGCATTTGTGCACACACACAGATGCGCAAAAACCTGCCACTGACAGAGGCTTTAAAAGGCTTCCTCAGTGCTGTCTGTCAGCTATGCTGGAGCTCTGCTGCACCCCCCCCCCCCTCCCCCCATAGTAGGCCCACCCTGAAGACATTAAATACCCTATCCAAGATATTCCTAGAGTCAGCAAAGTGTAACTGCTACATCAGACTGTGGGCTAAGAGGTTTCATTTTTCAGTGCCCCAGAAGTGTAAAACAAAGACCATATTCCTTTATGGTAGAAGATTTTTTAAGAATGCTATCTCACTTTCTGCACAGTATCCTGTTAAATCTATATTGTTGAGCATATGATTGCCATTCTGCATAATGTATTGAAGTTTGAGGGAGGAAGAGGAATTTGGAAAGCACTTAGTCTTCTGAATTGATTATGCTTTTGAGATGGCATCAAGAGCTTTGAACATGGCAGATGAAGCACTCATTCTTCTCCCAGAAGCCCACTTCCTATAAATATGTAACAGTGGATTTGAAATACTAACAAGAAAATTCAAAACAAGAGATAATAAGATATTTACATTTGCAAGCGAGTAACAGAGTCCATATAAATATATTAATTGTAGTACCTTTAAAGATCATTGATAAATATATCATACACCAGCAGACTAAAAGTGATTAACATCGGTGTAAAAACTGCTGCTCCTTTAGAAATTTTTTAATAGCTAACAACGCCAAAAAATTAAGATGCTCACAGTAGTCCAGCAGCAAGAGGTGAGCTATCCAGTCTTTTATACTGAGTGCCACATATATGGTTATTTATCATTTGCACTCAGAGAATAAGTCTGATCTCTGAAGGCTAGAGGGGGAAACCTGGAGGAGCTGAGGCAGACAGAGAGGTATATAGAGGAGACCTTCAAGGCCATTAAAGCAGACCCACCTCCACTCTGAACAATTCACAGCCACAAAGTTGCCAATTCTAGGAATGAATCTATACCTGAATCACCACATTAAACTTCACTCCAAAAAATCATCAAGAGCTTGCTAAATTCCAACTTGAGGTTAAATACCTCCACTCTGGTAGCCCTTGTGCTGCCTTAGAGAGACAAGATCACCTAGAAGAAGAGCATTACCTTGATGTGGAAGGAAGTAATCCTGTAGCTAGGACCTGCCCTCAAGGTGAGGCAGTATTTTCACTTGCCAAGAATGTGTTTTCAGGACATATGTCCAAGAGAGAAGGGTTAGGTTGGCCATTATATTTGGTGATCCCATCATTAAGCATGCTAATAGATGGGGTGGCTTGAGGATATGAGGTTTGCTTGATATCTTGTCTGCCTGGTACAAAGATGGTGGACCAAACATGTTAACTATATAGGATTTCAGATAGTGCTGGGAAGGAGCCGACTGTCATGGTACATGTGGGCCAGTGGCATAGAAAGGGGCAAGAAGGAAGCTCTGGACACCAAATATAATTTTTTTAGGTAGAAAGTTGAAACCCAGAAACCCCAGCATTGCATTCTTAGAAATGCTGCCTATTCTATGCGCAGCACCCCAGAAGGAGGCAGAGCTCTGGAATCTCAATGCATGGGTGAGATGCTTGTGCAGAGAAGAGAGGACTAAGTTTGTTAGGAAGTAAGCAACATTTTGGAGAAGGAGGAGCTTTTTCCAAAAGTTTGTTTGGGGCGGGGGGAGGGCTCCACCTGAACCAGAGTGGAACCAGGCTCCTGAAGTTAGCCTTTAAAAAGAAGTTAGGATCATGTGAGCGCATGAGCGGGTGAGGAGGCACCTCCTCTCACTACCAGGCTGCCCTGCCAAAAATCTGTAATACCTTTGGTAAAAAACAACTTTTCGGGGGTGAGCACTATCCCACTGAAATGGGAAGACTGCACACAGAGAACCGGGCAAGCAGTGACTGCTCAAGTATGCAAGCAGCAGCAAAAAAAGAAAAAGCAGCTTGCGAATCTAAAATGGCACCCTCGCTAAGCGACAAGGCCGCGCTGACCTCGCCGGGGAAGGAAAGTACAGACTTCTCCTCTAAAGACCTAGCACATGAGGTAGTCAAACTCTTAGAACCAAAATTCGATAGAGTAATGAAAAAACTGGAGGAAATGGGTGAAGCCTTTTTGGAAATGGGCCGCAAAGTGGAAGAGGTCGAACTGCGAGTAGCGGCGCTGGAAGACAATGAGGCACAATACGACCGGGAACTCCAAAAACACCAAAAATATATAGACATTTTAACAGCAAAAGTGGATGACCTTGAGAACCGATCAAGGAGGAACAACCTGCGCATGGTAGGAGTCTCAGAAGTTTGGACTGATCAGCGACTCTCCTTGTTGTTTGAAAACTGGCTGCCTAAGAAGCTGGGCCTTACTGATTTATTAGAGGAAATTAAAGTCGAGTGAGCACACCTACTAGGGTCTAGACTGGAGGGTTGGGACCATCTGCACCCGGTCCTTGTCCGCATTCTGAACTTTCAGCACAAGACGCTGCTCCTATAGGCTTTTCAAAAACACTGGAACCTACATTTGTATAACAAACCTATACATCTGTTCCAGGACTATTCAGCCGCTCTTACCACCAAGAGGACGGACTTTTCATCAGTATGCATGGATTTGGTTAAAAACGGCATACGTTTTGCTTCGGCCTACCCTGCTACTCTCAGGATTTATCACGAGAGGGAGACCCACACTTTTGAACAAGCGGGTGCAGCCAGGAAATTTGTTGCCTGCAAAGGTGAGCTCTAATGGACAGCAATGGACTTCTGCTGGGTTAAAATTTGAGGCTAATACTGCTATGTTTCCCCGGAACAGAGGGACACTTAGCAGCCCCTCGACCTGGCCACCTGCCCAGGATTGGCCGCCTGAACCATGATATGGTGAATTAAAGCTTCCTGAATCTCTTAAGAGGACATACTCTCATGTTTTGCGTGTATTCTATTGCTATTAAGCTGTGGGGATATGTGGCACCACCCCTGAGCAGTAGGGGAAATAGCCTGGAAGCACAGCTGGTAGTGATCTAATTTGCATATTCGGAGTTTAGCTGCGGCTAGGGTTATTAGCGAAGTTTTGTTAGTGGTTGAGTGTGGAGTAAATGGGCATTTAGAGGGGGGATGGGGTGAGTGTGTGTATATGAGAGTATGCATGGGACTGCTCTGGAAAAATTGGATACTGGAGTTGGGAAGGCAGTTGATACGGGAGGGTTGGAGGATAGTTGGATTGATGGTAGCACAAATGAGGGGTTTGGAGGGGGAGGGGAGGGAGGGCTCTCGCTGCGCATTATTCATAGCATTCAAACAAGGTGAGGATGTTTGTCTTCAGATGCTGAGGCTGGGCAGCCCGGAGAGTATCACTGAGAGCTACTAAACTATGATATGTCATTTTAGATCACATCACTTAATGTGTGGATAATTTCCTGGAATGTTGGGGGGAACAGATTCCCGGTTAAGCGCACTAAGATCTTGCAAATGCTAAAATACCAAGGGGCTCAAATAGCACTATTGCAGGAGACCCACCTTAGTACCATAGAGCACGATAAGCTTATGCGAGACTGGGTGGTGAAAGTTTATGGTGCTTCCTTGGGAACCAGGAAAGTTGGGGTAGCAGTGCTGATTAAATGGGGACTACCACTAGAGGTACTAAAATGTGAAGCAGATCCTACAGGGTGGTATGTCTTTTTGCAGGCTAGTTTATGTGCAAAGGAGCTTTTAATTGGAAACATAAATGCTCCAATGAATACGATCATAAATTCTTCCAGGAAATCCTTCGACATGTGTCGAGTGCCAGCCAAAAAAAAAAAAGATTCTGGCAGGAGACTTTAATTGCCCTCATGAGCCAAAGCAGGAAAAAACTGGTACTGGGAATGCTTCAGGGTGGTCAAGGAAGGGTGTTTGCCAGATGGGCAATCTAGTAGATGTTTGGAGGGCCCTCCGCCCAGGGGCCGAAAAGTACACTCATAGGTCCAGGGCACACTCTACTTGGTCATGTATTGACTACATATTAGTGAGTGAAGGCGGATTTGCCCATGTCCTCCGGACAGAGATTGAACCGTGGTGGTCTCAGACCATGGCATCATGTGGGCAGACTGGGCAGCTCAGGGAGAGACACGTATTGGTTGGCACTTCCCCAGCATTCTTATGGGAGGACGCAGAGTTCAAGCAATTTCTAGAACAACAATGGGTTGAGTACACTCACCTTAATGACACACATCAATGCACCCTGCTCCTCTTTTGGGAGGCTAGCAAAGCAGTAATATGCGGTTCCATCATTGCTCCATATGATACAAAGACACAAGCACCTCAGTCGTAACTTTTACACCTTGAATGCCTTCAGAGACAAAGCAACAGGTCCCAGAACCTCACGGACTGGAAAGAACATCTTGATGTGCAGACCGCGCTCAATGATTTGTTGCAGAGAAGGGCCATCATGTCATTAAAATATTATAAACACCAATTATATAGATTCCAGAATAGATCAGGGAAATTGCTCGCACGAGTGATTTGAGACTGGGGAGGAACGTGCTTTATACCTCTTCTCAAAGATGAGAAGGGCAACCTACAGAATCAACCACGTTAGATCACAGCCATTTTTCAGTCTTTTTACTCCAAACTATATACAGTGGAAGCTTCTGACCTAGACGCAGGAATGGACTTTCTTCGGGCTCTCTCTCTCCCTAAATTGAAGGAAACTGACCTTAGTGTGCTTAATGCACCAATTTCGGGCCCAGAGATCCAGAAGGTGATTAAACAAAACAAGCTGCATAAAGCACCTGGTCTGGACGGATTCAGGTCAGAATATTATAAAATGCTGGAGATGCGGCTTACCCCAGTACTGGTTGAGATGTACAGGGCTGTATCTCAGTTTGGTCTTTTCCCTAGGGATGCGTGGACATAACAGTAATATCCAGGAGGGTAAGGTTCCCCTGGATCCAGCATCCTACTGACCCATCTCCTTGATCAATTTTGACATAAAACTACTAGCCTCTGTGTTTGTGCAATGGTTAAACCCACTACTGCCCAGCCTAATTGGTTTGGGGCAGGTGGGGGTTTCTCCTGGGATGGGAAGTGGCTCGCAATATATCACAATTCATTTTGGGAATGGAATATAGTGTGTCCTATCAGCTCCCACTACTACTAGTAAGTTTTGACATTGAAAAGGCATTTGATAGAATGGCATGGCCCTACCTAAGGATTTGGCTTTACGGGCGCCTTTCTTGAGTGGATCCACACTCTTTATACAGACCCACAGGCTACAATGGAGGGTTTTTGGACCCCTTTTCTTTGGAGTGCAGAACCTGACAGGGTTGCCCTCTACGAGTTCCTAGTCCCTCACAATGTTTGAGGCCCTGCGAACAGGAGAGAGACCGTGGACTAAAGAAATTCAGGACCTGGTTCAATCTGCTCTGGATCAGAGGTATGTGGAACGACTTTCCAAATGCTGGGTAGTGGATGGGGTGAAGGAGGCGTCCCCTGAGTTATTACAGATGGCATTCCTCAAATGCACCTCTATATTTAAATGGGTATACTTGTAAGAACTTCCGTATAAATTCCTTTGGAGGGCCTATACACATGACATGTGGGCTCATAGAGCTGGTCTGAGGAACGATGATCAGTGCCAATGGTGCAGAATCCAAAGAAGAATGTTATCCCATCAGTTTGGGTACTGCCAGAAGGTACAGACACTATGGGCCCAATTCCGTCCCGCACATAGATCCCCTCTGTATGACCGGTCTGAGCACATCTAGCTCCGCGGGATCAGAATTGCGAACAGTCATGTAGGTGTAGGCCGGAACTGCAATTCAGTCCGACCTATACATACACAACAAGACCTGTTAACACAGTCAGGCCTTTTAAATGGAGCCGTGGTGCCATTTATTTAAAGGTATTTCTATCCCGCCTTCTCCTACAATCAAGGCGGTCTCCACAGCAAACAATCATAAGAGTGGTTCAGGTGTGTTCATGCAGTGATTCTGATTGTGTGTTTGTGTTGGTGTATATTAGATTCTTGTTGAGCTATTTACATCGTGCGCTATTATACAATCTTATGTACAAGGGTCAGGGGAGGGGGATAGGTCTTTTGTTCTTGCTTGGTGAGTAGATGAAGCAACTGGGAGGCAAAGCCTGGGATAAATTTTTAGCAACCTGGCTCCTGTACCTTGAAACACTGTTCGCAATGGCAAAAGGGGCCTTGATAAATGTATGAGAGACATAAGGCACACAATAAACTAAAGGGACCAGTATTGGGATACTAACTGAACTGGATTATTGGTAAAGATAGGTGAGTGGTATGGGGGGGGGGGGGGGAAGGAATGGGGTAGGGAACTAGGTTAAGAGACAGAGTTGAGATAGGGGAAGGGAAGGGGGTGAAAAGGGCCTCTGGGGGCAACTCAGGTTAGTATCCAATCCCAGGCAAAGTGCGCAACTGCCAAAGCGAGCTAGGAGTGTTAAGTAGCAAGTTAACTGTGATGTCTTGGTTATATTGTACTCTGCATTGATTGCTCTCTGTGATATGTTCCTATCTACCAGTATCTATAAGATAATCACCCAACAGGGGTGAAAATGTGCTGTGCAACAAAAAAACTACTTACACAGGGAAGCTCAGCGTCATGAACAATGCAGAGTGCTATTTAGAACTGTATTATAGAGACATGTTTTGATGCCTGCTTGGGGTGGTGGATGTGCTCTGAGTTGTGTTAGTTATAGAAGTTCCTATAAGTTTCTACCACTTGGTTGTATGTTCTGAAAAATTTTCAATAAAGAAGATTTGCAACCAAAAAGGAGTTAGAACATCTTTCAAACTAGATCATAGTGGAAAGTCAACAGTGCCTAGGAGTGTATGGTTTGGAATGATGTATTTTTGTAGGAAACTAACAAAACAGGGAAGGTAGGGCCAGGGCCGGCCCAAGGGTTTCTGCTGCCCTAGGCAGAAACCCCAGCCTCACTATCCCCCCTGCTGATGCCGCCCCCCCCCCCAGCTGATTCCACTGCCATCCCCAGCTGCTGCCGATTCCATCTCAGGAGGGGGGGGGGGGGGGGAATGGCAGCGGCAGTATTTCCAAAAGCGGTGTTTTTTTGCCGCCACTTTTGGAAATACTGCCGCTGCCCGCCTCCCCCCCTAAACAGAATCAGCAGCAGCTGGGGGGGGGGGACGGCGTAACTGCCCATGTGTGCCACTTCTGCCATGGCCACTGCTGCCCACATGGGCTGGCTGCCCTAGGCAGCCGCCTAGCTCATCTAGTGGATGGGCCGGCTCTGGGTAGGGCATCCCAATAGAGAAGCTGCAATAAAAACAAAAGTATCCCAGATGCCTTTCGTAAAGAGCAGAAAGAGATGAAAGATTCCAGATTATCCTTGTCAATTGGTAAGTAAGTTGTAAATACAAATAAAAATATACTTTAAAGCACCACTGGAGGAAGCACCAAGCCCAGCCGCGTGGAGGTAAGCTCCTCCAACCACGACTGCATTATCAGCCTCCAGCCAACAGCTTTTAAAGGAGCCGATTCAGGCACTAAAGTGATTCGCCGTGCTGCTTCCAAGGGAGCAAAGAATACCAGCTCACCTCAGTGTAGGGCACATCCATTTACTTCCTGCAGCCACCCCGATGGAGAATCAGCCTGAAAAGCACCACCAGAGCAATTGCCAAGCCTGGCCATGTGGAGGTAAGCTCTTCTCACTGTGGCTGCATCATTAGCCACCAGCCATCAGCTTTCAAAAGAGCTGATTCAGGCAGCCCCGCACCTGGCAGGCTAAGGGCTAAGCCAAAGGGCCCTTAAGTGTGGCCCTTAGAGTGGCATAAAGAATCATGCAGGTATATACACCGAACTCCCCCCCTGCCTCCCCCCAACTATGCCTAGCCTGTGTACTCTGGAAAAGAAGCAAGTAATGGTGAGTCACTACTTACTGCCTCACAGTGACATCCTCTCTTCCCATTCACAACTGAAGTATTTCACTGGCCCTCTATAAAAACCCTCGCTATCGGAGTAAGCCCACATATGTCAGGGAGCACTCCACACATAGTTATTTTGCACCTTATGCCCTCACCAGACTGGGTATTTATAATACTGATGTACCGCATAACAGGAACCTCATCCAGAGGCTAGCCAAACGCCCCTTAGCATAACTCTTCCTAAGACAAGACCATAGACAAGACCATAGAGCCAATTTATTATGCTCTATCCTCACTCACTGCCCTCTTAATTACCAAACTTGCTCTAACAGTTTGCTCTGGGAAACAATTTAATGAACTAACTCCAATAACATGGCTAACTCCCACCTCATCTTTCACATTCTTATGTACGTGACACTATTACTTTCCCTTTTAATCCAGATACCATGCCTTGCTACAAGTTCAAGTTACATCCCAATTATTTGTGGACATGGCATTCAGAGTTTAAGAGTTCCACCTCCCAGGATAAGAAGCAAAAATCAGTCTACTCTTATGCGCATCCCACTCCTTGACTTAAGCATTTTGGAACAACATACTAACATCGCAAATACCCTTGTCTCCTGAAATGCATTCTAGTTAATGCATGTTCTGCTAGAAACAAGATCCATATCCTCTCCAATTATCTAACAGATTATGACCTGGACATCATGTATGTAACCGAAATATGGTTTCCCAAAACAAACACTATCCTTGTGAACCAACTAAAACCCCAAAACTATGACATATTCAACTGCTCTAGAGATGGCCATAGGGGTGATGATGATGGTGATGGTGTATTTATACTTGCTAAAAGAAATTTGCTTTTTACCCTAATGTCCACTACTAGCACAGATGGCATGAAATTTACTATTTACCCTAATGTCCACTACTAGCACAGATGGCATGGATATAATCACCATTTCTAATAAGCAGATGTTCCCATGCCTCATCTACAGATCCCCCTCCACAAGTAATGAAGAACTAGCAGCGCTCCTTGAGGTGGTGTGCACACACATAAATCCAAATTGTCCACTGATACTCATGGGTGACCTAAACTTATCCTCTCTTCCACAGAAGCAAGCTAAGGCCTTCATGGATCCAATGGGGTATTTAAATTACACATAAATAGTATTCTGCTCAACACACAATAAACAACAACTCAACAAACCCCCAATTCAGTTGTAACTATTATTAATTTGACAAAAAAACCCACCAAAACACCCCTGTGAGAACATGCAAAGTACTTTTTGTCGGATGTTACAGGAAAGGAACATGTACTAAAACTATGTCCACCACTCAGTTACATCCTTTTAATAAATATTTGTAAAAACAAAAAAACTCCGCTACTTAGCTGGATCAGAATCAATGAGACTCAAAGTTTTCAGGCACAACGTGCACATTTCGGGTCTGTAGCCCTGTTTCAAGTGCTGCCATCACCATATAATTCAGAACAACCGCCATCAAACGCTGAAACCAGCTGTTTCCTCATAAGGGTCAAAAACTTCCAAGAATGGCTGATTTTTGCTGTCAATCACACCAAACAACCAATGAAACATCAGGAACACCCCACTAACTCAGAGGAACCCTGTGTTCACCGGATGACGTCAAGAGATGTTAAGCCAATCAATTTCTTTGTTGAGGCCATCAGGATGCACAGTCCGTAGTTGAAAAATCCAACGTTGCTCACAGCTCTGCAACCTATTGATACGATCCCCACCTCGGGGATCTGGAGGCACATGGTTGATCTACAGTCCAACTTAAATCCTGGAAAACGTGACCGAAGGTAAGGCAATGTTCAACCATCGGGGCTGTCTCTATTTTTTGCCGAAGACGGGAGGCATGTTCACTTAACCGAATCTTAATCATTCGAGTTGTCCTCCCCACATACGACAGGGGACACGGACAATAGATCACATAAACAACAAAAGAGGAAGTGCACAGGAGTTCTCACAGGGGTGTTTTGGTGGGGGGTTTTTTGTCGAATCAACACACAATAAAGGCAACACCCTGGTCCTTATCTTCATCCCATCCCAACTCCTTGATGGGTTTGCCTTTCTTAGCTCCCAGCTAGCACAGGTTCCTTGGTCAGTCCACCTCACCATTTCCTTCCAATCCTCACTGGTTGCCTCCAACTACCAATACCCTCCAACATTCAAAATACCATCGTTTTAAACAATTTGATAAGTTCTCCTTCTTAGATAATGTTATCCCTCTGCTAGACACAGACTCCAGCAACTTAGACCTCCTAGTCAATAACAGGCAAGAGATCATTAGCATAAATGCTACTGCACCTACCCCCAAATCAATGGGAGCCCGCAACCGCAACCATACCACTTGGTATACCACAGATCTTAAAAGACTTAAAAGTGAACTTAGAAAAGTCAAATGCAAATGGGGACACACCCATGAGGAACAAGTCAGAAATAACTACCTACACATGCTACAATCTTATCGGATTAAGACTAATAAGGCAAAGAGAGTACCATACAACATTAATTATGAAATCACTAAATAAACCTAGGGAACCGTAAGATATTGTTAAATCTTTAGTAAAAGACAGTAACCAAGCTGTGACTCTGGCCATTCCCAGACCACAAGCCCTTGCTATCCACTTCCAATTAAAACTCCTTAATTCACCCCTTGGCATGCTTAAAAACTGCAACCAAACCTGCACTGGCAACCCACTGCAATCCTTAAGCCTAGTTTCCCTTGAAAGTCTAGAAAACATTATTCTCAGCCTCAACACAACAAAACCTCCACTAGACCCCTACCTAGTAATTTGGTTCAAAATCGCAAGAACCAAGCTAGCCCCAGTCCTATAGAAGATAATACATCTCTCGTTCTCTCAAGGATATATACCTTCCAGACTAAAGACTGTGTCTATCCGCCCAACTGATCCAAGCTCATACAGACCAATCTCAAGCCTGCCCTTCTTGGCAAACATAATGGAAAAAGTGGTCTAACTGCTATTGCAGGATCACATCAAATCAAATGCACCCCTCGACTTATAACAACATGGTTTCTGACCCGGTCATGGAGTAGAAACCCTACTAATCTCACTTAATGACAGACTTATGAAAAGTATAGAGAGCCCTAAAAAGGGACTTATCCTCATATTCCTGGACACTGTAGTGGCTTTCAATACAATATGCCACAACATTCTTCTACAGCGATGGCAAGGCATTGGCATCCATAGTACAGCTCTAACTGGCTTCGCTTCTTCCTGTCTGGTCATCAGCAATTTTCCAATCAGGACCCAACATCTTTGATCCATACACAAAAACAAGGAATACCCCAAGACTCAGCACTATCAGCATTATTATTCAACATTTATATCCAACCAGTTTGCAACATTATATGATCCCATAATGCGGATGACATCATGATTTATGCACTCTTCTCCACCACAAATTTAATCTTTGCACCAATAACAAAAATGCAATTTGTGCCTTCAAGTCAATGCTGACTTCTGGTGACCCAGCAGCTCCTGGGTTTTCTTTTCTTGGCAGTGTGACTGGAAGCAGGTTTGCCAAGCCTTTCTTCTGAGGCAATGGAGGGTTAAGTGACTTACCCAAGGTCACAAAGAGTGATAGTGGGAATTGAACCCTAATTATTGGTTATCAAGCCAGTGTTCTAACCACTAGGCTACTCCTCCATTTGATAATCGAAAACTTCTTTAATGCAATTGACCATTGGCTGTCTGATCACCGACTCACCATTAATTACAATAAAACAGAGGTGCTGTTCATAACCGGAGATTAATCTTTCTCCCCACCACCATTGCTTAAGGTTAATTATGCATATCTGGCAGTCAAACCCAAGTTAAATACCTCAGTGTAACCATTGACCAACACTTCACCCCTAGAATCTCATATTAACAAAATAACAAAAACCATTTTCAATAAAATAAGGACTGTCCAACATCTTTGGCCGCACCTTGAGACTCATGATTTCTGAACTGTCTTCCAGGCCATGATACTCTTCCACCTTGACTACTGCAATGCAATCCTCCACAGAATATCTAAAAGCTCTTTATACCTCCTTCAACTTGCCGAACACACAGCTGCGAGAGTTCTCCTTGGGGCACCCAGGGTCAACCATATCACTCCCATTTTGAAGGAGCTCCACTGTCTATCCCTGTATAGCTGCATAAAATACAAACCCATTATAACTACATTCAAAGTCTATCACCAGTTAACCTCCCAGTACCTACAGTCTGTTCTAAAAAAACCCCTAATAATTTGCACATAAGAAGCCCTGTTCAACAACATCTCGCTCTACCCCCAGAGCTAACCAAGTGCAACCAGACAATTTGTGCTTTTGCATTTTCCCTATCGCAACTAGCTTATGGAATGCCCTGCCTGGAAATACTGGAGCAACATCTGACCTTATGCATTCCAAAAGTTATTGAAAGCTTACTTGTTTGAAGAACACTTTGAAGGTATTACCTAACCACCAAACCTACCATCATGAACTGTGAACATCGCCCTGTGCGTCTGTTGTGCGATTGTTACCATGTTTCTTGGACAACAATGCTGTCATCTCCCCCTCCCTGTCCCTACTAATTGAACCTGAGTTGAACTGTTATTTAATGTTAAGTTGGGTTAAGTGTACCATGTTATATCGTTCTATGTAAAGTTATGTTATGTTATATGTAAACCACCTTGATCATTGGAAATGCAGTAGTCAAATAAATAAATGTCTTTATACAAATGCTGAAAATCTAAATAATAAGATTAGAGTTAGAATATAAAGTACCGATTGAAGTGGTATATATAATTGGTATCTCAGAGACCTGGTAGGTGGGGATAACCAGTGGTACACTGTTACTAGGTTACAAGTTCTATTGCAATGATAGGTTGGATCAAATTGGTGGAGGGAGGGCTTTATATGTTAAAAAAGACAAAATTAAATAGGAAAAATGTTTTGGAAGAAAGAAAATGCACAGTGGAATGTTAATGGATAGGAATTCCATGTGAGAAAGGAAAAAGAATATCTATGGGGTATACTACCATCCATTTGGCCAGAATGAAGATGGGTGATGAAATGCTAATAATTATTGACTCATTCTGGGGGTTATTTTAGAACCTTATTCATGCTGTGGCCATCTGAGAATGAGCATACGGACATCCTAAGCATGGAGATGTCCCTGGAGCAATTTTAGAAAGTAGTTTTAAAGACGCCCCCAGCCCAAGGTCATCCAAGTAGGAATGGGGGTATGGTATAAGCGTGTCCATGGCATTTGTAGTGGGGATGTCTATGCAGATGCCCCTGCTGGTGTCCATGTTGGGGGCCTCTATGTTTCTATAATCAGATCGAAACATAGACGTCCCTGGCATTTTCCTGAACATTTTGCTGGGGATATTCCAGATTGCACTTGTATTCCCTTTCTAAAATATCATTTCACATGTTTCTGTTTCTACTTATTTTTATGGATTTATGTCTTAGTTTTTTAAGTTAGTTTATGCCTTATTTTATTTCATCAGCATTATGAATATATTTATGGACTCCATTTAGATTTTCAGATAATGTGGATTATAAATCTGATTAAATAAAATAAATAAATAGAAATTAGGGAAGCTAACAAATTTGGCTACAAAATAATGATGGGTAATTTCAGTTACCCTAATATTAACTGGATATACAGTTACAGTATGTCACATTAGAACATGCAAAAAAAGTAACATTTGTAGATGAAAAAAAATTGACTGCTTCTTGAAACAGCTACTTCAAAAATCAATAAGAGGGGGAGCTATTTTAGATGTAGTCTTTAGTGGGGCATAGGTTTTGGTGCAAAAGATAATAGTGTTTGAGCCACTTGGCAATAGTGATCATAATTTGGTCAAATGTAACTAAATAACTAGAAGGACAAGAAAGAAATCTACTGTGCTTTTAACTTTCAAAAGAGATGTGATCATAAAATGGGCAAAATGCTTAGAAAACTGGTAAAAGGAATAATTGTAAAGATTAAAAGTATCTCCAGAAACAAGCAGGAATGTAGTCTTCACATATGGGTGATGTTGATACCATCAGAGCCCACGCGGGAACGCTCCCCAGCATCCAATTGGAAAGCTTTAGGGAACACTTCACTGCGCCTGTGCAACTGCCTTCCCGCCTTCCCAACTTCCTCTCTTCAGTTCTTCATTTTCTGCGGAGCCAGCAGTAAACAAATCTTGTCACCTCAGAAAAAACATCTCTTTTTGTGGATAGCGTCTGCCTTCCCGTTTGTGCCGGCATCGTCAAAGACATTACCGGTTCCCTTATTCTTTATTTCTTTTCTTTTAACTTAGGTTTTACCCTTTAAAAAAAACCCAACAAACTTGGGTTTCTCAATGCCCTCTTAGGCCTTACATTTACCATACCCTTCCCATTGAAAGCATGGAGTAACCAACTAGTAGTTTCAAAAAATGTTCTAAGTGTGCCAGTACCATCTCAGCGGCTGACACACATGACTGTTGCTTAAAATGCTTCGGCCCAGACCACAAGCCAAAAGATTGTCCCCTCTGTCAGAAAATTATACAGAGAGGCCTTGTAGGGCTGGTACGTATTCAGGAACTAATGCCTGAAACACTAGCATGGCTTCCTGTTACAAGATGGGGCCTGCTCTGAACCAAAGCCTGAACCATGGGGCCTGCTCTAAACCAAAGACTGAATTAAAAAAGATGGATTCCTGTTTTGTTATAACTCAGCATTAAAACTTGCAAATCAAGTAATTCTGCCAGTTTAGAAGTATTTTTCCAGAAGAACATGGATGAGAAGTTCATTGTGCTAGCATTTGCAACAATGTATGAACCGGCACCTCAGCAACTTTAGCACGATGGACCTTTGTTTGCAGAAGGACTACCTATTAGCTGTTACCACATTTGCTGAAGATGACATACAGGGTTCGAGTCCAGTCAATCGCCAGGACAAAGAATTATACGGCTGTACACCGGAACCCAGAACTCAGAAGAGAAAGATCTTAGACGATAAGAAGTGGGCAGAAAGAACTTGAAGACAGCGCAGACAGACACAGCCCAGCAAACACCTCTGCAGTACTCTGAAACATACAGAGGCTGGCAGAACACCTGGGAACTTTAAACTTCTGACACAGACTGTTCGCTTGCCTTTTCTCTCTGGCTGGAAAGTTGGGTAGTGTTCAAGGCCAAAGTCTCGAAACGGAGTGAATTTCTCCCACAGACCGGCAGCTCGGTGTGTGACCATGCAGTTCATTTCAGCTAACGTTGGACCTCTGCCATATCTTGACTTCATTCCGTTCCTGAGACCCGGACCACAGCCACAGGTGCTTTTTGGCATGAGCTAAAGTACCGGTCTTTAATTTCTCCCGGAGGTTGAGGCTACCTTAGACAGACAGATAATTTACTGTACATCAGAGTGCATGCAAATCAGGGACATTGGTTTCTAAAACAGATTAGGTCTCTCGGTAATTGTAACATAGAGCTGAATAACATGCTACCTCAGAAAACTAATTTGTTCTAATATTTCTTCTATTTTTGCTATCAGAAATAAGGTCTAATTTTCATACAAACTGGGCTGATTCTTGTTTTATCACGTGGTTGTTTGTCAGATGGTCCTATGGAATCTTGGAAAAAGGAGGGTAGCAGTTCTTCCCTAGACAGATGAGTATTTATACATGTGTATTTATCTGCTACTGATAATATCTCCTACAGCCTACAGAACTGGGTTTCTAAATTTGGGACACTCTTCACCTCAGACATGGTATCATTGGTGTCCCCTTTGTTGAGGGCTTCATCCTCCTCTCGTGGATCCCAGGTATCCTCAAATTCCAAGCACAAGTCTGTATAGAAGCTGGACAAAACTTACAGGGGTAGATCTTGCTCAAAGTATGGAGATCCCTCAGGCATTGTCTCTGAGATGGATCGGCCTGCCAAACAGCCTGGCGGGAGGCCCTGTCTTTCAAAGCCATCGAGGAGTCCCTGAGGCCTCGACCTCCAGAGAGCTACTGGTGCCATGCTCTGGGATGGTATTGCAAATACCTGTCACTGACACCTAAGAATTGGCAACCTCGATAGCCCAGCGCATACTGACCATCGAGCAGAGCTTGGCAGCTCTCCTGACAGCCTCGGTACATATAGAACCCTTGGCTCCAGTCAATGCCCCGTTGATACCGGTACTGACATCGACACCAGTTGTGGGCATGACATCAGGGCTATTGCAGATGATGTCAACATTGCTGCCACCCATGCCCTCCCTTGAAACTATCTCTGATGCTGGTACCCAACCCAAATGGCTCAACGAAGCCGATACCTCGGAGCATTGGTACCGGCATTCAGCTTCAGGTGAACACTGTGTCATCGATACTTTGAGTCCTCCGATTCTGATTCCTGCATTTCGAATGCGGAATCACTCGATTCCCAGGGGCCCCCAGGATCTTCCTTCAGAACCTTCCCCACCACAGCAACAATGCATGTTGCCTTCGGAAGACATGTCCTTTCAGGAATTCATTTGAGACTTAGCTAAGGATTTCTCCATCACGGTAACATCAGAGAAGGAGCCAAGGGCAAAGGAATTGGAGGTCCTCCAATACCCAACAGCACCCAAAGAGGCAGCCACTCTGCCAGTGCACTTCTTCCTTCATGACTTTATGCTCCGTATGTGGGAGACTCCTTTCATGGTCTCACTTCACAGTCAACGACTCAATAGCATGTATCGGATACCGGAGTGTCCCGGCTTTCAAAAGCTGCAGCTTCCCTACCACTCCATGGTGGTTGAATCGGCGATGCATCGAATCAAAAGCTCAAAGACCCACTCCTCTAATCCTCCAGGTAGAGAATCAAGAACTCTCAATGCCTTTGGGTGTCAGTGCTTCCATGTGTCCATGCTTTTGGCTAGGATCAACTCCTATATCCTCTACTTGGGAATGTTCCTCAAAGAGGTGTCCAGAGGTGTCAAGGCCTTTGCTCCTCTCCTCTCAGATGACAAGAGGGCAGACTGTCTTGCTGTAATCAAGCATAACCAAAATGTATCAACGTTTGTCATTAGGGCTATCTTTGATGCTTTGAATGCACAAGCAGGACCTCAGCAATATGCATTGGTGCTCGCAGAATTGCATGGCTTCAAGCCTCATATCTTGAACAGTGGGTTCAAGATAAGCTGGGCAACATACCTTGCAGAGGGGAAAACCTCTTTGACAAAAACTGGCAAGATAAGGCCTCTCAGAGTCAGAGAATACTACTCTAAAGAGACTATCTAGAACAACAGCTGACCCTCCTTGGAAAAAGACAGTTGCAAAGAAGTCTTTCTACAATAAGAAGAGGAGATTCTACCTTCTTATTCTCCTGCTTCTCAGTACCAGGGTGAAGCTTCACAGAAGAGGCAGCAGCCTCCTAAGCAGCAGAAGAAACCACAGGTGGCTAAATCCCAGGCAGCTGGGATTTAATGTTAAAAAATGTAAGGTCATGCATTTGGGCTGCAGCAATCCAAGGGAGCAATACAGTATAGGAGGTGAAGTACTTTTGTCCACTAAAGAAAAGCGGGACCTAGGTGTGGTTGTGTCTGATGATCTTAAAGTAGCTAAACAGGTAGAAAAGGCGACGGCAAAAGCTAGAAGGATGCTTGGGTGCATACGGAGAGGAATGGCTAGCAGAAAAAAGGAGGTGATAATGCCTCTGTATAAGTCTTTGGTGCGACCTCATTTGGAGTATAGTGTGCAGTTCTGGAGACCGCACCTTCAAAAGGATGTGAACAGGATGGAGTTGGTGTAGAGGGTGGCTACTAAAATGATTAGTGGACTTCATTATAAAGCATATGAGGACAGACTTAAGGATCTTAATATGTACACCTTAGAGGAAAGGCGGGATAGAGGTGATATGATTGAGATGTTTAAATACCTCTGTGGCATAAATGTTCAGGGAGAGAGCCTCTTTCAATTGAAAGCAAGTTCTGCTACGAGGGGACATGGGATGAGGGTGAAGGGAGATAGATTCAGGAGTGATTTGTGGAAATATTTCTTTACGGAAAGAGTAGTGGATCCGTGGAACAGTCTCCCAGTGGAGGTGGTAGAGTTGAGGACAGTAACTGAATTCAAAAAAGCATGGGACAAACAGAGGATCTCTAAAGGTAAAAAGGGGACTGTTGTAGTTGTTGATATGGAAGGACAGACTAGATAGGCCATGTGGTCTTTTTCTGTCATCATGTTTCTATGTTTCTAAATCTCAACCAGCTCCAAAGTCACAGTCTGCACCTGGTTTTTGACTCTTTTCTAGAGAACATTGCCAGCCTGCCTCTGGAGGAACCCCATCCCCTCCACATAGCAGGCAGACTGTGTTACTACTCCCACAAGTGGCATCTCATCACCTTAGAGCAGTGGACACTAACCATAGTCCAGAAGAGGTACAGACTTCATCTGCAAACTCTGTCTCCCTCCACTTTCACAGGGGAATTTCAAACACAACCCACACTCACTGCTCTCCTACAGGATGAGATGTCTTCTCTTCTATTTCAGGACACCATAGAAAATGTCCTGACATCCAGGGAATGGGTTTCTACTCTCTGTACTTTCTCATACCAAAGAAAACCGGAGGATACAGACTCATTCTGGACCTCAGAAACCTCAACGTTTCTAAAGGTGAAAAGTTCAAGATGATCTCTCTCGGGACTCTTCTTCCCTACCTCCAGTCAGTACTGGCTCTGTTCTCTAAATCTAAAAGAAGCATTCACACATATCCTCATCCATCCAGGACACAGGAAATATTTATGCTTCACCTTTCAAGGAAAACATTATCAATATAGAGTCCTTCCCTTTGGACTCGCCTCTGCCCCAAGAGTCTTCACAAAGTGCATGGTGGTTGGGGCTGCATGCCTAAGGTCTCCAGGGATATTAGTCTTCCCTTACTTAGGTGACTGGCTCAAAAAGCAGATACCTCCCAGGAGGTACAACTTTCTTTGCATTGTACCATCACAGTACTACAACACTTGGGATTTGTCATAAAATTCCCAAAATCCCAGCTCACTCCAATCAAAAACTATAAAGATTAAATACAAAAAAAAAAAAAAACTAGAGTTCATTAGAGCCCTACTGGACACCCAACAATCCAAGGCATTTCTGCCACAGCTCCGCTGTACCTGTCTAATCAAACTAGCATCCCAGACACTCCTAAGGGACCATCTGACTGCCCACAAAATGCTGCAGCTCCTCGGGCACATGACCTCTATGGTACATGTTGTTTCATATGCCCCACTACATATGCGGACAGCCCAATGAATTCTTGCATTTCAATGGACGCAGGCCTCGGGCCATCTTTGGGACAGGATACAGGTCACTGCCCCCTAACCACATCCCTTCAGTGGTGGTGTTCTCCAGAAGATCTGTTCATAAGACCATCTTTTCAGATGCCTCCATTTCAATGCACCCTAACGACAGATGCTGCCAAACTACACAGGGGCTGTGGAGAACGCAAGAGTCACAACTCCAAATCAATCTCCTGGAACCATGCTATCTCGAATGCCCTCCGGGTGTTTCAACACCACCTCAGGGCACAACACAATCAGGTTGCCATGTCCTATGTGAATAAACAGGGAGGAACAGGCTCATGGGCCGTCTGCGAGGAGGCTCTTCACCTAAGGTACTTTGCCATTTCTCATCAAATATACCTCCAAGCGGTGTACTTCCCAGAGGAGCTCAATGTCTTGGCAGACAAGCTGAGTCGTATCCTTCTTCCCCACGAATGGTCTCTCCATCCAGACATAATACCCTACATCTTCCAGACCTGAGGAATTCCAGACATATATCTGTTTGTGACTCTACAGAATGCCAAGCTTCTTCACTTCTGCACCAGAACTTCGACATCCAGCAATCAATAGGTGGATGCCTTTCATAGGTCTGCTTTATGCTTTCCCTCCTATACCCCCCATTCCCAAGATGCTTTTCAAGCTTCAGTCTGACAAGGGCTCCATGTTCCTCATAGCCCCCTTCTGGCCGTGGAAACCATGGTTTCCACTGCTACTACGTCTGACTCAGATTCAACCTCTGCGAATGGAATCTGCACCCAATCTCTTCTCCCAGGATGACGGCTCACTACTCCATCCCAATCCACAGTCTCTCCGCCGCACAGCGTAGCTGCCAAGAGCATAGTATTACAGGACTTTGACCTTACACAAGAGGTTAATGAGATCCTTTTGGCTTCTAGAAAGCCCTCCACCAGACATTCATATGCTTTTAAGTGGCATAGATACTCTGCTGGTGTTCTCAGAAAGATCTCAATCCCTTTTCTGCTTCATTGGAGTCACTCCTCCAGTATCTCCTCCCCCTGTCCTCGACAGGTCTAAAGACCAACTCGGTGAAAGTCCACCTCATTGCCATTGTGGCCTTTCATTACCTGCTGGATGGACAGCTCATCTCCTCACAGCCACTAGTAATGCATTTCATGAGAGGTCTCCTGCTGTCCAAACCTTCCATTAAGCCACCTCCGGTAGCTTGGGACCTCAACGTCATTCTAGTACAGCTACTAAAGCTTCATTTTGTACAATTGGTCACAACCTCACTAAAGCTCCTGTCTTGGAAGGTAATCTTCCTAATTGCCCTCATTTCAGCTAGATGCATTAGTGAGTTTCAGGCTCTGGTGGCGGATCCACCCTATACCCGGTTCTACCATGACAAGGTCGTCCTTCGGTGGTGTCTCCTTTTAAGTTAAACCAGTCAATTTACCTTCCAGTCTTCATTCCTAAACCGCATGCGTCTCAAGTGGAAGCAACTCTGTACACTCTTGATTGCAAGTGTGTGTTGGCTTTTTATCTCCAAAGGACTCACGGTCATCGTAAAACCTTGCAGTTGTTCATCTCATTTGACCCTAGTCACCTGGGTCTCTCTGTATCTAAATGTATGCTCTCCATATGGATAGTGGACTGCATTTCATTTGCTTATGACAAAGCAGGACTCTCCCTGGAAGGACATGTCTGCTCACAACATTTGTGCCATGGCAACCTCGATGGCAAACCTACACTCAGTAGCCATTGATGAAATTTGCAAGGCAACATCTTGGTCTTCTCTCCATACCTTCACTGCCCATTATTGTCTGGACAAGGATTTCCATCAGGATGCCATGTTTAGTCAGGCTGTACTCCAGCCCCTCTTTCAGACTTAGATGCAACTCCTACCCTCTGTTCCGGACTTTGACGACATCAGAAATCCATGTTGGATTCATGACCTCTTCAAGCCTATTCTGAGGCGAACCTCCACTGGTTCTGAGATCACTTCATCTGGCATCTAGGAGCTAGGGAGTCCCATATGTGAAGACTACATTCCTGCTTGTTCCTGGAGATAGTATAGTTGCTCACCTGTAACAGGTAATCTCTGGGAAGAGCAAGAATTTAGTCTTCACATATGGGTGACGTCAGTACCGATGGAGCCCGCATGGGAACACTCCCCAGCGTCCAATTGGAAAGCTTTTGGGAGCATTCCACTGCACCTGCACAACTGCCTTCCTGCCTTCCCAACTCCCTCTCTTCAGTTGAGTTTGTAGCTGAAAAAAGGAGAGTAAATGAAACCCTACAGCTCCTAGGGGAGGAAGGTTGGTTGTGAAGACTAAATTCCTGCTGTTCCCAGAGATCACCTGTTACAAGTGAGTAGCTACACTTTATATCAGGTATGGATGTTGTTTGAAAATACCATCTTGCAAGCCTAGACCTGATATATTTCATGCATTAATAAAGGCCAAAGAAAAGCTAAATGGCAGTCAGCATGGTAAAAAGATGAGGTGAAAGAGAGTATTATAGCCAAAAGAACATCTTTCAAAAAATGGAAAAAAATTAAAATGATGAACATAGGAAAAAAACATAAGCAACTGGAAAATTATATACAAAGCATTGAAAAGGCAGGCAAAAAGAGAATTTGAAGACACTTGCCATAGAGGCAAAAACTCATAATAAAACCTTTTTCAGGTATATTTGAAGTAAGAAGCAGTGATGAAGTCATTTACACCTTTAGATGAATGAGGGATAAAAGGGAGGACAAGGTCATAGTGGAGTGACAGAGGGGCAGTTTCTAATCTGTGGTAAAATCTGACAGTCACAGAATGTTTCTTAAATATATAGTTGGTGAATATTGTCCCCACTATTGCATTATGCCCTTGTCTAATCATCAGTCCCTTGTGTTTTATATGAAATGCTTCACTGTCATTCTGATATATCTATGCAGAAGTGGGAATGTATTTCCCTAACTGGATAATATACCAACAATTTCATGCATATCATTATTCAGCTGCTGGAGTTTCTAGGGTTTGCTATGAATTATCCCAAAGCCAGTCTAATCCATTCAGTGGAATTTATATCTACAATACTGGGAACCATCCCACTGCCATCTTACTGGGGACTTGGATCCTGGGAGGGTTTTGCTGAGGTGAACCATCTGGCCTCCTACCAATTACTGTCAGTGTGCCTCACCAGTCAGGCTATGTTTATTCAACCCATGGCTGCTGTTTGGATTTGGATTTAGCTGCAGAGTGATTTTGTTGAATTAATACAAATTATCTGTATATGAATAGAATGAAAATGTGGATTGATGCAAATCAACAGCATATGAATAGAGAATAATAAATGAGATTTTTTAAGATTTTGTGTATCTTTCTATTGGCATTTATAAAAGTTTCCTAAGAGACGTTTTTATATTTTTTGAAAGAAAATTTAATCTAAAACATTTTTTGAAATTGGAGAGTTTTGTAATAAAGATTTGTTTTTGAAGGAGTATTTCTGGATCTATGATTGTATTTGATGAGGCTTTATCCATGTTCTGCATATGTGACCAAGGTGAAATATTTTGCAAGCATGTAGTTTCTGTGTAGGGATTTCCAGCAGTCCAGCATATTCTTTCTGTTTTCAAGTAAGAGCTGTGCTGATGTTCTAGGGATCTAGATGACAGATAAAGCATAGTTACTCACCTGTAACAGGTGATCTCCGGGAACAGCAGGAATTTAGTCTTCACATATGGGTATCGTCGGTACCGATGGAGCCTGCGTGGGAACGCTCCCCAGCGTCCAATAGGAACGCTTTTGGGAGCATCCCACAGCGCCTGCGTGCTGCCTTCCCGCCTTTCCCACTGTCCCTCTTCAGTTGAGTTTATAGCTGAGACAAAGGAGAGAGGGAGAGAGAGAAAGAGAGAGAGTTAGAGAGACAACTCCTAGAGGAGGTGAGTGGATTGTGAAGACTAAATTCCTGCTGTTCCTGGAGATCACCTGTTACAGATGAGTAACTACGCTATCTCCAGGAACAAGGAGGAATGTAGTCTTCACATATGGGGACTCCCTAGCTGAAGATGCCAGGGAGATGGCCCCAGGAAGCTGCAACCCATTGTGAGATGGGCCATGCTTCCTCCCATGGATCTCTGGCATCCCACCAGGGATAGTGGGTAGGAGTTGAATTAAGTCTGAAAGAGATGTTGAAGAACAGCCTGGCCAAACAAGGCATCCCAGCGGGAGTCCTTGTCTAAGCAGTAGTGGGCTGTAAAGGTATGTACTGAAGCCCAAGTAGCTGCTCGACAAATGTCGTCAATAAATACAGAGTGAAGGTTAGCCACTGAGGCTGCCATGGCTCTCACATTGTGAGCTGTGACATGGCCTTCAAGAGGAAGACACTTAGGGGTATGTTTACTAAATTGCGGTAATCATACATAACGTGCGTTATGTAATGTTAACGATCGTTAGCGCATCATAACGCGCGTTATGATGCGCTAACGATCGTAATGCTCCGCGGCGCGGTAAAACACCGCAGAAGGTGGAGAGAGGGCGGAGATAAGGGGTCAGTGGGCGGAGAGTGGGCGGGGAGAGGCTCCCCTCACACTAACGCGCTGATTTTCAGAGCTGAATTCCAACGCGAATGAAAACCTGCCGTTAAATGCACATTACAGGGGAGAGAAACCATTTAAGTGTCAGCAATGTACAGCACAGGCAGGGAAACAAAAAAAAAAGTGATAAGTGTGATACATGTGCACAGAACAAAAGGGCACAGAAACACTGAAAATGACCCCAACAAACTGGAAAAAAACAATAACCAAGCTGGCCAATAGTGATATCAATGAGAAACATCAACCCCTCCCCCCCCCCCGAGTAAGCTCCATAGAACATATATAAATCGTGGAAGGGTCTATACTCCGTCCCCATACAAGGTGAATGAGCCCACAGTGAAATAGCGCTGCTCAGGGTTTTCCCCACCATCGGACAGGGTTCCTATGGGGTGCACATGTCCCGCAACATCAGGGCGGGCATGTCGGAACGGCAACTGGACAGATGCCGGAGAAGGGGATACAGAGAGCCGCAGGCGGCACATGCTGTGGTGAAGCTGGGCCACAGTGCCGACTAGGGTGATGCCTAGGTGGCCCATACGAATGCTGAAACAGCGGAGCAGCCAGACAGCAACTGCTGAAGGCCCAACATGGGCACGAGTGTGTTTCCCAAAGTGTCACAGGGGATAGTACCCAACAGCTACCCCCAAGGGCACGGAACATTGGCAGGCGGGGCTGGGGGGGAGAGTGGACGTCTATGCAGGCACCCCTACCCCAGAACCCGCACCATAGGCAGCCGCCTACCTGCACACTGGATGGCCTGAGACTGCGCACCACCAGCTCCACCAGCAGAAGGGCATGTCAGTATGGTGGCTGAGGGATACTGGTGGTGGAGGGGGCAGTGGCAGCTGGCCAGAGCAGACCGTGGCCTAGCCCTGTGTAGGTGGGTGCCATGCACTGCAACAGACAGGCCCTGTCTGACCAACGGTCATGGTATCACCAGGGAATGCACCATTTCTGTGATAATATGGTGGTGCAGTGCACAAAACCAGTGTATTCAGAAACAGAAGATCACAGGTTCAAGTCCCAGCTGTGGTTTTCGCCAACCCAGTCCTCATATTTTACCCACTACTATAACGTGCTAATACAGACAGAACCTTTCCTGCAGATGACGTAAACATGCCCAAAACACCTACATTTTACCCTACAGAGCACAGACACCATAAACATGCACATTACCTAGAGCAGAGCCTCCCAAATGCAGTACTGGAGGGCCAAACACCATTCCGGTTCCATGCTGCCTCTGATAAAGATGCCTGTGCTGCATTTCTATGCGCCACCCCCATGGTATGCAGATGTATCTCATGCATATTCATGAGGGACAGCATGAAAACCCGAACAGTGTTTGGCACCGCAGGACTGGAGTTGGGAACCTCTGCCGTAAAGCAGCAGCCAACAGGGGCAGACACACCCGCACCCACAGGCCCCATTAGCCAAAGCCTCCTGGAGAGGCAGGACTTTGGGCTCTGTGTGCATCTCCCAATACTAGCACTTGCATACCTTAGTAATGCCACCCTAAACCTGGAAATATGGTACACATCTATCAAAAGGTTGCTATGATTACTGGCAGATAGCAATTCCTAGGTTAAGTACAATTTTCTGAGTGAGCTGCATCATAGCAACCTTTCTGATGTCTGTGGAGTGTGCTACAGGTCTTGTGTCTGACAGTGTTTACCAACCTGGGGAGTGACTCCTACAGTATTGCGTACCATAGCCATGCCTGCACTGTGCCCAGGACTGGTGTGGTGGCCTGGGCTCCCCAACACCTCTATAGCTGCACAATGCTGGCATAGGTGTGGGGAGTGTGTGTCTGTCTATCCAGTGTGTGGTGGCTGCTGACACCCTCCACAGCCCACACTGCTAGCACTGTTGCCAGTATTGGCCTGCCAATGTGCATAATGAGGAGCAAGGTACCGTGGGAATAGCCTGGATAGGGTGGTCTAGCCTGGCCGCATCTGCACAGGGCATAGGGCAATGGCTGGGACATTGTAGTGCCCGGTACCACCTGCACGGACAGAGTGGCCACAGCATGTCCTGCTGGGAGGTCACTCTCACCCTGACTGAGCAGTGACAATGGCATGGCTAGGTTCCCCCATAGTGCTGTATAGTATTTTTCTCATGTGATATTTATGGGTTCTCTTTTGGGGCCCGATCACTGACTTATCTGCTTGGTGTGTATGCTGACCTCCCAGTTTTGGTTACACGCATCTCCTCCAGGACCATGCATTCTGGACTAGCTAGAAGACTGTTTGCAGCTAGTATGTGTGTTGCTGGAACACCTTGCTGGGTGCAGCGGCTGGAGGCTTGCTGCTGGAGCATGTCAGATGGGGGGGGGGGCAGCTGTGCGTTTCCAGGCCTTCTGTCTGCTATTGCTTTATGGATGTGTACAGCTCTGCATTGCCTTCCCTGTAGGGTGTTTGATCCCTAGCAGGACTGGGGTGATGGTCCCCTCTACTGCCACCATTGCAGGGGGGTAGAAAGTGGATCTGTTGACGGGAGATCCTGTCCCCCACCCTGAGCCCCAGAGGGTGCGTTGGATGGTGGTATGTAATCTTCCTGTGGGTCCCAACACCCCCATTCACTTACATCATATGACCATGGCACCCACACAGGGTATGCACTTTTCTGGGTGCATCATAGTCCACAAGGGCTAGATGTGACATACAGATGAACACAGGCATATCCTAGGGGTGTTTGCAAGGACTACCTATCACACATTGGCACTGATGGGGACCTGCAGCATAGCCTATCTCAGTAAAGCCAGGTGCCGTGAGAATGGCGCTGGGCACCATACCTCTCCCTCAGGGTGAGCACAGGACCTGCACACTGTGACGGTCTGTAGCTACTCTGTGCCACTAACACACACCGTCGGCACCCCCTACCAGGCTGAGGTGCTGTGGGGTGCATACCCCATCTTGTGATCATCTGTAGACTGCTGATTTACATGTGCTGTGCATCCTGGGTACAGATGGGTTGACCCTATCCTGGTAACCACAGCAGAATGTGGGTGTGGTGCCGTGCAGTCCTCCTGTAGCCAGCCAGGTGTTTGTTAGCAGCTCTAGCCCACTGGTTACTTCACTGCCTGTGTAGCCAGAGGTCATGGGTTCAAAACCCACAGTGGAGTTCATCAATAGGGCTGTCTTAGGCATTGTCTATTTTTATTGTATATTAGTGCTGCCAGCAGAAACACCCTCAGGGCACTGTCACCTTAGGGTGGCTCATAAGGCGCCTTATATGGCGCCCTATAAAGTGCCTTATAAGGTGCCTTATATGGTGTCCTATAGGGGACATTATAGGGTGCCTTGGCAGACAGCGCACTTTATAATGTGCCCTATGGAGTGCCTTCTAGGGTGCCTTATGTGGCACCTTAGGTTACGCCACTGTGAGGGTGTGTTTGCTGGCAGCACTATTAAAGTACAACTAAACTTCCTCACAGCCCAATACTTAACCCTTTCCAGGCCAAGCCCAAAACTTTCAGGATCCAAACTTCTGCCTAAATATTCCTATCAAATGGTATATAATACATGACCATGGCAAAGGGAACGTCACTATTGGAACATATTGAATAAGACGGGTAAAATTTTCCTGACATATGCAAACATTACCCGGCTGCAGAATGTGGATTAAAATATTATAGTAGGCCTTCAAAGGGTTACACATGTTGCCTCAGTCAGCCTTATTCATTAGGCACACTGGGGAATCAAACCCATGACCCTTGTACCAGCAATCTGTGTAGTAACCATTGTGCTACAGCTCTGTTTCTGTAGTTGGGTGTCTGCACACCTTCTTAAGCTTAACACGCAGTAACGCGCCCTGTAACGATCGTTGCTGCGCGGCGCCTTATAACGCGCGTTATCGGTAACGATGTACCGCCCATGTCATTTTTTGGCATTTCTTCCACTAACGCGGCTCCTAACGTGAATCACACTAACACAGTTTAGTAAACATACCCCTTACTCTCATATGCAAAGGATATGCATTGTGAAATCCAGTTAGACAGAGTTCTTTTGGAAACTGGAAGTCCCAAATGACTAGAATCAAAAGCAACAAAGAATTGAGAAGACTTTCGATGTTGCTATGTTCTTTATAGGTAAAAAGCTAAAGCTCTTTTACAGTCCATGGTATGAAGGCTCCTTTCTGCATTGGAGGCATGAGGACTCGGAAAGAATACAGGAAGGTAAACCGCTTGGTTTAAATGGAAAGGGGAAACCACCTTTGGCATAAAGTGTGCATGAGTCCTAAGAACGACCTTATCATGGTGAAATCTCGTATAAGGAGGATCAGCCACTAGAGCTTGCAACTCACTAATGCGGCTTGCGGAGGTGATTGCAATTAGGAAGATGACTTTTCAGGAAAGGAATTTCAGAGATGTAGTGGCTAAAGGTTCAAAGGGCGGTTTCATGAGCTGCCTGAGAACAAGATTCAAATCCAATGCCACCGGTGGTGGTCTAATGGGAGGTTTTGTTAATAGAAGACCTCTCATAAATCTTGTTATAAGTGGATTAGAGGAAATAGGATGTCCATTTAGAGGCTTGTAGGAAGCTGCAATAGCACTAAAATGGACTCTTACTGAATTGGTCTTAAGACCAGCATTTTATAAATGAAGGAGGTACTCCAGTACTGATTCCAGAGGTATCGCAAGGGGGTTAATTCCTTTTTGAGAACACCATATGGTAAAGCGTTTCCACTTAAAGGCATATGATTGTCTTGTAGAGGGTTTTCTAGAAGCCTGTAGGATATCTTTTACCTGTTGAGAAAGGTTGAGATCCTGAAGTTCTAGGTTTTCAGCAACCAGGCTCTGAGATGCAGGGACTGGGGATTCGGGTGCCATAGCATCCCGTTCTCTTGGGAGAGAAGATCTGGAGCACATCCTAACTCCCAAGGTGCAGCTTGAGAGAGATGTAGAAGCAGAGGATACCACGTTTGCCGTGGCCAACGTGGAGCTATGAGAATCATACAACCTCTGTCTCTCTGAAGATTGAATAGTGTTTTGGGGATGAGGGGAATGGGTGGGAAGGCATAGAGGAAGTCTTGACCCCAGTGAAGGAGGAAGGCGTCCCTTGCCTGACAATTTCAAGCCGGAATTCTGGAACAGAACCGGGGAAGTTTGGCATTCAGTGGACTTGCAAAGAGGTCTATGTCTGGGGTTCCCCAGATTTGAAATATTTGGGCAACCTGGTCTGAGTGGAGAGACCATTCGTGTGGCAGCAGTACTCGGCTGAGTTTGTCTGCCCAAAGGTTTTGAATGCCTGGAAGATATACCACGAGGAGTTGAATTTGATACTCTCTGGCGAGGGCCCATAGTTGTAAAGCTTCGTTGCATAACGACAGAGAGCCCATTCTGCCCTGCTTGTTCACGTAGAACATGGCTACTTGATTGTCCATCTGGACTAGGACTGTCTTGTAGCTTAGCTGGGCTTGGAATTCTCAAAAAGCAAGGAAGATTGCTCTGAGTTCCAGGAGGTTTATGTGAAGACAAGCCTCCTGTGGAGTCCAGGTACCCTGTGTAGAGAGATCGTGCAGGTGGGCCCCGCATCCCACCTGTGATGCATCTGTTGTTAGAGTGGCTTGGAATAGGGGTTGCTGGAAAGGAGACCCCACCAGAAGGTTCTCCATTGATTGCCACAATTGGAGGGACGAAACAAGACGCTGTGAGTTTGTTATTTTGTCCGACAGGCGACCTGTGGCCTGTGTCCACTGAGTGGATAGGGTCCACTGGGCTGCTCGCATGTGGAAGCGAGCATAGGGAACCACATGTACAGTGAATGCCATATGTCCCAGTAGTTGGAGCATTTCTCGAGCAGTCAGGTATGTCTTCACTGCTGCTTGGGAAGCTAGCTGCACTATGCGCAGACAGCAGGGTTGTGGAAGGAAAGCCCTTGACTGTCTGTTATCTAGACGAGCTCCTATGAATTCTACAGACTGAGTAGGAGCAAGATGGGATTTTGGGAGGTTTATGACCAATCCCAAATATTGAAGGATTCGCATTGTGCGAGACAAAGCAGAGCTGGCTTCTGGAGCCGTGGGGGCTCGAATGAGCCAGTTGTCTAAGTAAGGGAAGACGAATATCCCTAGAGTTCGCAGAAATGCAGCTACTACTGCAATGCATTTTGTAAATACTCTTGGTGCCGAAGTCAGACTAAAGGGAAGAACTTTGTATTAGAAGTGTTTTCCCTGGAAAAGGAACCGCAGGAATTTCCTGTGATCTGGATGGATGAGAATATGAGTATATGCATCCCTTAGATCTAGAGAACAAAGCCAATCCTGACTTTGAAGGTATGGCAGAAGAGTTCCTAGAGAGATCATTTTGAATTTCTCTCGGAACAGATATCTGTTCAATTCTCTGAGGTCTAAAATGGATCTGTGTCCTCCTGTTTTCTTTGGGAGTGGAGGAGTAGCCTAGTGGTTAGAGCAACTGTCTAGTACCCAGAAGATCAAGGGTTCAATTCCCACTGGCACTCCTTGTGACTTTGGGCAAGTCACTTTACCCTCCATTGCCTTGGAAGAAAAGGCTGGCAATCTACTTCCTGTGATACATTGCCAAGAAAACCCAGAAGTAGCTGGGTCGCTATGAGTCAACACTGACTTGATGGCACTAAAAAAAGAAAATAGGGGGAGTAGAACCCTTTACCCTGTTGTAGAATGGGTACTTCTTCTATTGCTCCTTGAGCAAGGAGTGTTGTGACCTCCTGACCTAAGAGATTGTTGACAGGGGTCTGAGAATTGAACTGTCTTACAATTGTAGGAGGGGGTATGCTGTGAAAATGAAGCTTGTACCCCTCTCGTACAATAGACAGAGTCCAATTTTCTGCTGTTATTTGGTGCCATCTGTTGGCAAAATGACACAACCTGCCAGGGATGGCTAAGGGTTCTGGACCGTTCAGGGGCAGGAAGGCTAAGTTCTCTAGGTAGGAGTCAAAGCCCCTGAGGAGGCTGAGCCTATGGAGCTGGCTGAGCTCTTGGCCCTTTTGGCTTCTTTTGTTGTCTAGTTTGTTGCTGTTGTCCTTTTTGGGCAGCCTGAACTGGACCATGCCCCTGCTGGGCATAAGAAGGATAAAACTTCCTTTTTTTGCTGAAAAAGGGTTTTTTATACGATTTCTTTTTGGCTGGGTTGGCTGTAGATTTTGACAATCTATCCAGGGTGATATTGTCAGTATCTATTTCATTAGCCTTTTCCTGCCAATTCTTGCCAAAGAGATTTTCTCCTGTGCAAGGGATATTTCCCAATTTATCTCGTACCCAAAGTTCCAAGTTGGATGCCTGAAGCCAGGCAATCCGATGTGCACCAACGGCAATAACAGAGGTTCTGCTGATGCATTCAAAGCAGTCAAAGGCTGTCCAGTTTACAAACTTGGAAACATCCTGAGCATGTCTGACAAGATTAAGAAAGTTTTGTCATTTATCATCAGGAAGAAGGGGGCTCATAAGCTCCACGTCTCCTGTGACCTCTTTGAGGAACATTCCCATATATAGGATATAGGAGCTGATCCTAGCTGAGAGCATGGAAGCTTGGAAGCATCGACGCCCAAAAGCATTGAGAGTCCTGCACTCACGGCCTGGAGGATTGGAAGCATGCCTCTTTGCACTCTTCATCCTACACATAGCCGATTCCACTACCATTGAATGGTGTGGTAACTGAGTTTTTTGGAAGCCAGGACAAGGTGGAACTCGATACATTGTATTGAGCCTCCGAGAGTGAGGAGATGTGGTTAAAGGTGTTTCCCACATCCTCAGCATAAGATCATGTAGGATCTGATGAATAGGCAAAGTAGCTGCTTCCTTGGGAGCCTTAGGGTATTGAAGGATTTCCAATTCCTGTGCCCTAGGTTCCTTTTCAGGAGTTACCGTGATTGCAAGGCCTCGAGCCACATCACAAATAAAATCCTGAAAAGACATGTCCTCTGGAGGAGACATTCTGCGTTGGGGAGAAGAAGATGGTTCCTCCGGAAGAAGTACTCTGGTATCGGCAGAGTCATTAGAATCATCGGAATCGGAAGATTCAAAATATCTCTGATCCCGGTGTTCGTGCACAGCACGGTACTGGTATCGATCAAAGTCGGTATCGAGGTGTCTCGGTACCGATCTGTCAATGCCAGAGATAGACTCAAGACTCAGCATGGGGAGTATACCCACCGAAGCCGGTGCCGTCAGTACCGGTACCGGTACCTGTTGAACCGTCTGTAGTGGTCTCAACGGTACCAAAGCCTTGAGAAGAGCTGCCAGACTGCGTTCGATAGAGAGAAACCTCTGATCTATCAACGCTGCCGATGCTTGGGTGTCGGTACCGGTAGAAACGGCCGGAACCCCAGAGCATGGCACCAGTAGTTCTGCCGAGGTGGAGGCCTCGAGAACATCCTGGAGCCCCGTTAGTGCTTTATTTATTTATTTAAGATTTCTTTTATACCGCGCTATTTGTCATCAGTGCGGTTTACATTGAAACAGTATAACACTGGTCAGATATATCAGACCTATTTTACAAATAACAGGAGTATTAACATGGAAGTAATCAGGGAAATCATATACATTTCTAGCAAAATACATGAAGGTAATGTTATAATCTGTGCAGTTAGTTAGGGTAGGAATGAGGTTGAGAGGTTGGGGGAGGGGAAGGGGTGTTTAGGTGTATAAAGTGTGTGATGAAAAGGTGGTGTTTAAGGGCTTTGAACTGTTTAATGTCTTTAATTGCTCTGATGTTGGGAGGGAGTTTGTTCCAACACCTAGGAGCATAGTTTGAAAATGACCTATTGATGGATGACTGGTTAACGTTTATGGAAACCTTTGGTATAAGTAGGGTGTCAACAGCTGTAGATCTCCTGGACCTGATGTTTGTTGTGTGTGTGTGATGAGGTCAGAGATGGAAGGTGGAGAAATATTATTGAAGGCCCTAAAGGTAGTAAGGATGGCCTTATATTGGATTCTACAGCTTATTGGGAGCCAATGAAGTTTCTCTAGAATGGGGGAAATGTGCTCACACTTTGATGATCCGCAGAGGACACAGGCTGCTGCATTCATGGCCAACTGTAGAGGGTTGATTGTTATCTTTGGCAGGCCATGGAGTATTATGCTAGCATAATCAAAATGCGGCGTGACCAAAGCTTGGAAGATGGTGCGGAATCGTCAGACTCCATCATAGGTTTCAGGTGACGAAGGGTTTTAATCTTGAAGTAAACCGCCTTTACAGTGCGTTTTATATGTTCCTTGAAGTCTAATCTTTGATCAAGTATTACTCCCAGATATCGTATATTGGATTTAACTGGGAGTTCGGCATCTCTAACTTTTAGAGATGACGGAGGGGAAAAACATTTATTCCTTGTGATTATTAGAACTTCAGTCTTTTTGAAGTTAATACGGAGGTTATAAGAGAGTAGCCAATCAGTTATTGCATTAAAACAGTTGATTAATACCGAGTAGTTTGGGCATGATACAGATATCGGTGAGAATAATAGCACATCATCCACGTACATAAGGCAGGATATACCAAAAGAGCGTGCGATGTCACAGATTGGCTGCATATAGATATTAAACAGCAGCGCAGACAAGGAGGAGCCTTGTGGTACACCTTGTTTCTGCTGAAAGGGATTAGAAGTGGAATTACCAATATGGACTTGTTGCCATCTGCCTTCCAGGTAGGATTTGCACGAGTCCCAAGCACGGTTCTGGATTCCCTTCTCATGAAGTCACTTCAGTAGTTGAGTGTGATAAACGGAGTCGAATGCAGCTGCTATGTCAAGAAATATTAAAGCAAAGCCATCATGGCTAGTCAAATAAGCCCCTGAAACTTCATTACCCATTCTAGATTAATTCCCCATAGACCCCCATCTTCAGAATTCAAACATTTGTGAATATATTGTAAATAGTTGAGAATATTTGTTATTCTTAATCCCTGTTATCCATGTTCATTTCCTGTTACTTGTAAACTTGACATATGTTTAATGCTTAAGTACAAAGTTGTTAAAATGTAAACCGCGCTGATGACAAAAGTGCGGTATATAAAAGCTGTTAATAAATAATAAATAAAATAAAATTTTGCAGATTGTCAATGCCGTTAATTAGTGTGTTGGTTAATGTCGTTAGGAGAGTTTCAACACCATGGGCTTCCCTGAATCCATGTTGACATGGGTCTAAATGAGAAAATGAGTCTATATGCTGTGTAATTTGTCTGAGAGTTAATTTCTCAAGAATTTTAGCTAGTAATGGGATACTAGAGATTGGTCGGTATGAATCTTCCTTCTTTGGGTCAAGTTGGTTGTTTTTTAGTAGTGGGCGGATGTATGTATGTTTGAGAGCATCTCGGAAGACGCCGGATTCAAATGACAGCTTCGCTATGTTAGCTATAAATGGGCTGAGTTCTGCACGCATAGATCTTATCCAGTGTGCTGGGCATGGAAGCCAAAACCAACCGCTGGGGCTGTTTTGCCGGTGAAGTTTCCTCAAGGGCAATGCCAATGGCCTCTCCATGCCTAGAAGGAGATCTACCCTTTGAGGACCAGCTAGATTTATGTTTAGTTACCTGAGATCCATGGGAGGAAGATGAGGCTCTAGAAGACATCGATGCAACGGACATCACATCTGAAGCAAAAAGGGTACCGAGTTTTGCAGCTCTATTCTGCAGGCCCCTTTTAGTCATCTTCCTACAGGAGAGGCACTCCGATGGAGAATGGTCAGGGCCTAAACATTTAATACGCCAGTCATTGGTGTCAGTGACGGATATGGTACCGCCACACTTAGAACATTTTTTAAAACCAGTAGCTGGTTTTTCCATTTTTAAGGAAAATGGGCCTAGTGCTCAAAATGGCGCCTAGCATCGAGGAAAAAAAGTTTCTGAAGAAAAATACGTATGTATAATATATATATATATATATTTTTTTTTTAAGAAAAGAAGAAATGGCGGTACCTGTAGGCGTCGAACGAAGGCAGATGCGACCACAAAAAATAAAGAATAAAGAGGGAATTTTCTGCGGTGACCGGGTATGCGACCTGTCGGCTCCGCGGAAAACGAAGAACTGAAGAGGGACAGTGGGAAAGGCGGGAAGGCAGCATGCAGGCACTGTGGGATGCTCCCAAAAGCGTTCCTATTGGACTCTGGGGAGCGTTCCCGTGCGGGCTCCGTCGGTACCGAGGATACCCATATGTGAAGACTACATTCCTGCTTGTTCCTGGAGATATGCTATATAGCCTATCCATTCTGCCCATTTACACCAACCACTAAATTCTATAATCCTTCCTTCTCTCTCAGAGTTCCTCTGTACTTGTCCCATGTATTCTTGAATTTAGATACTGTGCTTATTTTCACTACCACCACTGGGAGTCTGCTGCACAAATCCACCATCCTTTCTATAACAAAATATTTCTTTAGATTACTCCAGAGTCTGTCTCCTTTCACCCTCACCTATAACCTCTCATTCCAAAGCTTCCTTTCAATTGAAAGAGGCCTTCCTCCTGAGCATTTATACCATGGAGGTATTTAAATGTCTCTGTCATATCTCCTCTCTCTTTCCATTCTTCCAAAGTATACATATTTAGATCTTTATGTCTGTTTCCATAAGCTTTATAATGAAGTTCCATGGTTCATTTTAGTAGCCGCCCTCTGTACCATCTCTATGCAATCTATATCCTTTCCATAGATTTGAGGCCTGTTACAAGAGGTGTGGCTATTGTGGGAATTGGACCTTGGACTGTTGCCCTGTTCCTTAAGAACAGCTCTGCATTTGGGTGCTGATACATTATATTCTAGAAAAACAAAGCTCTAAATAAAACTGCTGCATTTCCATTTAACTAAAAAAAGTGAGACTGTGATAAATTATGATATTAAAAAGAAAATGAAAGGAGCAGTTGCAAGGTGTAAAAGAATTTACAGAAAATATTCTCTATCCTTCTTAAAAGACAGTAGTTTATACCACTTTAATAGAAGTAGATCTGGGAAACCTGAGGAGGCAGGAAGGGCTCAGATAAAGAATCAATAATCCCAGACCTAGAGTGAGGAAGGGAGTTCCAGAGTGGGAGAAGAAAGGCCCAAAGAATAAGCTTAAAATGTGAATGTCTAAGGAACTCAATTGCAACCCTGTTTTGAGCCTGCAAGATAAGCCAGGCATGGCCTTTATTGAAGTAAATAAACACTTTTTCTTTTATTCTGAGCATGGGCTCAGCTTGCCTTATTCACATCTAAAACCCTCACCACAGACCCAGAACCCTCAGGGGTAGCAGTAGTGGAATCTACTATTTTCCTACTTAAAGTCTACTGATCAACTGTTGTCTTAAAGGTCTTGGGCCTACCTACAGTGACCACATCTGTTGTAGGGGCTAAAGGGTTGAGATAGGAGCTGGTTCCGCTACTATCTCAACAACAGAATCCAACAATTGAGAATTGGCTGCAGTGCTTCTTGTTCATTCGTCCAACAACAAGGAGTACCTCAAGGCTCAAACCTATCAGCCCTCTTATTTAACCTCTTCCTCCAGTCCATATGCCAAATCTTCAAAGACCATAAGATTCAATACCAGATCTACATGGATGACATAATGTTTTTCACACCATTCAACACTTCCACAACAGACTTCAACAACATCTACAAGTACTTCACTAAAGTGAGACAGTGGCTCGAAATGCACAACCTCTTCATTAATCAAGAAAAGTCAGAGGGACTACACATATTCACAGATACATCTTATCTCCCCCCCCCCCCCCTTAGTCCTTAGTACTCGAAGACTTCACCATCAATGTAAAAAATGAAATCAAATATCTGGGCATAATCCTCAACCAGAAACTCAAGCACAAATAAAAAGAACAGCCCAATCCATCTACCATAAACTGAGAACATAGAAGAACTTCTGCCCACTACTAAGTCCTGACTTATTTTGCACCTTTTGTCAAGCCATAGTCACCCCTACACTTGACTACTGCAACATAATTTACCACAAACTCCCTAAACAATCCCTACGATCTCTCCAAATGGCACAAAACATGGCAGCAAGGATAATCCATAGAATCTCCAGACAAGCACATATCACTCCTGTCCTACAACACCTGCACTGGCTCCCCATCTGTGTGAAAATAAGGTACAAGGCACTCATCATGACATGCAGTGAATCAGCAACCAGCCTACACTCTCTTCTCTCAAAACCCAAGGGTGATAGACTCTGAAGACACAATTCTCTCAACCTTCTAACCATCACAGCTCATAAAACCAAAAGCAATCAATCCACATGCAGCTGTGCATTCTCCCTTTTTGCCCCACTGCTTGGAACACCCTCCCTCCAAATCTGAGAGGATGTTCTGACCAATTTGACTTCCGGAAGAAACTCAAAACCTACCTATTCCAGGAACACTGCCACAACTCCGGATCCGTGGTCAGGTGTGACCTAGTATCATACCTTACTTACTACAACTTCTAGAGACTCAATTCCTATCCCTACATCACGCATAGATTGTGATCCACAGATCACTTTTCTCACCAGTATTCCTCCCCCTCTATATATAATTGTAGTTACTGTGTGTTAATGATGATTACTTGATTGTTGCACTAGTTGTATAATATGGAATGTTCTTGTTCTCTGTAAAACACGCACTGTTGCATTGTTAGTTCTATGTAAACCGCCTTGAATAGTAGAAAGGCAGTATATAAACAACTTTAAATAAATAAAGGGCATAGCTCTGCCCTGGTAGACAGGGACCTGAAGAATTTAGCTGTAGTTGGACAGGCAGGTTTTGTTTTTGTTTTAAAACTCACACTTCTGCAGAAGCAAACAAGGGGAGCAGTAATTGGTACTGTAGAATGGGGCTATTTAATTAGATATTAGCCTAGCCCATGATGAAGCTGTTACTTCAGGCCCTAACAGAGTGACAGCAGCATCTGCAGAAGGTTGTGCAGACCTCTCTGACACAACCCAAGTTGTTCAAGTGACTGTAGCTTGACCGACCCTCTGACTTCTGTTATGCCCATGATGACATCCGGAGAGGATCAGGACTGTTTTATAGTGAATTTTGAACAGACCACTCATCTACTGTAGATAGATGGACAGAGCAATGTGAGCTACTTACCTGGCTAATATGCTTTTGGACAGCAGCCAAACCATCTTCCAGGATGCCAGTATGGAGGGGAGAACTACTTGTGCTGAGGTCAAGGTAGCCATCCTGGAGTGAGCAGGGTGTGCCCCAGAAACTTGCAGACAAGAATTCCAAAGGGAATTCTCCAGCTGGAGGAAAGACTAGGAGGTGTCTTCTAACAATTGAAAGACAGAATGGAAGTTGCTAGAAGGGAGAAACAGAACTGAGGTGGCCAATATAATTCTATTGGAACAGTTCCTGGATGCCCCAAGTCCACCTATAAGGCCGTGGATGCACTAACATCCAAAGTTTACTCTAGAGGATGCTCTGGAAGTAGCTGAGGTCCTCCATCAAGCTTAGTCCATATTGGAAACCCCAGGTCAATTGAAAGGAGGTCATTCCAGGACTCCAGAAACCACTGGTGGAAAGTGGATTAGCTATAGCCAACCATGGAGAAAGGACAGATTCCAACTGCATGTCAACACAGGACCTGATACCTCTGCCCTGCTTTAGCTGTGAAGAAAGAAGTTATTTTGCTAAAGAATGCCCTGGGGTCAAAGATAAAGCCATGGATGTTAAGATAACAGTGTCTCTTTGTTGATGCCCCACAACTCAGAACGCATGATTTCATGATCCAAGTTAGATGGATCCTCCACTAAAGCCCTTGTATACTCTGGATGTTTTAAAACACTTATTTGCAGGGAGCTGGTTAAGAAAATCTAAATTGACTATGAGTAAAGAGTGAATTTGACTTAGGTTCATGGAGATCAGAAGCAATACTGTACCACCCAGATCGCAGGAAGGACAACTCTGGGGCAAGCCATTCTCAAAGAAGGAGTACTACTTTGGCTTCTATACCCCATCATTCTGGAAGGGATTACCTGGACCTTCATACTCTGGGCCCATCTGACTGCTGGACCAGTGGGCTATGACCCAGACTTGTATGCTAATGACCCTAAGATACCTGAACCCTACTGACAATACCAGTTAGAAGAATCCCAGTATGCCATGAATCTAGGGGCTGCAGTAGACACAAGCTCAGAGGTGACTAAGGATACACCATTTACCCAAGAACCCTTAGTTGTCATGCCTGTATGAATTAGAGAGGGTAGTTTAAGAGGGCCAAAATTGATGATAAGTCCCTTAAGTTCCCATGGATACTAGTTCAAATATAGATGGGGAGTCAATCTCTAGTCTAAGAATCAGAGATTTTCTCCATCTTTTTTCATAGTAAGAAAGGACCTCATGTATAAGGTAGTAAAGGGAAGAAGGGAGATGATTCAGCAGCTCTTTGTATCCTAGCTCTACCATCAATAAGTATTTCAGTTGGCTCATTGCTATTTGCTAGGAGGCCATTAGAGGAAGAGAAAACCCACATGGGAATGCTAGCACAGTTTTATTAGCCAGGGCTATATAAAAAACATTGACTTTACTGTCATCCTCCCCTACATGTCAGTTGTCTAAGCCTGCTGGTATCCATCCTGCCCCTTACTACCTGTACCTATTGTCAGAACACCCTTTAAGAGGGTTGCCATGGTTTTGGTAGGACCATTGGGGAGGACAGAGGCAGCTGGTACATTTTTGTCATCCTGGGTTATACCACCTGGTTTCCAGAAGTTATACCACTGAGTAATATGAAGTCTACAATAGTGGCAATCACCATGATCGGGGTCGCCTCTTAAGTGGGCTTGCCCAAGGAGGTATTGACAGATCAGGGGACCCCTTTTTATTATGAATAATGTAGCAAGTTTATGCATTGTTGAAAGTAAAAACTCTTCATACTTCACTGTATCACCCAAGACAAATGGGCTTGCTGAACACGTCAATAAAATCCTCAAATAGATGTTGAGGAAGTTTGTCCTTACTGCTGTACATAATGCTTGTCTTGTGAGAGGTTCCCCAGAGCTCAATTGGTTTCTCCCCATTTGAGTTGCTTTATGGGGTAATCAAAAAGGAGGGGTCTGTGGGCTATAAAGAAGCACAACCAGACACACAGAAAAGGCCCAAATCTCTGAAGTGAACCTCTTGAATAAGTGGATTACTATAACCTCTGATATAGTCCAGGGGAGGATTTTGGATTGGAAGTTCCATTGCCATATTACATTTATGGATTGACTATTGGCTGCTTAGAAAGATGATTTGGAATCATTAGTGAGTCAAAATGCAGATGTCTTCTTTAATATTCCTGAAAGGATTTATCTAACTTCTCATGATATCAACACAGACCCAGATGTAGTTGTCTGACTGCGACCATGCTGAATTCTGGAGGCCTGATGGCAAGCAGGAGCCTCAAAAGTGAAGAAGATGCTGAAATTATGAGATACTGAATAGTCCAGCAGTAGCTGGTCATCTCCCATTGCACTTGTCCTTAAGATGGATAGAAGTCCCTGATTCTGCACTTATTTCAGGTAGTTCAAAGGCTATCTGATGCTTAGGATAAGTTAACTTATTAAAAGACTGGAGGAAGTCCATTTTATCTCTACACTGGAGCTTACCAAGGGATACTGGCAAATTCACCTCACTCCAGCAATCAAGGAAAAGATAGCCATTTCTACCCTTGAGGGGCTGTTCCAATTCATTCTTATTACCATTTGTACTATAGCTACATTCCAGTGTCTAGTTGACCATCTCCTGCCATGCTGCAGCTTAAACTTTAAGGTATTGTTATCTGCGGTAAAAATGCAATGTATGTCTTCGAATCAATGCTGACTCCTGGCAACCCAGAAACCCGTGTTTTTTCTTGGCAGCGTGACCGGAAGTAGATTGAGAAATCCATTTAAAGAATGGCTTGGCTGCAAATCCAAAGAAATGCTTCCTAGGAGGAGAAGAGGTCCTAGGGTTATTCTATAGGGAAGAAGCAAGTCTATCTGTAGATATGGAAGGTAGACACCATTGCATGTGCCCATTCCTCATTCAAAGAAATAGGTGAGAGCCTTTCTTGGCAGCGTGACCAGAAGTAGATTGAGAAATCCATTTAAAGAAAGGCGGCTTGGCTGCAAATCCAAAGAAATGCTTCCTAGGAGGAGAAGAGGTCCTAGGGTTATTCTATAGGGAAGAAGCAAGTCTATCTGTAGATATGGAAGGTAGACACCATTGCATGTTCCCATTCCTCATTCAAAGAAATAGGTGAGAGCCTTCTTAGAGCTTATTACTTATTACTGATACATCATCCCAAACTTTACAGAGAAGGCAGGTTATGAAGAACTGATGATCACCTGGGATAATCCCATTCCAACTGATACACCCTAGAATACTGAGGGAACTTGGGGACATTCTAGCAGCTCCACTGACTACCCTTTTCAATGACTCGTTGGAGTCGGGAGTGGTGACAAAGGACTGGAGAGAGGTTCATGTGGTGCCTTTACACAAAAGCAGAAGTAAGGATGTGGTTGAAAACTACAGGCCGGTTAGTTTAACTTCGGTGGTGAGTAAACTATTGGAAACGCTGCTGAAAGAGAAAATAGTGAGGTTTCTGGAGTCCAGCGGATTACAGAATCCGAGGCAGCATGGATTCACCAGAGGCAGGTCTTGTCAGACAAATCTGATTGATTTCTTTGACTGCGTGACGAGGGAGTTGGAACCAGGGAGAGCCCTAGATGTGGTGTATTTAGATTTCAGTAAAACCTTTGACACTGTTCCTCACAGGCGACTTATAACAAACTGAACACCTAAAGTTACTGCTTGGGTTAGAAATTGGTTGGGTTGGAGGCGGCAAAGAGTACAGGTAAATGGAGCTCACTCTGAGGAGAAGGATGATCTCCAGGAACAAGCAGGAATGAGTCTTCACATATGGGTACGTCGGTACCGACGGAGCCTGCGCGGGAACGCTCCCCAGCGTCCAATCAGAAAGCTTTTGGGAGCATCCCACAGCGCCTGCGTGCTGCCTTCCCCCCTTTCCAACTCTCTCTCCTCAGTTGTTCTTTTTCCGTGGAGCCAGCAGGTCGTGTTCCTGTCACCACAGAAGAATTTCCTTATTTTTCCTTTATTTCTTTTCTGTCGCGTCTGCCTTCTTCGACGCTACACCGGTACCGCTGGTTGTTATTCTTTTCCTTTTTAAGAAAAAAAAAAAAAACACCTTTTTTCTATTCTTTTTTCTTCAGGTGTACTTCAGTTTTGGGCCTTAGGCCCAAAACCCTTTTCCTTAAATATGGAAAAGCCTGCCTCAGGATTTAAGAAGTGCACAAAATGTGGCGGTACTATTTCCATCACCGACACCCATGACTGGTGTCTAAAGTGTTTAGGCCCTGACCATTCCATTACAGATTGTGTGTCCTGTTCCATGATGTCTAAGAGAGGTCGACAGAACCGAGCTGCCAAGCTCAGTACCCTGTTTCCCTCTGATGCGGCTTCGGTAGCATCGACGTCTTCCAGGGCTTCTTCTTCCTCACATGGATCTCAGGTAACTAAACACAAATCCAGCCGGTCCTCGAAGGGCAAATCTCCTGCTAAGCATCGAGATGCCTCCGGCCTTGCCCTCGAGGATTCTGCACCGGCAAAATTACCCCGGCGGGAGGCTTTGGCCTCTAAACATCATCATCGGGGTTCCAGGATGATCTCGATGGCGTGGCCTTGACAGATCTCCTGGTGCCATGCTCTGGGGTACCGGTGACTTCCACCGGTACCGACTTCCAGGCATTGGCAGCATCGATGGATCAGAGGACTCTGTCCATCGAACGCAGTCTGGCGGCTTTCCTTGTGGCATCGACGCCCGTGGTACCACAACAGACTACTCCGCCGGTACCGGCTCTGGCATCGCCATCGGCACCGATCCTGGTACCGGTGGCATCGACATCGGCATCGGTGTCCACCATGCCGTTACCCGGCCCTCTGCAGCCCTCCGGTACCGATACCCTGGTACCGGTGATTCCCGATTCCGATCTCCATCGGTACGGGTATCGGGCTTTGCAAGAGCATCCAGACAGACGATACTTCGATTCCTCTGATGACTCTGAGGATTCTGAAGAATCTGTCGATGCAGGGATGCTTCTTCCACAGGAGGAGTCCTCGCCTAAGCGAAGGATGTCTCCTCCAGAGGACTTGTCTTTTCAAGACTTTATCAGAGAGGTGGCTAGGGGCCTCTCTGTTACAGTGGCCCCTGAGTCATAACCTAGAGCCAAGGAGTTAGATATTTTGCAATATCCTAAAACTCCTAGGGAAGCAGCAACCTTACCTATTGTATGATCTCATGTTAAGGATGTGGGAAGCACCTCTAACCACCTCTCCTCATTCTCGCAGGTTGGACACCATGTATCGTGTCCCTCCTTGTCCTGGTTTCCATAAAACTCAGCTTCCTCACCACTGTTTTGTGGTGGAGTCTGCAGTGAGAAAGATTAGAAGTGCCAAAAGACATGCCTTTAATTCTCCAGGACGTGAATGTAGAACCTTGGATGCTTTTGGACGTAGAGTCTTCCAAGCTTCCATGCTTGCTGCGAGAATTAATTCCTATAGTCTCTACATGGGAATGTTCTTGAAGGAAGTCACTGATCATTTACAGACTTTAAGTCCTTTTATGTCTGACAATAAAAGGCAAGAATATATTGCTGGGCTTAAACATGCCCAGGATATTTCCAAATTCTCCAACCGTGCAGCTTTCGACTCCTTTGAATGCGTAAGCAGAGCCTCAGTTATAGCTATATAGCTATAGGTGCACATAGGATTGCTTGGCTTCAGGCATCTGATTTGGAGATCTTGGTCCAAGATGAATTGGGAAATCTCCCTTGTACAGGTGAGAATCTGTTTGGTAAAGATTGGCAAGCAAAAGCCAATCAGATGGATGCTGAAAATTCTGCCTTGGATAGACTATCCAAATCTACAGCTGCACCTGCTAAGAAAAGGTTGTTCAAGAAAACACCTTTTTCTAAAAAGGGAAGGTCCTATCCTGCTTATAATCAGAGAGCATATTCTGCAGCTCAGTTCCCTTCTAAACGTCAGCAATCCTCCAAACAGAACAAGGGAAAGGCTGCGAGGCCTGCTCCAGCCCAGCAGTCAGCCCCCTCAGGGCCTTTGACTTTCTGCTAGAGAACTTAGCCTTCCTGGCTCTAGAAGGACCAGAGCCCTCCACCATTCCAGGAAGGTTATGTCACTTTGCTCCCAGATGGGGGCAAATCACTACAGAGCATTGGACACTCTCCATCATAAGAGAGGGGTACAAACTTCATTTTTCCAGCTTGCCCCCTCTCACGAGAGTGCACCAGTTCAATTCTCCAACCTCCCTCCTCAACCTGTTAGAGCAGGAGGTTGCCACTCTTCTAGCCCAGGGGGCAATAGAGGAGGTGCCTTCTCAACAACAGGGCACAGGGTTCTACTCCCCCTATTTTCTTATTCCAAAGAAAACAGGGGGCTACAGACCCATCTTAGATCTCAGAGAATTGAACAGATTCCTAGTCAAAGAAAAATTCAAGATGGTTTCTCTAGGAACTCTGCTGCCATACCTTCAGAGTCAGGATTGGCTTTGTTCTCTAGATCTCAAGGATGCGTACACCCATGTTCTCATCCATCCAACCCACAGAAGGTTCCTTCGGTTCCTTTTCCAGGAGAAGCACTATCAATACAGAGTGCTCCCCTTTGGCATGGCCTCTGCATCAAGGGTGTTCACGAAATGCATGGCAGTGGTTGCTGCTTTTCTGCGCACCCTGGGGATATTTGTCTTCCCATATCTGGACGACTGGCTCATTCGAGCTCCCACTCAAACAGAGGCCAAGACTGCTCTAAACTGCACAATGCATATCCTTCAATATTTAGGGCTGGTAATAAACATCCCAAAATCCAATTTGGTCCCTACTCAGTCCCTGGAGTTCATAGGGGCAGTGCTGGATACCACAAAGGCAAGGGCCTATCTTCCCCAGGCCCGGTGCCTTTGCTTGGTGCAGTTAGCTTCTCAAGCAGAGTTCAAGCCCCACTTAACTGCTCGAGAGATGTTACAGATACTGGGCCATATGGCATCCACCGTCCATGTGGTACCATATGCTCGCCTTCACATGAGAGCAGCTCAGTGGACTTTATCCACCCAATGGACCCAGGCATTAGGCTGCCTGTCAGACAAAATAGCAAACACAAGTCGCCTCATTTTGTCCCTCCAGTGGTGGAAGTCCCCTCAAAACCTGTTGCTGGGCTCTCCCTTTCAACAGCCTCTACCCCAGGCAACTCTTACAACAGATGCTTCTCCAATGGGCTGGGGAGCTCATCTTCAGGACCTCTCCATCCAGGGCATCTGGTCCCCACAGGAGACCAGTCTACATATCAATCTCTTGGAACTCATAGCAATCTCCCTTGCTCTGCGAGTTTTCCACACCCTGCTCAGACACAAGACAGTCCTTGTCCACACAGACAATCAAGTAGCCATGTTCTATATAAACAAGCAGGGGGGAACTGGCTCTCTGTTGCTTTGCAACGAAGCTCTGCGACTATGGGCCCTCGCCAGAGAACATCACATTCATCTTCTGGCAGTCTATCTTCCAGGTGTTCAAAACTCTTGGGCAGACAGACTCAGTCGAGTGCTGCTTCCACACGAGTGGTCCCTACATATGGACCAGGTATCCAAGATTTTTCAAATTTGAGGAACCCCGGACATAGACCTCTTTGCAAGTCCGTGGAATGCCAAACTTCCCCGGTTCTGTTCCAGAACTCCGGCTCAGGAGGCTCAGGCAAGGGATGCTTTCCTCCTTCATTGGGGTCAAGACTTTGTGTATGCCTTTCCGCCCATTCCCCTAATTCCCAAAACCCTGTTCAAGCTTCAGAGAGACAGAGGCCACATGATTCTCATAGCCCCACATTGGCCACGACAAGTGTGGTACCCTCTGCTTCTCCATCTCTCTCAAGCTCCCTCCCTAGAGTTAGGGTCTGCTCCAGACCTCCTCTTTCAGGAGGACAGAAAGTTATGGCATCCAAATCCCCAGTCTCTGCATCTCAGGGCATGGTTGCTGAAGGCCTAGATCTCCAGAATCTCCATTTTTCTCAACAAGTGAAAGATGTTCTTTATGCTTCCAGAAAACCTTCCACTAGATGTTCTTACGCCTTCAAGTGGAAAAGGTTTACCATCTGGTGTTCTGAAAAGGGTCTTAACCCCCGAGCCATACCTCTGGAGTCATTACTGGAGTATCTCCTGCATCTGTCTAATGCAGGCCTTAAGACTAATTCAGTAAGAGTCCATCTGAGTGCTATTGCAGCTTCACTCAAGCCTCTAAATGGACAACCTGTTTCCTCTCATCCACTTGTAGCAAGGTTCATAAGAGGCCTTCTTTTAACAAAGCCTCCCATTAGACCACCACCGGTGGCATGGGACTTAAATTTGGTTCTTGGTCAGCTTATGAAGCCGCCTTTTGAACCTTTAGCTACTACCTCCTTGAAATACCTTTCTTGGAAGGTTATCTTTCTCATTGCAATCACATCAGCATGCCGCATTAGTGAATTGCAAGCACTAGTAGCTAATCCACCTTATACAAGGTTCCATCATGACAAGGTGGTCCTTAGGACTAATCCACATTTTATGCCTAAGGTGGTTTCGTCTTTTCACCTCAACCAAGAGGTCTACCTAACTGTCTTTTTTCAAGGACCTCATGCATCAAGTGCAGAGAGGAATCTTCATACCCTGGACTGTAAAAGAGCTCTGGCTTTTTACCTACAGAGGACACAGCAACATAGAAAGTCTTCTCAACTCTTTGTTGCTTTTGATCCTTCTCATTTGGGACAACCAGTCTCCAAGAGAACCCTTTCCAACTGGATTGCCCAGTGTATTTCTTTCGCCTACCAGAGCAAGAACATTTCTCTGGAGGGCCATGTCACAGCTCACCATGTGAGAGCCATGGCAACCTCAATGGCTCATCTGAACTCTGTGTCTATCGATGACATCTGTCGAGCAGCTACTTGGGCCTCGGTTCATACCTTTACAGCCCATTACTGCTTGGACAAGGACTCCCGCCGGGATGCCTTGTTTGGTCAGGCTGTCCTCAAACACCTGTTCCATACTTAATCAACTCCTGCCCGCCATCCCTCATGGGATGCCAGAGATCCAGGTGAGGAAGTGCAGCCCTGTTCCAGGGGCACACAACTCATGGGCTCTCTCCCTGGCATCAAAGCTGGGGAGTCCCCATATGTGAAGACTCATTCCTGCTTGTTCCTGGAGATAGCACAGTTACTTACCTGTAACAGGTGATCTCTGGGAACAGCAGGAATAAGTCTTCACAACCATCCCACCTCCCCTAAGGTGTTGTCTCTTTCTCTATCTCTTTCCTTTCCCTCTCTCTCTCCCTCTTGTCTCAGCTATAAAACTCAACTGAGGAGAGACAGTTGGAAAGGCGGGAAGGCAGCACGCAGGCACTGTGGGATGCTCCCAAAAGCTTTCTGATTGGACGCTGGGGAGCGTTCCCGCGCAGGCTCCGTCGGTACCGACATACCCATATGTGAAGACTTATTCCTGCTGTTTCCAGAGATCACCTGTTACAGGTAAGTAACTGTACTTTACCAGTGGTGTACCCCAGGGATCTGTCCTTGGTCCGATTTTTTAAACATCTTTGTTAGTAATATAGCGGAAGGGCTGTCGGGTAAGGTTTGCCTCTTTGCGGATGATACCAAAATCTGCAATAGAGTAGACACCCAGGAAGGTGTAGATAACATGAGGAGGGATCTAGCTAAGCTTGAAGAATGGTCTAAAATTTGGCAGCTGGGATTTAATGTTAAAAAATGTAATGTCATGCATTTGGACTGCAACAATCCAAGGTAGTAATATAGTATAGGGGGTGAAGTACTTTTGTCCACTAAAGAAGAGCGAGACCTAGGCGTTGTTGTGTCTGATGATCTTAAAGTAGCTTAACAGGTAGAAAAGGTGATGGCAAAAGCTAGAAGGATGCTTGGGTGCATACGGAGAGGAATGGCTAGCAGAAAAAAGGAGGTGATATTGCCTCTGTATAAGTCTTTGGTGCGACCTCATTTGGAGTATAGTGTGAAATTCTGGAGACCACACCTTCAAAAGGATGTGAACAGGATGGAGTCGGTGCAGAGGGTGGCTACTAAAATGGTAAGTGGTCTTCATCATAAAGCATATGAGGACAGACTGAAGGATCTTAATAAGTACACCTTAGAGAAAAGGCGGGATAGAGGTGATATGATTGAGATGTTTAAATACCTCCATGGCATAAATGTTCAGGGAGAGAGCCTCTTTCAATTGAAGGCAAATTCTGCTACGAGGGGACATGGGATGAGGGTGAAGGGGGATAGATTCAGGAGTGATATGCGGAAATATTTCTTTACGGAAAGAGTAGTGAATCCGTGGAATAGTCTCCCAGTGGAGGTGGTAGAGATGAGGACAGTAACTGAATTCAAAAAAACATGGAACAAACACAGAGGATCTCTAAAGGTAAAAAGGGGACTGTTGTAGTTGTTGATATGGAAGGACAGACTAGATAGGCCATGTGGTCTTTTTCTGTCGTCATATTTCTATGTTTCTGTGTTTCTAAATGTTTCAGATCATCTTCACTTTCAGCCAGTAATGTGGTATCATCAGCATACAATCCTGCTTCTCTGATGATTTGTTCTGCATATAAATTAAACAGGTTGGGGGAAAGTATGCAGCCTTGTCTTACACCTTTGCTTATTTTAAACCATTCTGTTTCTACTTGTTCCGTTCGAACTGTTGCTTCTTGATCAATGTACAGATTGTGCAAGAGAAAGATCAGGTGTTCTGGTATACCCATGCTTCTTAATGTGGCCCAGAGTTTCTCAAGGTTTACGCAGTCAAAAGCCTTGCTATAGTCGATAAAGCACAAACAGATATCTTTTTGGTATTCTTTAGTCATAAGAACATAAGATATACCATACTGGGTCAGACCAAGGTCCATCAAGCCCAGTATTTTGTTTCCAACAGTGGCCAATCTAGGTCATATGTACCTAGCAGTTTCCCCAAGGGACACAGGTTCCACAATGCTTGTATTGGTTCAAGCATTGATATCCTGGGTCCCTTCTTAATAATGGTTTATGGACTTTGCTGATGCTAGGCCCTGAGTGACTATTAAATTTAAACTACAAGCTCTCTGATGGGTATGAAATGTAACCAGAAAGTTCTCCTCTGTGTTTTAAAACTAAAAGTACTTTTCTGATGCTAGGCCCTGAGTAACTATTAAATGTAAACTAAAAGCTCTCTGCTGGGTTCCAAATGTAACCAGAATGCTCCCTTCTGTGTTTTAAATTTAAACTTAAACTGCTGCTACTAGGCCCTGATGGACCTTGGTCTGACCCAGTATGGCATATCTTATGTTCTTATGTATGTTCTTTCCTCCAGGAACTTGTCCAGACCTTTTTTAAACCCAGCTACACTAACAGCCTTTACTACATCCTCTGGTAACAAATTCCAGAGTTTGATTACATGTTGAGTGAAAAAATATTTTCTTTATTAGTCTTAAATAGTTTACCCTGTAGCTTCATTGCATGTCCCCTAGTCTTTCTATATTCTGATAAGGTAAACAATCGATCTACGTTTACCCGTTCCACTCCGTTCATTAATTTAAAGACTTCTGTCATATCACCCCTCAGCCGTCTCTTTTCCAGGTTAAAGAGCCCTAACCTTTTTAGCCTTTCTTCATAGGAGTATCCTTCCATCCCCTTTACCATTTTGGTGGCTCTTCTCTGAACCTTTTCTAAAATCGCTATATCCTTTTTAAGATACGGCGACCAGAATTGCACACAATATTCAAGGTGTGGTCTCACCATGGAACGATATAGAGGCATTATAATATCTTTTGTTTTATTTTCCATTCCTTTCCTTATCATACCTAACATTCTATTTGCTCTCTTGGCCACCGCTGCACACTGGGCCGAGGGTTTTAACATGGTATCCACAATGACGCCTAAATCTTTTTCCTGGGTGGTGGTTCCTAATGTGGAACCTTGCATCGTGTAACCATAGTTTGGGTTGTTCATCCCTAGGTGCATAACCTTGTACTTGTCCACATTAAATTTCATCTGCCATTTTGATGCCCAGTCTTCCAATTTATCAAGATCCTCTTGCAATTTTCCACAATCCTCTTGGGTTTTAACAACTTTAAATAGTTTTGTGTCATCTGCAAATTTGATAGCCTCACTCGTTATTCCACTTTCCAGGTCATTTATGAATATGTCAAAAAGCAGCGGACCCAGCACCGATCCCTGGAGTACACCACTATTAACTTTTCTCCATTGGGAAAATTGGCCATTTAGCCCTACCCTCTGCTTTCTATCTTTTAACCAGTTCCTGATCCACAATAGTACACTGCCTCCTATCCCATGACTCTTTAGTTTTGCCAAAAGTCTCTCATGAGGGACCTTGTCAAAGGCTTTCTGAAAGTCCAGATACACAATATCAACCGACTCACCTTTGTCCACCTGATTATTCACTCCTTCAAAAAAACATAACAGATTAGTAAGACAAGATCTTCCTTGTCTAAAACCATTTTGGCTGTCTCCTATTAGGTCATGAATATCTACATGCTGAGAAATTTTATTCTTTATGATGGTTTCTACCATTTTTCCCGGTACTGATATCAGGCTCACCGGTCTGTAGTTTCCTGGATCACCCCTGGAACCCTTTTTAAAAATTGGTGTTACATTGGCGATCCTCCAATCTTCAGGTATTAGAGATGATTTTAATGATAGTTCACAGATTACCAATAGCAGGTTTGCAATCTCGTATTTCAGTTCTTTCAACACCCTTGGATGTATACCATCCGGCCCAGGTAATTTGCTACTCTTCAGTTTATCTAATAGTTGTAATACATCTTCCCGATGTATCGATATTTCCTTCAATTCTTCCGCACCTTCAGTCATGGGTAACATCCCTACATCTTCCTCAGTAAAGACTAAAGCAAAGAATTCATTCAGTCTCTCCGCTATCGCCTTGTCGCCTCTTAGTGCTCCTTTAACCCCTTTATAATCTAATGGACCAACTGACTCTCTCACAGGTTTTTTGCTACGAATGTACTTGAAAAGGTCTTTACTTCGTGTTTTTGCTTCCGCAGCAAGCTTCTTCTCAAATTCTCCCTTTGCCTGCCTTATCAATGCCTTGCATTTGACTTGCCAGTGCTTGTGCTGTTTCCAGGTTTCGTCGTTTGGCTCTTTTTTCCATTTCCTGAAAGATGCTTTTTTGGCAACAACAGCCTCTCTGACCCCACCTTTAAACCATGCTGGCAGTTTTTTGGACTTCCTTCCACTTTTCTTAAAGCGTGGAATACAGCTGGTCTGGGCTTCCAAGATAGTATTTTTCAACAACAGCCAAGCCTGATGTACGTCTTTAACCTTTGCAACTGCTCCTTTTAGTTTTTTCTTAACTGTTTTCCTCATTTTATCATAGTCTCCCTTTCGAAAGTTAAAATGTAGTACTGTGGATTTCCTTACTATCCCTCCTCCACTAATTAAATCAAAGGCGATCATGCTATTATCAATATTGCCAAGTGGCCCCAACAACCTTATCTCTTGCACTAGATCTGGTGTTCCACTAAGGATTAGGTCTAATATGACTTCCCCTCTGGTCGGTTCATGAACCAGCTGCTCCAAGAAGCAGTCATTTATTTCATCTAGGAACTTTATCTCTCTAGCATGTCCTGCCGTGACACTGACCCAGTCGATACCGGGGTAGTTGAAATCACCCATTATTATTACTGTGCTGTAACGTTTGTTAGCTTCCTTGATTTCTTTGAGCATTTCATCATCCATTTGGTCATTCTGGCCAGGCGCTCGATAGTACACCCCCACTGCCATTGCCTTCCCCCTTTTACATGGAATTTCAATCCATATAGATTCTACAGCAGATTTTGTTTCCTGCAAAACTTTAATCCTTTCTGACTCAATGCCCTCTCTAACATAGAGAGCAACCCCTCCACCAATTTGATCAGCTCTATCATTACGATATAGTTTGTACCCAGGAATCACAGTGTCCCACTGGTTGTCCTCCTTCCATCATGTCTCTGATATTTCAATCATATCTAACCTTTCATTTAGTGCTATATATTCTAACTCTCCCATCTTATTTTTTAGACTTCTAGCATTTGCATACAAGCATTTTAGAGAATGTATTTTATTCATATTAATTTGGCTATTGTTAGACATGGGTAATTTAGGATCTTTAAGCTCTGTCTGCTCCATACCTGAGGGCATTTGGGCTACTTTACTCTTTTGTGGAACCTCTCTGCTTTTGGTAGTATCCTTCAAAGATACATTCTTCTGAACCATCCGCTCTTGGGCGACTGTCGGCTTTCCCCTAATATCTAGTTTAAAAGCTGCTCTGTCTCCTTTTTAAAGGTTAATGCCAGCAGGCTGGTTCCATCCCGGTTAAGGTGAAGCCCATCCCTTCGGAAGAGCCCCTTATTAACACTTATTAAAAGAGGGCTGCTACACAGTACCCTGTCTTGTGCTGCTGAGGTAAGCTATATTCTGATTTGATTTAAATTATAGCTCTTAGCTGCTGCTAGGCTCTAACTTCTTATGAAATTTAAACTACAAGCTCTCTGCTGGGTTCCAAATGTAACCAGAAAGCTCTCTTCTGTGTTTTAAATTTAAACTAAAAGTACTTTGCTGTTACTAGGCCCTGAGTGACTATTAAATTTAAACTACAAGCTCTCTGCTGGGTATGAAATGTAGCCAGAAAGTTCTCCTCTGTGTTTTAAATTTAAACTTAAAATGCTGCTACTAGGCCCTGACTGATTTAACAAAAATAGTGGGTTCACAGATTAATTAGCTTTAATACAAAGAATTCCTTTAAGAAAATTACCAGAGGTATATACTCACAGTTGCAGATCTCTCTCCAGAAGTAACAGTCCCTTTTTCTAGTCCTTCAAGACAGAGGTTCACAGAGCTCTGGTTGAGCTATTTATGCCTGTGCTGCTGAAGTAAGCTGTGCCCAACTTCCTGGGTAATTAACAGTCCTTGCTTGGATAGGAGGAGTCTTTCAAAATAGCCTTTTGATCTGCCACCTGGTGTTAACACCTATTGAAAATGTTTCACAGGTCTCTTGCCCCCTAGGTAGAAGGCCTCTTTGTAAAGGTCTCTAGAAGACTTTATTTGTTGCTCAAAGAGTATAGACCCTATTTTGCCTTTTGTGCTAAGCTAAATTCTGATTTGATTTAAATTATAGCTCTTCGCTGCTGCTAGGCTCTAACGTCTTATGAAATTTAAACTACAAGCTCTCTGCTGGGTTCTAAATTTAACCAGAAAGCTCTCTTCTGTGTTTTAAATTTAAGCTAAAAGTACTTTGCTGATGCTAGTCCCTGAGTGACTATTAAATGTAAACTACAAGCTCTCTGCTGGGTTCCAAATGTAACCAGAAAGCTCTCTTCTATGTTTTAAATTTAAACTAAAAGTACTTTGCTGTTACTAGGCCCTGAGTGACTATTAAATTTAAACTACAAGCTCTCTGATGGGTATGAAATGTAACCAGAAAGTTCTCCTCTGTGTTTTAAATTTAAACTTAAACTGCTGCTACTAGGCCCTGACTGATTTAACAAAAATAGTGGGTTCACAGATTAATTAGCTTTAATACAAAGAATTCCTTTTAGAAAATTACCAGAAGTATATACTCACAGTTGCAGATCTCTCTCCAGAAGTAACAGTCCCTTTTTCTAGTCCTTCAAGTCTTTTCAAGGATCCATCTCACATCCGCAATGATGTCTCTCATTCCTCGCCCTTTCTTGAACCCTGCTTGCACTTCAGGTAGTTCTTGTTCCAGGTATGGTTGTAGTCTCTTTTGAATAATCTTCAGTAGAATCTTGCTGGCATGTGGGATCAGAGCGATTGTGCGATAATTTCCACAGTCACTTGGATCACCTTTGTTTAGTATTGGTATAAATACAGATCTTTTCCAGTCAATTGGCCATGATGTTTTCTTCCATATATCTTGGCAGAGCCTTGTAACTATGGTAACAGCCGCATCAGATTGCTGTAATACTTCTATGGGAATGCTATCAATGCCTGGTGCTTTGTTCTTTGATAAGTATTTCAATGCTGCTTCAACTTCTTCTTTCATCACCAATGGTTCCCGATCATAAGGTACAGGTTGAAAAGGCTGTTGGTCCACTTAATCTTTATCATATAAAAACTCTGTATATTCCTTCCACCTTTTCTTGATCTTCTCAGCATCATTCAACATAGAACCTTGAGCATCTTGTAACATTCCAATTTGAGGCTGGAACTTTTTCTTTAACTCTTGTAGCTTTAGGAAAGCCGATCTTGTACTTCCTCTAATAGTTTCTGCTTCTATTTCCTTGCATGCGTCATTGTAGTACTTTTCCTTGTCCTGTCTTGCTGCAGGTTGGAAATCTCTGTTGAGTTCTGTGATTGTCTTTCTTTCTCCTCTGGCTTTAGCTTCTCTACGTTTCTGGGCAATTTTCAGAGTTTCTTCCGTCATCCATTTTGGCCATTTTTGCTTTTTCACCTTTTGTAGAGACTTCTCGCTTTCTTCCAACACAACCTTCTTGATGTCATTCCATAACTCTTCTGGAGCTCTGTCATTTGTCTAAAGCGGCAAATCGATTTTTCAGGCAGTCTTTACATTCCAGTGGTATATTCTCAAGGTCATATTTTGCTGCATTCATGAGTGGTTTGCTCTTTTTCAACTTTAGCTTGAGTTTGCTTACTAGTAGTTGATGATCTGTACCATAGCTCCAGGTTTTGTCTTTGTTGATGTTACAGAGCTTTTCCATCATTGACTTCCACAGATGTAGTGAATTTGATTTTTATACAATCCATTAGGTGAAGTCCATGTGTACAGTCGCCGCTGGAAGAATGTGTTTGAGATTAATAGATCGTTGGTCTTGCAGAATTCTATCAGTCTTTCTCCAGCTTCATTTCTGTTGCCAAGTCCATATTTTCCAAGTACTTTGCCGCCTTCTTTGTTGCAAACTTTTGCATCCATGTAATTAAGATCCCAACATACAAAAGAGCCCCTTAGCCTATTAATTTTTGTTGGAGCTAATCGTCAAAGTATATGGAAAACCACCATACACCACTGCGACATCTCCTTTTTCTAAAGTTTTTTGCAAAGAATAAAACTTAACACTTAGCTTTGTTGATAATCTTCTTAAGGCAGATGAAAAATAGACGTGTAAGTGAAGAAGTGCCAGAATGTCTAAATTTGCGACGTGCTACACGTTTCGGGTCTAACACAAACAGTTTTTCAACCCTGCTTCAAGCCATCTCATACTGGCTATCGTATCTTCATTTCTGCTTCAAATCTTTTTAAGAAACACCAAAGCTTCTTCATACCAAATCCAAGTCAAGGGCATCATTCACTTTTATACTTCGGCGTCTGACATCACTCACATCAAATGGTCGTCATCTGAAATAAGGGTGAGACTTTTGATGCGGTCTTTTGTTGGATTGTTCGTCCCTTGTGGGGGGGATAAGGGGGAAGGTGTTATCCTGGTTTGCCTCTTATTTGGACTCCTGATTCCAGGTTGTTCAATTAGGGGAGTAAGTGTTAACTGCTTTTTCCCCTTCAGTGGGAGTCCCGCAGGGTTCTATACTCTTGCCATATCTGTTTAATGTATTTTTAGTTTCTCTCTGTAGAGCTCTTTTATGTTAATGCTGATGATGTCCAAGTCTTGATCCCTTTGTCACATGGGATGCAGGACATGGATACATCTGCTTGAGAGCACTTGTCCTTACTGATGGGATGGTTTTGGCTCCTCGGCCTCAAGTTAAATATTGCCAAAATGGAACTGTAACTCTTTGCAGACAATGAGATGGAGGGGCAACAGGTGACCTTAGGTATTAATGTTATGGGGTGGTGGGTTTGGATTCTCGGTACCTGGGTGTACAACTGGACTTCCAGTTGGGTATGGGAAGGCATGTGTCTAACCTAGTTCAGTTCTTGTTTGTTTTGTTCTGGCAGATTAGACAGCTTCACCCTTATTTGTCTGTGGCCAGTTTAGAAACAGTAACTCGGGCGCTGATAATGCCCAGATTAGATTACTGAAATGGGTTGTTCCTGGGTCTTGCCCACAGGGATTTAATGTGTATTCAGCTGTTGCAAAACACAGTGGCTAAGCTGATTAAGGAGTTTCGGAGGCACGATCATGTTGCCCCAATTTTTAGGTTACTCCACTGGTTGCCAGTGAGGTTTATGGCAAAGTTTAAAGTCCAGTTATTGGCCTTTAAAATCTTGCATGGTATGGCTATCTCTTTTCTTTCAAATAAGCTGAGTTTCTATTTTCCAAATTGATCCTTCTTGTCACAAGAGGAGAAATATTTGATGGTGCCATCATATAAGGTTATGCGACGTGAGGTCCATTGGAATTGGGCCTTCTCTGTCCAGGCACCAGTGTTGTGGAATAATTTGCCATGTGAGTTGCGCCTTCAGGATAATCTCCTGAAGTTTAGGAAGGCCTTAAAGACGTTTTTGTTTTTGAAACTTTTGGGGAGGAAGGAGGGGGGTAGATGTATTGATGGTTCAGCAGGCTGGTGGTAGGCGAGTTGAGGAGGCAAGGGCTATTTTGATTGTGGGACATTGTGTGTATTTTGTTTGATGTTATACACCATATTTGGTGAAAACTTAGAAATTAAAATTATCAATAATAATAATAATAATAATCATAATTCAGCCTGATATTCATTTGAATTCAGTTCCATCTTCACTTTGTAGTGCTCCAAAGACTTACAAATCTTTAAGAAAAAAGAGTGTCCTAAATGTAAACCACGATATAAGCAAGTCCAACTCTGTTCTTTTGGCCTCCATGCCTGGTGATTGTCAGGTCTTATGTTCTACACTGCTGTTTCCTAGTTCTTAGTGAATGCTGATTTCTACACTGCTGCTTCCTGGTTTCTGTCCAACAGCTGGCTGCACATCATTACCCTGTGGGCTTTAGTCTCTCCAGGTATATTGCTGAGTGACTCCTTACAAATCACAAAATCATGCAAATTTAAACTGTAGCATCCAAATTTCTGCAGCAGCATAGCTGTCCAGGGGCAGATTCCACAAACCCTTTAAAATTGCAGAATTATGTGAACATACAAAATAATTGTCCAATGGTTTACAGAGAATTAATGTTAAATCGTAGGAGTGTGAACTCCTGTTTTGAGTTTTATTCTATTTAGGAAGGGTTTTTTAATGCATTTAGAGGCCGATGTGCTAACCTGTGAAATCATTTGTGGGTTAGCAGCCATTTTATGTGAAGCTCAGTCTTCAGAGGCCAATGTTGCTTCAGATATCACCCCCTGTAGTGCTCATGTGGAAATGTGCAGCAGCCTTTACTTGCTATGTAATGCTGTGGCTGAATATGCATATTTGTACTTAGTCATTAAAAATAAAAACGCAATTACCAATTAAAAATGTCTGAGAATCAAGTCATTTCTCACCGCCACTGCCCACTCATGTTCTTGGGGGTGCTAGGGTTCCACGTAGTAGACAGCCTCCTTCTCCTCTTAACTGAGGCTCTGGCTGAATCTCTCCCACTTCCACCACCTGCCCAGAAGAAGGCTGAATATGGGACAGAGCTAGACTGTGGAGCATTTAGCAGACCAGGAAAATGTGACACAGCTTGGTAGGGTGGTGTAGAATCTATCCCCCAGATCTGTTCAGGTATCTGAAGTGTCTTTAAAAACCCAAAGGTCTTTCCAATGACCGGGGTGTTTGCCTCTACAGCTTACCCTGGCTGAGCTGGGAAATGCCAGAGGAAGTTTTGTGGAGAGAAAGCTAGAGTGTTAAGGTAGAGACTGGGGATGAGAAATAGTTGCTTACACACAAACAATTCCATGATGATTATTTGCCTACAAACGTTTCCCCCGTGATTTGGTCACTCTCAAAATAATGTGTATGCCAGACTGTGCAAAATGGTCTGGAAGCTGCCTGTGTCCAAAAACTTCAGAGTGTGATCTACAGGTGCACTAGCATAGCATGTCCTCTCCAATGGTAGGCTGCAGCTAGAGCCTCTGACTGGTGACAATGGTGGAGAATGGTCTCCTTATCAAACCAGTTTTTTTATTTTTTTTTAAATTTAATCATTGTTTTGTATTTTGATTCTCTACATATAGTTATGCTCTTGTTGATATTACTTTATTGATGTTTTCCTCAGTGTGAGGGTAAGGACCATATAGTTCATGTGCATTTTTCTGTGCATATTTCACACCTTTTTTATAAGGTGAAGTACATGCATATTTTATAAGTAAAGGGTATAAGTGGTCAAAAATGCATGTCAAATCTAGGCACAACCAGTTACCTATGGCTGGTGTAAAAGACTGTGTCTAGATTTGTCAAGAACATGCGCAAATTATAATATTTTATAATATAATATTAAATAATAATATTTTATAACGTATGCATATATTTGTGCACTCCAGCCATGCTCCACCCATTTGCATGACCACTGTGAAAGTGTATGCCATCTACCCTACGCATGTAGTTATAAAATATTCACCAACTAAAGTACACACATAAGGGCCCATTTACGAGCATAAATCAGTGACATACTGTGATTTACATGCATAGATGCCACATAACTTTCTGTAGCTCCTTATCAACTTTACCCTTGTTTGCCTTGAGCCTTATTAGGCAAGTGGTCAATAAATCTGATAAATTTGGCAAGTAAACCTAAACTTGTGTTGGCATTGCATCACAGGCAAATCAAGGAAATGGGTCCTGGGTCTATAAATTCTTTGTAAATGGCACTGCCATATTTATTTATTTATTTATTTAACAATTTTTTTTTCTATACCGTCTTCTCATTTAATCAAGGCAGTTTACATTGAAACTCAAAAGAACTATTACATAAAACTTACATATGAAAGTTCATGATTCAAACCATTAGAAGGAACTCTCTAAGGAGAACCCAAAACACAGAGAACTTACTGGTTCACAGCACTCATTGTAGAAAGCCTACCCATCAGCAAGCAGATCCACCTGTCATTTATAGCAGGTGTAAAAGCATATGCAAACATTCAATATAGGTGCCTGCTATCATTATAAAATATGTTGTAGGTTCCTATTTCTGCATCATGCCCAGAACATACTCCTTTTATAGACACTCAGAATTATGCATGTCACCTAATATACATGCACATTGCCCCTCTTTATAAAACTGCATGCACTCCATAGCCCATATCGGGCCCGATTCTGTGAGGTGAATAGTGGGGCTGTACATGCAGCCCTGCTATTTTTTCCAGCCATATTCTGGCACACATTCTCACCACATGCCCCGAGCCGCAGTGCGGGAGAGCCAGAGTGGGACAGGAAGGGGCGGAGTGGGGGTAGGCCGAGGCAGCAGGACATACAGGGCTGATTAAGGTCACGGCCCCCCTGTATGTCCTGCAGGACAGGGACGGATGTACTTCTTATTCCACTGCGGAGGTGGTATAAGCAGCAGCAAAGTCGGTGATTGGGCCCGGAGACCACCCTCGAAGCAGGGTCGAGCTGCTGGTAGGTCCCCACTCCCTGATCCGGATCCCAGCTGCCTCTGCCGGGGTTCAGGAGGCGGGGTAACAGGGATTGGCACTCTGGTGGACAGGACAGCAAGCAGGAAGGATATCCCTGTGATGATGCAGGGGCACACCGGGCCATCTCAGGGCCCGATCCTGCACCTGTGGAATTGTCTGGCTCCCACAGTGCAAAATCGGGTCCTAATGGGCCTGTCCTGTTCGGGGGCTTACTTTTGTAGGTTTCCTAGGCTTCCAAGTATGCCTTACATTTGTTTGGTTGTTATATCATTGACATTTTTTTTAAGTGTATTATATTTGATATCATCAACCAAGTCATTAGTGAAACACTGAATAGTAAAAGTCTCAACTCAACTTGATATGCATATTGAGGTTGAAACGAACAACTCATAATTGCTTTCAATGTTTTTCCAACCATTTATACATCAATCTTGAAGTGATAGGGTTCATATTATATTTTCTTAATGTAATTATAAGCATGTCATAGGCCACAAATATTAGTGAAGTCAAGCTATATCAGGTCTATTGAACTCTCACCCCCCCCCCCCCCCAATAGTTATGGCTTGTTATTCTGTCATGGAAGAAAAATGGGTTTATTTGGCAAAATTTATTTTTCATAGATCTGTTGGTTGTTTCTTAGTGCCATTTTATCATCTAGTGTGTTGAAATTGATAGTTTGATTTACTCTAGATTCTTTTCAAGATATCAAAATAAAACTTTCTAAGCTTTCTGGTTTATAATTCCTAGAGACCTCCTTTTTCTGCTTTTTAAAGATAGGCACCATATTGTAAGCATCACTTGTAACTTTCTATGCTCCCCATCCCTTTGCTTCTGGATAACAGACATCTGGCAATACAGAGATGAGTCCTGGAATTTCCCCCAGCGGCATGACCCTGAGCTAGTCAAAGAGGAAAAACGGAAAGAAGTTGAAGAGGAGATCAGAGAGCAGGTTTGTGTCAAATATTAATAGTGTAATAGGTCACTGCCAATAATGGTTCCTTTCTGAGAGTTATGATTTTTGGGAAAAATAACTAATATTATGAACAACCACATAATCCTGAAACTCATTCGGGTTAATATTCAAAAGCACTTACCTAGTTAGCAGTCATGTTAACTGGATAAGTGCCACTGTCAGACCACTTCAACACTATCTGGATAGTGACAGAGTGGTCTGTGCACGGAATGACATATTATCCATACGGTGGCGAAAAAGCTGTCATAATTGCTATTCTGATAGCCTATTCATATATCCATATAGCAGTGTTGAATATCACTACTATATGGTTAGGGCATGCTGGCCGCATTGCTTGGATATTATTCATCAGCCAATATCTAGATGCTGGTGCTGAATAGCCGTTTTTTATTTAACTACAGAGGCTGGCATTTAAAAAGACACTGACTATTGTAGCTGATTATTGATTGGAGTTTGTCTGCTGATTTTTCTTTCATGTTTTTCTATCAGATCAGATTTTCAAGGTAAAGGTCAGTAAATAAAAAGACCAAGGGATACCAAATTTACTATAACTATAGACCACATAAGAACATAAGATATGCCATACTGGGTCAGCCTCCTGTTTCCAACAGTGGCAAATCTAGGTCATAAGTACCTAGCAGTTTCCCCAAAAGACCCAAGTTCCTCAATGCTTTTATTGGGTCAAGCAGTGATATCCCGTGTCCCTTTTAATAATGGTTTATGGACCTTTCTTCCAGGAACTTGTCCAAACCTTTTTTAAACCCAGTTACACTAACAGCTTTTACTACATCTTCCGGTAACAAATTCAAGAGTTTGATTACATGCTGAGTGAAAACGTATTTTCTCTTATTAGTCTTAAATAGGTTACCCTGTAGCTTCATTGCATGTCCCCTAGTCTTTTTATATTCTGATGATGTAAACAATCGATCTACGTTTACCCGTTCCACTCCATTCATTAATTTATAGACCTCTAACATATCTCCCTTCAGCCATCTCTTTTCCAGGTTGAAGAGCCCTAACCATTTTAGCCTCTCTTCATAGGAGTATCCTTCCATCCCTTTTATCATTTTCGTGGCTCTTCTCTGTACCTTTTCTAATAACCCTATATCTTTTTTAAGATAAGGAGACCAGAATTGCACACAATATTCAAGGTGCAGTCACACCATGGAACAATACAGAGACATTATAACATCCTTTGTTTTATTTTCCATTCCTTTCCTTATGATACCTAGCATTCTATTTGCTCTCTTGGCCGCCGCTGCACACTGGGTGAAGGGTTTTAACATGTTATCCACGATAACGCCTAAATCTTTTTCCTGGTGGTGGTTCCCAATGTGGAACCTTGCATCATGTAACCATAGTTTGGGTTGTTCTTTCCTAGGTGCATAATTTTGCACTTGTCCATATTAAATTTCATCTGCCATTTGGATGCCCACTCTTCCAATTTATCAATATCCTCTTGCAATTTTCCACAATCCTCTTGGGTTTTAATAACTTTAAATAGTTTTGTGTCATCTGCAAGTTTGATAACTTCACTCGTTATTCCCTTTTCCAGGTCATTTATGAATATCTCAAAAAGCAGCGGACCCAGCACAGATTTCTGGGGTACTCCACTATTCACCTTTTTCCATTGGGAAAATTGGCCATTTAGCCCTACCCCCTGCTTTCTATCTTTTAACCAGTTCGTGATCCACAATAGAATATCACCTCCTGTCCCAATGACTTTTTAGTTTTGCCAAAGGTCTCTGATGAGGGACCTTGTCAAAGGCTTTTTGAAAGTCCAGATACACTATATCAACTGACTCACCTTTGTCTACCTGTTTATTCACACCTTTAATAAAACATAACAGATTAGTAAGACAAGATCTTCGTTGTCTAAAGCTATGTTGGCTGTCTCCCATTAAGTCATGACTATCTACATACTGAGAAATTTTGTTCTTTATGATGGTTTCTACCATATTTCCCGGTACTGACATCAGGCTCACTGGTCTGTAGTTTCCCGGATCACACCTGGAACCCTATTTAAAAATTGGCATTATATTGACGATTCTCCAATCTTCAGGTATTACAGATGATTTTAATGATAGTTCACAGATTACCAATAGCAGGTCTGCAGTCTCATATTTCAGTTCTTTCAACACCCGTGGATGTATACCATCCGGTCCAGGTGATTTGCTACTCTTCAGTTTATCAAATAATTGTAATACATCTTCCCAGTGTAGAGATATTTCTTGCAATTCTTCTGCAGCATCACCTTTAAATACCACTTCAGTCATGGGTAACATCCCTACATCTTCCTCAGTAAAGACCGAAGCAAAGAATTCATTCAGTCTCTCCGCTATAGCCTTGTCCCCTCTTACTGCCCCTTTTACCCCTCTATCATCTAATGGTCCAACTGACTCTCTCACAGGTTTTTTGCTACAAATGTACTTGAAAAAGTCTTTATTACGCGTTTTTGCTTCCACAGCTAGTTTCTTCTCAAATTCTCTCTTTGTCTGCCTTATTAGTGCCTTGCATTTAACTTGCCAGTGCGTGTTCTGTTTCCAGTTTTCGTCATTTGGCTCTTTTTTCCATTTCCTGAAAGATGCTTTTTTGGCAACACCAGCCTCTCTGACCTCACCTTTAAACCATGCTGACAGTTTTTTGGACTTCCTTCCACTTTCTTAAAGCATGGAATACAGCTGGTCTGGGCTTCCAAGATAATATTTTTAAACAACACTGAAGCTTGATGTAAATCTTTAACCTTTGCAACTGCTCCTTTTAGTCTTTTCTTAACTATTTTCCTCATTTTATCATAGTCTCCCTTTCGAAAGTTAAAAGGTAGTACTGTGGATTTCCTTACCATCCCTCCTCCTATAATTAAATCAAACACGATCATATTATGATCACTATTGCCAAGAGGCCCCAACACTCTTATCTCTTGCACCAGATCTGGTGTTCCACTAAGGGCTAAGTCCAAAATGGCTTCCCCTCTGGTCTGTACATGAACCAGCTGCTCCAAGAAGCAGTCATTTCATCTAGTAACGTTATCTTCCTAGCATGTCCTGCCGTGACACTGACCCAGTCAATACCAGGGTAATTGAAATCACCCATTATTATTACCGTTCTGTAACTTTTGTTAGTTTCCCTGATTTCTTTGAGCATTTCATCATCCATTTGTTAATTCTGGCCAGACGGTCGATAGTACACCCCCACTGCCATCGCCTTCCCCTTTTTCCATGGAATTTCAATCCATAGAGATTCTACAGCGAATTTTGTTTCTTGTACTTCTTTAATCCTTTGTGACTCAATGCCTTCTCTAACATAGAGTGCAACCCCTCCACCAATTTGATCAGCTCTATCATTACCATATAGTTTGTACCCAGGTATCACAGTGTCCTACTGGTTGTCCTCCTTCCACCATGTCTCTGAGATACCAATCATATCTAACTTCTCATTTAGTGTTATATATTCTAACTCTCCAATGTTATTGTTTAGACTTCTAGCATTTACATACAAGCATTTTAGAGACTGTATTTTATTCATATTAATCTGGTTATCGGTAGGCAGGGGTAATTTGGAATCTTTAAGCTCTGTCTGCTCTGTACTCAAGGGCATTTGGGCTACCTTTGTCTTTATTGGAACCTCTCTGCTGATGTTCCCTAACTTCATTTTTTTGGTAGTATCCTTCAAGGATACATTTTTCCGAACAATGTGCTCTTGGGCGACTGTCGTCTCTCCCCTATTATCTAGTTTAAAAGCTGTTCTCTTTCCTTTTTAAAGGTTAATGCCAGCAGCCTGGTTCCATCCCGGTTAAGGAGAAGCCCATCCCTTCAGAAGAGCCCCTTCTTTCCCCATAATGTTTCCCAGTTCCTAACAAATCCAAAACCCTCATCCTTGCACCATTGTCTCATCCACGCATTGAGACTCTGGAGCTCTGCTCTCCTTTTGCGTCCTGCACGTTGAATGGGAAACATGTCAGAGAATGCTACCCTGGAAGTTCTGGATTTCAACTTCCAACCTAAAAACATAAATTTAGCCTCCAGAACCTCCCTATCACATTTTCCCATGTCATTGATACCGACATGTACCAAGACAGCAGACTCCTCCCCAGCACTATCTAAGACCTTGTCTAGGTGGCGCATGAGGTCTGCTACCTTCGCACCAGGCAGGCATATTACCAAGCGATCCTCACGTCCACCAGCCACCCAGCTATCTACATGCCTAATGATCAAATCACCAACTATAACAGCTGTCCTAACCCTTCCCTCATGGGCACATGGCCCTGGAAAAACGTCCCCGGTGCGAGAGGGTTTTATGTCACCTGGAGGACAGGTCCTAGCTATAGGATCACTTCCTGCCACACCAGGGTGATGCTCTCCTGTCACGTGACCTCTCTCCTCCATGGCAACAGGGATGCTGCCAGACTGGAGTTGGGACTTCAGGACTATATCCCTGTAGGTCTCGTCTATGTACCTCTCTGTCTTCCTTATGTCTTCCAAGTCTGCTACTCTTGCCTCCAGAGATCGTTCCCTGAGAGAAAAGAGCTCTTTGCACCTTGGGCACACGTGAGACCCCTCACCAACTGGGAGAAAATCATACATGTGACACAGTGCAAAAGACTGGAAAACCCCCATCTTGCTGCTGGACTGCTGTCTGCATCTTCGTTTTAAGGTTGTGTTTAGATATTTAAGTTCTTTACTTACTAAGGATTGTTGGGGATACTTATACTAATAAAACTATACCTAATACGCTTAATATACTTTGTTCACCTAAAATTTAATTAATCTCAGGTCCTTAATGTATGCTGATGAGAATAAACAGCTGCACCTGAGAGTGAATATGGCACCTCCTTTCCTTTAAGAGGTTTATGTACCTATAAAGCTATGATTATCCCAGGTGTGAATGGGTGTTGGGGAGGGAGAGAGGGAAAAAAGACTTATTAAAAGCTGGCTGCTACACAGTACCCTGTCCTTTCCTTCTAAGGTAATCTGTGACCAATCTCCAGGGGGAGTCCCACAGCCCTTGCTTGGATTAGAGGGAGTCTTGGGTTCTAAATCTAACCAGAAAGCTCTTCTCTGTGTTTTAAATTTAAACTAGGCCCTGACTGAGTATTAAATTTAAACTGGAAGCCTTCTGCTGGGTTCTAAATTTAACCAGAAAGCTGTCCTCTGTGTTTTAAATTTAAATTTAAACTGAAAACTCTTTGCTGCTACTAGGCCTTGACCAGTTTAACAAATACACTGGATTCACAGATTAATTAGCTTTAATCTAAAGAATTCCTTTCCCCCCAAGATTTAGAAAAATTCCCAGAAGTAATACTTACAATTGCTCTCCAGAAGTAGCAGTCCCCTTTTGTAGCCCTTCTGGAGTCCATCTGGAGTATAGGGTTCAGTTCAGGGCACCTGCCTTTAAAAAGAAAATCCAAATGTTAGAAAAGATAAGAAACATGGGCTCCTAAGCTAATAAAGAGGATATGTGAGTTTATTTGTGTTAAAAGATTGTCCAAAGTGGAGCTGTTTATATTTTTAAAAAGTTTAATTATACCACAGTAATATAAGTATATCAAAATTAAAAGAAGTTATAAAATAATGGGCATATGCTAAGGGGTAATAGATTTCACAAACTTCAGTGATGGGTAGTATTTTTCTGGCTCAGATTGAAAATTAGGGAACATTTTGCTAGCAGAAATAGTTATTAGTTACAACATTAAGGGCATCATTTCTAAACAGTTATCACTTGCTAATGCCGTTATCGCTCATTATCTGCCACAGGGTCCATTTTATGCAATGAATCCTGGGGCAGGCAATGCATGATAGCAGCATAACTGTTAGTAAATGCACCGCTTAAATCAATTGAACACAAATTGTGTAAAACTAAAAGTGTGAAACATCTTTTACCACTATACATCCACAAAGTTAATCATTTATGCAAGCACCATTCTATGCAAAATTCTGTATATAAATATTAATAACATGAACTGTATATGCACCTGCATAGGTAACCAATCCTTTTTTTCTTTCTCCCTTCTCAAAGCATTCTAGGATTTAGTTCTGTTCTTCATTTTGAGCATAAAGGGTGTCAGGAGACATCACATTAGTGCTACATGGTACTCAGAGGAAAATTGGATAGCCAGGAAACAAGGAGTAGCATGGAGTAAGGACACTGAAGCAAGAGTGCCAGGTTAGGCATGGAGCAGGAACAAAAGAAATGGACTGTAGAGAAGGAATTACAGGAAGGCAAAGAAACAGAGGTTCTTGTGGACATATTTCAGGAGTCTGTTGTAGCAGCAAAGGTGTGTCTCATTGGCTTCTCTTAAAGACTGCTTACAATCAGGGCACATTCTGAATTAGACCATAAGAACCTAAGATATGCAATATTGGGTCAGACCAAGATCCATCAAGCCCAGTATCCTGTTTCCAAAAGTGGCCAATCCAGGTCACAAGTACCTGTCTGGTTCCCAAAGGTAGATCACAGTGCCCTTCTGTTTATGTTTTTACATTCTTAGCAATCAAAGGGCAAATATCCCTGGTTTTAAATTGGCTTGATCTCTGGTGGCTCGTAGATAGGTTCCTGGCACCAGCTTTCTAGGGTGGCAGGTTCAAATTTCACCAACCCTAAGAGTATACTCCTTTTAGCTTCTCCTGGGGCCTCGGGGCCTGGTTTGTGTGGATGTTCCTAGTGGAATCATCTGACTAAGGTTTTTGCATGGATGTTCTGAACTGGATTCCAACTGAGGTCTTGTGGATTATACACCTTCTAATCAGCTAGATAATGAAGTTGTTCTCAGATATATTTTGAATTGAGAATCTACTTAACAATGAACTTCCATTGCCCCTTAACCATTATAGGCTGTAGAGAAGGTGTCCATTGACTTGGGAATGGATTCTTTTTATAGTGTTTTAATAGGGCCACATGAAAGACTGGGTGGATCTGGAGGCCCATTGGCAGTCGTACTGTGAAAATTATTGGATTTATCTGTTTTTTGATGACAAAAGGTCCCATAAATCTCTAATCAAGCTATGTAGTTAGTTTCTGTGTTCATACAAATCCCATCAAGATATATACTTTTTTCTTCCATGTAAGCTGGGAGTAGGGAATTTATTGTACTAGGGAATGCTCCTCCTTCAGGTTCTTGACCCTCTCTGCTTTAGATGGGACCCATTGATAAAACCCACTATTGGCAAAAAAAAAAAAGTAATAATCTTTGTGGAAGCATACTCTGCAAATTCTAAACCTGGGAGCAAGTGGATCCAGCCATTCTGATGATACCAAAAGCACCAAAGATACTGCTCCAAATGTTTGTTTACTCGCTTAGTCTGTCCATTGAATTGTGGAAGATACTCAAATAAGTCAACTAGAATGACTAATAGCCTGGCTACATCTTACCAAACCTGTGCTGATAGCTGGGTATATACTGATGTTACATAATACCCCAACTATGACAAAAGCCCTTTTTTCCTGCATATGCCAGGGTGTCCTTCTATTTGAGAATAATGGCACATACCTAAAATTTCTAAATGTAAGCCCCTTTGGTGCATATAGTTAGTTTACTCCTTTATGGTTAGAGCACTGGCTTGGAAACCAAGAGACCAGGGTTCAATTCCCACTAGCACTCCTTGTGGCCTTGGGCAAGTCACTTAACCCTCCATTGCCTTGGAAGACAGGCCTGGCAATCTACTTCCGGTGACACTGCCAAGAAAACCCAAGAGCTTCTGGGTCACCAGGAGTCAGGACTGACTCAAAGGCACACATTGCATTTGCATTGGAGGAATTGATCTTGAGATAACATGTTTTTATGAAAATATGTATTTTAGAAGTACTGTATTTTTGTAAAGGAAATGTTGATGTTTTTATGTAGTAAACTGTGTTATGCCTGTGAAGTGAGAAAGTACATAAATATAATAATAATATAAAAATACAAAAACTGATCCTTGGTCAGCTCTCTCTTGATTTGTGTAAATATACTCTGCTTTATTGCGCCTATGATAAAGTTATTTGTTTGAAGCAGAGTAATTGATACATTTATAATTAAGAAAAACTTTCAGGAACTAATGCAGTCAGTGAATGCTTAATTTCTATTCATCTATGAGGAATGCCTATAAATACAACTAATATTCAGGTATAGGCTCCAACAGCAGATGTAGAAGAGGATGAAGTTGATCAATTCTATAAACAAGTATATACTGAAATTGACAGAACATGCAGACAAGATATTTTGATAGTCATGGGTGACTGGAACATAAATGTTGGGAACAAAGAAGAATGTAAAGTGATTGGAAAATATTGGCTTGGTAACAGAAATGAAGCTTGTGATTGATCAACAATTTATTCTTCTCAAACATCTTCTTCCAGCAGTACAAGCAGCTCCACCAAAAAGTGAGAAGCGAGGAGGAATGTGACAAATTCCATCTAACCTTTTTGATGTCTTGGACATCTGCACCTTGCCCACTCACAATCTTAAATGACAGAGGTGTAAGGCAAGGGTTTTCAAATCCAGCCCTGGAGGGCCACAAACCAGTCAGGTTGGCAGGCTATCTGTAATGCATATATATCTCATGCATATTCATTAGGGATATCCCAAAAACCTGCAGGGTTGTGGACCTCCAGGACCAGATTTGAGTAGCTCTGCTCTACAGGTTGATGTAGTATACAGTACATACCCCATGGCACCCTAAACACCCTTTTGGCAGTTGATGGAGTGGAGCAATGGCTGTATGACCAGCAAACCCCATCCTGTTGTCAATGGACAGCACCCCAGGGTTTGTGACCCAGAGCCATTACTGTGACTGGGCCAGTGACACCCCAGCAGTACTGCTGTCTGTAAAGCCTCCACTGCCTCACACCGCAGTCTACTATTCACCAGCAGACTGCACAGTCAGACTGCACCTGCAGCACCCCCAGGGAATTCCAACCATGCAAAGACTAGCTGCAGACAGTCCACTAGCCAATCCATAGTGCATGATCACAGAGGAGCACTGTGCTTGCCAACAGCACTAGGAACACCCAGGTGTGACATGAGACACATGATGTATAGCACTATGTGAGAACATAGACATCTCATGGTCACTGCTCGGTCAGGGTGAGAGTTACCTCACAGCATGACATGCTATGGCCTCACTGTCCATGCAGGTAGTGGTCGGCCTCTACAGTGTCCCAGCCATTGACCTACACCCTGTGCAGATGCATCCTGCCCAATCTGCCCTGTCCGTGCCATACCCACAATGCCTTGCTCCTCATTATGCACATTTGCAGCCTAGCGCTGGTAACAGTGGGACATTATGGGCCCTGTGAGTTGTGGCCAACCACAAAACAATGCCTGGACATACACATACACACTCACACTCTCCTAATGCATCATTGTGCATAGATACGGGTGGTTGGCAAGGCTGCCAGGCACACTGGTCCTGATCATGGTGCCGACTTTGCTCAATTGTGCAGGAGGTAGTAGTTGTGCACTGGTGATAACTGCAGCACCATGCTGTAGCCAACAGCATGAGCCGCCATGATGCTTTGGAGAGTGGAGGCTGTGTGAGTGGATGTTTGTCGCCCTGTTTGCCACTGCTTTGGGGATTGCACATTCTGATGGTTTATCTGCATTCTAGGGTAAAACATGAGGGCGTGCTGTGTGAAAGCCACAGCTGGGATGCGAACCTGCGACCTTCTGTTCCAGGACACACTGTCTGTGTGTACTGCAATATCTTGCTGCCACAGAAGGGCTGTGGTCCCAGTGGCTACCTTTCCCTTTCATCTTTCAGACCTTGTCTGTTGCACTGTCCATGACACCCTGGAGGAGGGCATGGCCTTGGTCCCCTGAGGGCAGGTGTCACTGCCCCATCACCACCAACACCCTCTCCCACACCATGCTGACATGCCCATATGCTGTTTGTGATGGTGGTGTGCTGTCCCAGGCCATCCACTGTACAGGTAGGCGGGTGCCTAGCGTCTGGCTTCTGGGGTGGTGGGGCCTACCTGTACATCCCCACATCTCCACCTGCCACTGTTATGTCCCTTCCACATGGGCTGATGCTGGCTTTGGGTGTCAGGTTGTTGATCCCGCAACTATTGGCTAGGGTGGACCTGGTAGATAGCTGGTGTTATGCCAGCAGGCTATGGACTGGCTAGGGCATGCAGTGCAGGTACGGTATACCCGGTTTTGACTACTTGTTGTACATCTGTTTCTGATGACGTGTGGTCACACTCTGCACTGCCTTCCAGGAGCTGTAGTAATGGGTGTTCGTTTAGTTGGGTGTCTGGTCTATTTTGGACATAGCCTGTGGAAGGTGCAGGGACCTTTGTAGGCGTGTTCCCCAGATGTGCATTGCTTGCCGCATTACAGGCATTGTGCTTCCTGTGTGACGTTTGAGGTACCTACTGGCCATGTGTCCCCTGGATGCGACACTGTAGAGCACAGACTGATGTACATGTTTGGCCATGGTCATATGCTGTCTTCCTGCTGGTTTGTTTCTGTGTTCCTATGTGCCACATAGGCAGTTGCCAAGTCCCCTCTGCACCCCGGCTGCACCCACTGCCTGTCCTGCATGCAGCCCCATATGCCCCATTTGCGGAATCACCATAGTGGCCTTTCATACCTGGCCACTATGCTGTTGCTGTACAGGTAGCACAACTGTCACCTTTCTTGGGCCCCCTGCCTATGCTGTACATTGCTGACTGAAATGGTTTCTCTCTCCTGCAAATGTACCTCTAACGCGAGGTTTTCACGCGCGGTAATGTTCCGGCCTTAAGATCAATGCGTTAGTGTAGCAGGGGCCTCTCCACGCCCACTCCCTGCCCATTGACCCCTTCTCTCCGCCCTCTCTCCATCCCTCATTGGTCCTTAACACAGCCGGTAAGGTTTACGCACGTTATGTAATGTTAATGCACGTTAGGTAACGTTAACATGCGTTAACGTTAAGTTAACGTGCGTTAACATTACTTAACGTGCATTGCCGTAGATGCTGTTACGTTACCACAGTTCAGTAAACATACCCCAAAAACTGGAACAGACTGTGGTACAGATCACCAGCTACTAGTATGCAAACTTAAACTAAAGTTGAAAAAGAGCAAGTCACTCATAAATGTAGCAAAGTATGATCTTGAAAATATACCCCAGAATTTAAAGACTGCCTGTGAAATTGAGTGACCGCTCTGAATACAAATGATAGAGCACCTGAAGAGCTATAGGATGACATCAAGAAAGATGGCTCAAAGTAATTGAAAAGTCTCTGCAAAATGAGAAGAACCAAAAATGACTAAAATGGATGACCAAGAAATTCTGAAAATTGCTTAGAAACACAGAGAATTTAACCCAGAGGACAAAGAGAGGCAGCAAGAGAAGAACCACAATGCCATATGAATGGAACTAGAACCAGAAACTAGTATAGGAAAAACAAAATTGGCTTTCTAAAGCTATGGGAGTTGAAGAGAAAATTCCAGCCTTGAAATAGAATACTAAAAAACACTAAAGGATCCATGTTGAATGCTGCTGAGAAGATCAAGAAAAGGTGGAAAGAATACATTAAGATCATTATACCATTAAGATCAAGTGGATGAACAGCCATTTAAACCTGTAGCTTATGATCAGGAACTGGTGACGAAAGAAAAAGTCAAAGCAGCATTGACAGCATTATCAAATAACAAGGCACTGGCATTATGGCATTCCTATTAAAGTATTACAGCAATCAGTTGCAGCTGTTAAAATACTTACAAGGCTCTGTCATGAAATTTGGAACACAACATCATGGCCAACTGATTGGAAAAGATATGTGTTCATACTGAGGGAAGGTAATCCAATTGACTGTGGAAATTATTGTACAATATCTCTGATTCCACATGCCAGCAAAAATTCTACTCAAGATCAGGTAATGGAAACTACAGCCATACCTTTGTTAGAGATATTGCGGAAGGGCTGTTGGGTAAGGTTTGCCTCTTTGCGGATACCAAAATCTGCAAAAGAGTAGACACCCAGGAAGGAGTAGATAACCTGAGGAGGGATCTAGCTAAGCATGAAGAATGGTCTAGAAATTGGCAGCTTAGATTTAGTGCTAAAAAATGCAGGGTCATGCATTTGGGCTGCAAAAATACAAAAACGTGGGGCAGTGTTGGGGGGCGGGGGGGGGGGGGATACTTCTGTCCACAAAAGAAGAGCGGAATCTGGGCGTGATTGTGTCTGATGATTTTAAAGTAGCTAAACAGGTAGAAAAGGCAAAAGCTAAAAGGATGCTTGGGTGAATAGGGAGAGGCATTCCTCCACCACGCCGGAGCCAAACAGCCCGCTCTCATTTGGGGCCCTGCAGCCTAAGAGGAGGCGCCATCGGGCATTCCTCCACCATGCCGGAGCCGGACAGCCCGCTCTCATTTGGGGCCCTGCAGCCTAAGAGGAGGCGCCATCGGGCACTCCTCCACCATGCCGGAGCCGGACAGCCCGCTCTCATTTGGGGCCCTGCAGCCTAAGAGGAGGTGCCATCGGGCACTCCTCCACCATGCTGGAGCCGGACGGCCCGCTCTCATTTGGGGCCCTGCAGCCTAAGAGGAGGCGCCATCGGGCACTCCTCCACCACGCCGGAGCCAGACGGCCCGTTCTCATTTGGGGCCCTGCAGCCTAAGAGGAGGCGCCATTGGGCACTCCTCCACCACACCGGAGCTGGATGGCCCACTCTCATTTGGGGCCCTGCAGCCTAAGAGGAGGCGCCATCGGGCACGCCCGCGCCAGAGGGCCTCACCAAAGGGCCCTTAGGCGTGGCCCTTCAGCAGGGACCAAGGCGCTTTAGCGCGCTGCTCCTCTACAACCTGCTGCCTGACCCTATCCAACTTCCTTATGTGGTTAGCACCCCTCTCCTAGTGCTACCCACAGCCATTAGACTCCACAGCTACCCATCACTCCTTCTCCCCTGTACTTCAGCTGAGCTAACCCTGCATTGCACCAATCAGGTTACCCTCTTCTTGCACTGAACTGGTCACCCTCTGCTTGCACTGATCTGGTCACCCACTGCTTGCACTGAACTAGTTACGCACTGCTGAACTGGCTACCCATTGCTTGCACTGAACTGGTTACCCACTGCCTGCACTGAACTGACTCTCCACTGGTCTCCCACTGCTTGCACTGAACTGGTTACCCACTGCTGAACTGGCTACCCATTGCTTGCACTGAACTGGTTACCCACTGCACTGAACTGACTCTCCACTGGTCTCCCACTGCTTGCACTGAACTGGTTACCCGCTGCACTGAACTGACTATCTACTGGTCACCCACTGCTACCCATTGCCTGCATAGAACTGCCACCCACTGCCTGCCTGTTTGCCCATTACTTGCTACCCATTGTGTGCCTAGAACTTGCTAGCCATTGTTTGCCTAGAACTTGCTACCCATTGCGTGCTCAGACCTTGCTGCCCACTACCATAGCCCCACATCTCATTGTCCTTCTCTTCCTCATCCTCCCCAACTGCCTCCCCTCCTACCAACACCCTCCCTCCTCTTCCCCCTACCCTCCCCCTACCTTCCTCACTTCTCCCTCCATTTTGCTCCCTAGCCTAGCATCTGCTCTTGAGCTTCTTCATACCATCCCCCGCATTCAACCAGCCCCCCTCTCTTTAAGGCAACCCCACCCTCGCTTCCGCCGTACTATCTCCACTCTACCTCGCTCTCTAATACTCATTCTCCTTCTCTCCTCTGGTAATATCAACCCCACCCCTGCCCCCCCCCCCCCGATTCCTTTCTCACACCAAAAACAGTTCCTCACATGTCCTATCTAATCTCATCCATATCCCGCTGCTCCCTCCTTCCGCCCTCCCTCATTCATCCCACAATCACTCATCCATAGATATCAACTCCAACCCTACCCCCAAAAATAATCCCTCACATAATCTACCTGATACCATCAATTTACCCCTCATTTCCCCTCCCTCATGTCCCTCTTGGAGAGCATACACACCCAGACATACCCACCCACACCCTGTTCCCTCTAAATCTCAGTATTACCCTAAAAATAGACCCCCATGCTACTCTGATAAGAAATCCACATGTAACTTATCCAACCATATCCATATCCCTCTCCTCCCCCCCTCTGCTCTCCTGTTTTCATGCGCCCTATGGAACGCATGCTCAGTCATAAAAAAAAACCCTTTTATTCATGATCTTTTTATTTCTAATGCCGTACACCTTCTTGCCTTGACTGAGACTTGGCTCCCCCCAGACGACACCGCATCCATTGCCTCTCTTCTATTGGGGCTACCAGTTCTCCCACACACCTCGATCCACTGGTCGCAGTGGTGGCGTTGGCCTCCTACTCTCTCCCTCCTGCCAATTCCAACCCCTCCTGCCACCCCAATCACACTCCCCTCTCTCCTTCAAAGTCCACTCCATTCGCCTCCTCAAACCACTTCCCCTCCGAGTAGCTGTTATTTATCGCCCACCGGACAAATCAAAATCAACTTTCCTCACCGACTTCAACTCCTGTCTTTCTGCCTTTATGGATCCCTCCTCCCCCACTCTTATTCTTGGCAATTTCAACATTCCACATTGACAACCCCTCCGACCCCCATTCCTCAAAGTTCCTCGCTCTTACCTCCTCGTTCGACCTCCAACTTTGCTCCCCTGCCCCCACACACCTACACGGCCACTGCCTTGACCTAATACTCTTCTCCAATTCCTCTCCCTCAAACATCCGCAAATCAATCCTTCCCTCATCTAACCATCACCTCTTAACATATACTCTTCAGCTTCCACCGTCCCAACCTCGTCCTGTCTCCTCCGACCTATTTAGAAACCTTCATAATATTGATCCCCTGACTCTCTCCTCCACCATTTCTCCATCTCTTTCCTCCATTTTATCCTCCAAGTCCGTCGACGAGGCATTATCTTCATACGATGCCACATTATCCTCAGCCCTTGACACTCTTGCCCCTCCCACCCCACGTCCTGTCAAACGATCTACTTCTCAACCCTGGCTTTCACCCACAATCCATTTCCTATGCATCTGTGCCCGTTCTGCCGAACGAGCTTGGTCCAAATCTCGCTCCCCGGAAGACCTTCTACATTTCAAATTCATGCTTGCTCGTTCCAGTCAGCCATAGCACTTGTCAAACAAGATTACTACATCCATCTGACCAACTCCCTTGCCTCTGATCCTCGCCGTCTCTTTAACACCCTCAATTCTCTCCTCAAGGTTCCCCCTCCCCCGATCCTGCCCTCCCTTTATACCCAAGCCCTAGCTGACTACTTCCACGACAAAATCCACAAGATTACCCTCCAATTCCCTACCCCCTCATCTACCTCCCCTCCTCCCCAATTCTCCTCCCCCATCCATACTCCCCCTGCCACCCTCTCCTCCTTCCCTCCGATCTCTGAAGAAGAAACCACACTCCTTCTTTCCTCCTCCAAACCTACCACCTGTTCATCAGACCCTATCCCCACCCATCTCCTACATTCCATCTCCCTCACCATTGTCCCCTCCATCACTCATATCCTCAACCTTTCACTCTCCACTGCAACTGTCCCCGTCGACTTCAAACATGATGTTGTCACACCTCTCCTCAAGAAACCCTCACTTGATCCCACATGCCCTTCTAACTATCGACCCATCTCCCTCCTTCCCTTCATATCCAAACTATTAGAATGAGCAGTCCACCATCGCTGCCTCGACTTCTTCATCTCCCAGGTCCTTCTGGACCCACTACAATCTGGCTTCTGTCCCCTACACTCCACTGCAACGGCACTCACAAATGTCACCAACAACCTGTTCCTTGCTAAATCTAAGGGCCTCTATTCTATCCTCATCCTTCTTGACCTTTCTGCTGCCTTTGACACCGTTGACCACAACCTTCTCCTCACCACCCTCTCCTCGCTTGGCTTCAAGTACTCCGTACTATCCTGATTCTCCTCCTACCTCTCCCATCGCTCATTCAGTGAATGCTCTGGTGGCTTCTCCTCCTCCCCTACTCTGCTCCATGTAGGTGTACCCCAGGGATCTGTCTTGGGCCCCCTCCTCTTCTCTCTCTATACCCAAGGCCTTGGCGCGCTTATCTCCTCCCATGGCTTTCAGTACCATCTCTATGCCAATGACTCCCAAATCGACCTCTCTACACCTAATATTTCTCCGGCAACCCAGTCCAAGATCTCTGCCTGTCTTTTGGACATTGCTGCCTGGATGTCTCATCGCCGATTGAAATTGAACATGGCCAAGACTGAACTCCTTGTCTTCCCGCCCAACTCCTCCCCCCACTTTCCCCCCTCTCAGTCCATGTGGATGGATCTACTATCCTTCCTGTTCCCTCAGCCCGCAATCTAGTGGTTATCTTCGACACCTCTCTCTCCTTCTCCGCTCATATCCAGCTTGTAGCTAAGACCTGCCACTTCTTTCTCTACAACATCAGCAAAATCCACCCCTTCCTCTCTGAACACACTACCAAAACACTTATCCACTCCTTAATCTCCTCTCACCTCGATTACTGCAACCTACTCCTCGCTGGTCTCCCCGTCAGCCACCTCCTTCCCGTTCAATCTATACAAAATCATGCTGCTCGACTAATCTTCTGCCAGCCTCGACATGCCCACATTACTCTTCTTCTCAAGTCGCTTCACTGGCTCCCTGTCCAATTCCGCATCCAATTCAAGCTTCTCCTACTGACCTATAAATGCATTCACTCTATGGCTCCTCAATACCTCTTATCTCTTATCTCTCCCTATGTCCCCTCTCGAAACTTGCACTCCGCTAACAAATTACTTCTATCAATGCCTTTCACCCGCACCGTGAACTCCCCACTGCGCTCCTTTCACCTTGCTGCACCATACGCCTGGAACAGCCTACCTGCGTCTGTGCGCCAGGCACCTTTCCTGGCCCTCTTCAAATCCAGGTTGAAGACACACCTCTTCACCGTTGCATTCAGATCCTGACTTCCATCCCCATCTTACCTTGACTTCCATTCTCATCTTACCCTAACCCCCGTCAATGTTTATGACCAAACTATAGACCAAACTTTGCGCAGAACTGACTAATGCTCTGTACTGTTCTAACTAGATTGTAAGTTCCGATGAGCATGACTCTGACGGGCAGGGACTGTCTCTTATATGTTGGCCACCTCTTGTAGGTTACTTGTGCAGCGCTGCATGTGTGGCGCTTTATAAGTGCTGAATAGTAGTAGCAGTAGTAGTAGGAATGACCAGCAGAAAAAAGGTGATAGTGCCTCTGTATAGGTCTTTGGTGTAACCTCATTTGGAGTATTGTGTGTAGTTTTGGAGACCACACCTTCAAAAGGATATAGACAGATTGGAGTCGGTGCAGAGGGTGGCTACTAAAATGGCTAGTGGTCTTTGTTATAAAGCATATAAGGACAGACTTAAGGATCTTAAGATGTATACTTTAGAACAGTGGTTCTCAACCTTTTTTGTACCGCGACCCCTTTTACCATTGGTCAACTTGTGATGACCCCCAATGATAAAATCGAATGCGTGTCTTTTCCTTTACCGTTAACGCATTGTCGCTGTAATCATTTGTTGAATTATTAATATATTATAGGCCTTTGTGATATTTTTTATTTATAAAATGTACTTATTTAAACCACAATAATTAATCACAATAACAAGTAACAATATTTGATTTCAAAATTATGATGATTTTGTAGTCAAATCACTAATATGAAATAAAATTAGTTTTTCTACCTTTGTTGTCTGACCAATTTATTCTCTGGTCATGCTGGTCCCGATCTGAGGCTTCTGCTTTCCTGTCTTCTCTTAGCTCTCTTTCTGTGGTCTATGGTCCATCTGTCATTTCTTATCTCTTCTTTTGTTTTCTTCACTTCTTTCCATCAGCCTATTTCCAGTCCCCTTCTATTCCAAATACCATGGCAACCCCTCTCAGTATCCACTCCCTTCCAGTCCCATTCTCCCATCCCCTTGCATCAGCCCATTTGTAGCTCTAGCCCTTCAGTTTTCTTCCAAGGCCAGCAGCTCTATCCTCCCCTCCCCACCATGAGCCCATTTCCAATTGAAGCCCCCCAAATCAGCTCACTTCCAGTGCTAGTCCCCCCTCAACCCCATTACCAGTGCTAGGCTCCCCTAATCAGTCTATTACTAGTCCTACCCCTATCAGTCCATTACCAGTCCTAGCCTCCTCTAATCAGCCTATTTCCAGTCCTGACCTCCCCGATCAGCTCATTTCCAATGCTAGCCCCCCATCAGTCCATTACCAGTCCTACTCCCCTATCAGCCCATTACCAGTCCCAACCCCCCATTGATCAGTCCATTCCCAGTCCTAGCCTTCCCTAATCAACCCATTACCAGTCCTAGTCCCCCCCCGATCTGCCCATTACCAGTGCTAGCCCTTCCATCAGCCCATTATAATCCTAACCCACACTGTCTTTCCAGCATTTATCCCCTGTCTGTCCAGTATGTCCCCCTGTCTCTCCCCTTTGTCCATGTCAGCCCCCACCCTCCCTCCATCCATCCATCCATTTCAGCCCCCACTCTATCCATGTCAGCCCCCCTCTCTCCCTCCCTACATGTCAGCCCCCCTCTGTCCATGTCAGCCCTCCCTCCTTGCCTCCATCCATCCCTCCATGTCAGCCCCATCCCTCCCCCATGTCAGCCCCATTGCAGGTTCCCTGCCCCCTCCTCCCCTCTCCCTATGTCTGCCTGCTACTGCCCTGTTCTTCTGTAGCCACGGTTCCCTGTCTCTTAGGGAACCGCGGCTGTGCCTGTGAAGCTGTTGCAGAGCCTTTCTGTTTCTCAACAGGCTCCGTGCAGCATTGTCCCGCCTCCAAAGGAAGTTGTTTATCACTTCCTTTGGAAGCGGGACAGTGCTGCACGGAGCCCATCGAGAGATGGGAAGGCTCCGCAACATTTTCACAGGCACAGCCACGGTTGACTAAGAGGCAGGAAGCCATGGCTGCAGAAGAAGGGAGGCAGTGAGTTTGCCGCTGCCGAGAAGCAGACTTGGCAGCAGCAGAAACTTGTGCGCTTTTGCGACCCCTGCTAAACCCTGTGGCGACCCCCATGGGGGTCGCGACCCACAGGTTGACAACCACTGCTTTAGAAGAAAGGCGGGATAGAGGAAATATAATAGAGATGTTTAAATATCTCCATGGCAGGAGAGCCTCATTCGATTGAAAGCAAGCTCTGCTACGAGGGGACATAGGATGAGGTGAAAGGATATAGACTCATGAGTAAATGTGGAAATATTTCTTTACGGAAAGAATGGTAGATGCATGGAATAGTCTCCCAGTAGAGATGGTAGAGAAGAGGACAGTATATGAAATAAAAAAAACATGGGACAAACACAAAGGATCTCTAAAGGAAAAGAGGGGACTATTGTAGTAGTCAATATGGAAGGGCAGACTAGATAGGCCATGTGTTTTTTTTTCTGACATCATGTTTCTATGTTTCTATTACTGACTGAAGTCCAAACAGGGCTCAGGAAAGGGCAAGGAACAAGTGACATCCTTGTGGATGTGAGATGGATCCTTGAAAAGGCAAAAGAATGCTAAAAGGATAGCTACATGTGTTTCATTTACCACAGCAAGGTTTTTGATTGACTAAATCAAGAAGCAACAGTTTGAATACAGTGAGGAAAACAATGGTTTAAAATCATCAAAAGTATACAACAAGCCTGTATACTTTCTCCAATTTATATGCAGAACAAATCTTCAGAGAAGCAGGACTGTATGAAGACAACCAAGGTATGAAGATTGGTGGAAGACTCATCGACATCCATCGCTGACTATACCACGTTATTGACTGAAAGTAAAGACGATCTGAAATGGACCTGCACCTTAAGGTGAAAAAGACAAAAATCCTGACAACTAACAAAATCAATAATTTCATCCTTAATGAAGAGGAAATAGAACTAATAGACATCCTTAAACGTATTGGTTCGATAATCAATAATGAAACAACAAGCAATCAAGAAATCCAGTGATGAATTGCTCTTGGCAGAATGGTTATGAAGGACCTAGTCAAGATTTTCAAGAGGAGAGAGGTATCTATGCGTACAAAGGCTTGACTTGTTCAAGCTGTGGTATTTTCCATAATATCATATGAATGCGAACGTTGGACAGTGAAAGCAAAAGACAAGAAGAAAAATGATGTCTTCAGATTATGGAGATGGAGGAGAATACTGTGCATACCATGGACTGCCTGAAGAACAAATCATTTGGTACTACAGGATATTAAACGTAAGCTTTCCTAGAGGCTCAAATGACAAGACTTCAAATTTCATAATTTGGACATATGCAAAGAGAGAGACATCATGCTTGGCAAGGTTGAAGGTCACTGCAAAAGAGAAAAACCAACAATGGAATGGATTATTACAATTGCAGCAGCTATGGATGTCACTCTATCAACAGTTAGCCACCTGACTGAACAGAATTTAGAACTATTATCCACAGGGTTACCATGAATCGACATTGATGTAATGACACTTAACAACAACAGTAACAATCAGCTATCTCATCACCCTCTCTCTGGGGCAATGCGTCTCTCTTCCTGTTGTCTGATCCTGGTTGCTTCATATTTCAAGCAGTCTTTAAAAATTATAGGGGCCTGCTATTTAAATAGTTTATGTGATTTTCAGCTATTGCAAACTGCATAAACACTGGTGGTGCCCATATTTAGCAGCACTCATCAAGTAGTGCTGCTGATTATCCGAGCTGACTGCCCTGAAAACATCCAGTTAGTTCCAAAGTGGTCTATGGGTGGTGCTGAGGGGTTCCGGCAACTATCCAGTCAGTTGCAATATTCAGCTGCCATCTGTATAATTTTATGTGGTGTTGCTATCTAGTGTCACAAGGTAGACCTAGGGCAACCCGAGAAAAGGCAGATCAGCATGAATGATCACAGAAAAAGTGACAAGGTAAACAAAGAAATGTTTGATGGTTGCTATGGACAACCTAGGCACACGTGCACAGAGCCCATGAGGACACACCCAGACAGCAAAGGAAGGGAATTCGCTTTGCCTGATCAGGATCAGCTGGGTGGAGGTGGAGTCAGGAAACACGAAGATAAAATAGGCTCCCTAACAATTAGAAGCAGAGAGGAGTTGAGGCAGCAAAGGTCACAATCCGAGAGGCAGCAGCAAATACAGTTGAAGCCATGGAAAGCCTGGAGTTGGTGTGAAAGAGAGGAAGAGAGTGAGAATGGGTCATTGAAGCAACAAGGGAGCCAGCGTGAAGGTCGGAGAGAATCCAACGACCTGTGTGAAACAGTGGGAAGGCAGCAGCCTGAGAGTGTGTATGTATATGGAAAACAAGAGAAACGTGGGAAGACTGCAATAGCAGGTACCGGTGCAAGTAGTGAACGTAAGGGCTATTGGCTACATGAGAGGGAAAAACCCTGGAGGTATAGAAACAGCCCCATAAAGCCAAGCTATCTAGAAGCTGAGAATAACTTTTCCCCTGGTTATAGAAAGCCTAGGAGAAGAAGGATTTACTTGCCAGAAGAAGTTGAAGATTTCCCCAATCAGTGTGAGCTCCCAGCTTCTAGAAAATCCTCGTCAAAAGCTTTGCAATCTAGCTCAGCTGAGTTCCGAGGGCTAGCTCTGAACAGGCAGGAAGCCTGCCGTAATTATCCAACTAGCAGAGCAAATAGAGACCTGAGCCATCTGCTAAGATACCAGCAGGGGCAGAGCTCTGAAAGGTTCAGCTCAAAGGTATATGGTAGTTCCCAGAGAGGCATTTCTTCAGAGGGAGAGAGAAACTTCCTGGGTAACGAACTAAGCCAGCCATACTCTCATTCCACATCTGACGTTAAGAATGATAATGCTAATGAACCTGAATTGATGGAGTGTGAAAGTTCTGAAGTACCTGTAAGTCCAGAATTGATGGATTGTTCTCTAACTGTAACTGAGTCAGAGTTCTCATTAAGATAAACGCTTACTGTGTGACCTTAGCTCCAGTGATAGAAGCTGCATGCTGCATCTCACTCACTCTCCAGCCAAACAGACGTGAGCTGTGCTATAGCTGTGATATCAGCCACGAGAGAAAGGATCTGTAATTGAAACAGTTAGGCTGTTTGTTCTTTTGTTTTGTTTAAAGTTTAAAGCTGAAGGAAGCTGTTTGTGTTGCTCATTTAACTTTTGTTTATGCCAAAGTTGGTTCTTAATTTATGTTTACCTGAAGATAAAGAAACCTCAAGGGACGGGGAATAAAACCCTAAACTTAAAAAGAAGTTTTCTTTGTGATTTGTACAAGTAAAGGCACAACTACCACCCACGCAGGGCCAAGCAATACCAGTTGTCACCGCTTGGGCTCACAGGGTGTGACACTAGTTAGTGACTGAATATCAGAAACATAACATCCACTACAAAATTTACACCAATGACATCATGCTGTATACATCCTTTGATGTCAAAACCCCGGATTACACAACTATAACCAAATGCCTCACCAAAGTCTCAGGATGGCTCAACACCCACAACCTCAGCATAAACCATAGCAAAATGGAAGCACTCACAATAACAAGGAATGAGAGATTCACCCCTCCTTGCACTATAGCTCTAAACAACAGACACATAACTGTCAAAAGTGAAGTGAAATACCTGGGGGTCATCCTCAATAAAACCTAAACTTACAATCCCATATTAACAGAACAACACAGAATGCATACCATAAACTGAAAATCATCCGGAAATTAAAGTCCCTCCTAAGCCATAATGACTTCAGAATGGTTCTACAAGCCATAATTACGCCGGGTGTTAGACTTTTGCAATTCACTGTACCAAGGCCTACCAACAACTACCATCCACTCGCTGCAGATGGTACAGAATACTGCGGTCCGCATTCTCACAGGAACAAACATGAAAACATAACACCAACATTGGCTCGACTACACTGGCTTCCGATAAAGAGTAGTACAAGATTCAAAGCAACAATTAATATATTCAAAATACTGAAAAACAAATCAACTGAGTCACTCCAAGAACTAATAACAAGATATTCTGAAAGCTACCCAATGAGAACAAACTGCAAAAACACACTAGCTACTCCAACTGAATTCTCCAAAGCTAAGAAGACCACTTCCAACAGAGCTTTATCACTCTATGCATCCAGTTTATGGAACTCCTTCCCTGAGGATATCAGAAACACGAGGGACAGCAAGGACTTCAGGAAAAAGTCGAAGACATTCCTGTTTATTGAACACTTTGGCAATATCACATAGAATATTACTGACAATGCTGCCACTCAGGCACCAGACAATGAATAAGGAACAATACTGCATGATCACAAAGCATGACCCCAATTTGTAAATAAGTTATGAAACATACTGTTAAAGATTGTTTGTGAAGTCCCCCTTTGTGCATCCCTACCCTTATTATGATGTTATAATGTATGCAAGTTATTGAGTTGAATGTAAACCATATTGTTACAATGTAAACAGTTGGAGTTCAATGTAAACCACCTTGTTGTAAGGAAAAGGTGGTATATAAATATTTTTAAATAAAATAAATAAATAATTCCTCTTGGTAGCAAAACTGGATAATCAGCGCCAAATGCCAGATGGGCTTCAGCACTGTATATCCCAGTTTCATTTCAGCAGCAGTGGTCAAGCGCTTTAAAAATACTGATCGTTGCCACTGTGCAGATCATCTCTAGATTCTTATGATCTGTGAATCCTTGAATTTAATAGTCTGATTCTTCCAGAACAGGGGTTGTCAACCCAGTCTTCAGGACACACCTAGCCAGTCAGTTTTTCAGGATAACTACTAGTACTACTGTTGAACGTTTATTTGTATAGCGCTACAAGACATATGCAGCGCTGCACAGACACATGTAAAAGATGGTCCCTGCTAATTAGAGCTCACAATCTAGTCAAGACAGAAAACAGAGTAGCTGTAGACATGGGTTACATCTAGGGGGAATGGTAAGGAAACACAAAGGAGATCAGGAGATTCAAGAAAGCGGCAGTGAAGAGGTGGGTTTTCAGCCTGGATTTGAAAAGGGTCAGAGAACGTGCCTAATGTACAGGGTCAGGTAGTTTGTTCTAGGCATAAGGAGCAGCAAGGTGAAAGGAACGAAATCTGGAGTTAGCAATAGAAGAGAGGTGTGCAGATAGAAGCGATTTGCCAGAAGAGCGGAGTTCCCGAGGAGGGGTGTAGGGAGAAATGAAAGGTAGTGAGGAGCTGCAGAGCAAATGCACTTTTAAGTCACCAGGACTAGATGTGGAAATGGATAGGGAGCCAATGAAGTGACTTGAGAAGAGGGGTAATATGAGCATGACGAGGCTGGTGGAAGATTAGCCGCACAGGAGAGTGTTGAACAGATTGAAGGTGAAAGAGGTGATTCAGAGGGAGACCAGCAAGGAGTAGGTTACAATAGTTTAGACGGGAGGTGACTAAAGACTGGAAAAGTGTCATAGTAGGGTGTTCAGAAAGGAATGGGTGAATTTTATTGATATTATAGAGAAAGAAATGGCAGGTTTTAGCTATCAGGTGGATGTGTGTGGAGAAGGAGAGAGAGGAGTTAGACGACTCCAAGGTTGCGAGTTGAGGAGACAGGGAGGAGTAGAGAGTTATCCAAAGAGACTGAGAAAGGAAGAAGGGGAGAGGAGGGTTTAGGGCTGGGGTCATCAACCTCCAGAGGGCCGCGGGCCACACAGCCGACTACCGGGAGCCTCGCGGGCCGCACCTCCCTTCTCCCTGCCCCCGCGAAAAAAAACAACAAACGCAAAATTATGAAAACAATGGCTGATCACCTTTATTGAATTTAATGAGATGGCTGATGATTCATGCTAGCAGACAAACGCTTAAAGTCCGGCTTCACAGATGACACTGACAGGAGAAGGGACGCTTGCAGGTGGTCGTCGGTGAGCTGCGAGCGCGTGGATACAATGGCGGGAATCCTTGGCGGGCCGCGCGTAATGTTAACCGGGGTAGAGCCTCGCGGGCCGCACGAAGGGACCTCGTGGGCCGCAGGTTGGTGACCCCTGGTTTAGGGGAAAAATATGCAGCTCAGTTTTGGCCATTCTTAATTTCAAGTGGCAGCGAGACATGCAGACAGCAATATCAAAAAGGCAGGCAGAGATCTGGGCCTGGATTGCCGGAGAGATTTCAGGTTTAGACAGGTAGATCTGGGAGTGATCAGCGTAAAAATGGTACTGAAAGCCATGGGAAGAGATGAGTGCCACTAAGGGACTGGGTATATAGAGAGAAAAGGATTGAATCCAAGAAAGATCCTTGGGGTACACCAACTAAGAGTGGGATAGCAGTGGAGGTGCATCCACCAGAACAAACACTGAAAAAGTGATGGAGAGATAAGAAGAGAACCAGGATAGCATAGAGCCCTTAAAACCAAGCAAGGACAAGGTATAAAGGAGAAGGTTGGGGTCAACAGTGTCAAAAGCAGCAGAAAAGTCAACAAGGATGAAGACTGAGTAAAGGCCCTTGGATTTTGCCAGGAACAGGTCACTGGAGACTTTAACAAGGGCTGTTTTGGTAGAATGTAAAGGATGAAAGCCAAATTGTAGAGGATCCAGAAGGGCTTGAGAGGAGAGAAAGTTGAGGCAACTGTGATGAACTGCACGTTCAAGTAGTTTAGAAATGACTGGGAAGAGGAAGATGGGTAGATAGTGAGAAGGACATGTAGGGTCTAGTGAGGGTTTCTTGAGGAGATGACTGACCACATCATGCTTGAAGACTACACGGAAAATTGCAGTGGGGAGCAATAGGTTGAGAATATGAGAGATGGAGGGGACTATAGTGGAGGAGATGGGGCTAAGGAGACGGGTGAGACTAGGATCAGAGGAGCAGGTAGTGAGTTTGGATGAGGAAAGAAGATGAGTGGTTTCCTCCTCAGAGATCACAGAAAAGGAAGAAAGTGTAGCAGAGGTGGCCCCCCCGGGAGTTGGGAGTGAAGAGTGGGAGTAGCTGACCTCGTGGGGAATTAGAGTGTGATCTTGTGGATTTTGTCATGGAAGTAGTCAGCCAGGGTTTGGGCAGAAAGGGAGGGAGGGATCGCAGGCGAAGGCACCTTGAGGAGAGAGTTGAGAGTTGTAAAGAGACGGCAAGGGTCGGGGCAAGAGAGTTAGTCAGATGGCCATAATAGTCTTCTTTGATGAATTCTATGGCTGACTGGAAAGAGACAAGCATGATTTTGAAGTGTAAAAAGTCTGCAAGAGTGCGGGATTTGAACCAAGCACGCTCAGCTGAATGAATATGAATAAGACAGATTTTCATATAATGAAGGCAGTGCATGCAAATTGCTCTCATGCCTATTTAGTGTGGTTATCCTGAAAACATGACTGACTGTGTGTCCTGAGGAATGGGTTGAGAACCTCTGCCCCAGAAGATTGCATGGATCCTCAAATGCTGTCTTTATCAACAGCAGATGTTTATTATATAAGTGACCTTTCTCCTCCACTAGACATGATACTTCTCTACTGTATTGCTGAAGGTCTTCTCTATATGAGTTTACCTCAACTCTTCCAAGTCAGCTATTCTTGCTTCCAGAGATCAGACCCATTTCTTGAGAGCTAGGAGCTCATTGCATTAAGTGCACATATATGAACATAGGAAAATAAGAACATAAGGAATGCCATAGTGAGTCAGGCAAAGGTCCATCAAGCCCAGTATCCTGTTTCCAACAGCGGCCAATCTAGGTCACAAATACCTAGCAGTTTCCCCAAAAGACACAGATTCCACACTGCTTGTATTGGGGCATGCTGTGGTTTTTCTGGGTCCCATTTAATAATGGTTTATGGACCTTTCCTCCAGGAAATTGCCCAAACCGTTTTTAAACCAGGCTACACTAAGAGCTTTTACTACAACCTCTGGCAACAAATTCCAGAGTTTGATTACACGTTGAGTGAAAAAATATTTTCTCTTATTAGTCTTAAATAGATTACCCTGTAGCTTCATTGCATGTCCCCTAGTCTACGTTTACCTGTTCCACTCCATTCATAAATTTATAGACCTCTATAATATCTCCCCTCAGCCGTCTCTTTTCCAGGTTGAAGAGCCCTAACCTTTTTAGCCTCTCTTCATAGGGGTATCCTTCTATCCCCTTTACCATTTTGGTGGCTCTTCTCTGTACCTTTTCTAATAACGCTGTATCCTTTTTAAGATTCGGTGACCAGAATTGCACACAATATTCAAGCTGCGATCACACCATGGAATGATACAGAGGCATTATAATATCCTTTGTTTTATTCTCCATTCCTTTCCTTATTATTCGTAGCATTCTGTTTGCGTTCTTGGCCACCGCTGCACACTGAGCGGAGGTTTCAACATGTTATCAACGATGACGCCTAAATCTTTTTCCGGGCTAGTGGTTCCTAATGTGGAACCTAGCTTCATATAACCCTAGTTTGGGTTGTTCTTTCCTAGGTACAAAACTTTGCACTTGTCCACATTAAATTTCATCTGCCATTTGGATGCCCAGTCTTCCAATTTATCAAGGTCCTCTTGCAAGTTTTCATAATCCTAATGGGTTTTAACAACTTTGAATACTTTTGTGTTATCTGCAGATTTGATTACCTTACTCATTATTCCCATTTCCAGGTCATTTATGAAGATGTTAAAAAACAGCGAATCCAGCACAGATCCCTGAGGTACTCCACTATTCACCTTTGTCCTTTGGGAAAATTGGCCATTTAGTCCTGCACTCTGCTTTCTATCTTTTAACCAATTCCTGATCCACAATAGTACACTGTCTCCTATCCCATGACTTTTTAATTTTGCCAAGGGTTGCTCATGAGGGACCTTGTCAAAGGCTTTCTGAAAATCCAGATACACTATATCAACCGACTCACCTTTGTCTACCTCTTTATTCACACCTTCAGAAAAACATAACATATTAGTAAGAGAAGACCTTCCTTGGCCAAAGCCATGTTGGCTGTCACCCATTAAGCCATGTATACAGTTGAAACATACTGCCACAAAATGTTCTATGTAAACCGTCTTGATTTGTAGAAAGACGGTATATGGAAATTGTTAAATAAATAAATGACTATCTACATGTTCAGTAATTTTGTTCTTTATAATGATTTCTACCATTTTTCCCGGTACAGACATCAGGCTCACTGGTCTGTAGTTTCCCAGATCACCCCTGGAACCCTTTTTAAAAATTGGCGTTACATTGGCCATCCTCCAATCTTCAGGTATTACAGATGATTTTAATGATAATTCACAGATTACTAATAGTAGGTCTGCAATCTCATATTTAAGTTCTTTCAACACCTGTGGATGTATACCATCCAGTCCAGGTGATCTGCTACTCTTCAGTTTATCAAATAGTTGTAATACATTTTCCTGGTGTAATGATATTTCTTTCAATTCTTCTGCGGCATCACCTTTAAATACCATTTCAGTTATGTGTAACATCCCTACATCTTCCTCAGTAAAAACCTAAGCAAAAATTCATTCAGTCTCTCTGCTATGGCGTTGTCCCCTCTTAGTGCCCCTTTTACCCCTCTATCAACTAATGGTCCAACTGTCTCTCCCACAGGCTTTTTACTACGAATGTACTTGAAAAAGTCTTTATTATGCATTTTTGCTTCCACAGCAAGCTTCTTCTCAAATTCTCTCTTTGCCTGCCTTATCAAAATGCCTTGCACCTAACTTGCCTGTGCTTATGTTGTTTCCAGTTTTCATCATTTGACTCCTTTTTCCATTTCCTGAAAGTTGTTTTTTTGGCAACAACAGCCTCTCTGACCTCTCCTTTAAATCCAGTTCTTTGGATTTCCTTCCATTTTTCTTAAAGCATGGAATACAGCTGGTCTGGGCTTCCAAGATAGAATTTTTAAACAACATCCATGCTTGATGTAAATCTTTAACCTTTGCAACTACCCCTTTTAGTTTTTTCTTAATTATTTTCCTCCATTTATTAAATCAAACGTGATCATGCTATGATCACTATTGCCAAGTGGCCCCAACACCCTTATCTCTTGCACCAAATCTTGTGTTCCACTAAGGACTAGGTTCAAAATGGCGTCCCCTCTGGTCGGTTCATGAACTGACTGCTTCAAGAAGCAGTCATTTATTTCATCTAGAAACTTTATCTCCCTAGCATGTCTTGCCATGACACTGACCCATTCGATACCGGGGTAATTGAAATCACCCATTAATATTACTGTGCTGTAACTTTTGTTAGTGATTTCTTTGAGCATTTCATCATCCATTTGTTCATTCTGGCCAGGCAATCGATAGTTCATCCCCACTGCCATCACCTTCCCCTTCTCCTTTTTACATGGAATTTCAATCCATAGAGATTCTACAGTGAATTTTGTTTCCTGCAAAACTTTAATCCTTTGTGACTCAATGCCCTCTCTAACATAAGAGTGAAACTCCTCCACCAATTTGATCTGAGCTATCATAAAAATATAGTTCGTACCTAGGTATCACAGTGTCCCACTGGTTGTCCTCCTTCCACCATGTCTCTCAGATACCAATCATATCTAACCTCTCATTTAGTGGAATATATTCTAACTCTCCCATCTTAATCTTTAGACTTCTATCATTTGCATACAAGCATTTTAGACACTGTATTTTATTCATATGACCTGGCTTGAATTAGGAGATAATCATACATGTAGAATTCAGTAGAAAAGACAGAAAAAGATGTTTATTTATTTATTTAACTACTTTTATATGCCACCTTATGAGTATGTCATGGAGGTTTACATATTAACAAATTAACAAGAATATTGAAGTTACATATGAACAAATAAATAAATAAACAAAAACAAAAGTAGGAAACAATATGCATATTGCTGGAGAATCAGCCTTAATGAGTGGGAAAGGGGGCGGGGGAGGAGCAGAACCAGGGAATGTGTCTAAATAAATTTTACAGTGTGCTCAGAATAGCCAACTGGAGGGTAGAGTTCTGTGCACTTAATGGTAGGAGGAGAGCTAGTCTTCTCTACCAAAATGGCAGTACAAACATGATTTCTCTCCTTTATAATAAGGTCCGTGATGGCTCTTATTTATTTATTTAAAGCTTATTTCTATACCGCCTTTCTACTTTCAAGGTGGTTTACATGGAGCAACAACATGACAGGACATGAAGATATACACTGTTGTACAGTAAGCGGAACAAAGCATAACATAGAAATAGCAACAGAAACTTTGCACAAAAACTCAGCATAACATAGTAATGGCAACAGAACTATGTAAAAGGCAACCCAAGTAATCAATCATTCAGCATTTGTATAGTGAGTAGCTCTTGGGTTTGCTACTGAAATGGTTGGAGAATGGGATCCTGATGACTACTAAGTGGTCTGTGTCTCTGGAATTTTATTTGTGTTAAAGTGATCTTGGAAGAGATATGTTTTCAGTCTCTTCTGAAAAGTATTCTGTTGGAGCATGCTCTTAGGTCTGGGGATAAGGAGTTCCATAGTGTGGGTGCAAAGAGGGAGAATGCATGGTTACAAGTGGAATGCTTACTTGTGGAGGCCAATTCTGATCTGGGCATCCCCCGCCTGTCTGGATGCCCTGAATCTGGATGTGGCCCGGTTGCACTCGATTCTGATCCTGCAGGGGCTAGACGTGCCCGTGGGATCAAAATCAGGTGCAGCCGGCGAAATGTGCAGGTCCTTCCCCATTTCTGGGCACCCAGACATACAATTCATTACCTGGCTAGCCCAAACTGCCTCCTGCATGGAGCCACCATGCCATGGCGTCATGTTGCCATGGCACCACGGCTCCATGCAGGAGCTGCGATCCCCAGCCAACCATCAAAATCTTCTTTCCTCACAGCCCGACCCCTGATTGAGTCTACCGATTGGGCCCCTACACCCCCTCATCTTGCTTCTCCACACCAGCTGCTAGGGTGACTTATTTCACCTCCATGGTAGAATAATTCCCCCATCCACATGACCAACCCTGGACGTACAGGGCCAACCTTGGAATAGGTCCTGTACATCCAGGATCAGATACCCGCCCACTCTCTGCCCTCACTCCTCCTCGGGACCACCCCTTCCTGTCCACAAACAGAGCTCTTCACACAAACTGCCTATACGTGTGGGAGCTCTGTCAGCAGAATAGTCATCCCGGTGTTTAGGACGTCCAGACCCACTAAACGCGGTTCAGAATGATCCCCTTAATCTTCTGAGGTAGGATGGAGAGGAGGCTGTTGGTACTATGTCTTCATAATCTTTTCTTCTTGGGTCTGGATATCAAGGTCTGAAGGCAGGTTGGTGATTCATTGTGTAGGACGTTGAATGTTAAGGTAAGATTCTTGAATCTGATTTTCACAGCTATAGGCAGTCAGTGGAGCTTCTGTAGTATGGGAGTTATGTAGTCTTGGCGGGAGGCTCTGTAGATTATTCTTGCTGCTTTAGTTTGAGCCATTTGTAGGGTATAGCGAGTCTGTTTAGTTAGGCCTTGATATATGACATTATAGTAGTCCAGGATAGGAGTGATCATAGCCTGACATACAGATCAGAAGAGATCCGGAGTTAACAGCGGGCAAAGATTCTTCAGAATCTTAATTGGTGGTAAATGGAGGAGGTAGTTTTCTTATATGACATTGGAAATTCATATGTTGGTCTATTAGTATACCAAGATATTTAACTTTACGATTTCATTCTGATGTCAATGTTGTCCAGTCTCAATGTTTGATTTGGGGAGAAGGATAGGTTAGAAAAAATGTATATGGCTTCTGTCTTATCCATATTGATATGAAGGTTGAGACATTTTCTCACTTCTCCAAAGCAATTATGTAAGCTGGTGAAGTCTGGAGATCAGATGTTGAATGAAGTACAGAACATGTTGTTGTTGGCATAGATTTCATAAAGTATTTTGTATATTCTGAATATTTCACACATTGGCTGGATGAATATATTGAATTAGAGGGTCAAAAGGCTTGAGCCCCGAAGCACTTCTGTACATTATAACATTGTAACATAGTAACATAGCAAATGGCAGCAGATAAAGACCAGTATGGTCCATCTAATCTGCTCAGCAAGGTGGCAAGAGCAGGTGCACCTGCCACTCCGTGCAGGTCACCCCTCCCCATGTCTTTGTTTAGGAGTGAACCCACCGCTTCGTGTAGGGCACCCCTGTTTGTTGAGAAATTAGATAGTTACGTTTATTTTGATTTTATCCTGTTAATTTGATTTTATCCATTGAGTGAATGGGAGTGATGATTCATATCCAATTTTTACTTGTTGTCTTCGGTCTTGTAGGTAGGAGTGGAACTGTTTAAATGTAGTGTCCTAGAGCCCGATGTCTGCAAGTCGTTGTAGAAGTGGGTGATGAGGGAGGGACTCAAAAGCGGAAGAGATACTGAGAAATATGAGGATAAATTGAGAGGAGTTCTGAGTGCAGGTTAAAACAGTGTTGAGGAGAGATGCGATGAGGATTCTGTGATTCTGTCTGAATCCATGTTGGTAAGAGTTTAGAGGGGCATAGGTAGAGAGGTGGTCTTGGAGTTGGAGTTGGACTGTTTTTTAAGTATCTTTGAGATGAATGAGATACTGTAGGACTTGAGGGAATGAATGAGATGAATGAGAGTCTGTAGGACTTAAGGGAAGTAGGATCTAGATTTGTGCCTTTCAGGAATGGTCAGATTGAGCTCTGTTTCAGGGGTGTGGGCACAAGACCTTATGATAGAGATGTGTGCACGATGGTCATCAGGTAGGGGCTAAGGTGTGTGATCTGGCTATCTTGACCCAAGAAACTGGACAGGGATCAGATGGAGAGGTAGTTGTATTAAGGCTCTTGATTATATCTTCGATGTTTTCAAGAGAAGGTAATTCAAAATGTGACCATATTTTCAAATGCAGATTCTGAAGAGCTGTAGATAATAGGAAATGACTCTTGTGCTCACGTATTCTTACTTGTATGTGGGTAAATCATTACGTGCCTTACGAGTAAGAATACGTGAGCACAAGAGTAGACTAAAGTGTCGCAAATTAGAGGCACCATTAGTAGCACATTGTTTAGCGGCTGGACATGTTTTTGAACAACTTAGGTGCTTTGTTATAGATCGGATAGAGAAGGGCATAGCAGGACGCACTTTGGATAAAACCCTGCTTTTGAGCGAACAAAGATGGATCCATTGCTTAGGATCCGTCATTCCGGGGGGGGGGTCTGAACACTACTATTGATTGGATGGTGTGCATATGAGGTAGGCCAGTCGTATGATTATTAAATGCTACCGTAAAACAGTTTTTAGGATAAACACGGCATTTTATATCTGTTTGTAAGTTATTCTGTGACACGTTTTCCCGTTGGTTTTAAGGATTTAGTAGGCTCTTGTTTGGGAGGAGCTTAATTCCGGTAAAGCGAGAGGGATGGTTCGGCCGTACACAGCTGTAATTAATTAAGAAAAGGTTGAGTGGGAGTTTTAAAGGGCGGTTTGACATCAGTAGCCCGCATGCGCGGCATCTATTGGGACTTAGGAACACTTTGTTTGTTTGGATTCAGCTCCTATTTTCGCAAATCTTTTAAGACGTGGGCAGCATCAATCTTTGTAAGTGGAGGTAGTTTTTCGTGGTTTTTGGAATAATGTAGAGGTTGGGGAGTAAAAACTGCTGCTTATTGTATTGTATTTTTATTTAGCACACAGATTTGGTAGAAAGGAATGATCTCCTGACGAAACTGTGGCAGTGAAACGCCTCAGTGGTGCCCAGGGAGATCAGAGATATGGAGTAGTCCCCAGCTGGAAGGCGGCTAAGTGTCACTTGTTTATTTTGTTATTTTGTTTGTGTTATCACATCGTTGGAGAGATGCAAGCTTAGCTAACTTTTCCTGGGGGGACCTTACTTTACACACAGTGGTACTGTTTTTAATAAAGGTCATTGATGCTAATAGGCGTATTAAACCAAAACGAGCTATTAAGGTTTAACGCCGCTGTGAGTCTGAGACCTTTCACCCACTGTTATGTTGTGTGTTTATCAAAGAAAAAGAATTATTTCACGATTCCATGAGTTTTGAGAAAGCTGTTTGATTTGAACGAAGATTCAATTAGTTACATCAGTAAACGTTCAGAAAGTGACAGAGGAAGAGGTATCCTTCTGAGCCTATCAAAAGTGACTTCATGGCTCTGAGACTGAGGGTGAAGCAGACAGTTGCGCAAGTGGTGTTTCTTCAATCCTCCCTGGTAGAGAAGGTAGAGAAGCTTGCAGCCTAGAGATAAATGCATGGCTGCATGGTGTCATCGAGAGCATTTTTGTTTCCTGGTTGTTGTTCCAAGGGCTACAGAGCAGAGGTGGCATCCATCTGTCCAAGAAGGGTCAAAGTGTCTTCAGTAGCAGACTAGCTAATCTACTGAAGAGGGCTTTAAACTAGATTCATTGGAGATGGGTGATGAAAGCTCCCAGGTAAGTGAAAGCCCCCAGGTAAGTGAAACATTAAATACCTCTATAGCAATGGATAAAAGGGGCAATATCTGGAAAGCTGTATGTATAAATGCCCGTATCACGGGAGCTCACAGATAGAGATATTAATTACACCACCTCGCCACGACCCATGCACAGTTTCCTGGATAAAATCACTTTGAACTAAATTCTCCTCAATGATACAGATCATCCACACCTCCCTCTCCTAAGGATACCTACCCCCTGCCCTGAAATAAGCCTCAATAAGATCCATCCTAAAGGAACCATCACTCTACCAGTCTTCCCCAAGCTTATATCACCCTATAGCAAGCATCCCCTTCCTAGCCAAGGTGATAGAAAAAACAGTGCAACACCAACTCCAAGATTACGTCGACACACATTCACTCCTGGACCCCCAGCAGCATGGTTTCCGCCACCAGCATGGTGTAGATACTCTCTTCACTGCACTCTTTGACACATCAAGACTTTGCAATGATATTCCTCGACATCAGTGCCACCTTAGACTCCATCTCTTCCACGCTCTTCTCACTAGGCTCAGTGACATTGGCCTCCACAATAGCACGTTAGACTGGTTTACTTCATACCTCTCCGATAGACAACTATAGGTAAAAATTGGTCTCCTCAAATTCAACCATTTCAGCCTAAATCAAGGCATACCCCAAGGATCAGCCTCATCGGCTCTTCTAATATTTATTTATTTATTTATTTAGCTGCATTTATATCCCGCTTTTCACCGGGTCAAAGCAGTTGGGGGATACATTTAACACAAGGGGATATGAGACACACACACTAATACTTACAGGGAACATGGGCAATGGAGGGTTAAGTGGCTTGCCCAAGACCAGAAGGAGCACCTGTGGGACTAGAAACCCCAGTCCTTCCAGCCCAAGGTTGCTGTCCTCTAGTGGGATTTGAACCACCGACCTTCCGGCCTGTGGTACCTTGCCCCAACCACTAGGCCACTCCTCCCTCCACTCCCTCCCTCCATTTGCATCCAACTCATCTGCAACCTGCTCAGAAAATTCAACATGCGCTTTCACTTATACGCCAATATCATCATATTCTACATGCCCTTACACACCCTAACTCTGGACTTCTCCATCATTTTGCACTGCTTCTCAGCTACCACAGACCTCCTCACAAGTCTAAACCTAGTAGTGAACAGCAGTAAAACCGAAGTACTACATGGGGAGAGGTGACCTGCACAGAGCGGCAAGTGCACCTACTCTTGCCACCTTGCTGGGCAGACTAGATGGACCATGCTGGTCTTTATCTGCCATCATATACTATGTAACTATGTAAATACAATCCCAGATGTTGAGGCTTTAATGGAAGAGGCTGACTTGGATTTAGTGCCAGTTATGGAGATATGGTTCATGGACAGCCATGACTGGGATATAATTATATCTGGCTATACTTTATTCAGGAAGGATAGGGTAGGAAGAAGGGGAGGAGGAGTGGTACTATATGTAAAAAATAATATTAAAGCTATAGAGTTACAAGGCTTAAAAGGGAGCGAGAAGGCACTGTGGTTTAAACTAGAAAGAGGGAAAGAGAAATCCATTTGCATTGGCGTGATATACAGACCCCCCTCACAGGGAGAAGAAGTGGACAAAGATTTAATAGAAGACATATGCAGCATTGTCAGGAAAGGAGAAGTGCTACTGATAGTTGATTTCAATATGCCTGATGCTGATTGGCACATCTCTGCTGTGATATCAACTAAAAGTAAAGTGATCCTGGATTCTCTATAGGGAGAACAATTCAGGCAGTTGGTAACAGAACCCACACATGAAGGGGCCATACTGGACTTGATGCTTACCAAAGGGGAAAATGTTTCTGATATTATATTTATTTATTTATTTATTTGGCTAGGTTTATATACCGCTTTTCACGTAGGTCAAAGCGATTTATAGCAAACGAGATAAAACAAGGAACGTTTACATTGGAACATGATAACTTTGTACAATGAACAAGGGTAGGGCAATTGTGAAGGTTAACTATGTAGAAAGTTAATTATGCACAGGTATCTAAATTGACTGTGCATTCATGTGGTGCTTGATAAGTTTGTTATTTGTGTGTTTGTGTTTTGGGAGCAGGTTGTGATGGGTGTTTAGTTGTTGAGCTGTTGGGGGGAGGGGTGGTGAAGTGCAGGGTGAAGAGGTGAGTTTTGAAAAGTTTTCAGAATGTTAGGAGGTCTGTGGAGTTTCTTATGTTGTCTGGGAGGGTGTTCCAGGTGGTTGGGGCATAAAATTCAAAGGCTCTGGCTGAGGCTTGTTGGGTACTCCTTGTTATGAATTGGGGGGTAGTTAGTGTGTTCATAATGGAGGTTTACCAAGATCTGTGTGATTATTGAGGGGTGATGAGAGTGCTGAGTTAGGTGGAGGAGTGATGGAAGAGGGCTTTGTGTGTCATTAGCAAGATCTTGTACAGTATTCTACTTTGCAGAGGGAGCTAGTGGAGGTGTTTGAGGATGGTGGTGATGTGCTCATATTTAGGTGAATTTGTAATGATTCTTGCACTGTTGTGTAATGCCATTTGAAGGGGGTGGAGCAATGATTTGGGGAGTCCACGGTATATTGAGTTGCAGTAGACAGTGTGGGTTGTTATGAGGGCTTGTAAGACTGATTGGAAGTCAGAGGGGGTGAGGAGGGGGCGGAGGTGTTGAAGTGTGTGGGTTTTGAGATTGATTTCTTTTATTGTGTTTGCTATTTGTGATTTTAGTGTGAGGTGGCGGTCGAGGGTGATCCACAGATATTTAACTTCTGGTTTGATTATAATTTGAGTGTTGTTGAGAATGATGGAGTCAGGGTGGATGAACGAGGTATTCCTGGTGACAAGTAGAGCTTCCATTTTTTTCAGTTTTATGGATAGGTAGTTTTTGGATAACCACTGAGAGACCCCAGAGAAACACTGTTGAAGCTTGTGGTATGATGGGTTATTGAGGATGAGTGGTGTGTACAACATAATATCATCTGCTTAATGTGGTAGTTGATGTTGTGGTAGTTGAATGATGTTACAGAGGGGTTGTAGGTAGATGTTGAAGAGGAGGACAGAGAGGGTGGAACCTTGGGGGACACCTTAAGTTTGAGTGTAGGGGAATGAGGATAGTGACCCAATTCTTATCAGCTGTGTTCTGTTGTGAAGGTAGTTCTTGAACCATCTTAATATGGTGCCCTGGATTCTGATTGGCTGGAGGTAATGTAGGAGAGTGTTGTGGTTGATGGTGTCGAAGGCAGCAGAGATGCGAGGAAAATCATGATGAAACCTTGGTGGATTTCTGGGTTCACTTTATGAGGTTGTTGAGTAGAGATATTAGGAGGGTTTTGACTTCATACCGTGGTCGGAAGCTGTGTTGTGAGTCAAGTGATGCATATGTGTCAAAGGTGATCTTGTGGATGGGTTTGGACAGTTTTTCTATTATTTTGGATAGGAATAGTAAGCTAGCAATAGGTCTGTAGGAGGATGGGTATGAGGGGTCCAGGTGGGGATTTTTTTTAGGAGAGGACGATTTGAGGAGGTTTTTAAGCAGGTCAGTAGGTAACCATGTTATAGTGGGGTTTGGGTGAGTTTGGTTAGGAACTGTGCGAGTTTGGGTAGGCTGGCTTTGATCCAGCTGGGTGGGCAGGGGTCAAGGGGGGAGGTAGTGGTGTTAAGTGAGGAAACAATGTTCTGGATATTTTTGGGAGAGTTTGTTTCAAAGGTGGTCCATGTGTATGTTGATTTGGTAGGAGGTAGGGGTAAGTCAGGTTGGGCAGATTGTTAGGGGTGGCAAGTGGAGAAGAAGTTTACCAGCTGTTGAGGTGTGATAGGATAGTTTGTGGGGCTGTTGGTGGGTGTTGCTGTGAGATTTTTACGAGAGAGAATAGTTTGCGTGGGTGGTTGAGTGATCTTTGTATTAGTTTTGTATGGTAGTTTTGTTTTGCGAGGTTGGCAGCTTAGTTATAGTCTCTTACAAGGTTCATATACTGAGTTTGCATTCTTGTTTCCTTACTTTGAATGGGTAATCCTGGGACCTGCCGCAGTGGCAGTTGGCGGACTTCTTTCAGGCCCGCTTTTCTGCTTCTGAGGACGTAACGCAGATTAGCGGACCTGGGGGTGGCTCTACTACCGGTGTCTGAACTAGTGGATGGCCCTGGACTGGCATCTGACTCTCCACTAGCGGATTCTTCAGGGGATAATTGTTCCTCATCAGAGCGCTGCTCAGGACTAGGGCTCCGACTTCTGCGGGGAGGGGTCTGCTCTTCAAGTTTTGGAGGTGGTTGCTCAGGTGGAGGCACCTCGGCTGGAGGTACGCTCACTTGCTCCGGTGGAGGCACCTCAGCTGGAGGTACGCTCGCTACCTCCGGCTCTACTCGGGGTACCAATGGGGGTACTTGGGGTGGTGCTGACGGGACTGGAGTATACAGAAAGGCGGGTGGATACCCTGGGATCTCTGGAGACTCTTGGGCTACATAAATAGGGTTTTTTTCTTTCTTGACAGGGACTCTCGTGGCAGTTGCTAACATAATTTTACTCTGTCCCTCACAGCAACTCTTCATCCAGGAGGGCTGCTTCTCACAGATACGTAACCAGGAATCTATATAGGGAAACTGTTCGAGACTATAGCTGCGCACCACCTTGTGCACACGGGACACAGTTTGGATATCAAAAGTACCTTCTGGTGGCCACCCGGCATCCAGCGCCGGCCACACCCTACTACACAATATTTCTAAGCGGGTCGCTGTCATTTTCATCCCATAATCACCACTAAAACCTTTCTTAAAATTCGTGATCATACAGTTCAGCGAAGTTTGTACGGACTCCGCCCCTCCCATTATAACGTATAACGTACAAGACAGCAAACAGAAAGGGTAGGTAGGATGGCTGCGGGTAAGGGGTCCACACAGCCCACAGAACAATGAGGGGGACAAACAACAGTCGCTTCCTCCTGTTCGCGACCTGGGCGAGGTCGCCCTGCCAGGAACTGCGCTACTTAGGAGTCCGCTCTCGCTTGGCCTGTATTGCAAGACCTCTCAAGCACACTTCACACAACCAAACATGCTAGCATTTCCCAAATTCCAAAACCTCCCGGGCTAACTGACTAAACCAAAATTACCAAACCAAAAGGGTCAGCAGCTTCGCCCCGCGCATACTCATGCAAGGTTACTAGTGCCACCCTGGAAGTTGATCAGACTTCCTTTACCTGTTACTGTACCAAATTTGTCTCAAGACTTTCCCAAAGCTATCTGACTAAGAACCAGAAAAATCAATACTCACCGGATCCGTTAGCTAATGCGCTGCGCAACCAGTTCCACCTTGGGTTGAATCCTGGACTCCCCTGGGTTCGAGGTGTTGGCCAGCTGGACCCAGCAGGCCGCCGAGGCAGGGCGGAACCCTCCGATGCAAGGGACCGGTCGGCGCCTGGAATCCTCTCCACGTCGGTCGGCTGTGGTCCCAGCCGGACCAAACCTGGAGGCGGTAATACGTGGTAGTATCACTTGCGGACCATTTGCGTATTACGCCTTCCCGGCCAACGCACCAAGAATATGTAATAGCGAAGTGTCCGCAACCAATAAAACCCGGAGTCTATTGACTAGAATTCAAGCCAGTTTAATGTGCACAGACTCAGACAATGAAACATACAAAATGACTGAGCCCAGAGCTCAGAGAAATGACAGTTTATATACCTTTCTTTCCCAATCTAATACAGGTCAACCTCCTCATTGCTCTTGGTGGCCCAGCTACTTTCATCCAATAGCCATCTGTGACTGGGCTTACCCCCTTGTTCCCCCCGTGCACATCTCTCTCGCCATGGCTCAAAACTTCAAACATAACATATTCTGCTGAATTTCAATCTGCTTCTCTCTACAAGGTCAGTGTATTAGCAAGGATACAGTGTGCAAGCAATAATACTGACACAGACATCTGTGCTTAAAACATAACAAAAACAGTGGAAGAGTTTTACGTTCTTATCAGAAGACATTCTTATCAAGGCAAAGCAAAGCTGAGAAGTGTTTCTAACAGCTACTGGTAATTTCTGTAATATTCCATAGTCAGTTATAATACTCTAAGGTGGAGGGGGAGAACTCACGCAGAGCTGACAGGCAGGCAGAGACAGGCCTCTGCCACATTCTTACATTTACAAGATGAAGTAGGCCATCGCCTATCACAGCAGCTGATATTTAATGCTAAGAAATGCAGGGCCGTGCATTTGGGCTGCAATAATCCAAGGGAGAGGTACAGTGTAGGGGGTGAAGTACTTCTGTCCACAAAAGAAGAGTGGGACCTGGGCATAAAGGTGACTGATGATCTTAAAGTAGCTAAACAGATAGAAAAGGTGACGGCAAAAGCTAGAAGGATGCTTGGATGCACAGGGAGAGGAATGGCCAGCAGAAAAAAGGAGGTGATTGTGCCTCTGTATAGGTCTTTAGTGCAACGTCATTTGGAGTATTATGTGCAATTCCGGAGACCACACCTTCAAAAGGATATAAACAGGTTGGAGTCGGTGCAGATGGTGGCTATTAAAATGGTTAGTTGTCTTCATTATAAAGTATATGAGGATAGAATTAAGGATCTTAATATATATACGTTAGAGGAAAGGCATGGGAGGAGAGCCTCTTTGAATTGAAAGCAAGCTCTGCTACAAGGGGACATATGATGAGGATGAAATGGATAGACTCAGGAGTAATATGCGGAAGTATTTCTTTACGGAAAGAATAGTGGATGCGTGGAATAGTCTCTCAGTGGTGGTGGTAGAGATGAGGACAGTTTCTGAATTTAAAAAAGTATGAAACAAACACAGAGTATCTCAAAAGGAAAAATGAGGACTATTGTAGTAATTGATATGGAAGGACAGGCTAGATAGGTCATGTGGTCTTTTTCTGCAGTCATGTTTCTATGTTGCTATTTATGCTCAAGTCGGCATAGATCACTCTTCTGTCTCTGTAATGAAAGTGAGAACCAAGGAGCTCTGTTACTATGGTTTTTTTACGTCTTCTTTGGAGCTGTGAGAGAGACACTAGATAGAATATGTTCCGTCCTTTGACCATGTCTTTGATCTCTACTTCCTTGGTGACAGTGAGATCAAATTGTGGGATGACCGTTTCCTAGGAAGAGCTTAATGTTGAATTGATGGAATCTACGAGTCATGGGTGGAATGGCGGGTGGTGTTGCTTGAGAATTATCTCGGGGGATGGAGAAGAGTATAGCAGCATGATCTGACCAGGGCACTGGAAGGATCATGTGAGGTGTATAGTTAGGACCTAATAAGTGGTCATAAGGTATGCATATTAGGCCAATAATATTTTCTTTTTTGTGGGTTGATTCAGTGCATCCAAGAGCACCCATGGCTTCCAGGAATAGCTTGCTTGAGTTGTAGGGGTAACTGATGTTGCTGAGCTGTATGAGAGGCTGCTCTCTTTGGGAGAGAACAGGCAGTTTCCAGAAGAGAGGAAAGCTTGGAGGCAGTACTGTGTGGTGTTCTATATGTTAGAATGAGTTATTAGCAGCTACCAAGATGTCGATGTCAGTGGTGGAAATGGCAACAGTGGTGCTGATCTTTAGATAATTCCAAGATATTAGGCTAACACCTCCGCCTCTGCTACTTACTCTGTTGCAGTTGTGTATTGTATAATAGGGGGAGCTCAGTTGGTTCAAGAGAACAGTGTCTGTCTCGGAGAGCCATGTTTCTGTGATACATAAGATGACAAGGTCATATTCCTGAATCATATCAGCCAATATCTGGATCTTGTTCCTGGTGGAGCGTGCATTAATGAGTGCTCATTTTAATAGAGAGACAGCCTTCTATTGGTTGTCAGTAAGATATGACTGAGAGATCCTGACTAAGCAGCAGTGCCTTTTTTTGATGTAGCATTTGCAATTGGAGTGATTGTGCACCATCTAATGGATATCTGTGTGAATGGATTATAGGTATGGCTGTGACTGTCAATTCTAGCTGACTCAGTAAGGAAAGAAGCCATGAGTAGTAGCAGCAGAATGTGCATAGTGAGAATCTCATACCTTAGTATTATCCCCTCCATGTTTGATGAGAAAAGATTGCAGATTGTCTAAGGCATTGAACTACGCTCTGCGGTGTATTGCTTTGCATAGAGCTGGGTGCAGAGTGTCTGGTATGGTGGGCATCGTGCAGTAATCATGTCTTCAGTATTGGTATGGTTCAATTTAAGACGTTGTTTTTATGTGTTATTAGTTGCTGTATGTAGGAGTATGTATGTGTTTTAGATAGCTAGTGCTGTTTGGAATTGGTTAAGAGCTTTCCCATTGGTATTGGATGTTGTTGAATGTTGAAAGTGTTTTTTAAGGGTGGTTGAGTGGTGGCGTTAAGACCGGTGATGTAAACGTCTTTGCTCCCTATAGTGCTCTTTGGCGCTACTTGTGGGGTGTGCGAAAAACTGAGGTCTTTGCCATTCTATGGTGTGTAGTTTGAGTTGCGTAGTCTTTTTTATAGGATATTGTTTGGTTTAGGAGCAATTTTTTGGATATCAATTCTCTAAGGGCCATGTCTAAGTGCCCACCAGGTGTGGGTGTGCCTGAAGCATAGTCTCTTTAAAACTCCCGGGGTTGGTAGTAACAAGATCGGGGGGTCGGGGAGAGGTTCTGCGTGGTGCTGGCTTATCTCCCTGCCGATCTGGGCCCGCTGCTGTGGAAGTGGTGGTGATCGCCTCCCTTAGGTCCCCCGATGAGTCTGCAGCTGAAGAAGTTCTTCTATTGCTTAATTTGTTCATAATTCCTTTGGCCAATATACAACAGTTGTATGTCATCAGTAGGTATTATTTCGTTGACGATTTACAACTGGTAGCTTACACTGGTCAACATTGAAATCATTACTGACTTTAAAAGGCCCTAATCTGTAGTATCTTAGTGAGCTGAACAAGAATATAACATTAAAAAAAATTTATTGGCTCTCGTTTTGAAGATATTGCATTAGTTCATTTTTGACGTTTCACCGTGTAAATTTATCCAGTAGGACATCAACAAATCCCAAATAAGCCTTGAATGATGTAATATTGCATCACATTGCAAAATACCAGCATGCACACATCATCCAGAGTTGATTGCATCATTTTCTGATGCAATGCAATACTACTGCCAGATGGCTGTTTAAGCCATCTGACATCAGCAGTGTACTATACACAGTCGGAAAGGTTGAGCATTTAAAATATTTCAGATTGTGTGCGAGACAGTTTAAGCTACTGTTACATATAACTTTTATTAATCATATAATTTTAGCCATTTAGGTACAATACAGAACAGTAATACCACGAAAGTGCGTTAATACCGTTGACAATTTCTGCTACATTTGTGGGGAAGTGACATTTGCCAACCAGAAGAAAAGTATCACTTCTAAAGTGAAGAAGGCATATTATCTTTACTTCAGATGCAAGATTGGTGACCAAGAAAAGCCTTGGGCCCCACATATATGCTGCACTACATGTACAACACAGCTTTCACAGTGGTTGAATTGCAAAAGACCATCAATGCCGTTTGCAGTCCCCATGGTGTGGAGAGAGCCAAGCAACCACATAAATGACTGTTACTTCTGCTTGGTTCCTCCTCTTTCCAGCAGAATAATGAAGCAAAAGAAGTCGAGCATAGTCTACCCAAACATTCCGTCTGCATTGAGACCAGTTCCACATAGTGAGGGACTTCCTATTCCAGAACCTCCATCAGAATATTCTCTTGATTCATCTGATGAGGACAAGGGTGAGCCAACCTGTTCTTCTCCTGGTCTATCAGCATGCAGTGACCCAGATTTTCACTGGGATGCATTATCAACTCCACACAGAATAACACAGGAAGAACTAAATGACCTGGTTCGTGATTTGGACTTGTCCAAGAACAAGGCAGAATTGCTAGGATCAAGACTCCCAACAATGGAATCTTCTAGAAGAAGATGTCAGCATTACTTCATATCGAAAGCGCCACCAGCAGTTGGAGCCTTTCTTCAGAAAGGAAAGTAATCTGGTATTCTGTTCCGATATTGAAAGCCTCATGATTGCCTTAAAAATCACTCATGACCCACAAGACTGGAGACCATTTATAGACTCTTCGAAACTGAGTCTGAAGGCTGTGCTTTCGAACAATGAAAACCGTCTTCCATCTATTCCAGTAGTGCATGCTGTCCACATTAAAGAAAATAATATATAGTCACTTCTCAGAGCCTAATGTACTACAAACTAACTAAAAATTCTTCAGCTGTATTTTTTAACCTAAAGATTGTAACTTTTCTGTCAATTATCCAGATGTACTTGTGACATAGTAACAGCTTCTTTTATGCAACAAGGTCTCCGACTTGAGTAAAGCAATTGTCCAAACTTCAACTGTTGTTTGGATCTTATGCTTTCATTTGTATAAATGACCTTATATTGTTGCTTTATTAAGACTTTTAAGCTGCTCTAAACCACTATTTATTTTAAATTCACTGTTCAAAAACAATGCTTATCTTGAGTTTTTTCAGTCTTCCCCAACGCCAAACTCAGCACCGTCGCATTTCACTTGCCAAGCGTTTCTTCGGGTTTCTTTGTGTGAATGCGTCTATTTGCTCTCATCCTATCACCAAACCTATAAATATAATTAAAATGCACAGATCTGGTTTCCATTATGAGCACAATCTTTCTGCAATTAATCTTAGCATGACCACTTATTTTAAACTTTTACACAGCAGAACTACACTCACCAAATTCATCGGGCTTGCCTGGATCTTCTTTTGTTTCTGAGACGCTGCGCATGCGAACAGCCAGTGCAATAAGATTTTAAAGAAAGGTGTTGATGAGTGACTCGACACCTGTGGGTTTAACCCTTTCATTCACTGATGGAGAATGCCACTTTTTATATCCAGTCTCTGTTATATACACACACACTCCAGTCTATTTGTGAATTGAGGCCAGTTGGACTTACAGCTTGTAAATTAAAAATCCATTGTTGCTCTCTAAGTAGCAGCATTTGATCTCTCGATTTTTCTCCAAATCCAGTAAAAACACGATCGATGCAAAAGCATCGAAGATCTTCAAAACTGTGATTTAATTTAAGGCACTGGTCTACAATAGGAGCCTCTACCCTTCTACACTTCAGTCTGTTACGGTGTTCCTTCACTGGATTTGGAGAATGGAAACCAATGGAAGTTTGAACAATTGCTTTACTCAAGTCTGAGACCTTGTTGCATAAAAGAAGCTGTTACTATGTCACAAGTACATCTAGATAATTGATAGAAAAGTTACAATCTTTAGGTTAAAAAATAGAGCTGAAGAATTTTTAGTTACTTTGTCCACATTAAAGAGACATAACGATAAGTTAAAGCATCTACTGACTTCCATTAACTATAACGAGTACAGCTGGCACCTCTGTGATGACTTGAAGGTAGTTGCCCTTTTAATGGGACTGCAGCAGGGATATATAAAATACATGTGTTTGTTATGTGAGTGGGATAGCCGAGCAAGGGATTGGCACTTCTTGCTGAAGGAATGGAATCGCAGACAAAATGTAACAGTTGGAGAGAAGAATATCCAGCACCCAGCTCTGTTTGAGGCTCACAAAATCCTGCTACCACCCCTTCACATCAAACTAGGTTTGATGAAAAATTTTGTGAAAGCCATGGACTGCACTTCGCCAGCTTTCTGATACCTGCATGAAAAATTCCCTCAACTCAGCGAAGCAAATATTAAAGAGGGAGTTTTTGTGGGTCCTCAGATTTGACAGCTCTTCAAAGATGACCGGTTCAAAACTTGCTGCAGGGTGATGCGAAACAAGCATGGAATGCTTTTTGCCTAGTGTCAACAAACTTTCTCGGGAATGTTAGGGCAGAAAACTACAAGGAACTAGTAGAAGACATGCTGATGCAGTATCAGAAACCTGGCTGCAATATGTCTCTAACGATCCATGTCCTTGATTCCCATCTTGATTTCTTTCCTGACAACTGTGGTATGGTTAGTGATGAACAGGGTGAACGTTTTCACCAGGATATCGCAACGATGGAGCAAAGATAGCAGGGAAAATGGTCCACTACAATGCTGGCTGACTACTGCTGGACACTCCCCAGAGAAGCTCCCGAACAGCTGTACAAGAGACAGGTGAAAAAATCTAAGAAGTAGTCTATGACTTGTTTTTTTACAGGTATTAACCGAAGGCCTATTATATTTACTATTGACTTGAATTTAGTGATGTAAACATTAATTTTTGTAGATTACAAAAAAACTAGAGCCAACTTTGCAATTTCACTGTCATATTTGTGTTCAGCATATAAAAATTGAGAAGAAATTACTATTTTTATTTCAGTAACATGACTTTTGTAAAAATTTGTTGACCAGTGTTATAGAAATCCTTTGAGGTCTAGCCTCACTTCTTTGAATAATTATCTTGAAACAATCAATAACTGATTGACTGCTAATCAACTAAAATTGAATGATACAAAACCCTATGCTATGTGGGTTACAGCTTGCCCATCAACTCTAGTTCCAGAAATATCTAGTCACTTTCTTTCACTTTGCCAGCAATTTGGGTATTAGGGTGCTATTTGGATATTCATCTTACATTCTCGCAGCAAATTTCTCAAATTGTCAGATGTTGTTTCTTTTCACTTAGATTTATTAAATCAATCCATTCATATTTAAACAAAGAGGCCTTAACAGAACTGATACATGCTTTGGTCATCAGTAAGCTTGATTATTTTAATTTTCTTTTTGCTGGTCTTACATCTATTAATGTTAAACATCTTCAAGTGATTCAGAATTTAGCCATAAAGCTCATTTCTACTACTGGATATTTTGCCCATGCAACCCCTCTTAAGACTGCGGAACACTGGTTACCCATTAGTTATTGGAGGATGTAGTAAAAGCTGTTAGTGTAACTGGGTTTAAAAATGGTTTGGACAAGTTCCTGGAGGAAAGATCCATAAACCATTATTAAAAAGAGACCCAGGATATCACTGCTTGACCCAATACAAGCATTGTGGAACCTGTGGCTCTTGGGAAAACTGCTAGGTACGTATGACCTAGATTGACCACTGTTGGAAACAGGATATTGGGCTTGATGGACCTTGGTCTGACCCAGTGTGGCATATCTTATGTTCTTATGGTCTGTTGTTGACATTTAAGACTCTTTGTTCTGAATGACTGTATTATCTCTCTGATCTTTTGGTACTCTATACACCTGTATGTTCACATACATCAGACTGACAACCTTCTTATTCTTCCTCACCTAGAAGAGATCATTTGGAATCTACTCACCAAGATGCATTCTATTTTGTAGCACCTTTTGATGGAATAATTTACCTTGTCATTTACACTCGGAGCCTTCTTTGAAGAAATTTAAGGCTTCATTAAAAGTCTACTTTTTTTACCCATGCCTACCTGAGTGGGTAGTTTATTTTCTAGGATGTTACTGTTTAAGGATTTCAGATGGGGTGATCTACTATTCTGGTAATTGCTGCTCTCTTTTTTGTTCGGTTAGGAGTTATATCTATGTATTAGTTTTTCTAAATGTAGTTTCTATAATTTTTCTTCTTCCATTTATTTCAATTGTAAACCGCATTCTTGTTTTTAGGAACTGCGGTATAGCAAGAGTGAAATAAACATAAACATATATGATAGAAAGTGATCCTGTAGCCAGCACCTGCCCTTTGGGTCAGGGATGACTCAAGGGTTTCTGCAACCCTAGGCAGAAGCCACATCCATGCTGCACCACTCTCCCCCTTCTCTGTGCTGAGTTGCCCCCATCTCCACTGCTACTGATTCTGGTGACAGGGTTGGGGGGAGCTGAATGGCAGCGGCAGGCCGTGTGCTTCGGCATGCATGGCCTGCTGCTTCTGACCCCACCAACACAACTTCGGGGGGTCAGAAGCGGCAGGCCATGTGTGCCTGAACACATGGCCTGCTACTGCCACGCAGCTCCCTTGACCCCACTGCCAAAGTAAGTGGCAGCAGGGTGTGTGGCAGCATGGCTCAGCCTGGGGGGGAAGAGGCGGCAGGCCATGTGTGCTGTGCTGCCCATGGAGGTCTGTTGCCCTAGGCAGCTGTCTAGTCCACCTAGTGGACGGGATGACCCTGCACTGGGTGATGCAATATCCACTTGTCCATGTGCCCAGGAGACAAGATTTAGGATGGTAGTTGTAGCTGATTATTCAGTCATTAGGCATGCAGACAGCTAGGCGGCTGTTAGATGTAAGGATCACTTGATAACTTTCCTGCTTGGTGCGAAAGTGATGGACCTCATGCATCATCTAGATAGAATTTTAGACCGTGTTGGGGAGGAGCTGACTGTGTTAGTACATGTGGGTTCCAATGACATAGGAAAGTGAGAAGGGAGGTTTTGGAAGCCAAATTTAGGCTTTTAAATAGAAATTTGAAATCGAGGACTTACAGAATAGCATTCTCAGAAATACTCTCCCTTCCATATGCAGGAACCAAGAAACAGGCAGAACCCTGGAGCCACAGTGTGTGGATAAGACAGTTGTGCAGGGCTGAGGGATTTATATTTGTCAGGAAATGAACAACGTTCTGGGAAAAGGGAGCTTACTCCAAAAAGATGGCTTCCACCTTAACCAGAATGGAATGAGACTGCTGGTGCTAACATTAAAAGGAGATTTCATCAGGACTCTGGATGGATCTCTTAATGTTAATTTAGCACAACTTTCTTTAAAGATGGATTCTCTTACAGAGCTTGTTTCTGCTCAGAGAAACGAGATGGTTCAGCATGAGGTCAGATTGGAACAACTGGAGGGTCGAGTTGCGGAGATGGGCATGTTTAAGGACGCTCGAGTGAAGGAGAATTTTGGGCTCTGGATGAAACTGGAGAATCAGTCCTGGAGGAGCAATCTACGATTCCTGGGGTTTCCTTGATCCCCTTTGCTCGGCCCTGTGGGAGTTGGTAAAGAAATACCTGATTCAGATCTTGGGCTGGGCATCGGACAGGCTTCCCTCTGTGGCTAGGGCGTTCTATGTGCCCCTCTCTAGTGGAGGTTCTGCAAATCTCTGTCGACCCCAGGAGCAGCTGAATCTGACCGAGTAACTGGAGGGATCAATGGAACTGGTAACATCTTGCTGTACATTGCTGGTGACGTTTACCTTTGAGCAGGATAAAGTTTCTGTTTTACGCTTGTACTTTAGACATATGCAAGAGCAGTTTATGAGTTCGGTAGTACGTATATTTCCTGATGTATCTAAGCAGACCCATGCTCGATGGAAGGAGTTCTTGGCTTTATGGTCTCGAGTCCTTTTGCTTGGGGGAACCTGACTTTTGAAATTTCCTTCTCTATGTTATGTAAGCTTTGAGGGCCAGAATTATTACTTTATGGAACCTAAACAGCTCTTAGAGATAATTGTTTCTAAGGAAGGAAGTCTGGGAGCTACTGGGAGGGGGTGGCGGGGGGGGAGGGGTGTGGAACCATAGTGTGAGTTCTGCTAGCAGTACTCCTTCACAGCCTTCCTCTGTCTGAATTTTATTTCCTTATTTTCTTGAACTTGCCTCCCTCATTAGCTGTGGGCTGATGTATTGGCATTATGTATTTTCCTTTATTATATCTTGTTCCTATGTTTTGTTCTTCTATTGCCTGTATTGTTATTGAAAATTTCAGAAATAAAAAAGGAGATTTAATAGCTTTAAAACTAGAACCTGGGAGAAAGTATGTTTGAAGTAACTATCATAACAGAGAAGACAGGGCATCCCAATACAGAGGTTGTAATTCAGGAAGAAGTAGCCCAGGCGCCCTTAACATCTTGGAGGCTCAGGCCAGATACATTTCACTTATTAGAAAAGGTGGACGGGAGGCCAAACGACAAGCAGCATGGATAAAAGGTTAGCTAAAAGGAATATTATACCCAAAAGTGCATCTTTCAAAAAAAGGTAAAAAGATCCAATTGAAGAATACAGGAAACAAAATATGTACTGACAAGTTAGATACAAAGCATTGATAAGAAAGAAAATAGAAATGTAAAAGAAACTCATTGTAGAGCTAAAAAATAAAAAATGTTCTCAGATATGTTCAAAGCAAGAAGCCTGTGATAGATTCTGTTTTTACTGCTGAATTTGTAAGGGAACTACCCATGCTAGAAATGGTATTTAATGGTGGTGATTCAGATGAAGTGAAGCAAATCTCAGTCAACAGGTGAAATGTGATAGGCCAAATCGACAAACTAAAGAGCAGTAAATCATCTGGACCTGCTGATATGCATTCCACTCTAATGCTGGTAAATAAAAAAGGATCCAGGGGTAATCTGGGAACTACAGACCAGTGACCCTGATATCAGTCGCAAACAAAACTGTAGAGAGTATTATAAAGAACGAAATTTCTGAACATATAGATAGACCTGGCTTAATTAGACAAAGTCAACATGGATGTAACCAAGGGAAATTTTGCCTCATCAATCTGCTCCATATTTTTGAAGGCATGAATAAACATGGATAAAAGGTGAGCTAGTTGATATAGAAGTGGAGTGGAGTGGAGGAGTGGCCTAGTGGTTGGGGCAAGGTGCTTCAGGCCAGAAAGTTAGGAGTTCAAATCCCATTAGAGGACAGCAACCTTGGGCCGGAAAGACTGGGGTTTCTAGTCCCACAGGTGCTCCTTGTGGTCTTGGGCAAGCCACTTAACCCTCCATAGCCCATGTTCCCTGTAAAATAGTTATTTCCAAGTTATAATGCCCTGTTCAATGTAATTTCAGTTTGTTCAATGTAAACCACACTGATGCAGAATAGCACGGTATATAAGAGAATGTAAATAAATGGAGAGGAATTTTACATAGGATGGACTAGGTGTGAGAAGGACATCTAAAAGGGGATGTGCAGAAAATATACACTATTTTGGAACTGGGCCTGAGGACGTTCAGGCTAGTTGTAAAATAGAACGCTGCAAATGCGGTGAAATGGACACACAGTCGGATAAGGCAGCCATATGGCCAGCACATGCATAATACATCAATGAGGACTGCCAAGGCTACATAGGCCCCTGGACATCCAGGTGCAAGTGACGATATGCAAGCACATACAGCAACGTAGGGCCAGAGCATGAGTGTCAGCAGAGAAGATGCAGCATGTTGGACAAGCTCCCCAATTCCTGTCATGTGGAGACTAAAACACTGTGTCTCATGCTCGCCAGCGAGGACCTCCCCTATCTGCCCTGTGGAATATGGACCAACCGGTGAGAGGTCAATGTGGCATGGTGAGCAATCCACCAGACACTGCACAAATAAATGTGGCAGAGGAGAAAGGGCTTAGGCATCAGCAGAAGCAGGAGGGTACTGCGCAGCATGCAAAAATGTTGGCAGAACTGCAGTTCTCAGACAGAGGGGAGCAGCAAACAGGGCGAGCCAGGGCCACAGGGGATTGATAGACACACAGGGAGGATGAGCGAAGGCATGACAATACATGGTAGGGCACATCTGGCTGCAACTTGGAGCCAGTAGAGCAGTGGAATAGCAAAGGTGAGCACAAATGTATGGCACTGGTGGATACAATGAAGAGATAGCAGGTGAGAAATGCAAGGAAGCACTAACCGTGACACGTCAATCTGCGGGTGCTATAGGACTTTCTGATCCATAAAGGCACTGAAGTGCCACTACTGTGCTGGGAGATGCAAGAGGCCGCACCTTCTGGAGCAGCTGTAGCATGAGCTCCAGGAAGAGCAAGGTATGAACACGCAGCATGAGCCTTAAAAACCCAAAGGGCAGGCGTGTGTCCATCCCCAGAATGGCAGTGACATAGGGTAGGAGTGTCAGTGAGGAAGGTAGTGGTGAGCAGCAGCACAAGTGGGGATGCATAGAACAATACTAATGTCATGGAACCTCCACTGTGCAGTTCAAGATGTCCCTGAAGAGAAGGGCACTGTGGCTGAGGAGCCTGAAGAGGTGGCCGGAGAGGGAGATGAAGCAGAGGCGGCTGGAGAGGGAGATGAAGCAGAGGCGGCCAGTGCACACATGGAGGGGGCGCACAGCAGCACCAGCAGCAACAGTGGGCTGCTGGTGATAGACACCTCAAGGGAGGAGGAGGAAGCACAGCCTGAGCCTCGTGCTGAGTCATTGCTGCTGCTGCTCCTCAACATTGGAGGGCAGAACCGCAAGGAGGGCTGGTCGCCCTAGCCCACACTGCTGAAAGGCGCCAGACTGGCAGATGGACTGTGCACATCCAGCAATGTGGGAGTCAGAGGGGGGGCAGGAGGGAGGGCCTGAGGTCAGAGAGGGGAGTTGTGGGAGGAAGGAGGCAAGGGGCTGCTATGAGGGGGAGGGAGGGCAGGGGAGGAAGAGGCTGAGGTGAGGGGGAGCAGGGGTGGACATGAGTGGCAGCAATGTGTGCCAAAACTGATGCTCCACCATGAGGCCTCACTGGGCTCTGGTGTTCAGGTTGTCCTGCTGCACCTAGAGGCCCTCAGGCAGGGCTTGCTTCTGCTGCTTGGGCCCAGGACCTGATGTTTGGGTATCTGGAGGACATCAGGTGGAGCTGAGAGGCCTCACACAAGTGTTGTTGGGCCAGTGGGACTTCAGCCATACCCTGATGTCACCCACTCCAATGGAGAAGGGCCCCAGGTAAGAGGAAGGGACCAGACCACTGGGAGACACTGTTGTACAGTTATTAAGATGCCTTTTACTTGTTCATTACCACTGTATCTGTGTCATCCATCACGTCTGCAGCACATGCATGCCTGTTGTCCCTGGCGTGTCTGGCCCTGCACATACTGTCATTTGGGGGGGGGCCCACAAAGCTGACCACCACTCCTGACAGGCTTGACCTCTTGAACCTAATGTGAGTACGCAGACCATGATGTATGTGATACATAGCACTTAGGCTGTGCCCCAGCACCACAGATTCATGCAATGGGGAAGGCTAAACAAATGTAAGACACTCCTAGACCGCATCATGACATTGTCCCATTGCTCTTGGCATCACAACAGTGCCCATGCCCCCATCATATGTGCGTATGCCAACCTTTGAACAAGGTCAGAGTGCCACAAATAGTCCCTCCCTGCCATGTATTTGGATGTGGGTCCTAGTGTCAGTGGCAGGGAGGGACTATTTGTGGCACTCTGGCCTTGTTCACAGGTTGGCATATGCACATATGATGGGGGCATGGGCATGTTTTCAGCTGGCCAAATGTGCACTTGATGATGAAGCAGTTTGTTCTATGTGCCCTGTTGTAGTACTCCTCTGCCTCACTGTGTGGGAAAATAATAGAGGTCATCAGCCAGCTCCTCAGTGGGTAGGCATGCTCACTTGTAGCAGGGAATATGGAGAGGGGAACAGAGAAAGGCTGTTGGTGACCACACATTGCCGTGTTCCCCCCACTACCATTTGTTTGCCTTCTCTGTACCTCCAACCCAGCCTTTTGTTTCTCTCATGTGCACTTTCTCCACCTGCTCTATGGCACTAGATATAGCCATGACACAGTGGTTCAGCTGGTAGACTGTGACTTACCAAGGAGCCAGCTGCCTGTGATCTCCCTACTATTGAGGCTCTTGTGAATTCCTGAGTACACCAGGATATAGGCATCATGGCATTACCCTGGGAAATGGGGAAAACCATCAGTTATTTCACCCTCTCTATTGTAAGCTACCTGCATGTTCATGGAATGATAGGACTTGCAATTCTTGTAGGTTGCTTTCCTCGCACACAGGGTTCACAGGGCCACAGTCTATGACACCAAGCATAATGAGAAAGCCTTCAACCTGATAGAAGCCTATAACTGTCTGTTTGTGCTGCTGGGCAGTGCTGGTAAAGCATATGTAGTGCACCAGCCTGGGGAGGAATGCTGCAAGGAACTGCGTGAGACACTGCAACATGGCTGACTAGCTGATGTCTGCCATGGCAATCAGCATGGGCTGGAAGCTGCCAGTTGCCAGGAATGCAAGGGCTGTGGCGACCTTCAGAGTAACAGGAATGGGGCGGCCTCACTGTGTGCTGACACTGAGGTCTTACTCTAGCTCCAGGCACAGCCATTGTCTGATGGCTTTGTCAAAGTGGAACCACGTCAGGCACCGCTCTTCTGTGAACCCCATGAACTCATCTCTTGGCCAGAATATTCTCTGGTATGGGTGCCTTCTGTACACCCTCCTGCTCCTCATCAATGGTTTCTCCAGCCACCAGTTCACATGCTGCATGTCTGCTTACCTCTACCTACACCCATGGGGACTCACCACTGCACACCATTCTCACCCACCTCCACTGGTACCTGTGCCACCACCACCAACATGCAGTGCTATGTGCTGTGTGCGACAATGACACTGATGGATAGGGACGCATGCACATGGACGCACAGCAAATGGATAGTCATACACCCTCTTCTACTACTGTACTCCTGCACAAACAGATCAACACCCACTACCACTCCGCATGATCTTGTACTGACAGGGTTACCTTGTGGAGACACTGGTACCAGTTTTGGCATGGGGGAGATGGGGAGGGATGGGTGCCTGTGACCAGGGCAGGGGGAGAGGGGCCAAGGTGTGCTTATCGAGGCGGGGTCAACAGGGATGGACATACAGAGCATAGGTTTCTGACATGGGTTCACTAGGCATGACATGCAGCAGACGGGACCGACAGGCACATTCCTCTCTCTTTCTCTCTCTCTCTCTTTCTCTTTTTCACTCTCTCCTTTTCTCTCTCCTTCACTCTCTTCCCAGCACAATTGCATTCTCCAGGACCAAGCAGGAAGTCAGTCCTCACATATGGGTGACGTCGGCGCCGACGGAGCCCTCGCGGAGCAATTTTCCCCAGCTTTCAAAGAAAGCCTTTGGGAATTGCAGCGCGCATGCGCGGTCCCCTTCCCGCCCAAGGATGCCATCTTAGCCAGTCTTCTTTTTTCCACGGAGCCCTACAGACGTGCCCGTCTTGTCCCCGCTGAAAGAGTTGATTTTTCGTGTTTTATTTCTATTTTTTCTTCGGTTCGACGCCGGTCTCTTTCCTGCCCGGACTTGCGACGCCGTTGCGAGTCCTTCTGTTATTTTTCGGTTTTTCTGATTTTCTGTCAGTTTCGTTTTCGGTTTTTCGCTGGCAGCCCGGTCCTTTGACCTTGCAGGGGCCCTTTTTCCCCCGATGGCTGCCAGTGGTTTCAAGCGGTGTGTTCAGTGTGACAGAAATATGTCACTCCTGACACACATGATAATTGCCTCCGCTGCCTTGGCCCGGATCACGAGGAACTGATCTGTGGGGCCTGCAGCAAAATGTCCTCCAAAGCGTTAAGGAGTCGGCGGCATCAGCGGGAACGAATCTTCGCTGATCCCACCCGTACCCGGACCTCGTCGGAGGCCTCGGCGTCCAGAGGTTCCAGCTCTGACCGTCACCGGAGTTCCTCTGACAGGGGTTCTCCCTCCGGGGACCATCATCGGAAGGTGAAACCCGCGAGGGCGGCGTCGGTGGACGCTCCTGGTTCCGCGAGGGCCAGGTCGCATAGCCCCGATAGCCGTCCCGGGTCTTTGGAGAAGGAGCATCTCCCGAAGCGACCTCGTCTGGAGTCGGAGTTGCCTGCTCGGGTAAGTCCTGTAGTCCTCCTGGACTCGCCTCCGAGGGGTCCGACGTCGGGCCCGACGCCGTCGGGGCCCAAGTCGGGGGCTGCTGGGTCACCTGAGGTCAGATTCAGGTTGACGGCCTTGGAGAGCAGACTATCTGCCTTCATGGACCAGCAGCGGGCACTGATCGCTAGCCTCGCTGGCGCCTCTGCCCCGACCGCCGGGACGTCGACGTCTAAGTCGACCCCGGAGACCGAGCCGATCCTCGAATCCATGCGGGCTCGAGTCGATCCTCGGTCGAGGTCACCCTCGGCCTCCCGTTCGGGACCGAGGTCGTCGACGCCGACTCCCTCGGCGTCGGGGCGGCCGACGCCTCCGCCCGCCCGAACCGACCCCACCGATTCCTCCTCGGAGTCGGCCTGGGAGTCTGAAGAGGAAGAGTCACCTGATTCATTTCGGCCTCGGTGTGTCCCCTCGGACTCGCCTGAGTCCGAACCTCGGAAACAGTCCCCTCCGGAGGATGCCCGGTTCTCGGACTTCGTCAGGGATATGGCCAAGGCTTTGGCCTTCCCTGCGGATCCCGAGGAGGAGCCTCGAGCCGAAGAACTCGATGCCCTTCAGTACGACTCTCCCGCCAGGGAGCACTTTACTGTACCGGTTCCTCCCATGCTGGAACGACTACTCTTCCGCATGTGGGAGAGTCCGGCATCGTCGCCGGTATTAAGCAAGCGGGTCGATTCCATCTATCGAGTCCGCAAGAGTCCTGGCTTCCAAAAAGCACAGCTACCGCACCATTCCATGGTGGTGGAATCGGCCATGCATAGGCTTAAGAGCCAGAAGATGCACTCCTCGGTGCCTCCTGGCAGGGAGGCCCGCAACCTGGATGGCCTCGGTAAGAAGTGTTTCCAGGGCTCTATGCTTGCTTGTCGGGTCCAGACCTACCAGCTCTACATGGGCATGTATCTCAGAGACCTGGCTAAAGAGATAGCCGGATTCTCCGCTGGGCTGTCCGAGGAACCTTTGCGGAGGTTCCTAGCCTTGACAACTGGTATTCGGGAATGCTCCAAATTCATGTCTCGAGCAGCCTATGATGGCTTTGAAGCATCGGCACGAGTGGCCGCAGCCGGCATCGGTGCCCGCCGACAGGCTTGGCTTCAGTCGTCTGACCTTGAACCCTGGGTGCAGGACAAGTTGGTCGATGTCCCCTGCCGAGGTGAGAACCTCTTTGGCAAGCCCATGGCTGAAAAGGCTGCCCAAATCGAGACGGAGACTCTCACCAGAACTAGGCTTTCTAGGAAGACCTCCGCCCCTTCCCAGGAGAAGAAGGGCTCGGGAAAGAAGTCCTTTTACCCGAGAAAGGCGGCTGCCTATAAACACTACCCTCAATATCAGGCCTCCGCAGCTCCCCAACAGGGTCAGCAGGCCAAGGGACGGGGTAACGGGTCCCGTAGGCAGCAAGCCCCCAAGCCTGCACCACCGGCCCCTGCTCAGCAGGGTGGGGGTTTTTGACTTCATCAGCATAGCCTCTCCCCCTCAGCTGGTTCCTCCCAGCACAGGAGGCCGGCTGGTTCACTTTGCCCACAGGTGGTCCAACATCACTTCAGATGCCTGGGTGCTTCATGTTGTGAGAGAAGGCTATCTTCTCTATTTCCACCAGATCCCTCCCTCCTATTTCCCGGGAGAACCTCCTCGACTCCCTCTGCACAGGGACTTACTCCTTCAGGAGTTAGCAAGTCTTCTGCAGGAACAGGCTGTGGAACCGGTGCCCCACCACCTGAGGGGTCAAGGCTTCTATTCCAGGTATTTCCTAATACCAAAAAGAACAGGAGGCCTCCGACCCATCCTGGACTTGCGCAACCTCAACAAGTTCCTCGTCAGGGAGAAGTTCAAGATGCTTACCCTTGGAATCCTTCTGCCCTACCTCCAGCAGGGAGATTGGCTATGCTCCTTGGATCTAAAGGATGCCTACACGCACATCCTCATCCACCCAAGCCACCGCCAATACCTAAGGTTTGTGGTGGCAGGAAATCATTACCAGTACAGAGTACTGCCCTTTGGCCTATCCTCCGCACCACGAGTCTTCACAAAATTTCTCGCGGTGGTGGCGGCTTATCTCCGGCTTCACGGCCTCTATGTCTTTCCGTACCTCGACGACTGGCTCATCAGAGCATCGTCCTCTCCAGAAGTCACAAATGCCACACACCGCACTGTGACTCTTCTGCAGTACTTGGGCTTTGTCATAAACTTCGCAAAGTCCACTTTGCTCCCCTCGCAAGATCTCGAGTTCATCGGTGCAAGACTGCACACTCTTCAGGCACGAGCTTTCCTGCCTCTCGACAGGGCTCAACGGCTCATGGACCTAGCCGGCCATTTTCGCAGCCAGTCCCTGGTCTCAGCCAGGCGCTTCCTGAGACTACTCGGCCATATGGCTTCCACCGTCCACGTGACCCCCAATGCCCGCCTGAATATGCGGCCTGCTCAGTGGTGCCTTCGCAAGCAGTGGCAACAAGCCACAGGCGGCCTAGCCGACTTAGTGTGCGTCTCCGGCCCGCTGGCCTCTTCTCTACAGTGGTGGCTTCATCGGCCGAACCTGGTGCTCGGAATGCCTTTTCAGTCTCCTCCGCCGGCTCAAGTGCTGACGACCGATGCTTCTCTCCTAGGATGGGGAGCGCATTGCCAAGGGGCATGTACTCAGGGTCTCTGGACCACGTGGGAGTCTGCTCAGCAGATCAACTTCCTGGAGCTCAGAGCAATCCGTCTGGCTCTCAAGGCTTTCTCCCACCTGACTTCTCACCAGTCCGTCCTTGTCCAGACGGACAATCAAGTTGCCATATTCTACGTGAACAAACAGGGAGGCACGGGCTCCTTCCTTCTCTGTCGAGAAGCACAGAAGCTCTGCTCTTGGGCCGTCAGCCACGGCATTCATCTCAAAGCAGTTTATCTCCCAGGCCAAGAAAATTGCCTGGCGGACAAACTCAGCAGGATCCTCCAGCCGCACGAGTGGTGCCTGGATCCCTTGGTAGTTCAGAAACTTTTTCTGAAGTGGGGCCTCCCCACGATGGATCTCTTTTCCAGTCCTCTCAACCGGCAACTTCCTCACTTCTGCTCTCGTCAGCCGCATCCCCTTCGAGTAGCGGCGGATGCTTTTCTGCTCTCATGGTCGAAGAGCCTTCTGTATGCCTTTCCTCCCATACCGCTAGTCTCTCGAACTCTTTTCAAGGTTCTCCGAGACAAAGCTTCCATGATCCTGATAGCTCCTTGCTGGCCCAGACAGCCGTGGTTTCCACTCCTGCTGCAATTAGCGGTGGAGGATCCGTTCCCTCTGGGGTTTCAACCGGATCTCCTAACACAGGATCAGGGTTCCCTGCTACACCCCAACCTCAGATCTCTACATCTGATGGCCTGGCTGCTGAAAGGGTAGTCCTTGCTCCCCTTCTACTGCCGGCAGAAGTGGAAGAGGTCGTCCTAGCTTCTCGGCGACCTTCTACCCGCAAATGCTACGCCCTTAAATGGCGTCGCTTTTCCGCTTGGTGTGCCCAGCAGTCTCAGGATCCCTTCTCCTGCTCGGTGTCGGTGATCTTGCAGTACTTGCTCTACCTCTCTAATCTGGGACTTAAGTCCAACTCCGTCAAAGTTCACCTCAGTGCTCTTTCAGCACATCATGTGCCGGTGGACGGCAGACCTCTTTCCAGCGACCCTCTCGTAGCGAGGTTTCTTCGAGGTCTCCTTCTACTTAAACCACCTCTGCGCCCGCCAGCACCTGACTGGGATCTGAATGTGGTTTTACAGCGGATCACCTGTCCGCCTTTTGAACCTATGGCTACCTGTTCTCTCCGTTTTCTTTCTTGGAAAACTTTATTCCTGATAGCCCTCACTTCCGCTAGACGCGTAAGTGAATTGCAGGCCCTCGTGTCTGATCCCCCTTACACTCGGTTCTACAAAAATAGGGTAGTCCTACGGACTCACCCAAAATTTCTTCCAAAAGTGGTCTCCCCTTTTCACATCAATCAGGAGGTGGTACTTCCGACCTTCTTTCCCAGGCCACACTCCAGCCGAGCTGAAATGGTCCTGCATACCCTGGACTGTAGAAGGGCATTAAACTTCTACCTTGACCGTACGCGGGAGCACCGTAAAGCTGCTCAGCTTTTTGTGTCTTTTGACCCCAATAAATTGGGGCTCCCTGTCTCCAAGCGTACTCTGTCCATCTGAGTTGCTGACTGTATCGCTTGGGCTTATGGGGCAGCCGGACTCTCGTTAGAAAGTCGAGTCACGGCTCATTGTGTTCGGGCGAAGGCTACGTCAGTGGCTTACCTCCGCTCTGTTCCGTTGGCAGACATCTGCCGGGCCGCTACTTGGTCTTCGAGCCAGACTTTTGCGGTCCATTACTGCCTCGAGAGGGAGTCCCGCAGGGACAGTGCTTTCGGACAGGCAGTCCTCCGAAATCTCTTCGAGGTTTGAGCAACTCCTACCCTCCATCCCGGATGGGGGCTACCGGTGGGTAATAATTCAGTGAAGATTCCTTCCTTCTGTGCTGCTGAGCTAGAGGGAGCTCATTTTTGTGCTTAGGGTCTCCGGTAGCCTTAAGCTTGGGAGTCCCATATGTGAGGACTGACTTCCTGCTTGGTCCTGGAGAAAGCGTAGTTACTCACTTGTAACAGGTGTTCTCCAGGAGCAGCAGGAATCAGTCCTCACAACCCTCCCTCCTCCCCTTGGAGTTGCAATCATCTGCTTTACTTTTTTTGCAAATTTTTATGCTGTCTTTTAGCTATGTCATCTGACTGGCTAAGATGGCACCCTTGGGCGGGAAGGGGACCGCGCATGCGCGCTGCAATTCCCAAAGGCTTTCTTTGAAAGCTGGGGAAAATTGCTCCGCGAGGGCTCCGTCGGCGCCGACGTCACCCATATGTGAGGACTGATTCCTGCTGCTCCTGGAGAACACCTGTTACAGGTGAGTAACTACGCTTTCACGGTTAGCATGGACAGCAAAGTTCCTTACTTGTTCGTGCTTTATAGCAGGTCTAGGCTGAGACATCTAGGTACCACACATGGCACATCTGGGACACTACACAAAATATGCTTTAGGCATATACATTCTGCCTCCACTCTTTCCATGCCCCAGAACACCCTCAGACACACCCAGTTTGGGACACAGGCATTTGGATCTGTCGGCCACAGGGACATCCTGATTTACTTGGTTCTGTAAATGCATTTTTTCTATGGCCCGGCCACTAACACATCCTATAGAGCTCATTTCGGGCATCCATGCCACATCCATCTCTTGCAAAATAACACTAGTGTTTCTGGATTTTCAGAAAGCCTTTGACAAAGCATTGCTTGAAAACTCCTCAGGAAATTAAAAAGCACAGGTACACTACCAAAAAACTGCCTCCAGTTTTGCAACTGATTCCTATAGATTTTGGGGTGCTGAATCCAGGAAAAATAGCCAAAATGTTCCATCACGTCACGTTTTCTTGCAAAATTAGATTTCTTACCCATATAAGGAATGTTCACATAATTTCTTTTTAGCCGACTGCAGTTTATTTTCTTGGCCCAAAATAGAGGTTGTAATGGTTAACTAACTAGAAACACTCCCTCATGATATTTTAGAGTGTTTTGTATTCATTTTATACATTAACAGGACAATTGGGAGGCGGGGGGCTAAATCCAGTACTCGCGCTGGCGCATGTTCTTTCCTGTTCGCCTCGCCTCGTTCGCTCGCTCGCTCAAACACGGTGGTTGCGACATGAACGTTCCTGTCAAATTTCAGTTTCTTGCAAGTTCATTATTACCTTTTGTTTGCTCAGTCGTAATCCAGCTTTATTCTGAAGTGGTTCACTACAGTTGTAGTTTGCAGTGCTGTGTATTTGTGATGGCTCACAGAGCCAGAGGTTGCGTCAACTCTCCGGACAGTTTTTGTTTTATTTGTGGGGAATATACCGTGAAAAAGCAGCAGAGGAACATTTCTGCATTTATTAAAAAAGTATATTTCGCCTATTTCAGTTTGAAGTTAGGCGATCAAGACAAACCGTGGTCTCCTCACAAAGTGTGCAAGACATGTGAGGAAGATCTACGCTTATGGATGAAAGGTAAAAAACAAGCATTTCGTTTCGGAATACCTATGATGTGGCGTGAACAAAGAGACCACAGCAGTGACTGCTATTTTTGCTCTTGCATTGTGAAGGGATACAACTTAAAAAATAAGAACGTAATAAGTTACCCCAACCTTCCCTCAGCAATTAGGCCTATGCCTCATAGCAACGAAGTACCTGTGCCTGAACCACCAAAATCTTTGGATCATATTTGTGTGGACGGTTCTGATCATGATGAGACTCATCAGATGGCTTTTCCCGATGAGTCCAGTACTTCCGAGTTTGAAACTGAACCAGATCCGAAACCTGAACTTTTCTCTCAAGCTGAATTGAATGATTTAGTCCGGGATTTAGGACTCCCAAAAGATGCTGCCCAACTGCTAGGTTCTCGGCTTAAACAGAAAAATCTATTGTCACCAGGAACAAGTTTTTATTGGTACCGCAACCGCGAGATACAATTTTTGAAGTATTTCAGCAAAGAGGAAGATTTGGTATTTTGCAACGATATATACGGAGTGATGGAAAAGTTTAATCTCAAGTATGATCCTGCTGAATGGCGGCTGTTCATTGATTCGTCAAAAGACAGCATAAAAGGTGTTCTTCTTCATAATGGCAACACATTCACTTCAGTTCCTATTGCTCACTCTGTTATTCTCCAAGAAAAATACGAGAATTTGGCCCTGATTCTTCAGAAGATTCGTTATGATGAGCATAAGTGGATGATTTGTGGAGACTTTAAAATTCTATCCATGCTATTAGGGCAGCAATCCGGTTTCACCAAATATCCCTGCTTCCTTTGCTTGTGGGATAGCCGGGCCCGCGACCTACACTGGGGGAAAAAAGACTGGCCAATTCGGGAGTATTTGAGACCCGGTGAGAAAAATGTTCTTCATGAGAGCTTGGTACCTTGTGATAAAATTCTATTACCACCTCTCCACATTAAGTTGGGTCTCATTAAGCAATTCATCAAGTCCCTTCCAAAAGATGGTGAGTGCTTTCAGTACCTTTGCTCAAAGTTCCCCCGACTTTCTGAAGCAAAGCTAAAGGAAGGAGTGTTTGTTGGCCCTGATATAAGGAAACTCATTTCAGATGGAGCATTCGCTGAAACGATGTCTGAGAAGGAAAAAGAAGCCTGGGATTCCTTCAAGGATGTTGTTCTCAAATTCTTGGGGAACAGGCGGGATGAGAACTATAAGGATATTGTTGCCAGGATGCTCAATGCCTTCAAAGAACAAGGCTGTAACATGAGCCTGAAAGTCCATTTCTTGCACTCCCATGTGAACTACTTTTCCGAAAACGTGGGGGCGTACAGTGAAGAACAAGGTGAAAGGTTTCACCAGGACATCAAGGACGCAGAGAGAAGGTACCAAGGAAGATGGAACACCACTATGATGGCTGATTTCTGCTGGTTGCTGCTGCGGGAAACCCCAGATGAAAAATACGCCAAGCAGCGCACCAAGAGAAGCATTCGGGGGAAGAAGAAATGGGCCCACCAGGAGATTGATTGACCCAAGAATGACTTTAAAATCTAAACTGTGTTGACAAATATCGTGTTTTTACTAAACTTTGAAATAAAAATTTGCTAGTTATTACCACATTGTCGGATCTCATTTATTAGAATTTTATTTTCACACCATCGGGTGTTTGTCTTCATGTATTGCAATGGTGCGGTTTGCGTTTTCTATTCTTACATACATACCTGTACAACATTTTTTGTACATTTCTTTGCTTTGCTTTGTGTCTAACCTCGCTCTTATATGCTCAATGTTTGTGCACATGTATGTGGCTGTTTTAAGTGCAGACAATTTTGCTACCATCACAGTGTGTTTTGTTGACATTACTCTATTCTTATGTGCTGCCTTGTTACAATTTTCTTTATTCTTATTTTAATAACTACTAAACAATTAGTATAAAGAATTAATCCAAGAAACTTTTATCTCGATCGCACTCAATCTGAAATGTTCACCTCAAACTGCTAACCCAATGTAGCAAAAAATCTGTACGTGATGGAGCAAATTGGTTACCAGATTTGGATTCAGCGCACCAAAAAACGTAAAAATCAATCGAAACATTAGAGGCAGTTTAAAAAAAAAATTTTTTAGTGTACCTGTGAAAGTCATTGGATAGGATGCACTATCCTGTTGTGATTACTTAACTGGTTAAAATAGGAAAAACAGAGAGTGTGGTTAAATGGCCAATTTTCTAAATGGAGGAAGGTGAATAGAGGAGTACCTCAGGGATTTGTACTGAGACTGGTGCTTTTTAACATATGTATAAATGATCTGGAAATGGGAACCATGAAGCAACAGTTCGAATGGAACAAGGAGAAAAAGAATAGTTTAAAATCGGCAAAGGTGTGCTTGCTTTTTCTCTGCCTGTTTAATTTATATGCAGAACAAATCATCATAGAAACAGAACTGTATGAAGACAACTGAGGTGTGAAGATTGGTGGAAGACTCATCAACAACTTTCGTTATGCTGATGATACAACATTACTGACTGAAAGTGAAGACAGTCTGAAACATCTGTTTACCAAGTTCAAGAAATAGTCTTAAAATGGGCCCGCACTAACAGGATGAACAGAAAGCTCCTGACCACTAACAAAATAAATTATTTCATCCTTGACGGTTAAGGAATAGACATAGTAGGCAACTTTAATTTACTTGGATCAATAAAAGAAAGAACAAGCAGTCAAGAAATCCAACAACGCATTGCTCTTGGCAGAATGGCTATGAAGGACCTAGACAAGATTCTCAAGTGCAGAGATGCATATCTGCATAGAAAGATTCGACTTGTCCAAGCCATGGTATTTTCAGTACATCATATGGATGTGAAAGTTGAACAGTGAAGAAGAAAGACAGGAATAAAATTGATACCTTCGAATTATGGTGCTGACAAAGAATGCAGTGTATACCACGGACTGCTCAAAGAGTAAATCCAATGCCTCTTCTACCTATGGGTAAAAGAGGCAGCTGCCCTGGGCCCCTGCACAATGGGGCCCCAGCTGCCCTCCTGGTCTGAGGTAAAAGTGTCCCTATTCATGGCTGGTGCAAGGGTATGAGGCGCCCTAGGCGAACTTCATTCCCACGGTTGCCCTGCTCTTACCCCCATTCCCATTGCCATCACTGCCATCCCTTTCTGGAATGTGTAGGTGGCAATTTATTTAAAAAGGCACCACAGTGCTGAAATTACTTTCTCTTCTGGTGCCATGGTGTCATTTGCTCTTCTACCACTTTTGAATCCACTTTAATGGAAAGTGGAATCAGAAGAGGTGGGGGGGAAGGAAGCACAAACAGTACCATGGTGCCGGAAGAGAAGGTAACTTCAGCATCATGGTACCTTTTTAAATGTATCACCGCTGCTGCACATCTCAGAGAGGGGCATCAGCGGTGGTGGGAGGAGGGGACCCATGAATGGAGGGCTGCAAACAGAGGGTCTCCCGCGAAGGGGGTGGCCCATTTGGAAACATTTGTCCAGGGCCCCATAAGGGGTTGACGCAGCTCTGAACAAATTAGTTGGTAATAGAGGAGATTAAACCTAAGCTTTCCATAGAAGCTCAGATAACTAAATTTTGACTTTTATAGTTTGAATACATCATGCGACGAGAGAGATCATTTGAAAAAGACCATGCTTGGTGAGGTTGAAAGTCAGCCCAAAAGAGGAAGGCTAGCAATATGATGGATTAATACAGTATCAGCAGTTATGGATGGCACTTTATGAACAATTAGCTGCCTGACTGAAGACTAAAGGTCACCAGAGGGTGCAGAGGGTCGCATGAATCGGCACCAACTTAACAACAACATGATCAGTAATGCCATGTGGCCCCAACACCTTTCTCACCAAATCCTGCATTCCACTAAGGACTAGGTCTAAAGTAGCTCCTCTTTTTGATGGTTCCTGAACCAGCTGCTCCATAAAACAGTCATTAATTTCATCTAGGAACTTTACCTCCCTAGCATGTCTTGATGTGACATTTATCCTGTCAATAGTGTGATAATTATTGTGTTGCCAAATGTGTTATTTTCCCTCATTTCTTTTAGCATTTCATCTTCTGTTCATTCTAGCAGGGCTGACAACAGTATAACCTCACCACTTTTCTCTTTCCCTGCATATATGGAATTTCTTTCCATAAGGATTCCACAGTGCAATCTTTATTTTGTTTGACTTAAGGCCCAATACAGAGACGCAAATAGCGGGGTTGGATGTCCTAGTAGGCCATGCAACCCTGTTGTGGCTCGGCACTCAATTCTGGCTCAGCCCTCCCCGCATGTATTGAGGGGTAGTGCGGAGAGTGCTGGACAGGGGCGGGAGGGGGAGGGCCACAGGTGGGAAGTGGGCAGAGCGGGGGCAGGCCGAAGTACTGAGACATACAGGGCCTATTCAGGTCACGGCCCTGTACGTCTGGTGGGGGAGAGATAGACGTGGGGCTTATTCTGCCTCAGAGGAGGAATAAGTCCCACTGACTGCAGGGTTCTGGTCAGGCAGCCCCACCAAACCGGCTGGCCAGATGCAGGGGTGTCCCTGCTATCTGATCCCAGCCCTGGCTGCCCAGGCTGAGGGTCGGATGGTGGGGAAATGAGGATTTCCTCCATTGTGGCATTTCTGTGCTCTTGCTGGGCGTTCTGGTGCCATGGTGATGGGACGCCATGGCACCGGCACACCAGCAGGAGAATAGGGCAGGCTGGACAGGTCATAGGGAGGATGTCCTGCACCACTGGATCGGGGCTATGCTAGGCCGTCTAAGTGCCCAATCTTGCAACTGTGGGACCGTTTAGTTCCCGCAGTTGCAGAATCAGGTGTAATTTAGGGCCATCCATTTTTTTGGATGTCTGGACGGCCCAGATGTGCCCCTGTTGGAACTGGGCTCTTAATGTCCTCTTTACCACCTTAACATATAGTGTCATCCCTTCACCAATTTGATTTACCCTATAATTGCCATATAATTTGTACCTTGGTATCACAATGTCCCATTGGTTATCCTTATTCACTAGGTATCTGAGATGCTAGTGTATGTTGATTTTTTTAAGACTTCTAGCATTTGTATAACGACATTTTAAAATATGCTTTGGTTTATATTTACAACCTGCTCAGCAGTTATCAGGGTTAATTTGCTATCTTTGAACTTTGTCTGCTCTTTATTTAAAGGCCCAAGCCTACTTTTGCCTTTATTGCAATCTCTCTATTGGGATGTTCCATCTTCCCTTTTCTGTTAGTATTCTCCAAAGGAACTTTTTTCAAACCATGCACTCCTGAATGACTGTTGGCTTTCTACCAGGTTCTAGTTTTAAAGCTGATCTTTCTCCTTTTCAAATGTTAGTTACAGCAGCCTGGTTCCAGCCTAGTTAAGGTAGAGCCTATCTTTTTGGAATAGGCTTCCCGTTTGCCTAAATGTTGCCCAATTCCTAACAAGTCTAAATCCCCTCTTCCCTGCCTCATCATCTCATCTATTACCTCTCACTACCTGGGAGACAATCAGTGTAAAAGACTGAATAGCCCCCAGCTTGCTGCTGGACTGATGCCGGTATCTTAGTTAAGTTATTTAAAGTTGCTAGGGGAGTAGAGATACTTCAGATAATATAAAGACCCTTAAGGATTGTATATTATTTATTTTATGGTTGTTTCAAGATGAACTGCAAGGTTCTAAAACAAATCTATTTCTAAGGGCTAATAACTTGTTGAAGAAGGTGCCCATTTAACCCTTGTGGTGAAAAAACACCCAAATTCCCCTCCTATTTCATCACAACCTTAACATTTTCACATTTTACATTCCTGTTGTCTAAGAAGCTGTGTTTGGGTCTGGTTGACAGTAGCTCTTTTGTAATGGGACAGTACAGATTAACTTTTAGGCTGCATTCCAAATATTACTTTCAAAATAGAAGACCTTCTGGCAATGCTGCAGAAAGCAGACTCTTGTCAAATATTCCCAGAGAAATCTCTCTTTGTAGACTATTGGATATTCCTTCATGCGTCGTATATGAGCTCATTTGCTCACAAAATTCTAACCCAGACCTAACTCTCTTGTTGCTGCTTTGGCCCTCTTCAGGTGTTTTGGGGATTTTAACTAATCTTTGTTTTGCATTGGTCCTCCTTGGATGTTTTGGGGCCTTCATAAAAGTGCTTGATCTGCTTTCCATCTTAAATTTGAAAGGATCTTATTCCCCCAGCCCAAGAGGCTCTTCACCAGATTCTCATACTATGACAAAAAACCCAGGGCCAACGGTATGATTTGGAGGCATATGACTGGACTATCCTCATCCCATTCCCACTGTGTAGGCTCTTCTAGCCTGTCTGAGTGCTGTTTTGGCCACTTCTAGTGTCTTTGCTTCTTCCAACCAATGCTACTGCTACTTTAATCCACTCCTGCTGCCTTGTAATCATTCATCCAGTGTTATTACTTTACCTTTCTCCCAGTGCCTTGTAGTCTTCCTGTCAATCTTGATGCCATTTTACCTTTCCCAAATAATGCATTAGTGCGTTCCTTAGTGTGATAAGCATGTCCCTAGCTATATTCCTACCTAAACTGGTGCTGCTTAGTCTATATTCATTCTTTTTTTAAGGCCACTTTATGCTTCTGAGGGTAGCTTGGATTCTTCATGCCACTGTTAGTATTCTTTACCTCTTTTTTGGTGCACTGGGATATTTGTGCCACTCTTTCATCTTGCAGTGGAGGAGTAGCCTAGTGGTTAGAACAATGGCTTGGTAACCAAGCAACCAGGGTTCAGTTCCCACTAGCACTCCTTGTGGCCTTGGGTAAGTCACTTAATCCTCCATTGCCTCAGAAGAAAGGCCTGGCAATCTACTTCCGGTGACAGTGCCAAGAAAACCCAGGAGCTTCTGAGTCACCAGGAGTCAGGACTAACTCAAAGACACACATTGCATTTTTTCATCTTGCAAATGTTTGTCAGACAGTTTTAAGCAGATTTCATTGAAAATGGATGGAAAACTTTTTTTTTTTTTTTTTTATGCATTTTACATTTATCAAGCACACAAAACTTGTACAGCAAAGATAAGCCTGTATAAGCCAGTTAAGGAAACATTATTATTAACATCAATAAAATAAAACAGATTTATCTTTAGTCCCCAAAAATGAAAGGGAGAGGAAAGGAAAAAAAAAAGGGGCAGAGGGCAGGAACTCCTCTGCTCACAATTACAATGAAAACTTTTATGTAATAAAGAAACTTCCAATAGGAGACAGGGAACCAAGCATAATTCTTAAGATGGAACTACTCCAATAGGAGAAGTCACAATATGGGCACTGATGAAAGAGGACAAATCCTCTGGCTGAAAGAAAACATATTTATGAGACTGAAATACAATTATACATTTACAGGGATATCTAAGCATAAAGGTCGCCCCATGACGAATTACCCCAGGTCGCAATAATAGAAAAGACTTGCGCCGTCTTTGCGTCTCTCTGGATACATCTGGAAAGACCGCAACCTTTTTCCCCATAAACAAATTCGCTCGCTGTCTAAAATAAAGCTTAAGAACCCAATCTCTATCTGATGGTAACGCCAGTGAAACTATTAAAGTAGAAACAGGTATATCATTGTCCTTAGGAGATTGAAGCAAGGCAGAAACATTTAAAAAATCCATATCCGACAGACCAGCTACTTTCTCCCCTGTTTTCTTCCCCGAAGGCAGAAAATATGCTTTAATAACAGGGGGAATCAAATTAGCTGACACCTTCAAAACTTCTTGAAGATACCTCTTGAACAAATCCACCGGAGAAACTGCAGACAACATAAGAAAGTTGAGTAAGCGAATATTTGAAGATCTAGTAGCATTTTCAAGTACTTCCAGCTTCAGCTTGATAGCCATATTTTCTTTCACTAAGGACCCCGACAAATCAGAAACCTGCAAGAGCTTCTGATCCATAATAGAAGCTTGCGCTTTAATCTCAACAACCTCCAATTGGAGTTTAATACAGGAATCTTCTAAATTAGTCGCCCTAGAAACAGCTAACGCCAATTGTTGAGTCACCACTGCAGATAGTTGTGAAATTGCATCCCAGATATTATCCAAAGATATCACCGACGGACGCAGCAAAATGAAGTCTAGGGGAAGCTTCGATCCCGGGAGAAGACTTGGAGAACTCTTCTTCACATCAGGCCCAATCTCACCTTGAGTAGCAGCTACTACCTCCGGAGAAGGTAAACTCACCGAGCCTGCAGCTTGAGCTGTAACCTGCCGCTCACCGACCTTTGTCTCAAGCCTGCCCCGCTCATCAGCTACCGGCCCCACCACTTGGGAGGGGCTCTCAACTGCGCTTGCAAGAGGAGTTGTCAGAAGGCCCGGGGCTGAAGGGGGCAATCGTCCATCCGGGGAGAGAGTAACATCTAGGGTAAGCGACGCCGAAACCTCCTCAGCCGGTGATGCGACACCCTCCAGTATCTCCCCAATTTGCTGCTGGGTTAGCTGGACAAAACGATCCATAGGTCCAGAGGCAATAGAAGGCGATTTCGCAAAGGAAGGCTCCGCGGGAGGAGCCTTCTGCTTTCCCTTCCGTTTAGGCATTCCAACTCACAACAGCCCTGTCGCCATCTTGGAAAAGAACCTCCCCCGCTAATCTTCCGAAAACCTTATTTTTATAGAATGACATAGTTTGTCCCATTGACTTTAATGGAAATGAATGTTATGAATGTGTTGGCAGCTAAAAATGGAATAGAATGGGAGAATGAACCAAAGACAAACTGAACAAATTTTTGCCATGTACATCCATAGTAGGTATGTATACATCCTTGGCAACTAGAAAGTAACTATCCCCCAGTCTCTTCTCCCCTCTGATTCTTCAGTGCCTCTGAGATAGGTACCCAGCTGTAGAAGCCATCTTCTCAGAATGGTTGGCGGTGCTTAATTCAACATGCATGACTGTAGCTGTAAAAAGAAGAACAAACACAAAGCATGGTGAGTCAGGAGCATAACTGGCCAGGCCATATTTAAGTATAAGAGATAATACACACACAGAGTGGACTTCTATGGGCAAAAGAATAACAACAGAACCAGTGAAAGTCCCACCAGGCTCTCTTTCTCTCTCCAGCCCAGCTCTTCCCTATCAATTTACCCCCACCTCTTCTTTCCCTCCACAACCCATCTATACCACACATTTTCTTATCCCTTCTAGTCTAGCCTGGACAATCCATCCATCCACACTCTTTCCCTAGTGGCCAGTTCTCAGCAGTCTCTCTTCTCTACTCCTCCCATCCATACCACACATTTTATTTTCTCCCAGACCACCCCTACTTCTTTATTAACTTGCCTTTCTCTTAATCTCTTCTTCTTCCTCTCCCCTTCTTGTTCTATTTTACCCTTTCTTTTTGCACCTATGCATAGTTTAACTTATATTTGGAGGTAGGATTCCACCTTCCTCAATATCTCTATTTCCTACTTCCTTCTGATTTCCTCTCCCCATTAAGTTACACCTCACCCCTCCTTAGCCAGTCCCTAGACTCATCCGTACTTTCATTGTCCAGATTCCTTATCAAATTCAGTTCACACCTAAGTTTATTATTCACCCTCATCTAAATTTCACATCTAAAGTTATTATTCACTTTCCTCATCACCCTCCACTCCCCCCCTTTCCAAAGCCCCAATACATCTATTCCATGAAACCATTCTTGTATTCCCATTCTCTGCAGCACTTCTGTCAAAACTCACAGTTGTCAGGACAGCAGTAGCTTCGGGCCCAGAGAATTCCTTCAAGCCACTCAGTTATCTTCATACCCTAATCATGGAAGCTCAGTAATGAGCAGTTCCACAACCCAGGCCCACAACTGTACATGGCAATTTCTGCCTATAGGCTGAAAACCCCAGAGATCACATACTGCTCATCTAGGTATAGTCCACCAGTTCTGGGCACAGAAGCATGATCTCTTTGACTCACTACATGCTAAATCTGATACAACTCTAATAGCCAAAGAGTGAGCGGCTAGCCTAGGGGGCTGAGTTAGGTCTGGCTATAGGCTAACCATTACCCTGTAAAAAAATGTGAATTGACATCCTCTATAGTGGCAGTTTTGGAATAGCACCCCCTCCTTTAGCAGTGATGGGGACTTCATCACAGAATCCCTCTTTCTCTCTCCTACCAACCTGTTATCCCCATCCTTCTTCACCCCTACCCATATGATGTGGAAGAACTTGGGGGAGGGGCACCAGCATGGCAGTTCCCCCACATTCATGGCATCCTGTGCGGCTGCATAGGTCACACACTTGAAAAGCTGCCCTGAACTGAATCAGTCATTGAACAGCCGAGTTGTGCTAGAAGTAAGAAAGGAAGTCAGAACTCAGTAATTGAGCCTGGAAGGAAACCAAACCAAGAAATGTATATAGGTTAGAGGGCAGTGTATCCCTTGACCACTTTTTAACGTCACCTATCTCTTCTGTTATCTCTTCTTACTATTTCTTTAGGCCAGTGCAACAATATGATCCTGCTTGGGAAATAACAGTGGGAATGATTATTTTATTTTTGTGAAAGAGGAAAATGGTGGTCCTCTCTGTTCCCCTATCAGTTTGAGATTTGACCATAGGTCCTCTTTCATAACACTGCTCCCAAAGAGGAACACGTTTTAAGAGATTTTCAGACCATGACGTTGTATATATCAACAACTCCTTCTTGCTGCCTCATGTCCTTGTTCTAACTTATCCCACCCCCATGCAGATCCCTAACCACTGTGTCTCGCTGTATGAAAGTTTGTATGCGGCAGAAGCTAAAACTGCTTCTTTAGAAATACACTGAGCCATTTTTTCATTTGCAACATGGCCTCACTAGGGGGGTAGTTTTATAAAGCCATTTTCACACATATGTGGACTCATAATATACCAACCGTTGTTAAAGTATGCACATTCACATGAATGCTCATATCTTGCCCATAGGCATAGTGGAAGGTGCAGCCTGGGCGAGAGTGGGCAGAATTCACAAGTACACACATTGATTAGAAAATTCCTTAATAAATGCCACCAAATAGCGAAGACACAATATTTTTTGTCAAAATTTGGAAGAGGAAATGGGGATTGAGTGCAATGACTCCCTTAAACCCCTGTGTAAAGCCCTGGCCGAAGCAAGCATTTTTTTTTTAAATCTGTGGATAGAAGGGGCAGAGTTAAGATGGCAGCACCTTATGTGTGTGGCACCTCAGCGTTTTCCTTGTGCACTTACCTATTTCTGATATGGCTCCTAAGTGGCGAGGCAACACCAAAGTCAAGGCGGCTAAAGGCGTTTCCACCGCGTCAGGACAGCAGCAGATTGAGATGCTTCTCCTGAAGGCCCTGGCGCTGGAGAAGGCTATAAAGGACGGCTAACTATTGCATTGATCACCTGATCTGCAGCCGCTTTCTGCTACCCCATTAGGCCCAGAATCTTCGGAGCCGGGCCCGGTGTCATCGACCTGCTGACCTCCTTGGGGGGAGGGGGGGGGAAGTGGGGAAGTAGGGCAGCCGGTGTCATGTTCAACCCCACGTCCACCCTTTCTGGCTCAAGAGGAGTTGCCTTCAGATGGTCCCGCTGTGGATAGAGTTCCAGAGGTGGGTGTGATGCCATTTGTGGATAAGAAGTCACAGTTGGAAGTTGCATCTCTGGTTCCCCAACATCAGAACTCTGGTGATATTTCTTTGTCATCTATATGGACTGTGTTAGTAAAGCTGGAAGCTTCAATCTCCAGGAACAAGCAGGAATGAGTCTTCACATATGGGTATTGTCGGTACCGACGAAGCCTGAGCGGGAACGCTCCCCAGCGTCCAAAAGGAAAGCTTTTGGGAGCATCCCACAGTGCCTGCGCGCTGCCTTCCCGCCTTTCCCAACCGCCTCTCTCCAGTTCTTCTTTGTCGCGGAGCCAGCAGGTCGTGTTTCCTGTCACCGCTGAAGAATTTCTTATTTTCTCATTTCTTATTTTTTTTCTTTAGTCGCATGCTGCCATCTCGAGTACCGGTACCACCGGTCTTTTTCCTTTCTTTAAAAAAAAAACAAAAAACGTTCTTTCTGCTTCAGTGCATTTTCTTCTGTGGCCTTAGGCCTACAGTCTTTTTCTTCATGGAAAAGCCCGCCTCCGGGTTTAAAAAGTGCACAAAGTGCAGTGGCACTATTTCTGTCACGGACACCCATGACTGGTGTCTAAAATGTTTAGGTCCTGATCATTCCATCGTGGATTGTGAGTCCTGCTCCATGATGTCTAAAAGAGGGTTACAAAATTGGGCAGCTAAGCTCAGTACACTGTTTCCCTCCAATGCAGCTTCTGTAGCATCGATGTCTTCCAGAGCTTCTTCTTCATCCCATGGATATCAGGTAACAAAACTTAAGTCCGGTCGGTCCTCAAAGGGTACATCTCCCTCTAAGTATCGAGATGTACCCGAGCTCACTATTGAGGAATCCACACCGGCAAAATTACCCCGGCGGGAGGCTCCGGCTTCCAAAGCATTATCTATGGGGTCACAGGTTGACATCGATGGCACGGCCTCGACCGATCACCTGTTACAATGTTCTGGGGTACCGGTGGTTCCCGGTACCGACATCCAGACATTGATGGCGTCGATGGATCAGAATATTCTGACCATGCAGCATGCCATTACGGCCTTCATACAAGCTGCGATGCCCACGGTACAACAACAAACTCCGTTGTCGATACCGATTCCAGTTCCGGATCCAGCTCCGGTTCCGATACCAGTACCGCTTGCATCGGCATCAGCATCGACAGCAGCGATACGGTATCCAGTGATGCCTGTTAGTACTGATCCAGTACCAATGACTCCCGATGTCGATACCCCTCGGTACTCGTATCGGGCTTTGCAACAGCATCCAGACAGTCGATACTTCAATTCCTCTGAAGAATCTGATTCATCAGAGGTTTCCATCGAAGCATCGGAGATCCGTCCTCAGGAACCCTCTTCTCCAAAAAGGAGAATGTCTGTCTCCTCCTGAGGACTTGTCTTTCCAGGACTTTATCAGGGAGGTGGCCAGAGGCCTGTCCATTGCAGTAGCCTCTGAAACTGAGCCCAGAGCCCAAAAATTGGATATTCTTCAATATCCTAAGGCTCCTAAAGAGGCAGCCATTTTACCAATACATGAGATTCTTTATGACCACATGTTGGGTATATGGGAAACTCCTCTTATCACCTCTCCTTTTTCTCGTAGGTTGGACACTATGTGTTGTGTTCCTCCTTGTCCTGGATTTCATAAGACTCAGCTTCCTCACCACTCTATTGTGGTAGAGTCTGCTATGAAAAAAATCAAGAGTACAAAAAGACACTCTTCTGCTCCTCCAGGAAGAGAATGCAGAACCTTAGATGCTTTTGGCAGGAAAATCTTCCAGGCCAGTATGCTTATAGCCAGAATCAACTCCTATAGTCTCTATATGGGGATGTTTCTGAAAGAAGTTACAGATCATCTACACACCTTATCTCCTTTTATGTCAGAAGATAAGAGAGAAGAATATCTTACCTGGCTTAAACATGCACAGGATGTATCCAAGTTTTCCAACCGTGCAGCCTTTGACTCCTTTGAGGGTGCCAGTAGAGCCTCGGCTATTGCCATAGGCGCACGCAGAGTAGCTTGGTTACAAGCCTCTGATTTGGAATCCTGGGTACGGGATGGTCTAGGCAACCTTCCCTGTACAGGGGAAAATCTGTTTGGCAATGATTCTAAAAATAACCTACAACTTTATATTATTGACAATCCTAATCGATCTAACACTTAGCTTTTCTTCTAAAAATCACATGGCAATCCCCATAATACGAACAACACCTAGAAATAACTACCATATTGCCCACACAAACCCATACCACCAGGCAAAAATAAACTACCACCGACTTATACAAATAAAACAAAATGATTTACAACAAACAAAAGAAAGCAACATCAAAAACACCAATTCACTATCATGCATCCTTATCAATGCACGCTCAATGAAAAATAAACTTCCCATTTTTAGCGATTTAATAACTGACCTAAAACCCGACATTTTATGCGTAACTGAGACGTGGCTATCTGAAACGGATACAGTCTACATAAACCAGCTTAATAATGATGACTACGATATAAACTTTACTCACAGACCTAACAAAAAAGGAGGAGGTGTACTTATCATGACGAAAAAGATATTAAATGCCAAATCAATAAGACCTATTATAGCCAACAACATTGACACAATCACCATAAAGACTAACAATCTTAGAATATGCCTAATATACAGACCCCCTGACCAAAAAACAGATAGCCTAGATCCACTTATTGAATTTCTGGGCTCATCTACTGATCAAGATCCAAAAATCATGCTAGGTGATTTTAACCTCCCCTCACTTCCAGCATTGGAAGCCAACATTTTCCTAGAAACCATAGCTGACATGGATTTTCACCAGATAATCAACAAAACAACACATATAAAAGGAGGCACGCTAGACCTTATACTTCTTCCAAACTCAATCTTCCAACTATTCAACCCAGATTCTATAGAATGCACACAAATTCCTTGGTCTGATCATTACATTATTAAAACAAAACTCACATTCCACACCAATAGCACCAAAAACTACTCAAGAAGTGAACCCACCACAAAATTCAAAAGATTTAACGAAACTGAATTCCTAGATACAATAATACCCTACCTTGTGTCTCCCCCAACGGATTTAGACGAAGCTATCAAAAATTGGCATGACACAATAACCGATGCAGCTAAATCTGATCGAAGTAATAAGAAACCCACTAACTCAAAAAAAGCTCCATGGTTCGACAACACGCTAAAACAAATGAAGAGACAGCTAAGAAAATCAGAACTTAAATGGCGCAAAACCAAACTAATTATTCATAAGGAAATATATAATAACCTTCTTACAAAATACGACACCATAGATAGCACTAAAAAGACTTACTATGCAGCAATCTTATCAAAATCCTATAACAGACCACGAGAGCTATTCTCCATTGTTAGAAATCTCACTAATAACCCTCAAACACATAACAATGAAATTACTGACATATCAGTACAAACTTTAGCTGACTACTATCAAAATAAATCCACACAACCTATAACGACCATAGACAAAAATAATGTAGCTTTAAATTGCTTAAACGAATGGTCAGATTTTCACCCCACATCTAAAGAATCACTAAAGAATATAATTTCCAACCTCAATACTACCACCTCCTTCCTTGATCCCTGCCCTGTAACATGGATAAAAAGTACACTTCCAATACTAATCTCTTTCATCCTCCCTATAGTCAACCTCTCATTACTCCAAGGTTACCTCCCTCCTAAACTTAAACATGCACAAATCCGCCCAATTCTCAAGAATGGTGTAATGGACAAAACATCACCAAAATCATATCGACCTATCTCAAGTATCCCTTTTTTAGCTAAAATAATAGAAAAAGTGGTACAGATCCAGACACAGGAATACCTAGACTCTTCCTACCCACTTGATGAACACCAATATGGTTTTAGACCTCAGCATGGAGTAGAATCACTATTAACAGTCTTAATCGATACACTCCTTAAAGGGATTGATAATCACAAAAAAGCTTTCATACTCCTATTTATTGACATATCAGCAGCATTCGATAGTGTACATCACACTATAATGCTTAATAACCTAAAACAAATAGGTATAAATGCCACGGTACACAAATGGTTCACCTCATATTTACATAATAGAACGCAAAATGTAAGAATAGACAATCAAACATCTACCACATACAAACAAGAAATTGGTCTCCCACAAGGCTCGGCACTATCAGCCCTCCTATTTAATATATATATAAAACCAATTTGTGACATTTTCAAAAAATTTGGTGTACTCTATCATCTATACGCAGATGATATCATGTTATACATTCCATTCACTATCCCTGATGTACCGATAAAACTCTTAACAGATTGCCTTAACGAAATCACATCCTGGCTCAAAGCGAAAAACCTCCACATAAACCATTCAAAAACAGAAGTATTAATTGTAACGAAAAACCATTCATACGTCCCTCCAACCCATATAACAATACAAAACCATAACATCACAATAAAAAATGAAATAAGATATCTAGGAGTAATATTAGACACACACCTTACGATGAACACCCACATTAGAAACACTATAAAGAAAATCTACTTCAAACTCAAAATACTAAAGCAACTACGCCCTTTAGTTCACTTTCAAGATTTCATTAATATAATACAGGCAACCATAACCCCGCACTTTGATTTTTCCAACCTAATTCTTTTAGGTATAACGAAACAAAACATCAAAAGAATACAACTAGCACAGAACGCAGCAGCTAGAATCGTAATGAAAGCACACTCATTTCAGCATATTACTCCAATATTAGAAACCCTGCACTGGCTGCCAATACAAAGCAGGATAATATAAGACCACAATAACCACATTTAAAGCTCTTAATGGCATGGCTCCAATCCCATTAAGCAAACTTATAAGCAAGGAATCTCAAAAAGCCACTCACAGAAAAGGACACTCAAATAAATTAAGGACCCCTAATGATTTTATAAAAGCAAGCAAACTAACTAATAACAGAGCCTTCTCACATGCAGCCCCCCTTATTTGGAACTCCATCCCGGAGGACCTAAGATCTACAACTGAAATGATAGAATTCCGCAAAAAACTAAAAACATATCTCTTTGCCATGCACTACAACAAAATAGATAATCCATCGATCATCCCAGAAAAAGGCTAAATTACACCCTACTGATTAAAGCTAACCTCATAACTTAACAGATATTACACCCACTTGTAAATATCCATGATCTAAATCCAACGAGTTTACAAACATGTATTTGTACATAGTTCTTAACATTGTTCTTGTTCTGTTATGTATTTAACCATTACACTGTTCTATTATGTATTTAACCATTACACTGTTCGGTTACGTATTTAACCATTACATTGTTTTCTGCCAAATATTGTTCCATGTAAAACAAGCACTGCTTTGTTGACTGTTGTTCAATTGTAAACCGCACCTGAACTTCTGGAAGATGCGGGATATAAATGATTGTTAAATAAATAAATAAAAATTGGCAGGCAAAAGCCACCCAGATGGATGCTGAAAATTCTGCTTTAGATAGATAGACTCTCAAAGTCTACTACTACTCCTTTCAAAAAGAGGTTGTTCAAGAAAGGATCTTTCCCAAAAAAAGGGAAATTTTCTTCTGGTTATGGTCAGGCCTCTTCTCACGGTCATTTTGCTACAAAGAGACAGCAACAACCAAAACAGGCCAAGCCTCAGGCTGCGAGGACTGCTACGGCCCAACAGCCTCAGCCTCCTCAGGGCCTTTGACTTTCCACTAGAGAACTTAGCATTTCTGGCTCTAGATCATCCAGAGCCTCTCACCATCCCAGGAAGGTTAGCTCACTTTGCTCTCAGATGGGAACAAATCACAGCAGAGCAATGGACCCTCTCCATCATAAGGGAGAGATACAAGCTACATTTCTTAAACTTTCCTCCCCACACCATGGTGAAACAGTTCAACTCTCCAACATCTCTTCTCGACCTTCTAGGTCAAGAGATTGCCACCCTTCTTGCCCAAGGGGCTATAGAAGAAGTACCCCTTCTTCAACAGGGCTCAGGGTTCTACTCCCTCTATTTTCTCATCCCAAAGAAAACAGGGGGCTACAGACCCATCCTAGATCTCAGAGAGTTGAACAAGTTTCTATGCAAGGAGGAATTCAAGATGACTTCTCTTGGAACTCTCCTTCCATACCTCCAGAGTCAGGACTGGCTTTGTTCTCTAGACCTCAAGGATGCGTACACCCATGTCCTCATCCATCCAACACACAGAAGGTTCCTTCGGTTCTTTTACCAAGGAAAGCACTACCAATACAGAGTGTTTCCTTTCGGTCTGGCCTCTGCTCCAAGAGTGTTCACAAAATGCATGGCAGTGGTAGCTGCATTTTTACGCACTCTAGGAATATTCGTATTCCCATATCTGGACGACTGGCTCATCTGAGCTCCATCCCAGTCAGAGGCCCAGACTTCCCTGGCCTGCACAAAGCGTGTTCTTCAGTATCTGGGACTGGTAATCAACATTCCAAAATCCCATCTCACCCCTACTCAGTCTCTAGAGTTCATAGGGGCCTTACTGGATACCACAATTGCAAGGGCCTATCTTCCCCAGGCCCGTTGCCTACGCTTGGTGCAGTTAGCCTCCCAAGTTCAGTTAAAATCCCATTTAACTGCTCGAGAGATGTTACAACTCTTAGGCCACATGGCTTCCACGGTGCATGTGGTTCCTTATGCTCGCCTTCACATGAGGGCAGCTCAGTGGACCCTGTCCACCCAATGGACCCAGGCATCAGGTTGCCTGTCAGACAAAATAGCAACCTCCAGTCGCCTCTTTTGGTCCCTCCACTGGTGGAAGTCCACTCAAAATCTGTTGCTGGGGTCCCCCTTTCAACAGGTGTTACCCCAAGCAACCCTTACAACAGATGCCTCTCCAAAGGGTTGGGGAGATCATCTACAAGATCTCTCCACCCAAGGCATCTGGTCTCCACAGGAGACATCTCTACATATCAACCTCTTAGAGCTCAGAGCAATCTTTCTGGCTCTCAGAGTCTTCCACACCCTGCTCAGCTACAAGACAGTCCTCATCCACACGGACAACCAGGTAGACATGTTCTACGAGAACAAGCAGGGAGGGACTGGCTCTCTGTCACTTTGCAACGAAGCTCTGAGATTGTGGGCCTTCGCCAGAGAGCATCAAATCCATCTCATGGCAGTGTATCTTCCAGGGGTTCAAAACTCTTGGGCAGACAGACTCAGTCGAGTTCTGCTTCCACACGAATGGTCCCTTCATGGGGACCAGATAGCCAAGATTTTTCGGATTTGGGGTACCCCAGACATAGACCTGTTTGCAAGTCCGTGGAATGCCAAACTTCCCCGGTTTTGTTCCAGGATTCCATGTCAGGGAGTTCAGGCCAGGGATGCCTTCCTCCTTCATTGGGGGCAAAACTTCCTCTATGCCTTTCCACCTATTCCCCTCATCCCCAAGACTCTGTTCAAGCTTCAGAGAGACAAGGGGTCTATGATCCTCATAGCACCACATTGGCCACGCCAAGTGTGGTACCCTCTACTTCTGCATCTCTCTCAAGCTCCCTCCCTGGACCTGGGGTCTGCTCCAGATCTCCTCTCCCAGGAGGAGGGAACCTTGTGGCACCCAAATCCTCAGTCTCTTCATCTCAGGGCCTGGTTGCTGAAGGCCTAGACCTTCAGAATTTACACCTTTCTCAGCAAGTGAAGGATATCCTTCATGCTTCCAGAAAGCCTTCCACCAGATGTTCCTATGCTTTTAAATGGAAAAGGTTTTCCATTTGGTGTGCAGAGAAGGGTCTCAACCCTCTTGCAATACCTTTGAATTCTTTACTAGACTATTTGCTGCATTTATCCCATGCAGGCCTTAAAACAAATTCAATCAGAGTCCATTTGAGTGCTATTGCAGCATCCCTTAAGCCTCTCAATGGACAACCTATTTCCTCTCATCCTCTTATAGCAAGATTCATGAGAGGCCTTCTTTTGACAAAACCTCCCATTAGACCACCTCCAGTGGCATGGGACTTGAATCTGGTTCTTGGCCAGCTTATGAAGCCACCCTTTGAACCCTTAGCCACTACCTCCTTGAAAATTCCTTTCTTGGAAGGTTATTTTTCTCATTGCAGTCACCTCAGCTCGCCGTATCAGTGAGTTGCAAGCTTTAGTGGCTAATCCTCCTTATACAAGGTTCCATCATGACAAGGTAGTCCTCAGAACTAATCCACACTTTATGCCTAAAGTGGTCTCACCTTTTCATCTAAACCAGGAGGTGTATTTACCTGTCTTTTTTCCAGGACCTCATGCATCAAGTGCAGAGAGGAATCTTCATACCCTGGATTGTAAAAGAGCACTTGCTTTCTACTTACAAAGGACACAGCAACATAGAAAGTCCTCTCAACTTTTTGTTGCTTTTGATCCTTCTCATTTAGGACTTCCAGTCTCTAAGAGAACTCTGTCCAATTGGATTTCTCAGTGTATTTCCTTCGCCTACCAGAGTAAGAACCTTTCTCTGGAGGGCCATGTCACAGCTCACAATGTGAGGGCCATGGCAACCTCTATGGCTCATCTAAACTCTGTGTCCATCGACCAAATCTGTCGAGCGGCCACCTGGGCATCGGTTCATACCTTCACAGCCCATTACTGCTTGGACAAGGACTCCCACCGGGATGCCTTGTTTGGTCAGGCTGTTCTCAAACACCTGTTCCATACCTAATCAACTCCTACCCTCCATCCCTGACTGGATGCCTGAGATTCATGGGTGGAGGTGGAGCCCTTCCCAGGGACTCACAATCTGGGTGATCTCCCAGGCATCTCTAGCTGGGGAGTCCCCATATGTGAAGACTCATTCCTGCTTGTTCCTGGAGATAGCACAGTTACTTACCTGTAACAGGTGATCTCTGGGAACAGCAGGAATAAGTCTTCACAACCCACCCACCTCCCCTAGGAGTTGTATCTCTCTATATATCTTTCCTTTCCTCTCTCTCTCTTTGTCTCAGCTTTAAAACTCGAACTGGAGAGAGGCGGTTGGGAAAGGCGGGAAGGCAGTGCACAGGCGCTGTGGGATGCTCCCAAAAGCTTTCCTTTTGGACGCTGGGGAGCATTCCCGCACAGGCTCCGTCGGTACCGACGATACCCATATGTGAAGACTTATTCCTGGTGTTCCCAGAGATCACCTGTTACAGGTAAGTAACTGTGCTATCTCGAAGTGTGCATCACATGTTTCTACATTGGTGCAGGCAGTGGCTCAAAACTCTATGCAACATCAGGTTTTCGTGAAGGAAACCCATAAGAAGTTCGGAGAAATCGCTAAAGAAGTTAGTGACTCTAAGGGGGATGTTTACTAAAGTGCGATAAACGTGGCTAACGCGCGTTGTACGACGTTAACGACCGTAAGTGCCGTATAACGCGCGTACCGATGCGCTAATGACCGTTAACGTAATACTACGCGCGTTAAGCATAGTTAACGATCGTAAAGTCCCGCGGCGCGTTAAAACAGCGCAGAAGGTGGAGAGTGGGCGGAGAGAAGGGGTCAATGGGCGGAGAATGGGCGGGGAGAGGCTCCCCTCACACTAATGCACTGAATTCCTGAGCTCAATTCCAACGCGAATGAAAACCTGTCGTTAAAGGCATTTAAAGGGAAGAGAAACCATTTCCGTCAGCAATGTACAGAAAAACCGGGGAAACCCACAAAACGTGAGCAGTGTGATACATGTGCACAGAACAAAATTTCACATAAAACGTTAAAAATGACCACAAGAAACATTTTAAAAAGCATAATTCAGCTGGGCAACAGTGATAGCAATGGGCAAAAAGGAACAACACTCCCTGGAAAGCACCAAATAAAAAAGAAATGATGTGTGGAAGGGTCTACGCCAGGGGTCTCAAACACGCGGCCCGCGGGCCGCATGCGGCCCGCGAGACAACTTTGTGCAGCCCGCGACGGCGGAAAACCAAAAATCCCACAAAACCCTGGCTTCTGCTGCTGCCGTTGCCGCCGTGGCAGCAGCAGAATCAATTGTTAAATTTAAAAAAAAACTGACTTCTGCTGCTCAAGCAGCTGTCCTGCGGCCCCTTTCCCTCTGCCCGGAGATCCTACTCTGCTCTCAGCGGCGTGCTTTTGAAGCCGCGAAGAGAGTATTCCCCTCTCGCGCGGCTTGAAAAACCGCGCGAGAGGGGAATACTCTCGTCGCGGCTTGAAAAGCACGCCGCTGAGAGCAGAGTCGGATCTCCGGGCAGAGGGAAAGGGGCCGCAGGACAGCTGCTTGAGCAGCAGAAGTCAGTTTTTTTTTAATTTAACAATTGATTCTGCTGCTGCCACGGCGGCAACGGCAGCAGCAGAAGCCAGGGTTTTGGGGGTTTTTTTGTTGGCCGGTAATGAGCTATGGAGGGGCTGACTGAACTGGAAGTGGGCTATTGGCAGAGGGGGGAGGGGGGGGTTAATACGGGTAATGGGCGGGGGGGGGTTAAAACTGGTAATTGGGGGTGTTGGGGGCTAGTCCGGGAAGTGGGCAGATGGGGGTTGGACTGGAAGTGGGCTATTGGCAGGGGGGGTTATGACTGGTAATGGGCTGGGGGGGTTATGACTGGTAATGGGCTGGGGGGGTTATAACTAGTAATGGGCTCTGGTGGGGGCTCGGACTGGAAAAGGGCAGATGGGGGTTAGGACAGGAAGAGGGCTATTGGCAGGGGGGGTTATGACTGGTAATGGGCTGGGGGGGGTTATAACTAGTAATGGGCTATGGTGGGGGCTAGGACTGGAAATGGGCAGATGGGGGTTAGGACTGGAAGTGGGCTATTGGCAGGGGGGGGGTTATGACTGGTAATGGGCTATGGTGGGGGCTAGGACTGAAAATGGGGTGATGGGGGATACGACTGCAAGTGGGCTATGGGGGGGACTAGGACTGGTAATGGGCTATGGGGGGGTAAGACTGAAAATGGGGTGATGGGGGGGTAAGACTGGAAGTGCGCTATGGGGAGGTTAGGACTGGTTATGGGCTATGGGGGGTCTAGGACTGGTAATGGGCTGGGGGGTTGCTAGGACTGGAAATGGGCTGAGTGGAAGGGGGGCTTGAACTGCAAATGGCTGATGAGGAGGGGGGCTTGGAATGGAAATGGGCTGTGAGGGGAGGGAGCTAGGATTGGAAATGGGCTGATGGGGGGCTAGGATTGGAAATGGGCTGATGGTGAGGCTAGGATAGGACTGGAAATGGACTGATGCAGGGACTAGAAAGGAGCAGATGCTGGGTGGGGCTGGAACTAGAAGGGAGCTGATGTTGGGGGAGGATTAGAATGGGATGGAGCTGGGAAAGTGAAATGGAGAGGGGAAAATATTTTGTCTGGAAGAGAAGACAAATCTACAATTGGCCAGGTATTGGGAGAGTAAGTGGGGATTGAGGATGGAGGGGTAAAATTTGAGTGGATGAAATAGGAATGAGGAAAGAGCAAAAGGAGAAAGATTAGTATGTTAAAGCAGATGTAGAGAGAGAGAATGGAAAAAAACTAGAAGAGAGAAGAAAGGACAAATGGACAGCAGACGATGGAGATAGCAGAAGACACGAAGAAACCAGAAGTGGCTGGAGCAATTGCAACTGAAAAAAAATGCACAAAAGGTAGAAAAATATCTCTTTATTTTGAATTTATTAACTGGAATATGTCAGCTCTGGGAAATGTGCATCATTAATGTCTGTGCTTTGGTACAAGAAATTATTTATAGTTTTATTTCTACAGTGCTGAGGTATTCTGTGTAATTCCTATTTGACATTGCTACTTGTTCTCTTTTCCCAGTAGGTCATGTATTGTTCTCTGAAATGTATTGATTTAATATTTGCAGTGTTGCCTTTTGATAGGTAGGGTCTGGTGCTTTGTGAGTCCTGGTAGTGCTGTTATGATACGGGGGGTTTGCTATGGGTTCCAAATGGGCAGTGTTAGTAGTAGTTCCTAATGTGCCTGGCGGTTGGCACTGGATTATAGTAATATAGAAATTTTCTAGTCTTTCTTTAGCCATGCACTCATTATGCAACATTATGCAAATATTTATGCAAATGAGGCCCCTTATGCAAATGAGGCCCGTGTCTTATGCGGCCCCCGGGTTACTTTACAAGTCCTCATTCGGCCCTCAAAGCAATTTGAGTTTGAGACCCCTGGTCTACGCTCTGCAGACCCTTTCAAAGATCATTTCATTGTAATGGAGCTGTCCTGGGAGTGTTGTGTAATGTTGCCCAATGATATCATTGTTGCCCAGCTTGGTTATGGGTGTGTGCCCCTTTTTTGAGGTCTTTTCTGAAGTTTATGTGCACCTTTGTCTGTATACAAGGTAAATGAGGCCACAGTAAACCTGTTGCAGAGCAGGGTTTCTGACTCGTCAGGCCGGTTTAATTAACTCCAGGGACTGCACTGTCTCTGTGGCTACAGTGTGGTGCAACAGACACAGCCAATGCCTGTACGACCAGAGGGTCACAGGTTCAAATCCCAACTGGGGCTCCTGCCAACCCAGTCCCCATAGTTTTACCCACCACTAAACAGTGATAGTAAAGACACTCCTTTATTGCAGAGAACATACGCATGGCCTATATTTTACCACACCAAACACAGACACCAGAAACAGGCACATTACCTAAAGCAGAGTCCCGCAAATGCAGTCCTGGAGGGCCCCACACCATTCCGGCTTCATGCTGCCTCTAATAAAGATGCCTGTGCTGCATAGATATGCACCACCCCCATGGTATGCAGAAGTAGCTCATGCATATTTATGAGGGACAGCATGAAAACCCGAACAGTGTTTGGAACACCAGGACTGGAGTTGGGGAACTCTGCCGTAAAGCAGCAGCCAACAGGGCCACACACCCACCCACAGGCCCCATTGGCCAATGCCTCCTGGAGAGGCAAGACATTGGGCCCTGCCTGTGTCTCCCAATACTAGCAGTTGCATACCTTAGCAATGCCACCCTACACCTGGGTATATGGTACAGAGCTATCAAACGTTTCCTATGATAACTGGCAGATATCAATTCCTACGTTAAGCACATTTTGCTCATTGAGCTCCACCATAACAATCATTCTGATGTCTGTGGTGTGTGCTGCAGGTCTGGTCTCTGACAGTGTTTACCACCCTGGGGAGTGACCCCCCAACAGCCTTGTGTACCATATCCATGCCTGTACTAAGCCCATGACTGGTGTGGTGGGTATGGCTGCTGACCACCTCTATAGTAGCACAATGCTGGCATAGGTGTGGGGGTGGCTGTCTGTCTATCCAGTGTGTGGTGGCTGCAAACACCTTCCACAGTCCACACTGCCAGCAATGTTGCCAGTATTGGGCTGCCAATGTGCATAATGAGGAGCAAGGTACCATGGGTATAGGCCGGACAGGGTGGCCTGGCCAGGGTGCATCTGCACAGGGCATAGGGCAGTGACAGGCACATTGTAGTGCCCGGCCACCATCTACACAGACAGGGTGACCTCAGTATATCCTGCTGAGAGATCACTCTCACCCTGACTGTGCAGTGACCACAGCATGGCTAGGCACGCCCATGGTGCTATCTAGTATTTCTCTCATGTGATAAATATGGGTTTCCTTTTGGGGCCCAGTCACTGATGTATCTGCTTGCTGTGTATGCTGACATCCCAGTTCTGGGTGCAGGCATCTCCACTGGGCACTAGCAGACTGTTTGCAGCTGGTAGGTGTTGTGATGGAGTGGCTTACAGGGTGCAGTGGCTGATGGCTTGCACCAGGGGAATATCAGATAGTGGTGGGGTGCAGCATACCATAATCCAGGCCTAATGTCTGTTTGCTATTGTGTTATGGCTGTGTACAGAGCTGCATTGACTGCCCTGTGTGGTGTCTGTTCCTCAGCAAGACTAGGGTTAATGTTCCCCTCTACTGCCACCTGTGCAGGGAGGTAGACTGTGGATCTTTTGATAGGAGACCCTGTTTGCCACCCTTAGCCCTGGGGGAGGAGGGTGGTGGTGCATGGGGGCTACACCTGACTGAAACAGACAGAGATGTCCAAGGTGTTCCTGCAGAAACTACCTATCTCACACAGTAACACTGCTTTGGGCCTGTGCCATGGCCTCTTTCAGCCATGGCCTGTGCTGTGGACCTAGTGCTGGGCGCCTCACTGCACCCTCAGGGTGAGCACAGTACCCGCACAATGTGATGGTGTGTAGCTACTCTGTGCCAGTACAACACACGGTCAGTACCCCCTATCAGGCCGAGGTGCTGTGGGGGTGCACATGGTCAGTTCCTTCTACCAGGCCGAGGTGCTGTGGGGGTGCATTCCCCATGGTGTGTATCTGTGGACAGCTGATTTGCATGTGCAGTGCATCATGGGTGTGACTGGCACAATCCAACCCTGTGAAACTCCAGCACCTGCTCACAGGCTCTGATAAACCATAGGCCATCACACGTACATCTGTTAGCATAATGCATAGGTGCAAGACACCCTACAGAGTCTGTAATATAAGATGCCCACACTGGTAAAAACACACGTACCCACGCATGATTGTACGCGCGCAGCTACGCACGGGGCTACGCACGTACCAACGCACGCAGCTTCGCACGCACCAACGTACGTGGCTAGGCACACTCCGAGGGTGTGTTTCTGACACCAATACTCAACGTAAAGAAAAACATGCCTCCTCTTTCCCTCTGTAATGTACAGGGTGATGCCTGGGACAGCCTTCTGCGTTAGGCACACTGGGGACTCGAACCCATGCTGCCTGTAACAGCGGTCAGTACTGTAACCATTGTGCTACAGCTCTGTTTCAGTGCTTTGTGTCTGTACGTCTTCTTACGATTAACGTGCAGTAACGCGCCACCGCACCCGGTAACGCTCGTTAATTTTTTGAACGCGCGTTAGTGGGGACGATGTACCGCCCATGTCCTTATTTGGGGTTTCTGTCACTACCGCGGCTCCTAACGCGAATTGTACTAACACAGTTTAGTAAACATACCCCTAAGAATGTGATTGATCATCTTGTGAAAGATAAAATTTTTGTTCATCAGAAGCTGGAATACTTTGAGAATAAATTCAGGGGGTTAAATTTGAGAGTATTAAATTTTCCGCATGTCTCAAATGTTTCCCCGTTAGATAGCTTTAAGAAGTACACGGTTGAAGTTCTTTTAATACCTGAATCTGCATTTCCCCCGATAACAAGAGCTTATCTTTTACCTATTAAGAAAAATGGGCAGGAATTACCTAATTATATGCCTGATATTCCTGATAATTTGTCTAATTTTCTTGAAATCACTTGTGTCAGTGTTGGTTCACTCTACATTATTGGTTAGTTTTGTTTTTAAAACAGATCTTTCTAGGATATTATCATTATATTTAAAAAAAACCTCTCTGTACCTTTTATGGGGGAGACCATAAGAATTTTTCCTGATGTGAGTCGTGCCACACAGGAGCGTTGCTGACTTTTTCTAGCAATGCGTCAAGAGACTTTGGCTTTAGGGGCCAGTTTCTGCTTATGTTATCCCTGTAAGTGTTTTGTTTTGTATTTGGGGTAAAATATGTTTTCTTTGCTCCAGAGCAGCTTCAAGCTTTTCTGGACCTGAAGAAGTCACTGGCCCTAATGGGGTCAGGGATGGGTGGCGATGGTTAGATATTGGGAATGCATAGTATTGAATAGAGTGCTAGGGTGTGTACCTATTGCCATTAATATGTTTTGAGTTGATATATATTTCTTTTGGATTTCCCCATTAATAGAACTCTGCCCTGCCTATATTGTGGTCTAATTTGAGTAGGGTTGAAATTTGTTTTTTGGGTATGTTTTCCCTATAAAAGTTTTTTTTTCTGACCATTATTCTCATGTTTCTGTTACAAGATTATTCTTGTAATTTTGTTTTAAAACTTAATAAAGAATACATTTTAAAAAATCTGTGAGTGCCTCTAAGCTAGTGCAAAAGCCAACTGTGAAACCTTTTTACATAGACGTGTATTCCCAATGGAAGATGGTGAATGTACATGTAAACCTTTGACATGCCGCCATATCTATTTGAAGTGTGTGCATGGTGTTGATCTTTGCATAAACAGTGGCTTTCTGAAATCACCATTTACATGTGTATGCTGTTGTGGAAATGCCACTAGTTATACATAGAGGTCTTAAGTATATTACCCTTGATATAAACTACACTATAACAAAAGGAAATTGCCAGTATCATTAGCATGTGCATGAAAATATTCAATTGCTTAAGTAACAGATATCTTCACTCTTATCACCTTTGGAGTAGGTGGATGAACTGATGCGGCAAGAGCTGAAAAATTTGAAAATGGTTGTGGACAGACAAAAAAGAAAAAAACCGAAAAGAAAAAAGAAAGGTGGAAAGAAGGTAGCTCCTTAATGATTTATTTGAAAAATAAATGTGCCTTTTATTCTGCCTTTAATGATATTATTTGAATAAAATAGCAACACAACTATATACTTCTTTACAAGATTTAGCCTATCAAAGCCAACTTTCAGGTAGCCACCTAGATGTTTAGCCAAGTGTAGGTGAATTTCAGCTACAGCCTACCCTGCTTGGTTGTAGTTGAAAATTTGCACGTGTTTAATTTAGCCAGCTGAGATCAAGCTAGGTATCTGCTAAGAGGTCAATAATATTCAAAGGGATCTAGCTAGCTAATTAAGAACTCATGCCTCCAGAAATGATCACGTTAGCCCCTTTCTTTTCTAGCATCACTGGCTTCCTGTATCTTATCAATTTAATTTCAAGGTCCTTATGCTTGCCATTAAGGCCTTTCACACTGGTATCCCTATTTATCTTAGAAACATAGAAACATAGAAAAATGATGACAGAAAAAGACCACATGGCCTATTTAGTCTGTCCTTCCATATTAACAATTTCAACAGTCCCCTTTTTTCCTTTAGAGATCCTCTGTGTTTGTCCCATGCTTTTTTGAAATCAGATACCATCCTCATCTCTACCACCTCCACTGGGAGACTATTCCACGGATCCACCACTCTTTCCATAAAGAAATATTTCCACATATCACTCCTGAATCTATCCCCTTTCGCCCTCGTCCCATGTCCCCTCGTAGCAGAACTTGCTTTCAATTGAAAGACGCTCTCCCACTGTGCATTTAGGTCACGGAGGTATTTAAGCATCTCAATCATATCACCTCTATCCCGCCTTTCCTCTAAGGTGTACATATTAAGATCCTTAAGTCTGTCCTCGTATGCTCTATAATGAAGACCACTAATCATTTTAGTAGCCACCCTCTGTACTGACTCCATCCTATTTATATCCTTTTGAAGGTGTGCTCTCCAGAACTGCACACAATACTTCAAATGAGGTTGCACCAAAGACTTATACAGAGGCACTATCACCTCCTTTTTTCTGCTAGCCATTCCTCTCCGTATGCACCCAAGCATCCTTATAGCTTTTGCTGTCGCCTTTTCTACCTGTTTAGCTACTTTAAGATCATCTGACACAACCACACCTAGGTCCCGCTCTTCTTTAGAGGACAAAAGTACTTCACCCCCTATACTATATTGCTCCCTTGGATTTCTGCAGCCCAAATGCATAACCTTGCATTTTTTAACATTAAATCCCAGCTGCCAAATTCTAGACCATTCTTCAAACTGAGCTAGATCCCTCCTCATGTTATGTACACCTTCCTGGTGTCTATTCTATTGCAGATTTTGATATCATCTGCAAAGAGGCAAAGCTTACCCAACAGCCCTTCCGCTATATCACTAACAAAGATGTTAAACAGAATCGGACCAAGGACAGATCCCTGGGGGACACTACTGGTAAATTCCTTCTCCTCAGAGTGAGCTCCATTTACCTGTACTCTTTGTCGCCTCTCACTCAACCAATTTCTAACCCAAGCAGTAACTTTAGGGTCCATCCCTAGGGTGCTCAGTTTGTTTGTAAGTCGTCTGTGAGGAACGGTGTCAAAGGCTTTATTGAAATCTAAATACACCACATCAAGGGCTCTCCCTCGGTCCAACTCCCTGGTCACCCAGTCAAAGAAATCGATCAGATTTGTCAGACAAGACGTGCCTCTGGTGAATCCATGCTGCCTCAGATCCTGTAATCTGCTGGACTCCAGAAACCTCACTATTTTGTCTTTCAGCAGCGTTTCCAATAATTTACTCATACTCACCACCGAAGTTAAACTAACCGGCCTGTAGTTTTCAACTACATCCTTACTTCCGCTTTTGTGTAAGCCTCTCTCCAGTCCTTTGGCACCACTCCCAACTCCAACAAGGCATTGAAAAGGTCAGTCAGTAGAGCTGCTAGTACGTCCCCAAATTCCCTCATTATTCTAGGGTGTATCCCATCTGGTCCATTCGCTTTGTCTACTTTAAGTTCAGCTAGTTTCTCACGAACACAGTCTTCTGAAAATTCTTCAAGATACCCCTCACTTCTATTCCTTTTTGTGGATGTTTTCTGAGGTCCTGCTCCTGGTTCTTCAAATGTGAACACAGAACAGAAATATTTGTTAAGCAATTCCGCTTTATCCTCATCAGCTTCTACATATTCCTCCCCTTCACCCTTGAGTCTGACAATAACACTTTTGCCCTTCCTCTTCTCACTAACATATCTGAAAAATGTCTTATCCCCCCATTTATTGCATTGGGCTATTTCTTCCTCTTTTTGAATATTTGCTTTCCTGATTACTTTGCTAGCTTCTCTAAGTTTTTCCAAATAGAGATGCCTGTCTTCCTCTCTCTGTGATCTTTTGTATTTCATGAAGGCCTCTTTCTTTTTCTTCACCTTTTCAGCTACTGCTTTCGAAAGCCATAGCGGTCTTCTTTTCCTTTTACCTTTATTTACCATTTTAACAAAAAGGTTGGTTGCCCTTAAAATATCCCCTTTCAGTTTTGCCCGCTGTTTTTCTACATCCCCCAGCTGTTCCCATCCAGCTAACGACTCTCTGAGGTATTGGCCCATCTTGGCAAAGTTAGTTTTCCTAAAGTCTAAGACCCTCGCTTTTGAATGGATTCTAACAGCCCTAGTCCTAATACTGAACCACACCATCTGGTGATGACTGGATGCAAAATGATCTCCCACTATAACATCAGAAACACTTTCACCATTGGTAAGCATCAAGTCCAGTATGGCCCCTTCACATGTGGGGTCTGTTACCAATTGCCTGAATAGTTCTCCTTGTAGAGAATCCAGGATCTCCTTACTTCTAGATGATACTGCAGCAGGAATGTGCCAATCAACATCTGGCATATTGAAATCCTCTATTAGTAGCAATTCACCTTTCCTAGCAATTCTGCATATGTCTTCATTTAATTCTCTGTCCACCATTTCCTCTTGTGAAGGAGGTCTGTATATCACACCAATGCAAATAGATTTCTCTTTCCCTCTTTCTAGTTTAACCCACAGTGCCTCTTCTCTCCCTTTTAAGCTCTGTAATTCCAAGGCTTTAATATTATGTTTTACATATAATGCCACTGCTTCTCCCCTTCTTCCTACACTGTCCTTTCTGAATAAAGTATAGCCTGGTATAGTTACATCCCAGTCATGGTTTTCTGTGAACCATGTTTCTGTAACTGACACCTAACCTGCGCTCAGTCCCGCTAGCAGACATCTGCCAGGCCGCCACCTGTTCTTCAGTCCATAACTTCGCATCTCATTACTGTCCGATGGGACAGTGCTTTCAGTCAGGCCTTGCTCCGTAACCTTTTCGGGGTCTAGGCAACTCTTACCCTCTGACCCTTTTGTGTTCAGGCTACCGGAGTGCTAGTTCCATCGGACACAGAGGTCCTGCTTGGTCCGTTATATGGACTTCATTGCTGCTGCTGTGGCTCTGCACGAGGGAGCCTTTTTTGGCTATAGGTTGGTAGCCTGTAGCTGGGGAGTCCCATATGTGAGGACTGACTTCCTGCTTATTTCCGGAGAAAGCGTACTCACCTGTAACAGGTGTACTCTGGAGACAGCAGGAATCAGTCCTCACAACCCTCGCTCCTCCCCTTGGAGTTGCAGTCATACCATCTTATTTGTTTTTGCCGTCTTTTAGCTATGTCATTTGACTTAGCAAGATGGCACCCTTGGGTGGGAAGGGGACCACACATGCATGGTAGCAATCCCAAAGGCTTTCTTTGAAAACTGGGGATTTGCTCCGCGCGGGCTCCATCCGCGCCAACATTACCCATATGTGAGGACTGATTCCTGCTGTCCCCGGAGAACACCTGTTAGAGGTGAGTAACTATGCTTTCTCTTCCATGGTTGTGAAATATTAAAACCTGCCTAGGGATCCCATCTCTCCTGCCCATCTATTCAAAAAAGTTAAGGTAGAGACTGAGGATCCCCTCTTTCTCCCTTTTTTGAACAGAAAGGAAGGAAGAATGGGGATCCCTAGATCCCACTTTATCTTTTTGTACTGATGTTAGCTAAACTTTAAAGATTTGGAAATCTCAGAGTGTGCACTTTTACATAACCTGGGTGTTGGCGTGTTTGTGGACGGAGCTGAAAAGTGTCAAAAGTAGATATGTAGGCTATAAAATTGCAGCTGTGTACATTAACACCAGCTCTCAAGGGGTGTAAATGTATGTGTCTGCCTTTAGCCACATTTTTCAACAGCTTTTGTGAGGCTGTTTTATAAAATAGCCTCAAAATGGGTACTTGTTTGGCTTCCCAACCTAGATAATCTTTTACAAAATTACTCTCTATGCTGTATACAAGTTTTCCTTTTTTAAAATTGTTTTTAGAATATAAACATACATCGTACCTTCCCCTGTGCTCCTTTTAAGGTAAGTTTAGGCAGGCTCTCATCCACAGTGTACCCTTATTGTGGTGTTCCCCAGGGCTCAATATTGGTTTTACTGTGTTTAACTTACTCCTCACTCCTTTAGCCACCTTAATCGAGGGGCTCGTATGTATGCTGACAGTATCCAATTACTTATCACCCATGATCATTGAGATCATGCTTTTCAAGAGAGCCTGAATTGCCATTTTGATACTATAGTAGCCTGGATTATGTCACCTAAATTCATTTTAAATTCTCAGAAGCCAGAGACAATTTAGTTCTCAAGAAAGACTTTCCTTGTTTCAAGCCTTTTATCATAGGATCCTTGATTCCTATTAAAGACATTCTTGTTTCATTGGGAGTATTATTGGACAGTCTTTCTTTCTCCCCTTATATCTCCTCTCTTTAAAAGACATCTTTTTTTGCCCAAAAGATGATGTTCTTTTAGGCGTTACCTGGACCCTTGAGCACTTAAAACCTGATTCATACATTGATATTAATCGGTCTTGATTACTGCAGTCTGTTCTAGCTGATGTTCCACTTTATAATCTGAAATACACTCAGTTACAAAATTCTGAGGTACAGTCATTTACAGTGCCAAGTATTCTGATCTCTTTACACCATTATTGCTTAAACAACATTGGCTTCCAGTGACCAGTGGATAAAATTTAAAATTCTTAATGATGGCTCATCAGTACTTTCATTGGCCTGCCCCTGTATTTTCATTCCTTGCCTAATTCTTATTGCCTTCAATGGCCACTGAGATAATCTCAGACCGATCTCTTGATGGTTCTTTTCTTTAAGAAACTGGGACTAGATTGAACACATAGTGCTGCTTTTAGCTGCCTTGTTCATTCTCTTTGGAACTCACTTCCTGCATAGGTTTGTGCTGAAAGTTCCTTAATTAGGTACAGTTTGTTTAAGTGATAGCACCTATTGGCGAGGGCCCATCCGTCTTTTTGTCACATACATGCAAACTCACAATTCACATACCAGCCTCTGACCCATACAGCCGACACACACACACACACATCCCCTACCCTCTTACATCCCACCCTCACATCCCTACAGACAAACATATAAACTCTGCCTGTGGAGAGATATATACACGTCATACCACTGGATCACACACATACACACACCTCACATACATCATCAGCCACCACCCATACGAAGTTCATCTATCCAGATACCCACTCACACCTCCCCTGCTTCTTTAGTGAAATCATTTCACATGGCTCTTTCCACTGAGTTCCCCACACACACATTCCCGAGTCTGTGACTGAAGGAAAAGGAAAACACACCATTCTAAATGTGCACTTTTCAACTTGTTAAATTGAAGAAAGAAGACGGCTTTTCCACTGCTCCTATCCTGAATATTATAGTTCCAACATACATAGGATATTCTGTTTTTCTCCCTTTTGTGTCCTATTATATGATTCCCTTTCATGGGAATTCTTATTTTTGTTCTATTCATTCCCTTCCCTTTTGTCTCCCTTTTTTGTTTGGTATATTTAATCTGTGGTTTTGTTGTTGGCTTGCGTTTCATATGCTTTGAAGCTGTGTTGTGATGTATTTGTCATCTGATATTTTACAGGCCTTGTCTTGGCATTGTAAAGCACTTTGATGTCAGTGTTTTTTCATGAACAGCAGTATAAATAAATCAATGTGATTTTAATATAAAGCGCTCTTTTCCTGTTTTTTTTGTGCAAGCTATTTGTTACATATATTTTCTTTTGAAATTCCAATAAATATTGAATTAATAAAAAAAGATTAGAGTGGTAACAGCAAAATGTGCTGTGCACAAATGGTGGGATAATTGCATGGGAGGGCCAGGGTTAGGCTTGATATCCCCAGCAGATTGAAGGAGGATGAACAGGAAAATAAGAAGATGAAAAGTAGAGGCCTGATGACAAAGATAATAAATAAAAGATAATAATAAAAGATGAGAATGAGATGTTCTTGGGAGAGTGAAACTCAGGGGAAATGGACAGCACAGAAGTCAGGCTGGTGAGATGCAGAATGTAGAAAAAGGATGCAGTGGATTTGATGTTAGTCATGGTTTATAGTGGGGAATTATATTGTGACGTATTAGCATCAAGCAAAGACAATCCTACTAATTTGAGGTTATGCTATGGGGAGTGCCTTCTGAAACTGTTGGAAGCACAAGTGGTGTTTGGTAGCCTGTAAAGTCTAATAAGGGGGTCATTTTAAACATCTTAGTCATGATTTAGACATCTGAACATGTGCACATAGATGTCCAAATCACGCAGACGTCACCGAACCATTTTACAAATGGCTTTTAAAGACGTCACTGGTGCAGAGGCATCCATGTAGGTAGCGGGTGTTGCAAAGGCATTTCTGCAATGGACTTAGTCATCCCTGTTAGATTTCAGAAATGACAAGGGCATCTGCAAGCACATCCACTTTTAGTCCTGCTGCAGGCATGAATAAGCATCAGGAACGTGCTTGTTTTGGCCTTAAAACAACCAGAGAGTGTAGAGAAGATTGAGAGTTAAGTGAATAGCCTAAGATCACAAAGGCCCACACTGGGATTTGAACTCTGGCCACCCTGCTCCTAATCCATTACTCTATTAGATGTCCCCATTCTGAAATGCTGTTCTGGGGACATCTATGGAGACATCTCCATAGACATCCATATCGGGCATGTCCACATTTGTGAAATCATGCCCAAACTTGCACATGCCTGCTTTTTTTTTTCAAACATTCTGGTTTGAACATCCCAGATTGCATTTGGACATGTTTGTAAAATGTGTCTTCACAGCAATATGCAGATTATTTATTTGCAATTAACTAAGCCCATATGTGATCAATATTGACCTGTGGCAGCCAGAAATTTTAAAACACCAGCAGCCACAGCTAAAAATGTTCTGGATATTCATCACCAGTATGCAGATAGTGGCTGTTGCTGAATATCCTGATACTGCGGCTAGTACCATTACTATCCATTTAGTGGCAAGTAAATAAATATTTTATTGGCCAGACCTTTATTTTCATTTCTTTATTCCTTATTGCCCGCAATGGTCACTAAGATCATCTCAGATCAATCTCTTTGTTGTTCTTTCTCTTGGGTGTTTTTTCCCGCAGTCTTTGGAATTGACAGCCATGGAGAAGCACCTTCTGTAAGCGCTGCAGCATGCCGGGGCTTCGAAGTCGGCTGCATCGACATCAGCCGCCATGCAGCCATTCCTAGAGACATCCCTGTACACATATTGGGTACATCGGTGGAAGTTGCTCAGGCCCCGCAGCCTTTGGAATTGGCAGCCATGGAGAAGCACCTTCTATAAGTGCTCAAGGAATGCATCACAGCACTGCTAGTGATGCAGCATGCCGGGGCTTCAATGTCAGTTGCATTGATGTCGACCACCATGCAACCATTCCTTTAAGAAGACAAGACTAGATTGGATACACCTAGCGCTGCTTTAGCTGTGGCCAAATCAATTTTATGAACACTAAGAGGCATGTTTAGTAACTCCCACGCCGATGACCCACATGTGGACCTCGTTACCAGTGCAGGAGGTCTGTGGTAATTGCAGGGAGGGTGCTTCTGTCCCTCTGCAATTCCTGTGGGCCTAATGCACCAGGATCACACTAGTCAAGATGTGGGCATAACTAACGCCAACTACTGAGTTGTCTATATATTGCCCGTGTCCTGCCCAGGCCCTACCCTGGACTATGCTACTAGGGTTCCAGAGGTTTTAATCCAGGGCTCTATGCTACTCTTTAGCATAACACCCGCACAACTATAAAAAGCTTGAAAGTAAACCATATTCTCTGTGGACAAGCAGGAATAAGCTTGAAAGTAAACCATATTCTCCGTGGACAAGCAAGAATGAGCCCTCACGTATAGGTGACATCCCTGATGGAGCCCTGCATGGGAACACTCCCCAGTTTGTATTGGAAGCTTTGAGAAGGCTCCACCATTCCTGCATGCCTCCTTCTCCCTTGTTGCTCTGGCACCATGATGCCCTAGTCTGTCATTTTCTGCGGAGCCCCTGGGCACATTGTAGATAACCTCTGTTTAGTAAACTTATTTTTTCCCCCAACGGGGTTTTTTCGCCTTAGGCTTTCAACCTAGTCACCTGCCATTGTGGTTCTCTCCTCCCTTTACTTTTTCTTCTTCCAGTTGTGTATTTTTATTCTTGCTGTGGTGTCTTTGCCCCTCCAGTGCCGGTGCTTGGGCTGGGCCTCTGTCTTCATGATTAAGCTGTTTGAATTCACTACAGATGTCAAAAAGAGGACTCAAGGGTCATGAGAAGCAACGCAAATCACTTTTTTGGCATTGGTCTCCAGGGCTTCCAAGGCTGTATCGGACGCTTGGGGAAAAGTGAATTCTTTAGATTAAAGCTGATTAATCTGTGAACCCAGTGTATTTGTTAAATCAGTCAGGGCCTTATAACAGCAAAGAGCTTTCAGTTTAAATTTAAAACACAGAAGAGAGCTTTCTAGTTAAATTTAGAACACAACAGAGAACTTCCAGTTTAAATTTAATACTCAGTCAAGGCCTAGTAGCAGCAAAGAGCTTTCAATAGAAATTTAAAACACAGCAGATAGATTTGTGGTTAAATTTAGGACCAAGCAGAGAGCTTCCACTTTAAATTTCATACTCAATCAGGGCCTAGTAGCAGTGAAGAGCTTTCAGTTTAAATTTAAAACAGAGCAGAGAGCTTTCTGGTTAAATTTAGACCCCAAGACTCCCTCTATCCAAGCAAGGACTGTGGGACACCCCCTGGAAATTGGTCACAGATTACTTTAGAAGCACAGGACAGGGTTCTGTGTAGCAGCCAGCTTTTAATGTCTTTTCCCTCCCTCCCTCCCCAACACCCACCCACCCCTGGGATAATTGTAGCTTTTTAGGTGCATAAACCTCTTAGAGGAAAGGAGGTGCCATATTCACTCTCATGTACAGCTGTTTGTCCTCATTGGGAATACATTAAGGGCCTGAGATTAATTAAGCTTCAGGTGAACAAAGTACATTAAACATATTAGTTGTAGTTTTATTAGTATAAGTATCCCCACCAACCCTTAGTAAGTAAAGAACTTAAAATACCTAAGCACAAACTTATAACTAAGATGCAGACAGCAGTCCAGCAGCAAGATGGGGGTTTTCCAGTCTTTTGCATTGCATGTCACATGTATGATTTTCTCTCAGTTCTTGAGGGGTCTTACGTGTTGTAAGGAACCAAGGGTCAGCTGGACTGTTGGCCAGACAGTTCCCGAGCTGACACCTTCCTCCGTCCAGAAGGGGAACCACTCAGGGAAGACATATCACTTCCCAATAAAAGAAACATCACAGAGAGGACTTACACTTCCCAACAAAATCTCACCTTATGCAGAACAAAATCTCTCCTTATACAGGAAAAACACGGTCATGCATGGTAATAACTATCTCACAGATTTTTCTTCCCCAGGGATCTTTTATTATTCCCTATCTTACAGAAACAGAAAACTAAGAACAAAGGAAAACAGTCCAGTGGAATAACAGATCTTACCACCTCTCACAGCAAACAAACAGGGTCATTCTTTCTTATCTTAGATGCAGATTTCTAAACATTACAAGTCAGAATGTCTGGTCCTGCCTGCATGATTCTGTCTACTTCCTGACTCAACAGCGAGTATGACAGGCCTGGACACAAGAGAAACACTGTAATAGGCATACACACACACACACACGACAAATTGCCATGCACAGAAAACTCTCAGACATGACAATAGAAATACTGGGGCCATAGAGAACCCAGGGGATCCATACCCTACGCAGCCTCCACTGTGCAAGGAAACAAACTCATTGTGTATCTGGTCCTGTCACATTATATACCCTTGCTCAGGACCATTCTTACTATCGGGGCATTCTTAACTAATTAGCTCATTCTTGTTCCAGCTGTCTGGGTCCCCACTTGTGTGATGTTATTCTACTCATGTCTGTACCCTTCTACATTGACCTTTCTTGGGGCCCATGTCTGCAATTATCACTTTGGGCCTTGTCAGATTTATATTGTTATCTGACCTCTGCCCCCTCACTCAGTTCTTTACCTGGTTTTCTTGCTTGGTTTTCTCCCACCCCTCAGTTCCCAAGAAATATATTTTTTCAACTCCCAGTGTTCTGACAACTATACTGGGGGCCATATGTTCTTCTTCATGCTAAGCTGGCATGTTTATCTCTGATGATTGCCTTTCTACCCTCTCTCTGTCCACCATTTACTGATAAGTGTGTTTTCACATCTTTCCCATATGATGTCACATACCTCTCAAAGCTACACGTACGCACCTTAGTACAAATGCCAGCATTCAGACATTTGGCTGATTTTTTTGTGTTACTGTGTTAACTCTTTCTCCTCTGGCTCTCACCCCCCCCCCCCTTTCAGGAGTAGAATGTGGGAGCACATTCGCCCTCCTGATTTGGAAAGGCTCATGGGAGACACTGGGTCCAATATTGTTACAAATATGCAAAGCCTGATTGCACCGTGGCTCACGAGGATAGGAACATGGAGCATGGTGGACTTACGCTGGGAGCACAAGAGAGGTAGGCACCAAGTACAGCATAGCATGAGGTGAATAATAATACAATATTATAACAATGAGAAAAGTTCCTGATGCCTTGGCCTAAACCAGAAAAGCAGCTAAAGACCCAAGCAAACCAGTCACCCTCCTTTCTCATTTCATCAGCAAGCTCCTGTAAGTGCTTAATGACTTCTATAATATCATCATGTGATGGATCAGGAGGAAATGTAGGTGCAACAGGAGAGACCAAATAAAACCCAAACTGTGTGAGCTAACAGACAGTCCAGAACTAAATGATTTTGATAAGACATTAAAGAAACATTGCATATCTCTTCAGACAGTACTTGAAAGCCTGAAATGGTGAAATTTTAAACTGTCATAGGATCATACCTAACCTTCTGCATCTGTTTTAGAATTTGGTTCCTATTTAACAACATGGACACAGTAACTGTAGTAGCAGTAGCACAGCTAAACAATCGTAGGAGATTGTATGTGACCCTTGAGGGGAAAAAACAGCTAGCAAACAGTGTAAGTGCGAGAGTTCAGAGACTCTGGAAAATTTGACAGGCAGATAATTATATACATGAGATCCACCTAAATAATACACATGCATGAAAGGGGAGAAGAATTAGAAAAGGCAAATAACACTAACATGAGGTAAAAATACCAAAAATAACACACTATAGTATGAAATCCTTAGGTACCCCCACTCCCTAAACCTTTGTAACAATATGTAAAGTTTAGCAGGAGCTCTCAGGGCAAATCGTAGAGGCTCAGGTCTAACCTCACTAGTGTAATTAGCCAGATCAAATAAACAATGTGGGAATCACCCATTCAAAAGCAGCTTCAAAGAGAAGCCTTACGCATGGCTTAGAAAAAGAGCAGAAATAAAGCCTGAAGCACTAGCTCAGGTAGTTTATTCCAGGCATAAAGAGCAGGAAAGCAAAAGATTGATGCATGGAGTTGGCAGCGGAAGAAAAGGGGAGAAAAACAAGACAGAAAGCCCTAACATCAAGGATAAGGATTAAGTACAAAAGCAGTGAGACTCTGATATTCCTGGATACATGATAGCATTAAAGCATAATACATCAGCCACCAACCACTCTCCTGAGAGAGCAGAAGGGGAGAACACACAATACTATTTGTACTATTCTACATATTCTTAGTTTTCTACCAACAATTAAATTACAACACGCTTGAACCAGTCCAGAAAGTCACACAAAAGTCCACATAATGCTGTTTCGGTGTACGAAGCCAGATGCACTCTGGTGATGTAATGCCACTGCTGAGATTCTTCCACCTGGAACGTCAAGGGGTTAACTTCTGTCACTCTGTAAGGGCTGACAAAGAATGGCTCAGTTCAACGAGACCAGTTACAGTTCTGTCGGTACACATATTCCCCTGGAGAGCTGTCCAGTAGGGGTCGCTGTTGTCCGCAGGAACAGCTAACATCACTGAAGTGCCAGTTCAATTTTGTGCTGCATCAGATCTTACATAACTTCTTACTCAGAATGTCCTTCACCCGCTCCACTAATCCATTTGCCTGAAGTCTACAAGCACAAACAAAAGAATGTTGTACCCCAACCCCGTAGTAAAAATATTTTTAAGCTGTTTCTTTAAGAATAAAGCAGTGCAGCATTAAAATAGTTATCTGCATCATACTTAACCGTCATTATGCCTGGACTTCATTACCATAATCCCCTAGGGAAATCCCTCTTCACCCACTTTACATCCTCGTAACTGAACATATAAAACTATGTTTTTAACCAGCAAAATAAATTTGTGCAAAGGTCAAAAGTGGTATACTAATATTTATACTTATTCCCCACACTTCAGTGACACTTCTTAAAATCATGACTGCACAATTCTTTCTCCAGGGAAAATGGATCAAATTACAGCTAAACTATACTTCCAAAAATTATAAAAATACATTTTGCAAGTCTCTAGACCTCCTGCACTTGAACCCAACCATCAAAGTGCAAAATCTTCAACTTTTAATTTTGATGCAAATACCCCCCCTACAAAAAAAATGGGTCAAATTTAAACCAAATTAAACAACTTTTATCAATAAAATTACATATTTGGGCTCACCAACATCCCCTCAACACTTTCTTATGCTTGAAACTTTGACATTTTAACTTTTAAAATCAGCAGGGGGCTTTTATCCATTTTAAACATGCAATGCCTCTTTAAGGCTGGCTTCCTACAAAAGCCTGCAGAGCTCCCGGGGAGATACAAAAATCAGGACAGTCAGCTCAAAACAGCCCCCTAACTAAATCAGGGACAGCTCTGAAACCATACCTGCACCCTAATTTCTCCTACAAGTATATTTTTCGGAAGCCTATACCCCTCCCTTGGAGCACTCTCGAAGCCTCAGGGCAGAGAGAGATAACTCAGTTTATTTTATTTATTTATTTATTTAACAATTCTTATATACTGCGCTATTTATCATCAGTACGGTTTACATCGAAACAATAAACACTTGGACATACCAATAGTCCTACGTTTATATAAAACAGGGATTTGAACATGGATTAACTGGGGAAACTATATACATTTGAGATTTAGCTACAGGTAGTTAACAGTTTGAGCTCCGATTTCATTTACACATCATATCCATGTGGCTGCTTCTGCTGGTTCCCTGCAGCTTTTTTTAACACCATTCTTACTGGTTTTAAAAGCCTGCACTATACCTCTATCACCCATAGAACCCCAGGCATTTATTAAAATACTTTTCTCTGGTTATCCCTATCTGGCATTAATAACAATATAACAATACACACACCAAATGAAAGTACAAGGAAATTTGAAGCTTACCTTATCCTGTAGACTATAGAGGATCCCTTGAACACACACGACATTCAGCCCTACCTTAAAGCACAAACTAAGCTACATGAAAAATCTGTGACTCATCCTAGCCAGGAAAGGGCTCCTCTCATACCCTTACTATGACGTCCTTCGTACATGCACTCAACACTAAGGAGGCAGGTTTCCCGGTCAGGGAATGAATGTACGGAACCAAGGGTCAGCTGGACTGTTGGCCAGACAGTTCCCGAAATGACATCTTCCTCCGTGCATAAGGGGAACCACTCAGGGAAGACATATCACGTCCCAATAAAAGAAACATCACAGAGAGGACTTACACTTCCCAACAAAATCTCACCTTATGCAGAACAAAATCTCTCCTTATACAGGACAACACGCTCTTACATGGTAATAACTATCTCACAGATTTTTCTTACCAAAGGATCTTTTATTATTCCCTATCTTACAGAAACAGAAAACTAAGAACAAAGGAAAACAGTCCAGTGGAATTACAGATCTTACCACCTCTCGCAGCAAACAGAGTCATTCTGTCTTATCTTAGATGCAGATTTCTAAACAATTACAAGTCAAAATGTCTGGTCCTGCCTGCATGATTCTGTCTTACTTCCTGACTCAACAGCGAGTATGACAGGCCTGGACACAAGAGAAACACTGTAATAGACATACACACACACACAAGACAAATTGCCATGCATACAAAACTCTCAGACACGACAATAGAAATACTGGGGCCATAGAGAACCCAGGGGATCCATACCCTACGCAGCCTCCACTGTGCAAGGAAATAAACTCATTGTGTATCTGGTCCTGTCACATTATATACCCTTGCTCAGGACCATTCTTACTATTGGGCCATTCTTCTCTAATTAGCTCATTCTTGTTCCAGCTGTCTGGGGCCCCACTTGTGTGAATTTATTCTACTCATGTCTGTACCCCTCTCCGTTGACCTTTCTTGGGGCCCATGTCTGCAATTATCACTCTGGGCCTTGTCAGATTTATATTGTTATCTGACCTCTGCCCCCTCACTCAGTTCTTTACCTGGTTTTCTTGCTTGGTTCTCTCCCACCACTCAGTTCCCAAGAAATATATTTCTTCAACTCCCAGTAATCTGACAACTATACTGGGGGGGGGGGGGGGGGGGGGGAGGGTCATATGTACTTCTTCATGCTAATTTGGCATGTTTATCTCTCATGATTGCCTTTCTACCCTCTCTCTGTCCCCCATTTACTGATAAGTGTGTTTTCACATCTTTTCTATATGATGTCACATATCTCTCAAAGCTACACGTACGCACCTTAGTACAAATGCCAGCATTTAGACATTTGGCTGATTTTTTTGTGTGTTACTGTGTTAACTCTTTCTCCGCTGGCTCTCACAGTGTGCACTAGATGGCTGAGGGGAGATATGATAGAGGTCTTTAGATTAATTAATGGTGTGGAACGGGTAAACGTAGATTGATTGTTTATGTCATCAGAATATAGAAAGACTAGCTACAGGGTAAAGCTACAGGGTAAACTATTTAAGACTAATACAAGAAAATATTTTTTCACTCAACGTGTAATCAAACTGGAATTTGTTACCGGAGGATGTAGTAAAGGCTGTTAGTGTAGCTGGGTTTAAAAAAGGTTTGGACAAGTTCCTGGAGGAAATGTCCATAAACCATTATTAAGAAGGGACCCAGGATATCAATGCTTGACCCGCGAAACCATATACCTCAGAATGAGCGAATACCATGCCAAACTCCTTCTCCACTCTCTAAACACACCTAGAGACCTTTTCAGCTTAGCAAAATCCCTAACTAAGGAACCTTCACCTACCCAACTCAATCCTATTTCCCCCCAGTCATATGCTGACTACCTCCAATCCAAAACTTCCATAACCGACACAGTTTCAGTTATCACTCCCTGCTACGCTCACACCTCACTTCCACCTATCACAATGTCATCAACACCTCTACAGCTCCAAGTGACCCCTGCCCAGCATACTGGGTCAGAACTCTGCAAGTTGAACTTAGTCCAATTCTAATCAACATCATTGGACTTTCCTTTGCAACAGACTCTTTCCCCGCATTCCTCAAACAAACATCAATAAGACCAATTCTGAAGAATAACAGACTTGACCCACTAAAGACTGACTCCTACAGCCCAATCTCAAGTATACCTCTATTAGCCAAGATAATAGAGAAGGTTGTCCAGCGGCAGATTCAACACCTCTCGACCCCTGTCAACACGGATTCAGGGAGTCTCACAGCGTAGAAACTCTCCTCACCACCCTAACCAACGCTTTGAATAGAGGATTGGACAAGGTTGAAAATGGCTTCGCTCTCATTTTCCTAGATATCTCCGCTGCCTTTGACTCCGTTAATCACAATCAACTTCTCACTCGTCTCCAGGAGAAGGGCATCTGTGGCCTTGCCTGGGAATGGTGTAGGTCTTATCTATCGGATCGTTGGCAGCATGTCAGAGTTGGTTCCACCACATCTGCACCTTTCCACCAACATCAAGGTGTTCCGCAGGGCTCCTCTTTATCCGCGCTGCTGTTCAATGTCTACATGCAGCCGATATGTGACATCATACGCTCCTTCAATATCTCCACTCTAATCTATGCAGATGACGTCCTGCTGTTTACGCCATTCAAAATCAAACAACCAGACTTCTCCAACCTTATCAATTGTTTCAACGCCATCACTGACTGGTTATTATCTCAAAATCTCCGCATAAACTTCAAGAAGACTGAAGTTCTGTTCATATCAAGGAACAAAGATTTCTCCCCTCCATCCTCCCTAAGAGTAAGAGATGCGGAACTCCCTAGTAAACCCTCCATTCGCTACCTAGGGATTACTCTGGACCAGCATTTCGACTTTAAGGAGCACATATGAAACACCACCAGATCTGTCTACAATAAAATTAGAACACTAAGGCACCTCAGGCCCATGTTACCTCATAATGACTTCCGGACCATTTTCCGGGCCTTCATTCTACCACACTTTGATTACGCAAATGTTGCCCTGTATGGACTCCCCAAGAACACCCTTAATCCGCTGCAACTCGCTATGAATGCGGCTGCACGTGTTCTCTGTGGTTTAGCAAGATCAGACCATATCACCCCGATACTTAAGGAACTCCACTGGCTACCAATTCATTGCAGGTTAACATACAAAATCCTTCTCATCATCTTCAAGATCATCAATAACCTAGCCCCCACGACACTCAGTGACCTTATCACCCTCACCCCGAAAAACAGAATCAGAAGGTCAGCAACTGACAACACCTTGATCATCCCCAAAGAGTCCATCAAGTGCACCCAGACAACCAAGAAAAGAACCTTCGCCTTCTATGCCCCAAAATGCTGGAACAAACTTCCACCAGAAATTAGATCCATCAAAGACCTTATTCAGTTCCGTAAGGCAATCAACCCCACTTGGTTTGCAGCTTGTCGTGCTGTGAGGGCTTGTGTGCATCAGTGATGCTGAGAGCTAAACTATTGGTAGTTTAACTACTGGCAGGGTCTCCCAAGATGGACAGGTCTCAGCTGAGATGCCAGACCAAGACAAACCACCCATCTGGGCAGCAGCAGAATGGGATAGTGTTGATGGCGGAGGATCACATTTCTGTGACAATGGCAACAACACCAAACTTAAACTGCGTGGAAGAAAGGCCCGGCAATCTACTTCTGTATCTTGCCATGAAAACCCAATGGATAGTTACAACAAAACAAATTGTGCTGTAGTGCTGGAAGATGAGATCCCCAGGTTGGAAGGCACTCAACTAGATACTGGGGAAGAGTTGAAGACTTTCCAGAGTAAAGCCAGCATTTATGATGTGGTTGGATCAAAGCCCTCGGGACATCTGACTGCTGATGTAGCTGCGCATGAAATGAGAGTCAGAAGCTGTAAAGATGTCTTACACATTGGAACATGGAACGTACGAAGCATGAACCAAGGGAAGTTGGAGGTGGTCAAGAATGAAATGGAACGTGTACAACTTGATCTGTTGGGTGTCAGCGAACTGAAATGGACTGGCACCGGGCACTTTGCATCAGATGATCACATGATCTACTATGCTGGAAATGAAAGACAAAGAAGAAATGGTGTTGCATTTATAATAAAGAAGAAACTTGCAAGAACTGTAATGAAATACAATGTAGTCAGCGAACGCTTAATCTCTGTTTGTCTACGAGGAATGCCTATCAACACAACTATAATTCAAGTATATGCCCCAACAACAGCTGCAGAAGAGAATGAAATTGAAGAGTTCTATGAACAAGTACAACTGAAATTGACAGAACATGCAAACAGGATATCCTGATAGTCATGGGTGATTGGAACGCAAAGGTTGGCAACAAAGAAGAAGACAAAGTAGTTGGAAAATATGGACTTGGCAACAGAAATGAAGCTGGAGAAAGACTGATAGAATTCTGCAAGACCAACGATCTATTTATCTCAAACACCTTCTTCCAGCAACACAAGCGGCGACTGTACACATGGACTTCACCCAATGGATTGTATAAAAATCAAATTGACTACATCTGTGGAAGTCAACGATGGAAAAGCTCTATAACATCAACAAAGACAAAACCTGGAGCTGACTGTGGTACAGATCATCAACTACTAGTATGCAAACTCAAGCTAAAGCTGAAAAAGAGCAAACCACTCATGAATGCAGCAAAATATGACCTTGAGAATATACCACTGGAATTTAAAGACTGCCTGCAAAATCAATTTACTGCTTTAGATATAAATGATAGAGTTCCAGAAGAGTTATGGAATGACATCAAGAAGGTTGTGTTGGAAGAAAGCGAGAAGTCTCTACAAAAGGTAAAAAAGAAAAAACGGCCAAAATGGATGACAGAAGAAACTCTGAAAATTGCCCAGAAACGCAGAGAAGCTAAAGCCAGAGGAGAAAGAAAGACAATCACAGAACTCAACAGAGATTTCCAACGTGCAGCAAGACAGGACAAGGAAAAGTACTACAATGACGCATGCAAGGAAATAGAAGCAGAAACTATTAGAGGAAGAACAAGATCAGCTTTCCTAAAGCTACGAGAGTTAAAGAAAAAGTTCCAGCCTCAAACTGGAATGTTACAAGATGCTCAAGGTTCTATGTTGAATGATGCTGAGAAGATCAAGAAAAGATGGAAGGAATATACAGAGTTTTTATATGATAAAGATCAAGTGGACAACAGCCGTTTCAACCTGTACCTTATGATCTGGAACCATTGGTGATGAAAGAAGAAGTTGAAGCAGCATTGAAAGCCTTATCAAAGAACAAAGCACCAGGCATTGATTGCATTCCCATAGAAGTATTACAGCAATCTGATGCAGCTGTTACCGTACTTACAAGGCTCTGCCAAGAAATATGGAAGACAGCATCATGGCCAACTGACTGGAAAAGATCTGTGTTTATACCAATACTAAAGAAAGGTGATCCAACTGACTGTGGAAATTATCGCACAATCGCTCTGATCCCACATGCCAGCAAGATTCTACTGAAGATTATTCAAAAGAGACTACAATCATACCTGGAACAAGAACTACCTGAAGTGCAAGCAGGGTTCAGAAAAGGGCGAGGAGCGAGAGACATCATTGCGGATGTGAGATGGATCCTTGAAAAGACTAAAGAATACCAAAAGGATATCTATTTGTGCTTTATCGACTATAGCAAAGCTTTTGACTGTGTAAACCATGAGAAACTCTGGGTCACATTAAGAAGCATGGGTATACCAGAACACCTGATCGTTCTCTTGCACAATCTGTACATTGATCAAGAAGCAACAGTTCGAACGGAACAAGGAGAAACAGAATGGTTTAAAATAAGCAAAGGTGTAAGACAAGGCTGCATACTTTCCCCCTACCTGTTTAATTTATATGCAGAACAAATCATCAGAGAAGCAGGATTGTATGAAGACAACAGAGGTGTGAAGATTGGTGGAAGACTCATCAACAACCTTCGCTATGCTGATGATACCACATTACTGGCGGAAAGTGAAGATGATCTGAAACATTTGCTTCTCACAATCAAAGAACATAGTCTCAAAATGGGCCTGCACCTTAATGTAAAGAAGACAAAGATCATGACAACTGGCATAATCAACAGGTTCATCGTCGAAGGAGAAGAAATTGAAATTGTGAATAACTTTAACCTACTTGGATCAACTATCAATAAAGAAGCAACAAGCAATCAAGAAATCAGACGACGCATTGCTCTTGGCAGAATGGCTATGAAAGACCTAGATAAGATTCTCAAGAGCAGAGATGTCTCTCTCCATACAAAGATTCGACTTGTTCAAGCCATGGTATTTTCAATAACATCATATGGATGTGAAAGCTGGACAGTGAAAAAGATAGACAGGAAGAAAATTGATGCCTTTGAATTATGGTGCTGGCGGCGAATACTGTGTACACCATGGACTGCCCGAAGAACAAACCAGTCTGTACTAGAGGAGATCAAACCTAAGCTTTCTTTAGAAGCTCAGATGACAAGACTTCGACTTTCATACTTTGGACACATCATGCGGAGAGAGAAATCATTAGAGAAAGACATCATGCTTGGCAAGATAGAAGGTCAGCGCAAAAGAGGAAGGCCAGCAATGAGATGGATCGATACAATAACAGCAGCTACGGGTACCAGTCTGTCAACAATGAGCCGCCTGACTGAAGACCGAACACAATTTAGGATAGCTATCCAGAGGGTCGCCATGAGTCGACTCCGACTCGACGGCACTTAACAACAACAAGGCAATCAAACACCACATTTTCCTACTTCACTTTGCTCAAGCATCCACCCCACCTCTGCTCACCCACACACCAATGTCCACAAACCTTTCATGCTCTACATAAATAACCCTGTCACAAGTATTTTGAGCTTGCCTTAGTCCTCCTTGTATATACAAACCTAATCTAATTGTATTTTGTACATATGTTTATAGTTACCCTGTTGCTCCAAGTTTAAACTTCTGTTACAATGTAAGCTCCAAGTTTAAACTTCTGTTACAATGTAAGCACAGAACAGTCTTCTGACTGTGCACCCTTGTTATATGTGAACCCCACTGATAACAAATAGCGCGGTATATAAAAGTTGTTAAATAAATAAATAAAAGAGTTTTGGTACATTTTTAAAACAAAGTTACATTCTGGTGCTTTAGTAGAAATATTTTCTTTAGTGGGGTAGGTTTAAAACTCTGCTTTGGTAACTTTCTCAGCTCTTGGGAGCTGCTGGCACCTAATCAGGTGTTAGTTCCCTCCCTACCCCCCTACCCCCACAACTCCTACCCACCCCTAGTGAGCAGTCTTGTTTTATAGGGCATCTCCCCATATAACAAAGCATAGGGACTTGGAACAGCACATTTTGAATATAATTAAAGAGATATAACTGCTTTTTCTCTGAAAGGACAGCTGGGAAACCGGCTGGTACTTTGGTATATCTCTCTCTTTTGCTTTAACAGATTCCTAAGCTCCATAAACAGAACAATGGCTGGGAAAAATCGTATCGCTAAAGCTGCCTCCGTTAAAGCTTCTGCCTCTCTCCAGACAGAGGTCCCAAAGCCAGTTGAAGGACTGGTTCCATGTGCAGGCTGCCTGCATGCTGAAGCTCTCAGGAAACAAGTGGAGGAACTCAGAGAGGAGGTGGCGAGGCTGAGGAGCATTCAAGACAGTGAGAAGTACATTGATGAGATGCTTCTTGCAGCAACCAAACTCTCCAGCAGAGGGGAAGATGGGTGCCTACAGAATGATGAAGGTTGGACACAAGTCACCAGGGCCTGCAGAATCACCAATCCAACTTCTACAGCCCTTGAATTGAAAAACCATTATGCAGCTCTGGAAGTGGAGGAGGTGAAAGCATCCCTGAAAAGGGAAGTACCTCAAAGTTGCAGAATCAGTGACCATAAGGAAGCGAAGGGTAGTGGTGGTTGGTGACTCTCTTCTGAGGGGTACTGAGGCATCCATCTGCCGACCAGACTTGATGTCCAGAGAGGTATGCTGTCTGCCTGGTGCCAAAATCCAAGATGTTAGGGAGAGTTTGTCGAGACTCATCAAGCCCACTGACTATTTCCCAATGTTGCTAATCCATGTTGGAACAAATGATACTGCCAGGTATCCCTCTGAGCATATCAAAATTGACTTCATTGCTCTGGGACAGGGTGAAGCAGTTAGGTGCACAGGTGGTGTTCTCTTCAATCCTCCCTGTTGAGGGTAAAGGCCAAGGCAGAGAGGCTCACATCCTGGAGATAAATGCATGAGAGCATTTTGGTTTCCTGGACCATGGGATGCTGTTCTAAGGTTTGCAGAGTAGAGATGGCATCCATCTGTCCAAGAAAAGTTGACGCGTCTTCAGTAGTAGACTGGCTAATATACTGAAGCGGGCTTTAAACTAGATTCATTGGGGATGGGTGAAGAAAGCCCCCAGGAAAGTGAAAGCCCACAGGTAAGTGATACATTAAATACTTTTATGGAAATGGGTAAAAGGGGTAACATATGAAAAGCAGTGTGTATAAATGCCTATAGCATGGGAAATAGGATCCCAGATGTTGAGGCTTTAATGGAAGAGGCGGACTTGGATTTAGTGGCAGTAACAGAGACATGGTTCATGGACATCCATGACTGGAATGTAACTATACCAGGCTATACTTTGTTCAGAAAGGATAGGGTAGGAAGAAGAGGAGGAGGAGTGGCACTATATGTAAAAAATAATATTAAAGCTATGGAACTACAGGGCTTAAAGGGAGAAGGGAGGCACTGTGGGTTAAACTAGAAAGAGGAAAAGAGAAATCTATTTGCATTGGCGTGATATACAGACCTCCCTCACAAGAGGACGAGGTGGACAGAGAGTTAATTGAAGACATGCACACAGCATTGCTAGGAAAGGGGAAGTGCTACTGATATGGGATTTCAATATGCCAGATGTTGGTTGGCACATTTCTGCTGCAGTATCATCTAGAAATAAAGAGATCCTGGATTCTCTACAGGGAGACCTATTCAGGCAATTGGTAACAGACCCCACATGTCAAGGGGCCATACTGGACTTGGTGCTTACCAATGGTGAAAGTTTCTGATGTTATAGTGGCAGATCATTTTGCATCCAATGATCACCAGATGGTGTGATTCAGTATTAGGACTAGCTAGAGCTGTTAGAATCCATTCAAAGTGAGGGTCTTAGACTTTAGGAAAACTAACTTTGCCAAGATGGGCCAATACCTCAGGGAGTAGTTAGTGGGATGGGAACAGCTGGGGGATGTAGAAAAACAGTGGGTAAAACTGAAAGAGGATATTTTAAGGGCAACCAACATTTTTGTTAAAATGGTAAGTAAAGGTAAAAGGAAAAGGAGACTGCCATGGCTTTCGAAAGAAGTAGCTGAAAAGGTGAAGAAAAAGAGGGAGGCCTCCATGAAATACAAGAGATCACAGAGAGAGGAAGACAGGCATCTATATTTGGAAAAACTTAGAGAAGCTAGCAAAGTAGTCAGGAAAGCAAAGATTCAAAAAGAGGAGGAAATAGCCAATGCAATAAAATGGGGGGATAAGACATTTTTCAGATATGTTAGTGAGAAGAGGAAGGGTAAAAGTGGTATTGTCAGACTCAAGGGTGAAGGGGAGCAATATGTAGAAGCTGATGAGGATAAAGCGGAATTGCTTAACAAATATTTCTTATCTCCAGGAAAAGCAGGAATGTAGTCATCACATATGGGTATCGTCAGTACCGATGGAGCCTGTGCGGGAACGTTCCCCAGCATCCACTTAGAATGCTTTTGGGAGCATCCCACAGCGCCTGTGTGCTGCCTTCCCGCCTTTCCCAACTGCCTCTCTCCAGTTCTTCTTTTTCTGCGGAGCCAGCAGGTCGTGTTCCTGTCACCGCAGAATTTCTTTATTTCTTTATTTCTTTTTGTGGTCGCGTCTGCCTTCTTCGACGCTCTACCGGTACCGCCGGTCTTTCTTTTCCTATTTCTAAAAAAAAAAAAAAAATTATTTTTCTATTTTCTTCAGGTGCACCCGCCTTTTTGGGCCTTAGGCCTTAGGCCCAAAAACTTCCTTAACATGGAAAAACCTGCCTCAGGTTTTAAAAAGTGCACCAAGTGTGGCAGTATCATTTGAATGGTGTTTAAAATGTTTAGGTCCTGACCACTCCATCACGGATTGTGTGTCCTGTGCCATGATGTCTCAAAGAGGTCGGCAGAACCGAGCTGCCAAGCTCAGTACCCTGTTTCCCTCTGATGCAGCTTCGGTGACATCGACGTCTTCCAGGGCTTCTTCTTCCTCCCGTGGGTCTCAGGTAACTAAACATAAATCCAGCCGGTCCTCGAAGGGTAGATCTCCTTCTAAGCATCGAGATGCCTCTGGCGTTGCCCTCGAGGATTCTGCACCGGCAAAATTACCCCGGCGGGAGGCTTCGGCTTTCAAAGCATTATCGGGGTTCCAGGATGTTCTAGATGGCTCGGCCTCGACAGATCTCCTGGTACCATGCTCTGGGGTACCGGTACCGACTTCCAGAACAAGTCGCCTCATTTTGTCCCTCCAGTGGTGGAGGTCCACTCAAAATCTGTTGCCTGGGTGCCCCTTCCAACAACCCTTACCCTAAGCAACTCTCACAACAGATGCTTCTCCAAAGGGTTGGGGAGCTCATTTGCAAGACGTCTTCACCCAGGGCACCTGGTCTCCACAAGAGAGTTGTCTACATATCAATCTCTTGGAACTCAGAGCAATCTTCCTGGCTCTGCGAGTGTTCCACTCCCTGTTCAACTACAAGACAGTCCTCATTCACATGGACAACCAGGTAGCCATGTTCTATGTGAACAAGCAGGGAGGAACGGGCTCTCTGTCGCTGTACAACAAAGCTTTGCGATTATGGGCCCTCGCCAGAGAGCATCAGATTCATCTGCTGGCAATATATCTTCCAGGCATTCAAAACTCTTGGGCAGACAGACTCAGTCGAGTTCTCCTTCCACATGAGTGGTCTCTGCATGCAGACCAGGTGACCAGGATATTTCAACTTTGGGGAACTCTGGACATAGACCTCTTTGCAAGTCCGTGGAATGCCAAACTTCCCCGGTTCTGTTCCAGAATTCCAGCTCAGGGAGCTCACGCCAAGGATGCTTTCCTCCTTTACTGGGGTCAAGACTTGCTGTATGCCTTTCCACCCATTCCCCTAATTCCCAAAGCCCTCTTCAAGCTTCAGAGAGACAGAGGCCACATGATCCTCATAGCACCACATTGGCCACGGCAAGTGTGGTACACTCTACTTCTACATCTCTCTCAAGCTGGAGTTAGGGTCTGCTCCAGATCTCCTATCTCAGGAGAACGGGATGTTATGGCATCCCAATCCCCAGTCCCTGCATCTCAGGGCTTGGTTGCTGAAGGCCTAGATCTCCAAGATCTTCATCTTTCTCAGCAAGTGAAAGATGTTCTTTATGCTTCCAGAAAACCTTCCACTAGACGTTCTTATGCTTTCAAGTGGAAAAGGTTTACTATTTGGTGTTCAGAAAAGGGTCTTAACCCCCTTGCTATACCTCTGGAATCCTTACTGGAGTATCTCCTCCATTTGTCTAATGCAGGCCTTAAGACAAATTCAGTAAGAGTCCATTTGAGTGCTATTGCAGCTTCTCTTAAACCTCTAAATGGACAACCTATTTCCTCTCATCCTCTTATAGCAAGATTCATGAGAGGCCTCCTTCTAACTAAGCCTCCCATTAGACCACCTCCGGTGGCATGGGACTTGAACCTGGTTCTTGGGCAGCTCATGAAGCCACCTTTCAAACCCTTACCTACCACCTCCTTGAAATTCCTTTCTTGGAAGGTTATCTTACTCATTGCAATCACATCAGCACGCTGCATTAGTGAATTGCAAGCACTAGTAGGTAATCCACCTTATACAAGGTTCCATCATGACAACGTAGTCCTTAGGACTCATCCACATTTTATGCCTAAGGTAGTCTCACCTTTTCATCTCAACCAAGAGGTCTACCTACCTGTCTTTTTTCCAGGACCTCATGCATCAAATGCAGAGAGGAATCTTCATACCTTGGACTGTAAAAGAGCTCAAGCTTTTTACTTACAAAGGACACAGCAACATAGAAAGTCCTCTCAACTCTTTGTTGCTTTTGATCCTTCTCATTTGGGACTTCCAGTCTCCAAGAGAACACTATCTAACTGGATTGCTCAGTGTATTTCTTTCACCTATCAGAGCAAGAACCTTTCTCTGGAGGGCCATGTCACAGCTCACAATGTGAGAGCCATGGCAGCCTCAATGGCTCATCTGAACTCTGTGTCTATTGACGACATCTGTCGAGCAGCCACTTGGGCCTCGGTTCATACCTTCACAGCCCATTACTGCTTGGACAAGGACTCCCGCCGGGATTCCTTGTTTGGTCAGGCTGCTCTCAAACACCTGTTCCATACCTAATCAACTCCTACCCACCATCCCTGGTAGGATGCCAGAGATCCATGGGGGGAAGTGTAGCCCTTTTCAGGGACACACAACTTCTGGGATCTCTCCCTGGCACCTAAAGCTAGGGAGTCCCCATTTGTGATGACTACATTCCTGCTTGTTCCTGGAGATAACATAGTTACTCACCTGTAACAGGTGATCTCCGGGAACAGCAGGAATTTAGCCCTCACAACCCACCCACCTCCCCTAGGAGTTGTATCTCTCTATCTCTCTTTTCCTTTCCCTCGCTCTCTCTTTTTGTCTCAGCTCTAAAACTCAACTGGAGAGAGGCAGTTGGGAAAGGTGGGAAGGCAGCATGCAGGCGCTGTGGGATGCTCCCAAAAGCGTTCTAATTGGACGCTGGGGAGCGTTCCCGCACAGGCTCCGTCGGTACCGACGATACCCATATGTGAGGACTAAATTCCTGCTGTTTCCGGAGATCACCTGTTACAGGTGAGTAACTATGCTTTCTGTGTTCACAGATGAAGAACCAGGAACAGGACCTCAGAAAACACCCACAAACAGGAACAGAAGCGAGGGGTATATTGAACAATTTTCAGAAGACTGTGTTCGTGAAAAACGAGCTAAACTAAAAGTAGACAAAGTGATGGGACTGGATGGGATACACCCTAGAATACTGAGGGAACATGGGGACATTCTAGCAGCTCTACTGACTGACCTTTTCAATGCCTCATTGGAGTCGGGAGTGGTGCCAAAGGACTGGAGAGAGGCTCATGTGGTGCCTTTACACAAAAGCGGAAGTAAGGATGTGGTTGAAAACTACAGCCTGTTAGTTTAACTTCGGTGGTGAGTAAATTATTGGAAACGCTGCTGAAAGAGAAAATAGTGAGGTTTCTAGAGTCCAGCGGATTACAGGATCGGAGGCAGCATGGATTCACCAGAGGCAGGTATTGTCAGACAAATCTGATTGATTTCTTTGACTGGGTGACCAGGGATTTGGGCCATGGGAGAGCCCTAGATGTGGTGTATTTAGATTTCAGTAAAGCCTTTGACACTGTTCCTCACAGGCAACTTATAAACAAACTGAGCACCCTAGGGATGGCCCCTAATGTTACTGCCTGGGTTAGAAATTGGTTGTGTGGAAGGCGACAAAGAGTACAGGTAAATGGAGCTCACTCTAAGGAGAAGGAAGTTACCAGTGGTGTGCCCCAGGGATCTGTCCTTGGTCCGATTCTTTTTAACATCTTTTTTAGTGATATAGCGGAAGGGCTGTCAGATAAGATTTGCTTCTTTGTGGATGATACCAAAATCTGCAATAGAGTAGACATCCAGGAAGGTGTAGATAACATGAGGAGAAATCTAGCTAAGCTTGAAGAATGGTCTAGAATTTGGCAGATGGGATTTAATGTTAAAAAATGTAATTTCATGCATTTGGGCTGCAGCAGTCCAAGGGAGTAATATAATATAGGGGGTGAAGTACTTTTGTCCACTAAAGAAGAGCAGGACCTAGGCGTTGTTGTTTCTGATGATCTTAAAGTAGCTAAACGTATAGAAAAGGTGACCGCAAAAGCTGGAAGGATGCTTGGGTGCATACGGAGAGGAATGGCTAGCAGAAAAAGGAGGTGATAATGCCTCTGTATAAGTCTTTGTTGCAACCTCATTTGAAGTATAGTGTGCAATTCTGGAGACCGCACCTTCAAAAGGATATAAACAGGATGGATTCAGTACAGAGGGTGGCTACTAAAATGGTTAGTGGTCTTCATTATAAAGCATACGAGGACAGAATTAAGGATCTTAATATGTACACCTTAGAGGAAAGGCGGGATAGAGGTGATATGACTGAGATGTTTAAATACCTCCATGGCATAAATATTCAGGGAGAGAGCCTCTTTCAATTGAAAGCAAGTTCTGCTACGAGGGGACATGGGATGAGGGTGAAGGGGGATAGATTCAGGAGTGATATGCGGAAATATTTCTTTACGGAAAGAGTAGTGGATCCGTGGAATAGTCTCCCAGTGGAGGTGGTAGAGATGAGGACAGTAACTGAATTCAAAAAAGCATGGGACAAACACAGAGGATCTCTAAAGGAAAAAAGGGGACTGTTGTAGTTTTTGATATGGAAGGACAGACTAGATAGAGCATGTGGTCTTTTTCTGTCATCATTTTTCTATGTTTCTATATTTATGTGACACCTTCAAAGTGCATTCTGAATGGGTGATTTTTTAATAACTTCCTGAAGTCCTTAATGTCTGCGGTAGTTCTAATTTTTACGGCTTATAAGTTCCATAATGCTAGAGCATATAAGGAGAATGATCATAAACAGGCTGATTGGTTGAATTTAACGAAGTCCAGGGGAGGGGCGAGGAGGTGCTCTGCAGTTGCCCTGGTTAGCAACTGGTGCCGCCCCCAGAATGCCCACAACACACCCCAATGCTACATGGGTAGCATCTGGGCATGTAGCAGTGTTAATCGGGGATATTCAGTGGCACTGACTGTGTTAGTGCCGCTGAATATCCCTCTCAGTGGAATTTAGAAACATAGAAACACGATGACAGAAAAAGACCACATGGCCTATTTAGTTTGCCCTTCCAAATCAACTATTACGATAGTCCCTTTTTTTCCTTTTGAGATACTCTGTGTTTGTCCCATGCTTTTTTGAATTTAGACACTGTCCTCATCTCCACCACCTCCACTGGGAGACCATTCCATGCATCTACCACCCTTTCTGTAAAGACATATTTCCGCATATTACTCCTGAGTCTATCCCCTTTCACCCGCTTCCTAGCTATGTCCCCTTGTAGCAGAGCTTGTTCTCAATAGAAAGAGGCTCTCCCCCTGTGCATTTATGCCACAGAGTTATTAAACGTCTCTATCATATCTCCTCTATCCTGCCTTTCCTCTAATATATATGCATTAAAATCCATAAGTCTATGCTCATATGCTTTGTAATGGAGACCACTAACCATTTTAGTAGCCAACCTCTGCACTGACTCAAACCTGTTTACATCCTTTTGAAATTGTTGTCTCCAGAATTGCATACGATACTCCAAATGAGGTTGCACCAAAGACTTATACAGAGGCAGTGTCACCTCCTTTTTTCTGCTGGCCATTCCTCTCCCTATGCACCCAAGCATCCTTCTAGTTTTCACCGTCTCCTTTTCTACCTGTTTAGCTACTTTAAGATCATCAGACACAATCACACCCAGGTCCCATTGCTGATCACTGGGGTCTGTAAGCACATGCTGCATACTGACACAAGGGACCCAGTGCTGGCTGCTGCAGCTGATGCCACCACAGTTGCTGCTGCCTTCCTGTTTTTGAAGATTAGGCCCTAAATGTATAGTGTGTATTTTTGTGACCTTCTACATGTGAAGGCACATTTTTGATAGTACCTGAAGACTGGATTTGAGATATCAAGGTCATAAAGTTTACAAATCTGTGATTATTTCAGAGAGGACACTTCTAAACATAGAGCCTTTTCTAAAATTTTAATAAGGAGGTGCAGGAGCACATGAGAATTGTTATCTATGTGCAGCGGGAAGAGCCTTTTTACAAAATATTGTCAGAGGAATCTTGGCAACTTACACATGCAAGTGGCAGCAGCTCACAGCCTTGGTTAGGCTCCTATAATGAAATTGCAGATGTACTATTAGTAATTTCTAACCTATCATTAAAATAATCTATGGTACTGGAAGACTATGGCATATGGCCAATGTAATGCCAATTTTTAAAAAGGCTCCAGGGGCAGTGTAGGAAACTATTGAACAGTAAGTCTGACATTAGTGATGGGCAAAATGGTATAACACAATTCTAAAGAACAAAATTACTGCTGACTTCTTACTTAGGTGAATGGAGCATGGGAAGGGGCTTGGAGACCTGTTATTTTGATTTCATCAATATCTTGAAGGATTTGTCATTCAAAGTGGTGCGTCTAGTGCCCATTTGTTTAGCCCGGCATAATTCTCAGTTGCAGGCCCTATCCTGTAAAGAGCCAGGGATCATTGTGTTCATGGGACTGACTATGACTGTGGTGCACTGATTCACTGGAACCTTTGCTGTGTTTGTGTTCTGGAAAAGGGGAAGCCACGCCCGTCACTGTTGCTGCCAGAGGCACGGTGTTTTGGGGCTAACCTCCAATTGGAAGCAGGGGTAACTGAACTGCTCCTTGAACTGCTGTAACGTTTGGAAGGCAACTCTTTGGGGTATGTTTACTAAACGGTGCTAACAGCACAGCTGCGACGTTATCGCGCGATATGTGATGTTATCGTGCGATAATGGCGCATTACCATGTGAGAACATCACGTATCGCGCAATAACGTCTGCTGTGGTGGTAAGGTGCACCGAGGGTGGAGCAAGGCCCCACCAAAGTGCAGAGGAAGGCTCCCCAGGGGCGGAGAGAAAGGGTCAATGGGCAGAGAGTGGGCGTGGAGTGGCTCCTTGCACACTAATGCCGTGAAATGAAGCTCAGAAAATTAGCGTCAGTGAAAACCTGGCGCTAGGCACATTTGCAGGTCAGAGAAACCATTTCAGTCAGCAATGTACAGCAAAGGCAGGGAAACCCAAAAACGTGATAGTAGTGATACATATGCAGGAGCCAAAAAAGCAAAGAAACAGATAAAATGACCAGAACCGCATTTGAAATCCCAATAACCAAGCTGGCCAATAGTGATATTAATGAGAAACAGAAAGCAATGCTACTATCAAAGCATAAAAAAGAATATATCATTTTTGGAAGGGTCTATTCTCAGTCCCCCTACAAAGTGAATGATCCCACATTGAAATACCAATGATCAGGGTGTTTGTCGTTTATATTGGGCAGGTTTGTTATGGCATGCAAATGTGCAGAAACAGCAGAGTGGGCACGTAGGACAGAGCAACTGTACTGATGCTGGAAATGGGATACAGAGGGCTGCAGGCGGCACATGCTGTGGTCCCGCTGGGGCACATTGCGGACTAGGCAGATGCCTAGGTGGCACATAGGAATGCCGAAACTGTAAAGCAGCAAGACAGCAACTGACAAGGATCCAACATGGGCATGAGTGTGTTCCCCACAGTGTCCCAGGGGATATTACCCAGCAGGTACCCCCAAGGGCACAGAACATTGGCAGGCGTTGCCGGGGGGAAGCGCGCATGTCCATGTAGGCAGCCCTACCCGAGAACCCACACCATAGGCAGCTGCCTACCAGCATACTGGATGGCCTGGGACTGCGCACCACCAGCACCACTGGCATAATGGCATGGCAGCATGGTGGTGGAGGGGGAAGTGTCATCTGCCCACAGCAGACCATGGCCTAGCCCCATTTAGGTGGGTGCCATGCAATATAAACAGACAAGGTCTGTCTGATGAACAGTCATGGTATCCCCAGGGAATGAGCTGTCCCTGTGGTAACAGTGTGGTGCAGTACATACAGCCAGTGTGTTCAAGAACAGACGGTCACAAGTTCAAGTCCCAACTGTGGCTCCTGCCAACTCTTTCCCCATATTTTACCCAGTACTAAACTGTGGTAATAAAGATGGAACCTTTATTGCAGATAAAATAAACATGCCTGAAATGCCTATATTTTCCCCTACAGAGCACAGACACCATAAACATGTGCAATCCCTAGAGCAGAGTTTCCTAACTGCAGTCCTGGAGGGCCAAACACCATTCAGCTTTCATGCTATTCCTAATAAATATGCCTGTGCTGCATTAGTATGCACCGCCCCATTGTATGCAAATGTATCTCATGCATATTCATTAGGGACAGCATGAAAACCTGAACCGTGTTTGACCTACCAGGACCGGAGTTGAGAACCTCTGCCCTAGAGCAGCGGCCAACAGGGGCACAACACCCACAGCACACGGCTCCACTATCCAAAGCCTCATGGAGAGTCAGGCTGTTGGGCCCTGCGTGCAGCAGCATCTCCCAATACTAGCACTTGCATACCTTAGCAATGCCGCCCTAAACTTGGGAATACATTACACATATTTCAAAAGGTTGCTATGATTAATGGCAGATATCAGTTCCTAAGTTAAGCACAATTTGCTGATAAAGCTGCATCATAGCAACCTTTCTGATATCTGTGGAGTGTGTTTCAGTTTTGGTTTCTGACAGTGTTTACCACCCTGGGGAGTGACCCCAACAGTATTGCATACCATAGCCATGCCTGCACTGTGCCCAGGACTGGTGTGGTGGCCAGGGCTGCCAAAAGCCTCTATATTTGCACAATGCTGGCATAGATGTGGGAGTGTGTGTCTGTCTATCCAGTGTGTTGTGGCTGCCTACACCTTACTCATCCCACACTGCTTGCACTGTTTCCAGTGTTAGCCTGCCAATGTGCATAATGAGGAGCAAGGTACTGTGGGTATGGCCCGGACAGGATGCATCTACACAGGGCATAGGGCAATGGTTGGGACATTGTAGTGCCCGGCCACCACCTGCATGGATAGTGTGGCCACAGCATGTCCTGCTGGGAGGTCACTCTCACCCTGACTGAGCAGTGACCACGGCATGGCTAGGTTCCCCCATAGTGCTATATAGTATTACTTTCTTTCAGGTGATATTTTTGGCTTCTCTTTTTTGTGGCCCAATCACTGACTTATCTGCTTGGTGTGTGTGCTCACATCCCAGTTTTGGGTGCACACATCTCCTCCAGGAACATGCACTATGGACTAACTAGCAGACTGTCTGCAGTTAGCATGTGTATGGTTGGAACACCTTGCAGGGTGCAGCGGCTGGAGACTCACTGTGCTTGCTGCTGGAGAATGTCAGATAGTGGTGCGTGGCAGCTGAGCATTTCCAGGCCTACTGTCTGTCTGCCTGCCATTGCCTTATGGATGTGTACAGATCTGCATTGACTGCCCTGTAGGGTGCCTGTTCCACAGCAGGACTGGGGTTGATGGTTCCCTCTACTGCCACCATTGCAGGGATGTAGAATGTGGATCTGGTGGTGGGGGATCCTGACCTCCATCCTGAGCCCCAGAGGGCAGGTTGGGTGGTGCTACATAATCCGCCTATGGGTCCAATAGCACCCACACAGGATATGCACTATTCTGGGTGCAACATAGTCCACAAGGGCTAGATGTGACTGGGAAATTCAGATGGATACAGGTGTATCCTAGGTGTGTCTGCAAGGACTACCTATCATACACTGGCACTGATGGTGATCTGCAGCATAGCTTATCTTAGCTAAGCAAGGTGCTGCGGACCTGGTGCTGTGTGCCCCTCCTCGCCCTCAGGGTGAGCACAGTACCCACACAATGTGTCAGTCTGTAGCTACTCTGTGCCAGTAACACACACGGTCAGTTCCCCCTACCAGTCTGAGGTGCTGTGGGGGTGCATACCCCATCTTGTGATCATCTGTAGACTGCTGATCTGCATGTGCAGTGCATCATGGGTACGGGTGGGTTAACCCTATCTTGGTAACCACAGCAGATAGGTTGTGTGGTGACATGCAGTCCTTCTGTAGCCAGCCAGGGGTTTGTTAGTAGCTATAGAGATGTAGCCCACTGGTTACTTTACTGACTGTGGAGGCAGAGGTCATGGGTTTGATCCCACAGTGGTGTTATTTGATAGGGCTGTCTGAGGCATTTCTTTTTTTAATTTAAATTAGTGCTGCCAGCAAAAACACCCTCACAGTGCTGTAACCTTAAGGTGCCTCATAAGGCGCCCTATGAAGCACCCTATAAGGTGCCCTACAAAGTGCCCTATAGGGAACATTATAAGGTGCCTTGGTGGAGACTGCACTTTATAATGTGCCCTCTGGAGTGCCTTATAGGGCGCCTTATGCGGCACCTTAGGTTACGGCACTGTGAGGGTGTGTTTGCTGGCAGCACTAATTTAAATTAAAAAAGAAAATGCCTCAGACAGCACTGATTTAAAGTAAAGGGCAATGCCTCAGACAGCTTTACTCAATAAGCCCACTGGAGGATTGAACTCATGACCCCTGTTTCATCAGTCATTGTATTAACCAGTGTGCTACACCTCTGTTGCTGTGTTAATAGGTCAGCGCGCCTAATTAAGGCTAACGTGCCTTAATGTGCCACAGCTCCCTCTATCGCGTGATAACAGACTTCATTGCATGATAACCCGAAATGCTACCTTAAGACTGGAACGCCCACTACCTTATATGGCATTTGTCACAGTAAGACTGCAACTAACGCCGGTAACATTAAGACGGTTTAGTAAACATACCCCTTTATGTTTTCTATAAACCTGGACTGGAATTGGCACCTGGATTGTCATGTTGTTTGATGCACTCGAGGCTGCAGGAGGGAATCCAAGGAGTCCTGTGCCGCACATGGCGTCACACTCTGTAAAAGTCATTGGTGAGGTCTCACTTGGAGCATTGTGATCAGTTTTGAAGACCATATCTCACAAAGGATGTAAAAAGACTTGAAACTGTTCAGAGAAAGATGACCAAAATGATTTGGAACCTGTGCCAGAAGACATATGAGAAGAGACTTGAAGACCTAAATATGTATACCCTAGAGGAGAGGAGGGACAGGGGAGATATGATACAGACATTTAAATACTTAAAGGGTATCAATGAACAAACAAGCCTTTTTCAAAGAAGGGGAAGCTCTAAAACCAGAGGGCATACGATGAAGCTGCAAGGTGGTAAACTTAAAAGCAACATCAGGAAATACTTTTTTACTGGAAGGGTGGTGGATGCTTGGAATGCCTTCCTGATGGAGGTAGTGGGGGCAAATACAGTGACTGAATTGAAAATGGCATGGGACAGACACAGTGGATCCCTTTAGCAGGGAGATAAAATCAAAGCAAACTTAAGTATCTTTTCTACCCAATAAATAGAGGGGGGCTGACCTGCACCAGGCAGCAGATACAGCCCTAAACACAGGCATAGAGGGAGGTGACCAGCACGGAGCTGCAGTTAGAACTACTCTAGCAACCTTACTGGGCAGACTAGATGGACCATATTGGTCTTTATCTGCCGTCATATACTATGTTACTATGACAGTAAATATATAGCAGGAAAATTCAAAGCTCATGTTAGTGGAGTGGAGGAGTAGCCTAATGGTCAGAGCATTGGCTTGGGAACCAAGATACCAGGCTTCAATTCCCACTAGCACTGCTTGTGGCCTTGGACAAGTCACTAAAGCCTTCATTGTCTCAGAAAAGTCCAAGTTATCAACATCCCTGTTTAATGTACATTACAAAGTTTAAGTTACAATGTAAAACATTTTGACTGAATTGATAAAGCGGCATAAAAAACCTGTTAAATAAATAAAATATTTCTGGATCAAATGGAATTCTCTAATGCTTCCTGTTTATGATGTAGAAGTAAGTTACCTTTAGGGGTGCCTTCTTCCTGAAATATCCAGGCAAGTATTTGGTCTCATTCCAAGGATATAAGTATGTTTTCTTTGATCTTAGCAGTTTAAACAGTTCAGCTTGAAAGGGATGAATGGGGTAATTTGTTGTTTTTCTTTTGATGTGATTTTCTTAAGGATCAGACAGATTATGTAATTAATTATTTGGTGTTTAATGCTGGTTTGATTAGAGCCTTTTTTTCTTGATTTTTTGTTTCTTTTAATTTAGTTTTATCTTTATCTTTATCTTTATTATTTATCTTTATTACATTGCTTGATATTTATTTTCTTTCTCCTTTAATGTGGACTAGGATTATGTATTCTTCTTTTGAAGATTATTATGGTAAATATTGAAGGATAGTTGTTTATTGTTTCCTGCCTTTATAATCTAAATTCCAATAATTTTTATTTATTTATTTAACAGTATTTATATACCACGGTTTCCTTAAATCAAGGTGGTTTACATTGTAACAATTCGATTTAACCTCAATTCTGTAACTTGGATACATTGAAATTTTGGGGAAGGGATGTACATAGGGAAAGTCATAAACAATCATTAACAGTTTATTTACAAGTGTAACTTATTTACAATTGGGGTGATCCTCTGTGCTTGTGGTGTTGATAATTATTCATTGTTTGGTGCTTGGATGCAGGGAATTTTTGTATTATTCTGTGTGATTTTACCAAAGTGTTAAATTAACAGGAATGTTTTTAACTTTTTCCTGAAGTCCTTGGTGTCCTTCGTAGTTCTGACATCCTCAGGGAGGGCATTCCATAAGCTTGATGCATATAGTGATAAAGATGTGGTCTTCCTTGTCTTAGGGAATTCAGTTGGAGTCACTAGTGTGTTTTTGCTGCTTGTTCTTGTTGCATGGCTTTCAGAATGTCTTGTTATTAGTCCCTGAATTGACTCAGCTGATTTATTCTGTAGTATTTTGAATATGTTCATTGTTGCCTTGAATCTTGCAGGACTCTTTATTGGGAGCCAGTGTAGCTGAGCCAGTATTGGAATTATGCTTTCTTGTTTGTTCCTGTGAGAATGTGGGCTGCAGTGTTTTCTACCATCTGCAGCGAGTGTATGGTAGTAGCTGGTAGGCCTTGGTACAGTGAGTTGCAAAAGTCAATCAGTGGCATGACTATTGCTTGTAGGACTATTCTGAAGTCATTATGACCTAGGAGGGGCTTTAGTTAATGTATAGTTTTTAGTTTATAATATGCATTCTATGTTGTTTTGTTGATATGTGCTTGTAGATTCAGGCTCCAATCAAGGATGACTTCTAGGTATTTCACTTCATCTTTGACAGCTAAGTGCCTGTCATTTAGGGCTATAGTGTGAGGAGGAGTGAATCTCTTGTTCCTTGTAATTGTGAGTGCTTCTGTTCTGTTGTAGTTTATGCTGAGGTTGTGGGTGCTGAGCCATCCTGAGACCTCGGTGAGGTATTTGGTTACTGCTGTGTAATCTGGGGTTTCGGTATCAAAGGATGTGTACAGCATGATGTTGTCGGAATTGATTTTATAGTAGACATTATGTTTTTGTATGACCTCACAAACTGGCTAAATGTAAAGGTTAAATAGAAGGGCTGATATTGCTGATCCTTGTGGGACTCCTTGCTTTAGTGTGAAGGGAGAGGATATGTATTTCCCGCATTTAACATATTGCTGTCTGTCTTGTAAGTGATAATAAAATCTATATATTTCCATATTGTTTTTCTAGACTAGTCCAGACAAGTGGATTGTGTTCCCCGACCAGCAGATTGGTGGAGACAAATAGCAAATGAAATTCCCAGGTGTCAATGACATCACTCCCATGTCTCCATCAGCCTGAGCCACTAGAGGGCACCTTAGTATTCTTCTGTCTCTAGTAGATGGTGGTTGGATTTTCTCAATTCAGAAGAAAATGTGAACAATTGAGAGGAAAAATATTAACTTTGCTCGTGGACGACCACCTTAAGATTGACTCTCTCACTTGAGCACAATGTGGGAGGCTCCACTAGACTAAGGTCTTTTCAGTAGCCAAAGGAGGAGGGAAAATTGGTTCAGCTGCATGCACTTATCATGATAAGGGCCTGTTGAGGAGCCAGAAAATTGGAAGGATTTGGAAGAGATCAGCAGCCTCACACAACCTCAATGCCCTCTTCCTCCTCCTCTATCCCCCCTTGCTCTCCCCAAAGACTGAAGACACGTCATAGATATGTGGCTGCAAGACTTTTAAGAAAACATAAGAAAGAAACAGCATCTGGGGAGTAGCAATGAGCCTGGCACAGTTTGCCCTGCCTGAGACTCCCAGGAGGTGCGTACCAAGGCTTGACTTTGTCATTGTCCTTATTGGGGGCGATCTGTTTTGGGACATAAGTCGGGGTGGACTGCGAGCGACCATTGATTTGGCATCAGGACTTCCTGCCATTTTCCAGCACACACTGTCAGTGTTTTCTGCCTTTGTGCATCTTGTGCCCAAGTGGCACAAGCATATGTTCTGCCTGAGCAACACCAATGCACATTCTTGTCCCAGCACCTGTAACATGCACTAATGTATGCACTCCATTAGCATGCACTGTTGTGCCTACGTGACTTTAGCACACGCAAATGTTTGCCTTGCCTTAATTCTTTCTGTCTTCTTCCAGGAAACATTGACCTGTGGCAAGCAAAGAGCCTCCTCACTGGGTTCATTCTCTGTGACAGCCTCTGATGTTTGACGTGGTGGGCTCATCTTCCTTCTTCCAACAAAGGGATTTGCTTGGCCCAGCATTTTCTGTCTCTAGGTAGGAGGCGGCTGATGGCTCTGTAGGTCAGACTAATAGCTCAGCTTTGTGTTCCAGTGGCTGCACTTCTGGCCACTCGTTTTCTCTAGAGGGCTTGGCTCCAGCTGCCCCCTGTGTTAAGGATCAGTCTCAGGGAGGGGAGCACCCCGAATCTGGCATGTCCTCCCCGGAATTCTTCCCTTCCTTAGAAAGTCTGGTCCTTATGACGCAGAAACTCAGACTCCACAGTCTTTGGCTGTCCTCAAACTCCTTCATGTGAGAGATGGGCAGAATGTAGATGCCTGGCTTGAATGCCTCCTTCTATGTGACCCAGATGGAGGTTTCTTCCTGGAGATATTGGTAGGCTGGAGTCTGTCCAAGACTTGGACTTGAATGCTGGTTTGGTTGTCTTGGTTGAGAAGTCTGATGCAAAGAGAAATATTAAAGTGTTTTCTCCATGAGAGGTTCATGTGGAGGCTGGCATTCCCGCCTGCTCTGGAAGGGAGATCTGGTGACACTGATTGCTCGAGTTTTGTCCACCTGGTTTGTGACTGATGCTCCAATGCCAGAACAGGAGCCACGGGTTTCCCACTTCTACTCGAGGTGTGGATATGCACAGCAGACTTCCCATTTCTAGAGATATTCAGAAACATGTTCCAGTTTGGATAATAGTGTGTGTGAGCTCTCCCAGAGAGGAGTGCATCGCATGGTCTTGCCCGCCGAAGGTGGAGGCACTGGTCGCGGTGGTCTCCAAGTGGGTCTTCACTCCTGTGGAAGTTGGATTGGCCTTGAAGGACACTATGAAAAGATGGACTCTGCTAAGAACCAGTGCACAGCGACAGCTGTTATTCTTCAGTTGGTGATGCATAAAGGTCTGACGCCTCAAGCCCTGCTCCTATGGATTTAGTCTCTCCCGCCAGATAATACTGTCCCTCTTTTGGAGTCTGCTACCTTCCTTCTGTTGCCATGTATATTCAAGCCCACTTAGTGCCTAGAGATATTGTCCTGTCAGTGGTGATGAGGCATTGAATATGGCCTTACCACTGGGCATCGGAAATGCCCTGCAATGCACTGCTAACTCTAATGGCCTTAAGGGAAGCTCCCTTGTGGGGCTAGTTAGAGAGCTTGGTGAAGAATTTGGCCAAGTCCAAGTCTTATTGCCTTCCAGAGGATAGGCCAAAAGAGCCTGAGAAGCAAGCAGGGCTGTTTTCCTCTTTGGCCTCTGCCCATCTGTTGCGGGCATGCTGGACTGACTTCCAGGCATGTCGGGACTCCTTGCATTTCATCCTGATATGCTTTTTCTTCACTGCTTCTGGATTTTGGACCCATGATTGGTCCTTCGAGGAGCTCAGGGCCCATAGACTCTGTCCCCTCCCATTCATTACAATGAAGGTTTTTTTGGGGTCCATTTGTGAACATCACTAAGAATAGCTGGGTGCTAGACACCATTGAAGCAACTATGTGCAGAACTGCAAGCAGCCGATCCCAAAGGCACTTAGTGTCTCTCTATGTGGTTTGACAGACATGAGGGCCACATCACAGGACACAGTGGACAAATTACTGCCACCTGAAGGCAGTGGTGCCAGTGCCCTGGCTGAACGGGGCAAGGGCAGATATTTCTTTTCTTTCAGGATGCTAAAGAAGGCTGGCTCCTTTTGACTATTGCCCTCAAAGAGGTTACTGCATATTTGCATGTGTTGCACTTCCAAATGGAAACTCTGAGATCTGTGATTTTGGCAGGATCCTGAAGGGAGTTTCTAGCATCTCTGACCTTGGCTCACTCCTTCAATTTGCCACCCTCCCTTCAGCCTTCCATTGTCCCAAAATCATGTTTTGTGGTCCTGGCATTGGTGGCTGCCATGGTACGGCACTAAGGGCTCAGTGTACACTCATGTTTTGGCTGACTGGCTCAACTGAGCCCATTCTCTGTCATAGACTTCTTGGGTTTCAGCCCAATTGGTATCCTTCTGGGAGGTCTCGGATGGGAGGCTAATTGGGGAATGTGTCCATTGGAGCAATCCCAATCCCTACGATTCCTGGGAGCATGGTTCAGTGCTCGAGTGGATGGAGTCTTTCTTCCAGAGGAGAGAGTGCAGAGATTGTTGGAACGACTTGAGGTGTTCTGTTCTCAACAGGCTCCCAGGGTTTGTGATTGTCTAGAGTTTCTCAGCTTGATGGTGGTGGCAGTCAAGATGTTGCAAGAGGCATAATCCTATTAGACCACTCTGGCAGCCTTTTCTGACCAGAGTTTGATCTCAGTCTTCTGCTCCAGCTGGGAATGAGAGCCAGCTGGAGGTGATGGCTGCACCCATGTTATCTGCAGAGGGGCAAGCCATTGGATGATCCCTTGAGAATGCTTCTCCTGTCTCCAGGGATCTATTAAAAACATCCTTTAAAGGCCCTGCAAGAACCTCCCTGAACTCTTTCAGTATTCTGAGATGTATCCCATCTGGTCCATTTTCAGGAGACGTGAGGTATGCAGGAGTGGCTCTACGGATGGCTTTCTGGTTCACCTGGGCAAAATGAGTCTCCTAGCTCTGGCAACTTGGCACATTGCCAGGTTGGTCATTGTGGAAGCGGCCTTCTTCCGCAGGCACTCTCTCGATTCTGGAGGATAGGAGTTGAGTTAGAGGATGCTTACGATGCTTTGCCACCTTATGCTTGTTCCTTGATAGAATTGATGACATCCCACTCCCATAGCAAGTTGTGCCATTTCTTTAGTTGCTGCATGGAATCTGGGTCCAAGGGCAGTGGCACCCTGGTTCAGTCCTGGCCATGGTAATGTCTGCTCTATGTTCTTCTGCCATGGCTGCTGTTGAGGCATGTGCTTTGGTGCGTAGAGCACCATCTGGGCTGGATTGGTCTAGTGGTGCTGGATTTGTTGAAGAGAGCGTGGTTCAGGAACTTAATGTGGTTCCTGCAGGTTCCTCCTCTTCATCTGCCTCATTTCGGGACGGGTTGCATCAGGGGCTGTTTGTCCTGGAAATCCCAGCTCCCTTCTTGCTTACAGCTTGGCTTTTGAAGGGAGTCAGCTGATGCGTAAGCGCTATTCACCTGCAGTAGTTTCCGCTCTGTTCAAAGCCTGGAGAGGTTCTACCAGCCTGGCAAACATGCGGGTCTGGTACCTCATTAAGCGAAGGTAGAGCACATGGCAGCTTGTTCCTAAGTCTGACAAGGTGCTGGCTCTGTTGGCCTTCTGCAGAGTGGTATGGAAAAGGGTTTTCCCTTACTTCCCTGAAAGTCCAGGTGGCAGCCTTGTCCTGTTTCAGTGGTCTGGTGTCTGGAAAGTCTTCAATCTTTCACCCAGATGTTTTGTGTTTTCTTTAAGGGGTTTGGCATCTGTGTCCTCTCCTCTGGTCAGTGTCCCTTCCTAGGATCTCTGTCTGGTGCTCAAGGACCTGGTGTCAGAGTATGCTACTCTGAAGAGTTTGATTCTCAAGACTGTGTTCTTTGTCGCGATTTGTTCAGCAAGACAAATTTCCTAGCTTCAGACTCTTTCTTACCGGGATCCATATCTGTCCTTTTCAGAAGAGGCCATCTTTATTCAGCCTGTGCCTTCCTCTTTACCCAAGGTGATCTGTCCCTGTCATGTGAACTAATTGGTTTGCTTGCCCTCCTTTCTAAGGAGCAGTGTAGAGGGAGAGATAAGGATCTTCTCCTTGTGTATTTCCAGAGGGTGCTTCTCTGGGGCTTGAAGGTTACGAATTCCTTTCGTAAATCTGATCATTTTCTTATGCTGTTGCTGGCTCGATGCAAGGGTTTCATGGCAGCTAAGTCTACTTTGAGGCACTGAATCAATGAGGCTATTGCCTTAGCGTATCTGTTACAGAACCAGCTGGTTCCAGAGAGTTTGCACACTCATTCTACTCTGATGCAAGTGTCCTCATGGGCAAAGCTTGGCTCGGTAGTCCCTTCAGTCATTGTTGGGTGGTAATGTGGGCATTACTTTCTACTTTTTCTCAAATATTACTGCTTGGATGTCTGTGCTCAGGCGGTCACAGCCTTTGGCTCAAAGGTTTACGAACTGCTGTTTTTTCTTCCTGCCCAGTGGAGGTGTAGCTTTGGTATGTTCAACTTGTCTGGACTGGTCTAGCAGGATAGTATGGAAGGTGACATTATACTTACCAGACCAACCCAGGACCCATCCCTGGAACTGTGTTTGTCTTTTACGTTGCGGCGGTACCTTGGTCCCCTTGATTTATATGCTTGCCTCTGCAGGTCCATATCCTACTGACAGCCTGCTGTTCTCTCCTATATCTAGTTTCTGTATTATTTGATTCATCATTGTTGCCAACTTTGAGGTTTGCTATGCTTCCCCATATGCTTTAAGACGAATACTGAGGTGCCCTATAGTGGCTCAAGCTGATAGAAGCGTGTAGTGATGTAATTGAAACGTGGGCATTTCATTGGCTATCTGTCTCCACCAATCTGCTGGTGGGGGAACACAACCCACTTGGCTGGACTGGTCTAGCAGGACTCAAGGAAAGGACATTATCTGGTAAGTAAAATGTCACCATATATATGAAACAAGGAATAGGGCTAAATGGGTGAAGTGGCATTTTATGAAGGACATCCGGGTGCAATCTAGGGTGTCCAGGGCAAAACATCTAGGAAAAAGCCAGGGACATTCAAGTTTTGGCTCAATTTTAGGAACTTCGATGTCCCCAACATGGACATCCATGGTGTCAGCCACATTGAAATCCCTGCTCCAAAACTTGGGGGGGGGGGGGGGGATTTCCATCCAGTATGGTATGCATGTCCAGACCTGCTATTTTGCATACAGGGACGTGCAGCAACACAAAAACATGTTCCTTCATTCCCTGTCAGTTTTCTTTAACAGTATAGGGGATATGGTTCCTTGTGAAAAAATATTCATCCCCTCTGTGTTTGTCCTGTTTTGTCATATTAAAACCTGGAATTAAAATGGAGTTTTGGGGGTTAGCGCCATGTGATTTACACAACATGCCTACCACTTTGAAGGTGCAAAATATCCTTTATTGTGACACAAACAATAATTGTTGTTCTTAAGTGCTGTCAAGTCGGTGTCGACTCCTGATGACCCTCTGGATATTTGACATAAATTTGTTCGGTCTTCAGCCGAGCGGCTCATTGTTGATAGAATGGTATCCATAGCTGCTGTTATTGTATCGACCCATCTCATTGCCGGCCTTCCTCTTTTATGTTGACTTTCTACCTTCCCAAGCATTATGTCTTTCTCCAATGATCTCTCTCTTCGCATGATTTGACCAAAGTATGAAAGTCAAAGTTTTGTCATCTGAGCTTCTAAGGAAAGCTTAGATTTGATCTCCACTAGTACTGACTGTTTTGTTCTTTGGGCAGTCCATGATATACACAGTATTTGTTGCCAGCACCATAATTCAAAGGCATCAATTTTCTTCCTGTCTATCTTTTTCACTGTCCAACTTTCGCATCCATATGACGTTATTGAAAATACCATGGTCTGGACAAGTCAAATCTTTGTATGGAAAGTGATATCTCTGCTCTTGAGAATCTTGTCTAGGTCCTTCATAGCCATTCTTCCAAGAGCAATACGTCGTCAGATTTCTTGACTGCTAGTCCTTTCTTTATTGATTGTTGATCCAAGTAAGTTAAAGTTGTTAACTATTTCAATTTCTTCTCCATCAATGATGAACTTATTGGTTTTGCCAGTTGTCAGGATATTTGTCTTCTTAACGTTAATGTGCAGACCCATTTTACGACTATGTTCTTTGATCTTGAGAAGCAAATGTTTCAGATCATCTTCACTTTCAGCCAGTAATGTGGTTTCATTAGCATAGGGAAAATTGTTGATGAGTCTTCCACCAATCTTCAAACCTTGGTTGTCTTCATACAGTCCTGCTTCTCTGCTGATTTGTTCTGCATATAAATTAAAGAGGTAGGAGGAATGTATGCAGGCTTGTCATACACTTTTGCTGATTATAAACCATTCTGTTTCTCTTAGTTCCATTCCAACTGCTGCTTCTTGATCAATGTAAAGGTTGTGCAAGGGAACTATCAGATGTTCTGGTATACCCATGCTTCTTAATGTGACCAAGAGTTTCTCATGGTTTACACAGTCAAAAGCCATGCTGTAGTCAATAAAACACATATGGATATCCTTTTGGTATTCTTTTGTCTTTTCAAGGATCCATCTCACATGCGCAATGATGTCTCTCGTTCCTCGCCCTTTCCTGAACCATGCTTGCATTTCAGGCAGTTCTCGTTACAGGTATGGTTGTAGTCTCTGCTGAATGGTCTTGAGTAGAATCTTGCTGGCATGTGGGATCAGAGCTATTGTGTGATAATTTCCACAGTCAGTCAAGTCACCTTTTTTCAGTATTAGTATAAACACAGATCTTTTCTAGTCAGTTGGCCATGAATTTGTCTTTCAGATTTCCTGACAGAGGCTTGTAAGCATGGTAACAGCTTCATCTGACTGCTGTAATACTTCAATGGTAATGCCATCAGTGTCTGGTGCTTTGTTCTTTGATAAGGCTTTCAATACTGCTTTGACTTCTTCTCTCATCACCAATGGTTCCTGATCATAAGGTACAGGTTGAAACGGCTGTTTTGTCCATTTGATCTTTATGGTATAATGACTCTGTATATTCTTTCCACCTTTTCTTGACCTTCTCAGCATCATTCAACATAGATCCTTGAGCATCTTGTAGCATTCCATTTCAAGGCTGGAATTTTTTCTTTAACTCTTGTAGTTTTAGAAAAGCTAGTTGTAACAAAATAACTATTTTCCACTAACAAGATATATTAGGATCTTATTTGGCATAGCAACAAGCAGATTTTCTGTGCTATGCCCTTCTCTTAAAACGGATTACCTGAATGAAGGGAATTAGCCTCTAGAAAGACAACTAATTGTTGTGTGACAGCTTATTTATTTTTGCCAGAAATGGGAGATTTGACACATAAAAGAATCAAATAAAACAAGACCAATTAAAAAAGGAAATAGTAGGAAATAGTATAAAAACTGGGACATTGACGGGACATGATTATTGGCACCCTTATAAACAATTTAAATCAGTTTGAACAAAGAACCTCATTCTCATTGCAGTAAAATGGCATGCACCTATGATCAATTGTCAGTACTCACATGACTTGAATCAACCAATGTATGATGGCTTTAATGTTTAAAATGGCCACATTCACTCCCTGTTCAATTTTCACAGTGGTGAAGATAGGGGAACTGAGTGAGACCGTCAGAAAAGCCATTATCACCAAACATCAAACTTCAAAGGGGTACAGAGCAATCTCCAAAGATCTTGGGATTCCTGTGTCCACGGTTCACAATCAGGCCGGTGCAGAATGTGGCACTGAAATCACGCTCTATCAGCTTCTTACACCTGTTTGTAGTGCACCGTGTACGACTTCAGCGTGGGCATACAGAAGGGAACGAGTATGCAAATAAGCAACGCGTTAGCCATTTCTTGAACTAGGCACAAATGGCAGGATTAAACTGGAGAGCAAACCAAACACATGTGCACAAGAAGTTGGCACTAGTTTGGCATGCTCTCTGAGAGAAATGGGCACCGTGTGCTAATTTGCATATCAGCCCTGACAGTATTTTGATGGCATAAGGGGTGATCCAGGCATCGTGAAAAGCCCCCATTGCCATCAAAATACTGTTGGGGGCTGCTGTCCCGAAAGAAAGAGAATCCCTGGTGGCCCAGCAGCTCCAATCCCCCCACATGCCTGAGTAAAATAACAATCCCCAGTGGCCTAGCAGCCCCAAAGCCCCCACCCAACTAAAAAATAAAATAACACCTGTTGGTCTAGTATCCCCAAACCCTCCAACCCCACCCTACTATACGATAAAACACCTGGTGGTCTAGTGGTCCCAAACCCCCCCACCTGACTAAAAAATAAAACAATACTTGGTGGTCTGGGGCCCCACTTGACTAAAAAATAAAATACCTGGTGGTCTAGCAGTCCCAAACGCTTTATCTGACTAAGAAATAAAATAATACCTGGTAGTCTAGTGGCCCCGAAGCCCTCGCCCCACTAAAAGATAAAACACCTGGTGGCCTAGCAACCTCGAACCCCCCACCTCCCTCCCGGTACCTTTAGAAATGAATAGGAGCACCGCCATGCACTCCCATTCCTGACCCACCATATTCTACCTTTATGGCAGTCTGACCTCACCCAGTACATCCCAGGATGCAGCGGGTGGGGCAAAGTACCGCCATTTTTCAAGATGGTGGGCCAAGAGCAGAGCATATGGGTGGCGCTCCCGCTCATTTCTAAAAGTACCGGGAGGGAGGGTAGGTGAGGGGCACTAGACTACCAGGTATTATTTTATTTTATTTTTTAGTAGGGTGGGGAGTGGGGTGTTCAGGGCCATTGGACCACCAGCTATTATTTAATTTTTTAGTCGGATGAGGGGTTTGAGGCTGCTAGACCACCGGGTATTTTATTTTTTAGTCGAATGAGGGCCAGTAGACCACCAGGTATTTTATCTTTTAGACAGGTGGGGGTTTCGGGGCCACTAGACCACCAGATATTATGCTATTTTCTGTTCTAAGGTGAAGTACTGGCTATATACACACATATAATCTTATTTTTTTTCTTCGCCCGCTTTTCTCCATTGATGTATTGTAACTAATTTTCTTTTATTTTGTTAGTGATTGTCTTATTTTGTTACTGTCTAATTTTAAACCTATTGTCTCATTTTAAGGCTTATTATTGTGTTTTTTTTCCCATTTATTCCTTGATATTGTAAACTGCCTTGTTGTTAATTCCAATGGTAGTATATAAAAACACTACGGGGGTCATTCTGAACAACAAATAGCAGGGATGGATGTCCCAACGGGATGTCCATCCCCGCTATTCATGCTGGATTCAGCCCCCAACTAAACTTCCCTGCCGGTTATGTGGGGAAGTTAGTTGGGGGTGGGGAAGGGGCGGCCCGGGGGCTGAGAGTGAGCGGTCGCAGGCACTGGACATACAGGGCCAATTCTAATGTCAGCACTGTATGTCCAGGGCTGGCAAAATGGCTGGGGAAGTTATTACATGTCCGAGGTGGAATAACTCCCCTGAACTTTTTTATTTTTACATTCAGGGCGTGGAAGGGGCTAGGGGACATGCAGAGAATGTACCATTTTGGTCGGCGGCCGGCATCGCGGCTTTTAAATGGAGCCATGGTACCATGCCAACATGCACCATGGTGCTGCAGCTCCATTTAAATGCCCTGACTGTTAGCCGAGTGCAGCCCTGAGAGGCTAGACGTGTCCTGTGCACTGTTCTAAGCTGTGCGCGTGTGCGCGCGCACACACCTCGCTGAGCGAGCGCACATACTTTACAGCAGAGCGCACAAAAATTACGGTTCTGATTCTGATAGAAAACAACACAGACGTCTTAAAATTTAAAAGTTGTGATTGTAATTACTAGAAATTTTTCGCTTCATTTAGTAATTGTCTATTTTCATTTTAAAATGTGGTGTACATACTGTATTCTGATGTGTAGTCAAATTTTAAAGTATATAACTCAGAATGTTGTTGTTTAAATTTAACCTTCCTTCAAAAGCTGCACAGCTGATATTTTATGCACACACAGCTTACAGAAAATTAGAGGGAACATTGGTCCCGTGGGATCAGAATTGCAATCCCCTCTGTGTGTCCGGTTCATACTGGACGCACAGAGGGGATCTACGTCTGGGACAGAATCGGGCCCTCAATAATAAACCATAAAACACTTAGCTGACCTCATTCTACTCCTGCTTTCTGGGCCCTCCTCTACTATTCTATGATCTTCCAGCCTATCTTATTGTTTATTGTTTATATAACATTTGATATACCGCCCCCCGTTACATCGGGGCGGTTTACAATATAAATAAAATCAGCAAGTCAGAAACGGAAAGAGAAAGTTACAATTACTTGAAGAAAAGAAGAAAGGGAAACAGAGGACAGTAGAAGACAGGAAGATAGAGTCAGGAGAGTCAGCTAGATCCAGGAAAGGCACAGGAGAACAGATGAGTTTTGAGAAGGGAGCGAAATTTAGGATATGATTCTTCCAAACGGAGGGCAGTGGGTAGTGAGTTCCAGAGGGAGGGACGAAGGTAGAAGAACGCTGATTTACGGGTGGATTGGAGATGTGCACGGGAAGGGGCTGGAAGGTGAAGGCGACTGATGTGAATGGACCGGAGGCTTCGAGAGGGAACATGGAAGGAGAGCAAATCAGAAAGGTATTGGGGTCTATGAAGGTAAATGGCTCGATGGACCAGAGTAAGGACCTTGTAAGGGATCCGGAATTGTAATGGCAGCCAGTGAAGGTGTTGTAAAAGGGGGGTGACGTGATCGCGTGGAGAGGCATGTAGAAGCATCCGGGCGGCCGTGTTTTGAATTAACTGTAGTCGATGTAATTGATACTGGGGGATACCGGCGTAAATAGAATTACAAAAATCGAATCGGGTTATGACTAATGAAAGAAGAAGGGTAGTGAGTGCCTGAGGAGATAGGAAAGGTCGAATGGCACGAATCTGCCGAAGGCAGTAAAAAGAACGCTGAGAAATAGAGGAAATGTGATCGTGAAACATGAGTGCACTATCAAGAATGACACCAAGATACCGAAGTTTGGAAACTGGAAATCTTGGTGTTCTGTTGCACTCTTCAGGAGTTTTAGGGCCTTCCAGCCAATCTTGAAACTGTATTAGATTTCTTCCAGTGCTCCTGTACCTTCCAGCCAATGCCTTGGAGTTTTACTGACAATTGTGCTGCCTCTTTACTCCTTTTAAAATGTCTTGGGTTCTCTTGCCAATTTTGGTGCTGCTTTGCCTTCTTCCTTGGCGTGTTCATTCTGCTCTTTGTGCTGCTTTGCTCTTCTGATGGTGTCTTATAGTCTTCTTGCCACTTTAAGTTCCCTTTGCCCCTCTTCTGAGGCCTTGATGGCTTGTAGTGCTTTTACCTCTGTTACAGATTCCTGCCAGCAAGATTCAGGCAGGTTTGATTAATAACACAGGTACACTACCAAAAAACTGCCTCCAGTTTTGCAACTGATTCCTATAGATTTTGGGGTGCTGAATCCAGGAAAAATAGCCAAAATGTTCCATCACATCACGTTTTCTTGCAAAATTAGATTTCTTACCCATATAAGGAATGTTCACATAATTTCTTTTTAGCCGACTGCAGTTTATTTTCTTGGCCCAAAATAGAGGTTGTAATTGTTAACTAACTAGAAACACTCCCTCATGATAATTTAGAGTGTTTTGTATTCATTTTATACATTAACAGGACAATTGGGAGGCGGGGGGCTAAATCCAGTACTCGCGCTGGCGCATGTTCTTTCCTGTCCGCCTCGCCTCGTTCGCTCGCTCGCTCAAACACGGTGGTTGTGACATGAACGTTCCTGTCAAATTTCAGTTTCTTGCAAGTTCATTATTACCTTTTGTTTGTTCAGTCGTAATCCAGCTTTATTCCGAAGTGGTTCACTACAGTTGTAGTTTGCAGTGCTGTGTATTTGTGATGGCTCACAGAGCCAGAGGTTGCGTCAACTCTCCGGACAGTTTTTGTTTATTTGTGGGGAATATACCGTGAAAAAGCGGCAGAGGAACATTTCTGCATTTATTAAAAGAGTATATTTCGCCTATTTTGGTTTGAAGTTAGGCGATCAAGACAAACCGTGGGCTCCTCACAAAGTGTGCAAGACATGTGAGGAAGATCTACACTTATGGATGAAAGGTAAAAAACAAGCATTTCGTTTCGGAATACCTATGATGTGGCGTGAACAAAGAGACCACAACAGTGACTGCTATTTTTGCTCTTGCATTGTGAAGGGATACAACTTAAAAAATAAGAACGTAATAAGTTACCCCAACCTTCCCTCAGCAATTAGGCCTATGCCTCATAGCAACGAAGTACCTGTGCCTGAACCACCAAAATCTTTGGATCATATTTGTGTGGACGGTTCTGATCATGATGAGACTCATCAGATGGCTTTTCCCGATGAGTCTAGTACTTCCGAGTTTGAAACTGAGCCAGATCCGAAACCTGAACTTTTCTCTCAAGCTGAATTGAATGATTTAGTCCGGGATTTAGGACTCCCAAAAGATGCTGCCCAACTGCTAGGTTCTCGGCTTAAACAGAAAAATCTATTGTCACCAGGAACAACTTTTTATTGCTACCGCAACCGCGAGACACAATTTTTGAAGTATTTCAGCAAAGAGGAAGATTTGGTATTTTGCAATGATATATACGGAGTGATGGAAAAGTTTAAACTCAAGTATGATCCTGCTGAATGGCGGCTGTTCATTGATTCGTCAAAAGACAGCATAAAAGGTGTTCTTCTTCATAATGGCAACACATTTGCTTCAGTTCCTATTGCTCACTCTGTTATTCTCCAAGAAAAATACGAGAATTTGGCCCTGATTCTTCAGAAGATTTGTTATGATGAGCATAAGTGGATGATTTGTGGAGACTTTAAAATTCTATCCATGCTATTAGGGCAGCAATCCGGTTTCACCAAATATCCCTGCTTCCTTTGCTTGTGGGATAGCCGGGCCCGCGGGTGTTTGTCTTCATGTATTGCAATGGTGCGGTTTGCATTTTCTATTCTTACATACATACCTGTACAACATTTTTTGCACATTTCTTTGCTTTGCTTTGTGTCTAACCTCGCTCTTATATGCTCAATGTTTGTGCACATGTATGTGGCTGTTTTAAGTGCAGACAATTTTGCTACCATCACAGTGTGTTTTGTTGACATTACTCTATTCTTATGTGCTGCCTTGTTACAATTTTCTTTATTCTTATTTGAATAACTACTAAACAATTAGTATAAAGAATTCATCCAAGAAACTTTTATCTCGATCGCACTCAATCTGAAACGTTCACCTCAAACTGCTAACCCAATGTAGCAAAAAATCTGTACGTGATGGAGCAAATTGGTTACCAGATTTGGATTCAGCGCACCAAAAAACGTAAAAATCAATCGAAACATTAGAGGCAGTTTAAAAAAAAATTTTTTAGTGTACCTGTGTAATAGATGGGAAACCCCATTGTCACATTCTCAAATAGGTTGCCCTATAGACTTGAATGGGGATGAACAAGATGAATGCATGAATGAGATAAAGACTAACCAAATGGGATCCAGGAATGAATTCTAAATGACATGAAAAAAATGTTCCTGCACAATCCTAGTGGTTATCTAATTTCACTGAATTACATTGTTGTTGATTATTCTAAGGCTGTATTTTGCTGCCATATATTTTGATGACCTGAACTATTTATGCTAATATTTGCATTTATAATTTTCAGAAAAAGAGAAAAACCAAAAGAAAAATGAGGAAGAAGAAAAAGAAGGATCTGACTGCTGACAGGTAAATAAAGCAGCACTTCATCTGAAGTGTGGATAGTGGGATTTGATATAACTTCAGCTTGCCTCATTTAACATACCTGAAATCTTGTATGTAGTTACTGGGAAAGAGGCGTGAGTAGGAAAGCCCTTATGGACTCCAAATTTTGTAACCCCATTTCTGCTACTGACTCACCTTAGGAGATCTTCCTTCATTTCTCTGTGCCTCGGTTCTAATCGTATTTTACAGTAGCTCTCTATGCACAGACCAATTGTGTAGTTAATCTTAGTCTGCTCTTGTTTTATAGAAAACACACAAATTGTTTTGCAGTGCCAGTGAATAAAGAAGTTGCAGGCTGTCCACTAAAAACTTGATATATATGTTTTTGATAACATTTTATAGTATATTGAGATCTTTATTTGTATGGCCTTTTAAATACAATTTTAATACCATTTCATAGCATATTTCCATAAAGTATTTGATGACACATAGTATTTAATTTAAACATTTATATGTCATCCTCTTCAGCCTCCAGGGCCTCTCAAGGTGTCTGGCAGCCTCATATCAGTAAAAACAACCTCCGACCAAATGCCTTTTCAATAACTTAGCAAAAACAGCACAGCACAGAAAGGAGTCCAGAGGGTGATGATGAAGGAATCAACTGATTTATTCAAACCTGACCATGTTTCAGCAAACACTTGCCTGCATCAGAAGCCAAAATAAACTTATCATATCAAATAACAAATATCAAAAACATCAATCTATAAAATCATGTCAAACATATAATGAAAGTTAAAAATCATATCAAACATGTGGAGCCTGGACATCCCCGAGGAAGACAGGCCTGTTTGGACCTGATTCTGGACTGCAGGAACAAAATGTTCCCGCAGTGCACAGACTTGGGCCCATGGACGGCCTGGTGTGCCCCTGCTGCACAACCCCCGTGGCTTCGGTCTCCCCTTTTCCCCATTGCCCAACCCACAGCTAGCCTGCTGGGGACTGGATCAGGCAGCGGGGGATCTCTGGGCCCGATCGCTGGATTTGTGCTGCTTATTCCACCTTTGAGGTGGAATAAGCAGCATGTCCCCTTAGACCCAGCACGACATACAGGGCCTTGACCTGAATCGGCCCTGTATGTCCTGCTGGGCTAGCTCCGCCCCCCGCTCCACCCAGATCCCGCCCCTTCCTGCCCCCTGACGGTTCTCCCCGTCCTAATGCTCAGGATGTAAGGGGAGAGCCAGAGAGGGAATCGGGCCCAGACGGCTTGTGGGACTGCACATTCTGCTGGGACTTGCAGCCCCGCAACCCGCGTCACAGAATCGGGCCCATAGTAAAAGTAAAAATAATACATACATACTATGGAGCACACGAGATAATAAATGCACATAAAACAAAACAAAACAAGAAAGGGGTTTATTAAATAACATGTATACATATAAATCTAGATAGGACACCTCTAAAAACATCCATGTGAAAAAGAGGGCAAAAGAACCCCAAAATCAAATAAAACACTTATTCACAAAATTCAAGAAAACACTTATGATAAATAAAGATATTTTACACATCTAGTATATACACCTATAAAGGAAGATAAGATAAAGCAAAAAAGCAAAATATCAAATAGAAAATGCCATAAAACAACAACAGGTAGCCAATGAAAAATATATTAAAAACTTTCACCGATAGGAACATGTAATAAGACCACCAAAAAAGTAATAAAACAAATAAGCTATGGCTACCACCATCAGGGCAACATAAAAATGATATCTATTTGGGAATTTTGATTTTTCTTTTATCTCTTATATCCTTATTGCTGTACGTACACACACTACATATGTATAATACCTTTTTTTATCATGTGTTTTCTTGGCTTTCTATGTTTGATATGATTTTAACTTTGATGTTTGAAATTATTTTAGAATTTTATGGATTGATGTTTTTGATGTTTATTATGTGATATTATACGTTTATTTTGACCCAGGATGCAGGCACGTGTGTGCTGAATCATGGCTGTGTCAGGTTTGAATAAATTGGTTGATTTCTTCATCACTCTCTGTACTCCTTTCCCCGCTGCACCGTTTTTACTGTGTGCTATCTGTAGGGACTTCTCTCTTTTTGTGGCTCCTTTTTTCAATAACTTAGGCAGCAACAGGTGCAGTAACCCAAAAAACCCCAATGAAAAGATAAGGATCCACTCAACCATACAGTATAGACGCCACCAGAAAATGAGAGCTCAATTTCCAGAAATTTCTGTGAGTAAATTATTCTTTAGTCATGTAAATCATCTGTCTGAAAATTGCTCACCCTTTTTTACTCATACCGGGGCTAATTTTACATCAAGGCACCTATGTGAAAAGGCACCTATTTTATAAGGGGCCAAGTAGACATCAATTACAGTTAACACGCCAAATCAGGCTCCACTTGCATTTTATTGACCCTGTATTTCATCACATGTCTCTCGGGCAAAGTTGGCTATTTTTCATTAATCTTTTTCTTTCTTTTCTTTTGCTCAATCTGCAAACTTTTAGGGGTATTTTTACTAAAGCGTGATTGGCTTTTACAGCTTTTGCTGGAGGTTAGTTGGCAAAGCTCCACAGTAGCTACAAAAGACATATGTTATCTGTTGGAGATAGGCCTAGCATCTCCCTAGCAGAAAACACTGAGAAAATGCAGGGATCATGGTGAGGCAGCATCCCTGATGAAACTTTAGCCATCTACAGTTGTGGTCATCATTATTGGCACTCTTGTATTTTAGATATGTTGTGTACAATATATTGAGAAATAATTGGAAATATTCCAACTGTATGTCATCATAATATTTTAATAGTTTGTTTGAAGATATACAACAAAAAGATGCCTATGCAACTTAGACATAGTAATTTCTGAGAAAAAAAATATGATCTGGACAGGAATAATGGCACCCTTCACTAATTTAGTTGCACAACCCTTGGCAGTGATTACAGCCTCCAAACGTTTCTTGTAGCCATCTATAAATTTTGTACATCTGTCTGCTGATAGTTTCTCCCACTCTTCAATTACACTTGTTCCATTTCATGAATGTTTCCAGGATTCCTTTTACCAATGGCAGATTTCAGCTCTTTCCAAAGGTTCTCGTTTGGACTGAGGTCAGGACTCATTACTGACCGATTTAAAACAGAAGTCCAAAAGAGAGCAGTCTTTCATGCAGAAAACACAGCACACACAAAGGAGCAGAGAGTCAATTGGCAGTAGATCCAACCTTTATTGTAGCACTACCTTGACGCGTTTCGGCATATGCCTTCATCAGGGGGTATAGCCTCATAAAGAATTAACAATAAAAAGACAACCATGAGATAATAAATAATAATAAAAACCATATGAAACAGATGAAATAAATAACATCATAGAAACAACAGAAATTAAAACAAAAGATGCTGATTATTAAAAATACAAAATTTTATCATAAAAAAACCATAGTAAAACCTCTAAAATGCAATGAACAGATTAACTGTGAAAAGAAATATTAATTAAAACTTAGTACCATAAAAACACCGCACAAATGAATATCAGATGAATAAATAAATAATTCAAATAAAAAGAAATATAAACATATGTAATACTCTGTACCACAAACACAAGTAAAGAAAGAAAAGAGAAGGCAGCCATTGACCCAACATAACACATGTGCCCCAGTGGTGAAAGATTAATAATATGCATAATAGTGCATCTGCAATTCATATCATTCACACAGAAAAAATTGGATAAATAGTTCTGTTGACAAGGGAAATGGTAGAAACCTTCTTTCCATGGTTAAGGAGAAACAGGATGAGGGGGACCTCTCTGGTGCACGGAAGGAAGGAGAAAATAATGAGCCAATTAAAAGGATGACTAAATCACCAGTATTATGTAGTCGGTATATATTCCTGTCACTAAAGTGAAACCATGGTGCTAAACAGTCCATTTGTTCCTTTTTAATCATTTTGTACTTTTGAATGTATGTTTTGAGTCATTGTCTTGCTGGAGCACTCACAACCTTCAAACAAGACTTAACTTTCTGACACTAGGAAGGATATTTCACTCCAAAATACCTTGCTAGTCCTCTGACTGCATGATTCCTTTAATACGTTTCAGGATTCCAGTTCCTGAGGCAGCAAAACAGCTCCATAACATTATGGAACCTCCACCATATTTAAATGTAGGAAGAGTGTTTTTTTCCTTATAAACTTCATTTCTTTGCCTGTAAATGTATCACTGCTCTGCATTGCCAAAGAGCTCAAGTTTGGTTTCATCAGTCCATAGAAAATTTTCCCAGAAGGACTATGGTTTTCCAAGGTGGATTTGGGCAAGTATCAGCTGTACTTTTTTTTAAATTTATATTTTTAATGATATACACAATAAATTATCAAGAACAAGCTTGTACAGAAAAGGATACAACATCAAGAACAATGTACAAAGAAAAATACAATGCAAAAAAACCCCATATTATATCCTGCAGTCCTCAATTAGGGGGTACATAAGTAATAAAGAATGCATAGAGGGGCTGGAGGAGCCCCTGTAGGTACTATCAGGAAATAAGCTAAGAAAACCAAGAGAGCTGCAGAGGGTCCTAGGCCACCTACTAATACTAATACTGTGCAAGATCATACATTCTCACCACCCCTATCAGAGGGGGAGGATGTAATAGGAAGTTTAGAATTAATAAACACAGAAAGATCTGCAGGTTGAAAAAAACTTTAAATAAACGGTAGCACCCAATTCCAAAACACCCGGTCTTGGCCATATCTATTATAGCTACACAAGATTCCAACTTCTGAGAAATAGCAGTTACCTGTGAAGAAAGCCCAGTAGTCTGTCAGGCAAGAGCACCCAAAAGAATGTTAATAGCATCCCAGATGCTGTCCAAAGTAATCTTTTGCGGGTGTGGAAGGGTAAAGGAAATCAGATGACAGCCAAATCAGCTGACAGACTTCTCGAGCAATCTCCCCCTCGACCAGGGTTGGTGTGGCCGGCAACTCACTTCCTCTGGAGGGCCCAGAAGACAACAGTGGGGCAGCCGCTCCACCTCCATCTAACACCCCTCCTTGCGAGACAGTGAGAGGGACGCTGTTTTCCGACTCCACACTCACATCAGATGGCGAATACAGGGGAGCGGCCAGAGGATGATGTGGTGGGCTCGGCGCAGAAGGGGAGAGAGTAACTTCCAGAGCAGGCAGGGAAGCCGAAACCTCCAATGACTCCCCTGCAAAGCCCACTCAAATCTCCTGACGTTGAGTCTCGGAAACTGAAACAAAATGGTCCATAGGACCTGAACTGGAGGGCAAGGACTCCACAAGGTAAGTCTTTGCCCTCCCCTTATGCTTCGGCATGTGAGAGCACAGCACTCCTCTCACGCAGCCATCTTGGAAAACATCAGCTGCACTTTTTTTTTTTTTAATTTATAGGTTTTGCTGCAACGTTTACAGGCTTAGTCATACATCTTCCTGCACCGCCACCTCTCCTTACAACATTATACATGAATTCAAACTCAAACTCAACCTCAAAATGCACCCTCTGTCCCCCAACCAGCTCGCCCCACCTTTTATACACACAATTCATTATACTTTGTATACTATATCTTACAGAGTTCATATACATTGACACCATTCTATCAATCCTTCATCTTGCACCTTATTACTGTGCTCATGTTTGACAAACATTTTTATACATGACAATCATTGTTATACGAACATCCCTAACTTATGCTATAAGCCCTCCCTACCCCCTCCCGTAGACCAGTCCTCACCCCCTACCCCCCTTCCCCTCCACCCTCCCTCCCTCAATATTGCTCTCTTCTCCCCCTCCTCACCCACTATTATTCACTACTCCCCTCTCCTCTAACCCCTCCCTACCACCTTCTGTCTGCCACACTTGCTCCACCCCCTTTCCCCTCCACCTTTCATACCATTCCCACACCTTGGTATGTTTCCCTCCCTGATGCCTTCCATGCGCTTCAATCACACTCATTCCCCACAGTTGTTCCAACTTCCTCACTACCTCCCTTATCAGAGGTACCGCCACATTTTTCCACCATCGCAGAAAACTCATACATGCCGCTATAATTCCATATCCCATAAACATTTTCCAATCCCCATCCCCCTCCTTCACCCCCTCATTAAGTACCACCATTGCTGGTGTTAGTATTATCGGTACACCTGTGATCTCCTCACATAGCCTACTCACCTTCCCCCAATATTCCTGCACCTTTGCCATATCATATGCATTAAGTCTCCCACTACCCCACACTTCTTCCAACACTCATTGGTACTATCGGCAAATATTGCCTGAAGCCTCACTGGTGTCCAATACATCCTAAACTGCAACTTCAAACTATTTTCTAGCATTGGAGTTCCCCTAGTCAACTTATAAGTTCTCACATATATTTCATCCCACCGACTATCATCCCAGGTTCCTGGGATATCCTCTTCCCACCGCCACCGCCACCTCTCCTTCTCCCTCCCCTTCTGTAGAAGCATTTTATACAGTGTAGATATTACCCCTTTTTGTGACCACTTCTTCTCCATCAGCACCTCAAATTGCGTAGGTTTCTGTGCCATATCTAATTTCACCGCCCGTGTATTCATAAAATACCACACTTGTACATATGCATATTGATCCTTTTTTTCTATCTGATATTCTTGCTGTAATTCTTCAAACGTTTTCAGTCCCCCCCGTCTCAACAATTGTCCTAACCTCTCTAACCCTTTTTCACTCCATCCCTTAAACACTTTATAATTCTCTCCCAGCCCCTTATCTCCTACCACACCAATAAAGGTATTTCGCGAGTATTTTTTCCCCTCCATAAGAAACCCCCTCCACTTTTTCCACACCTGGAACATAAGCTCCCTGAACGGGTTATCCTTCCCTTCACTCCCTATCCTCCCACCCGGGTCTCATATTCTCCTTTCTTTAGAGTCTTCCCCTCCTGCCTCAATTTGTACCCAACTTAAGCTATCCACCCCCTCCCGCCATGCTAACAGCGCCCTCAACTGCGCTGTGTCGAAGTATTTTGTCAGGCATGGCACCCCCAATTCCCCTTCTCCCCTCACTTGATACAAGGTCCCCCTTGCAACCTTAGGATGCTTCCCCTCCCATATAAATTGCATAATCATATTTTGGAGCTTCCCTATCTTCTTCTTTGTCACTCTACAGGGCAAGGATGTAAACAGAAATAACAGCCTTGGCAGGACATTCATTTTCACTGCCACTATGCGGCCTAGCCATGACAGTCGTATTCCCCCCCTCCCCACCTCGCCAAGTCACCCCTTACCGATTCGATCAATGCCTCGTAATTCCACTGTTTAATCATCTCTATGGGCTTCCCCAGTTGTATCCCCAAGTACCGAAACTGTAGCTTCACCCATTTGAAATTGAAATGTAACTTTAACCTTTCCTCTAGTCCCTCTTGCAGATTAAACCCAAGGATTTCGGTTTTACTAGAATTAATTTTATATCCTACCATGCCACCGAACCCCTTTAGAATTCTCATCAGAACCGGAAATGTAGTCAAGGGCTGCGTTAGTGAGAAGATCACATCATCTGCGGTATATAAGAACTTGTAATAAATAAATAAATAAATAAACCTGTGTGGGAATGCTCCCCAGCGTCCAATAGGAACACTTTTGGGAGCATCCCTCAGCACATGCACGCTGCCTTCCTGCCTTTCCAACTGTCCCTCTTCAGTTCTTTGTTTTCCGCGGAGCCGACAGGACCTATTCCTTGTCACTGCAGAAAATTCCATCTTTAAATTTCTTTCTTGTGGTTGCGTTTGCCTACCGCACCACGCCTACTGGTACCGCCGGTTCTTTTCTTTTCAAAAAAGAAAAAAAAACTTTCACTGTTTCTCTTCAGAAACTTTCCTCTTTGGTGCTAGGCGCCATTTTGGGCATTAGGCCCCATTTTCCTAAATCATGGAAAAGCCAACTAGTGTTTTTAGAAAATGTACTAAGTGTGGCGGTACCATTTCTGTCACTGACACCCATGATTGGTGTCTAAAATGTTTAGGACCTGATCATTCTCCAACTGAATGTCTCTCCTGCATGGGAATGACCAAAAGAGGAAGACAGAACCAGGCCGCAAAGCTCGGTACCCTCTTTTCTTCAGATGCAGATCCATTGCATCAACATCGTCAAGGGCCTCTTCTTCCTCCCATGGATCTCAGGTAACTAAACATAAAAGCTGGTCCTCAAAGGGTAGCTCTCCTGCTAAGCATCGAGAGGCCATTGGCATTGCCCTTGAGGGAACTACACCGGCAAAACAGCCCCGGCAGGAGGCTTCGGCTTCCAAAGCATCGATGGGGCTTCAGGATGTTCTCGAGGCCTCAACCTCGCAAGAACTACCTGTGCCATGCTCAGGGGTTCTGGCCGTCCTCACTGGTACCGACACCCAGGCATCAGCAGCATTGATAGACCAGAGGTTCCTCGCTATTGAACGCAGTATCACAGCTCTTCTTTCGGTTGCGGTACCGGTGGTCCCAAGAGCACTGGTGCCGACATTGACTCCGATGCCGGTACCGACACCGGTACAGACACCGGTACCGACGGTACCGGCCCCAGTGGGAACTCTTCCCATGCCATCTCTGACTGGAGTGGACAAAGCGGTACCGGGTCACCTCGGTACCGACTTCGATCGGTACCGGGATCGTGCTTTGCAAGAGCATCGGGGTCAGGAATACTTTGATTCCTCCGATTCCAAAGACTCTGACAATTCTGCTGGCACTAGAGGGTTTCTCCTAGAAGATCCCTCTTCTCCCCAACACAGAATGTCACCTCCAGAGGACATGTCAATTTCAGGATTTCATCCGTGATATGGCCAAAGGTCTTTCAATCACAGTAGCTCCTGAAGAGGAACCCAGAGCAAAGGAATTGGAAATCCTCCAATATCCTAAAGCTCCTAAGGAGGCAGCTACTCTGCCTATCCATGAAATTCTGCATAGCTTGATGCTCAGAATGTGGGAGACACCTCTGACTACTTCTCCTCACTCTAGGAGACTTGATACTATGTATCGAGTTCCACCATGTCCTGGATTTCAGAAAACTCAGCTGCCACACCATTCAATGGTAGTGGAATCAGCTATGCATAGGATGAAAAGTGCAAAGAGGCATGCATCCAATCCTCCAGGTCATGAATGCTGGACTCTGGATGCTTTTGGACACAGAACTTTTCAAGCTTCCATGCTTTCAGCTAGGATCAGTTCATATATCCTATATATGGGAATGTTCCTTAAGGAAGTCATAGCAGACTTGGACCTTATGAGTCCATTTCTCCCAGATGATAAGAGTGAAGATTTTCTTGCTCTAGTTAAGCATGCTCAAGATGTCTCCAAGTTTGTCAGTCGTGCAGCCTTTGACTGCTTCGAATGCATCAGCAGAACTTCTGCTATTGCCATTGGTGCACAACAGATTGCCTGGAGTGGAGGAGTGGCCTAGTGGTTGGAGCAAGGTACTTCAAGCCAGAAGGTTGGGGGTTCAAATCCCACTAGAGGACAGCAACCTTGGGCCAGAAGGACTGGGGTTTCTAGTCCCACAGGAGCTCCTTATGGTCTTGGGCAAGCCACTTAACCCTCCATAGCCCATGTTCCCTGTAAAATAGTTATCTCCAAGTTATAATGCCCTGTTCAATGTAATTTCAGTTTGTTCAATGTAAACCACACTGATGAAGAATAGCACGGTATATAAGAGAAAATAAATAAATAAATCAGACTTGGAGATTTGGGTACAGAACGAGTTAGGCAACATTCCTTGCATGGGGGAGAATCTCTTCAGCAAGAACTGGCAGGAAAAGGCTAACAAGTTAGATGCTGACAATTCTACCCTAGATAGACTGTCAAAGTCTACAGCCAAAACCCTCTTTTATCAAAAAGAGGAAGTTTTATCCTTCCTATACCCAGCAGAGTCACAAACCCAATTTGATGTTGCACCTCCAGGCGCCAAATCTGTCCTAGCAACGCCCCTTCCTCTCTTCTCTCTTTTTACTCTTGTTGCTATGCTGATGAGCTTTCCTCTAATAACTCCCTTTAATCCATCCCACACTGTTTTCAACTGTACCTCTTCTGAGGAAATGGAGGAATTGGGTGATACCCAGTTAACATTGGGGGGAAATTTTTATTTAACTAGCAACCCACGGTTGGATAATAGTGGTGGACAGGGGAGTGGAGGGAAAAAGGATAGATTGGGCATGAGGAGGATGCAGGAGAGGCTTGGGGCGGTTGACTTGTGGATGGCTTGACACCCAGGGAAGCGTGGGTACACATTCTATTCGCAGGTGCATGGCACATATAGTAGATTGGATATGATATGGGGTGGCAGCAAATGGGCTTCAAAGGTAAAGGAGGTAGAACAAGGGGAAATAACCTGGACAGATCATGCACCAGTAAGTGTGATTTTTGATATAGGTGAGGGGGAGGAGGGGCTCAAGTTCTGGAAATTGAATGATTCCTTGTTGGATGATGAAGGGCATGTGGGGATGGTGAGAGCAACTATACAGGAGTATTTGATATACAATGAATTCTCCATGACCTTAATTTGGCCCATACACACTGATCACCCACACCTCCTCCTCCCCCAATCTCAACTTTACTCCCACTCATCTCCCATCTTTCCCTCTCCTCTCCCCCACTATACAATGTCTAAATGCTTCCCCCACCAGTATTCCTACCACCCCCCTTTCCGAGGATTCACCCTCTGCCCCGCCAGCACCACCCAAGGGTATGCTTTTGATTGCACCAAATACTCTTGCCCCATTCTTAAATGAGTCTCCTGTATACATATGATGTCTGCATTCACTCGTTTACACTCACACTCCAACATCCATCTTTTTTGCCACGTCCTTAACCCTTTCACGTTGATGGTGGTTACTCTCAATTGCTTAGCAAAACTCTATGCCTATACCCACAGTCTTTCCCTCCTCCTCCTCCTTCTTCTCTCTCCCCCCCCCATACTCCCCCTATACCCTGTCTTCCCCTCCTCTTTACTTCCAGCTTTTCCTCTCCAACCCCCTCCCCCCTCAATCCTCCCTCCCTCCCTCCTACCCCCTCCTATCCCATTTTTAGAGTAGTGTGTCGCCTGCTCCCCCCATCTGCCCCACCTCCCTCCCCTCTCCAGCCCTCCACCTCTGTCCCCTACTGCCCCCCTACTCCCTTCCCCCACCCTTGTCTCCCCATATTCAAAAACAACAGTTATTAACGTTTAACAATTCAACCATTCCTATTATATACTTTGCACATACATCTGTTACAATACAGTACAGTACATTCTGCACGTCTTTGTTATCGCTAATTGCTCATCTTGTCCTTCTCCGCTCCCAGCATATCCCTGTGTTTGTTTATAGGCGCTCTTCTGCCTTATCGTGTCATCTCTTAGCTCTTTCTTTGCTTTCTTTACTTCACCCCTTCTTTGGCTCTTTTTGCTCTTCTCCATTAGGACACTTTTCCACCTCGTTTCCTGTTTTGTCCTTAACTATTCCACTGCTAGTGTTCTCAGTCCTCATCCTTGCTTCTTGCATCGCTGCTTTTGCCTCTTCCACTGTTTGTTCTCTTCAGGTTTTCCCTTTCATTGTGGAAGACAACTCAATAGGATGCAACCACCTGTATTTAATAGCAACATTTCTCAAGGTTTGTGTAATCGGTTGCATTGCTCTCCTTCTCTGTAAAGTTCCAATGGACAAATCTTCATATATAGTTACTGGGTACCCCTGCCAATTCAAGGTCCCCAAGCTCCTTATCTTATTCATAATCCTCTCCTTCATTTTGTATCCAGTAAAACAGATAATAATGTCTCTTGGTCTATAATTATCGCCACTCCCAATGCTCTGTGTGCTCTGTCCAAGGTGGTCTAGTGGTTAGGACAAGGTACTTCAGGCCAGAGGGTCAAGGGTTCAAGTCCCACCTGGGGACAGCAATCTCAGGCCAGAGGGATTGGGATTTCTAGTCCTATAGGCACTCCTTGTGGTCTTGGGCAAGCCACTTAACCCTCCAATGCCCATGTTCCCTGTATGTATTAGTGTGTGTGTCTCATATCCCCTCATGTTAAATGTATCCCCCAATTGACCACTTTGACCCAGTGAAAACCAGGATATAAATAAATCTCTTCTGGGCCCACATCCTCCCTCCCCCCTTTTTTTAAGATATCCGAACATATTGAAGTCGCTGCTTTCATGCTATCTTGGAATTCCTTTTCCTCTGGTACTCCTCTAATCCTCAAATTATTCCTGTGAGATCTATTCTTGAAGTCCTCCAATTTATATTGCATCTCCTTTTGCCATTGCTGTATTTCTTGCACGCCCTGCTGTTGCTTCTCCTGTTGTTTCTCTAGACTTTGCAGCCTATTCTCGTGGATTCACGCTGTATGCGTCAATTCTATTATGTCTTCTTTCAAGTTTCCTATGAGTTCACTGAGCTCTATTTTGACAGCTTGCACCTCATTCTTTATTTCAGTGAACCACTCCCTTAGCTCTGCTCTAGAAATATCTTTAAGGGTTTCCTTTCAATGTTCCACAGTGCTTCTGCTTGTAGATCCCTCACCTGCCTCCATTTGCTCAGCAGTTTTACTTTTATTCTCCATGACATTGTGCTCACAAGCCCCCCCCCCCCCACACACACTTTGAAAAGCATATTCTCTCAAGTCCACTGTTTTCCTTCTCGTAGCCATGGTGGACTTCTTGTCTCGCTCTCCTTTTTCCCCTTCAATCGCCCCTCCTCAGCTAACGTTTGGCTTCTACTTAAGGTCCTTTGAAACTCACAAGCTCCTATAATTCTGCAAGGGTGTCCTCTTTTATCCTACCCACTTTCACTTTTCCATTTTCCCCCTTGCTTTATTTATTCTAATTCTTCTCCTTAGACCACCACCTGCATTTCACAATCCATTTGGCTGCTTTTCACCTGCCATACTTTTCCCACGGTTGTTTTTTTTTGGGGGGTTTTTGTTCCTTCCTCCGACTTGCTTTTAGAGCATTTCAATTTCTGTATACTTCTCTTGCTCCCTTAGTTCCCTTCTTTGCTCCCTCATTCACCTTTTGTTACTTGTTTTATTTGGTTTTACATTGTTTTTGTCCGTAATCCGCTCTGCTTCTTCTTCCTCGCCCCCCCCCCCCCGATCAAAGTGCCTGCTCACTCATCCCTTTATACTGCCACGCGGTCACCGTCTGCCATTTTCACTTTCCTGTATCCTGTGCCCGTTGCTCCCCGGACTCTCCTGCTCTCCACTCTCACCTCTGCCACTCCACTCTGGTCCTCTTCATGTTCCTCTGTTGCTTCCGTTTTGTCAACCGGCTTCACCAGCTCTCTTTCCACCACCGATCGCACGGCTCTCTCCCTGGCTGGTCGTGCTGCTATCTGGCACTGCCACCCTTAGCACTTATTTTCTATGCTCCATCCGGTGGCACCGATCCACCTTCCCTCATCCCCGCTGCACTCGGGGGTTCTCCCCTTCACTTTTCCATGCAGTTCTACAGCACGAGGGTTTGCTTTTATTAAATTTAAGGCAGGGTTCGCCCGGAGCGGTGCCCTCACACCGCCATCGATCCTGGTGACGTTACTTCCCTCATCAGCTGCACTTTTAATGTCGGTCTTTGAGTGGCGTTTTTTAGAGCAGATTGAGGGAAGTTTTGAAGATTTTTATGTCGCTCGAGTATAAGTGAAATAAAACGTGTGCACACTGTGCAGCATTGTTCATCTTCTTTCGACATGGTCCCCTGAAGAAATGATTGTGAAACGCGACGGGGGTACCTACAGGAAGGCGTTGGGATCCAAGCGAGATAGGAGCACGTTGAAGAAACATCTTAATACAAGCTAAGTGATAGTTAAAGTTTTGAAGATCACTTCAATAGAGTCATGATTCAAGCTAGTTTGTAACAACTTTTGAAAACGACTCCATCCGCTTCCATGGACACTTGCAAAAGTTCGATGAAGGTCATAGATGCTAATAGGCACTGGTATTAGACCTGTTATAAGTCTTAAAAAAAGTGCCAAAATAGTCTGAAACCTTCAACGACGATAGAAAAGAAGACATAAGGTTCAGAATAACCACAAGGGGCGATAAAAAGTTCTTTGTCCTGAGTCGGTGCAATTGAGCTTTTGATTTTAGTTTATTATAGTTAATTGCTCACAGAAAGACCAGATTTTTGGTGTTTTATAATAATCATGTCCTGGCAATGTACCAATTTTTATATTTCCTACTATTTCCTTTTTTAATCGGTCCTTTTTTATTTGATTCTTTTATGTGTCAAATATGTGTGCATATATAGTCCAAAGTCAGTTCACTGACCACTTTTTTTAGGAGCTATTGGACATTAACGGTTGAACTGCAAGTGTGCAAATAATGTTGACCATAACTGTACAGAGGTGGCATTAGCTGCATCTGCAATTTCTGCAAGAACATGTGGCTATCACATGCTGTCAATGCCCATAGTAACTGTATGGTAGAAGCACATTCACTCTCTGCCCACATCCCGCCCCTTTGCATTGCTAACTCATGAAATGCAGCTACAGTGGAAAATTGCCTGTAGTAGTTGCATTTCTCCCGTGTTAGCTGTCACTGCGGCGCAATTTTACTGCTTTAGCACCGCAACAATGGCTAGCATCCTTTAGTAGAAATAAAGGCACATTTTACAAAAGATGTCCCAATGCAAACTGGGACATCTAAGCCTGAATGCCCATAAAAATGGCAAGCATGTCCAAATTCGAGTCTAATTTCACAAACTTGGGCATGCCCGATATAGACCTCTGCAGGGGATATCTATACAGGCGTTCCCGGTACAGTATTAATATCGGGGGTGTCTACGAGACATGCAGCGATGGTTCAAACTCAAAACAAGTTTTCCAAACACACACAACATAACATTGTCCTTGTGAAAAGTACTGAGGATAGTGTCATGCCAGCTTCTCGACACACTCCAGATGTTTTAGTGCCGAAATGAGCACTTTTTCAATGCCTCGTCGTTAGCCTGGAGAAAATCTAAGTTTGGACACGTGCACTGACATCCCTGAAGGTTGTAAGATCAATTGGGGACATCTGTGTCTGTCACACACCCTACCTATTTAGATGTCCCTGCTGCGGAGACACGTAAAAAAACATTTCCAATATCACTCTGGAGATGTCTTCCTGATTTGGAGATTCACATGCAAGTTTACAGACACCTGAATCACATCTAAGTGATTTAGACTGTCCACCATTCCGCCTTAGTAAATTCAGTGAGTGGTGTTAGTTGTACCCACAGTTGTTTTACTGCAGTGATGCACAGTAATTACAGGAGGATGGAGGTGCCTGCTCTCGCCCCCCTGCAGGTAGCTCGTGGCACCACACTAGACTAATGGTTCACACGCATGTTACCATCTTAGTAAATATGTCCCACTATACAGTTTTTTTTTTTTTTTTTAATCTTTATTAATTTTACAATACAAAGAAGCTAATAACACAAGCTTCATGGTAATTAGGACAATTGGTCTGAAAACTAACATTGATAGACCAATATTTACAAAAACAGGAAATAAAAACGAAGAAAAACAATTCCAAGTCCTACTATAGCCCACCACAAGAGGATCCAAGTACGAAAAACAATTAACCAAAAAAAATTTGAGAAGCATAAGAAAGTGAGCAAAAACAGTCAAACTTAAGTAGAAGGCAGGGCATCTGGAGTCTCATTAGGAAGCCGTCGGGCACTCAGAAAGCTCGACAACTGGGACGGTTCATAGAAAATGTAAGAGGCATTATCAATTTTAACCATACATTTACAGGGATACTTTAGAAAATATAACCCCCCCAACAACAAAACCCCAGGTCGAAGTAGAAGAAATTCCTTTCTACGCTTTTGAGTTTCTTTCGCAAGGTCTGGAAAGACCCTGACCAATAAACCATAGAATTGAACAGAACGCTTCTTAAAAAACATTCGTAAAACCCAATCCCTATCAGAAGACAGGGCAAAAACAGCAATCAGTGTAGAAGGAGAAACCACCTCCTCAGCCGAAGATTCCAATAAAGCTGAGATATTTAGCAAATCTACCTGGCTTCCCCCATCTATAACTCCAGCCCCAGGCTCTTTCTTCCCAGGTGGTAAATAGTATACCTTAAGCATAGGGGGATGGGAATCATATGGAACACCTTCTACCAAATACTTCTTAAACATATCTTTAGATGAAATGGTAGATATCCTAGGAAAATTAATACAACGAAGATTACAATATCTGGAGTTATTTTCCAAAAATTCAATCCGAGCTTTTAAAGCCACCATGTCCCTCTGACAAGACGAAACACCTTCTAAGTAACAATTAGCCTTCTGTTGCAATTCAGTAACCGATGTTTGCAAAGCTGTTACTTCAATGGTATGTTGCTGAAGCAGGGTAGTATGTCCTTGTACCTGTGCTGCTACAGCCACCACCTGGGGGGCAAGAACTTCCCCAAGCTTGACTATAGCAGTCCATATCGATTCAAGCGTGAATTCAGCAGGTCGCTCCAGGGAAAAAGTAAATACCTGTCCCGAAGGGCCCTCTGTTGCCCGACCTTCGCTCCTCATTCCTCCAGACCGGGGCAAACCCAAGAAGGCATCCGGTTCGCCCGCAATAACCCCCCGCAGCATCACATCCTCTGGGTTAGAATGTTCAGCGGACCAAAGCTCCATGCTCCTCAACTGTGCTGCCGCTCCTCCAGGATCCGAGCCCTCTACCACTTCGGAAGAGAGCCCAACCTCAGACAGCTCAGGACTCCGCCCCACCAGAGGATCTTTGGGAGGCCGCCACTGCTCCGGCGGAGAGATCTCCGGCCCGGAACCCCCAGTCGAGCAAGCTCGCTCCAAAGAGGGGTTAATCGGGCTCTGCACCGCCGAAATCTGTGACTGCCGCGACGGCGTTACAAACGCATCAATCGGTCCCACAACCAGGGAAGAAGCAGAGGAGGCTGCCGGGCTAGAGGAGGACTTCTTTAGCCCTTTAGCCTTCCGTTTGCCCATATTCAAGAGAAATGAAAAACGCCGCCGCTAAGGCTCCCTCTCAAGACGCCGTCTTGGATCCCCAGACTATACAGTTTTTAAGGCACATTTTAGAATTTACCAATAGTTTAGAAAGGGTTCTGCTAAACATGGAAAAGGAAATTCAGGAACACATATCGGCACTTACATTTATTTATTTATTTTATTTAGTAACGTTTATAAACCACACTATCCGACGAGCTGCTGTGTGTGGTGCACAATAACAATACACACAGAAATACATTAAATCATCAACAACACCTCCAATCCTCAAACCACTGACCCAGCCCTCTAATCCAACCCATCCTCTACTGATTTTTTACATGTGCAGTCAAAATATTTTGCAAACATAGACATATAGCTGCTGCCACTTAACTACAGTAGCCACTCTTTTTATCTAAATAAAATTGGATTGACGAAAAAACTAGGGGGGATTAATGGGAACAACCCCTTTAATCCCTCCTGTAAAGGGCTGGCTGAAATGAGCACTTTTTAAAAACCTGTGACAGGAAGCTGACATAAATAACGACGTGTGCTATTGCAGTCATAAACGTGGATGCTCTATTTAAAATATAGAATACATGTTTAGATTTTGACCCACCTTGGCAACTCCCTAACCCAAAGTTGTCAAGTTATCCAGATCCATGAGCGAGATTTTTTGCTGGTCCTGATTTTAAATTTGCATTGCAGTGCAATATGGTATTTGTAGTCCCTGCTTTTACCCATTGGAATCAGTGTTACAGGTCCTATAATGCATCAGGATGAGATTGTCAGAAATCCAGGACTGATTTAAAATATCACTCATGGAACTGGGTAACTTGGCAACTTTGCTAACCATGCCCCTTTGTAAATTACATGTGATTAGGACATCCACATGTAAATTAAGCCCTTTCGAAAATGGCTTTTTAAATATGGATGTTATTTACATGCATATGTGCAGGCACATATATGTGTAAAACATGAATAAGGCTTCTTAAATAACCACCTTTATATCTCTAATCTAATAGTCAAAATACAGCATTAACACTTAATTAATGTCTCCAGAGTTTCTAGCACTCAGAGCGCCCTTAGACATGCTTCTCTAGTGATTCAAGCAATCTTCCACAACTCTCTTTAAAGACACCCACACTGATATGTTTCAGGCTAATACAGCCTTCCTCATAAGTTACATCCACTCAAATTATTCTGAACTGCTTTGAACTGGAACATTGAAAAAATGCTAACATCCCTTCATGAGGCCAGTTAGCCAGCTCTTTTCCAGCAGATACATTCTGACCTGGAGGTGTGGAAGGGGCTAGGCATGTGCACAGCCAAGATTTTCATTGCAAAATGGTAGAAACCATCATAAAGAACAAAATTACTGAACATGTAGATAGCCATGGCTTAATGAGAGACAGTCAACATGGCTTTAGACAAGGAAGATCTTGTCTTACTTGAAGGTGTGAATAAACAGATAGACAAAGGTGAGTCAGTTGATATAGTGTATCTGGGCTTTCAGAAAGCCTTTGACAAGGTCCCTCATCAGAGACTTTTGACAAAACTAAAAAGTCATGGGATAGGAGGCAGTGTGCTATTGTGGATCAGGAACTGGTTAAAAGATAGAAAGCAGAGGGTAGGGCTAAATGGCCAATTTTCCCAATGGAGACAGGTGAATAGTGGAGTACCCCAGGGATCTGTGCTGGGTCCGCTGCTTTTTGACATATTCATAAATGACCTGGAAAAGGGAATAATGAGTGAGATAATCAAATATGCAGATGACACAAAACTATTTAAAGTTGTTAAAACCCATGAGGATTGTGGAAAATTGCAAGAGGATATTGATAAATTGGAAGAGTGGTCATCCAAATGGCAGATGAAATTTAATATGGACAAGTGCAAAGTTGTGCACCTAAGAAAGAACAACCCAAACTATGATTACACGATGCAGGGCTCCACATTAGAAACCACCACCCAGGAAAAAAGGTTTAGGCATCATCGTGAATAATATGTTAAAACCCTCAGTCCAGTGTGCAGCGGCGGCCAAGAGAGCAAATAGAATGCCAAATATCATTAGGAAAGGGATGGAAAATAAAACAAAATATATTATAATGCCTCTGTATTGTTCCATGGTGCGACCGCACTTTGAATATTGTGTGTGATTCTGGTCGCTGTATCTTAAAAAGGATATAGAGTTATTAGACAAGATACAGAGTAGAGCCACCAAAATGGTAAAAGGGATGGAAGGATACCCCTATGAAGAGAGGCTAAAAAGGTTAGTGCTCTTCAACCTGGACAAGAGATAGCTGAGGGGAGATATGATAGAGGTCTATAAATTAATGCATGGAGTGGAATGGGTAAACGTAGATCGATTGTTTACATCATCAGAATATAGAAAGACAAGGGGACATGCAATGAAGCTACAGGGTAACCAACCTATTTAAGACTAATAGAAGAAAATATTTTTTCACTCAACGTGTAATCAAACTCTGGAATTTGTTACCGGAGGATGTAGTAAAAGCTGTTAGTTTAGCTGGGTTTAAAAAAGGTTTGGACAAGTTCCTGGAGGAAAGGTCCATAAACCATTATTAAAAGGGACCCAGGATATCACTGCTTGACCCAATACAAGCATTGTGGAACCTGTGGGGAAACTGCTAGGTACCTATAACCTAGATTGGTCACTGTGGGAAACAGGATACTGGACTTGATGGATCTTGGTCTGACTTAGTATGGCATATCTTATGTTCTTATAAGGGTGCTCATCAAAAGATAGTATTTGGCTGCAAATTATACAAGAGGGGTTGATTGGAGAGTTAAAGCTGGTGGGTTAGCTCTGGCTCCTGAAGTGGCATATGAACTATGTATAGGGGTGGGATAAACTGCATAACGGATCACACCTTCCATTGTTGAGATATATTGCAATGGGATTGCATTAAAAATGTGTCTCTCTCTTTTCCGAGAATGCATAATGCCCCTTTTCTCCCTAGTAGACAAGTTCAGTATATCAGCAATGAGAGTGAAAGGTCCTGAAGTGAGTGTGCTAACTGTTTTAGGATGCAGAACTTCAATCCTTTGAGTCTGTTTAAGAAGGATTTCCCCTGCCAAGGGCCCATTTTTACTCTTATTTGCAGCTAGTACACTGGGCAGGGCGAAAGGGAGTAAGGGAGCATGTAACTTGACACCTTGGGGAGTCAAACTCATTGCTGTCCTTTACCAATTTCAGAGGAACCTTGGGTTGCTGCTGACTATCCCTAAGTTAAGGGCTCCACTACAGAACTTGGTACATCACTGCTTAAGCACAGCTAGACTTACTTTGGCCTTGGTCTGGCATCAGATGCTTTGTTTGAATGGCTTGACATACTGTAGGATATATATAATATGAAGAGGTTAACAGCTTTACGAAGGAGAAAAATAACTCAAAATGTAGATATCTGGGTACATTTTTTGTCACTATACTTTTCTGCAGATGATCAGAGGTGATGGATCTGTTGGGGAGGCCCAGGTAAAGGCCTGGTGAGGTATATTGCCCCACAAGCTGATTGTGTCCTGGGAAGTACCTGGTGAACCATGGCCCTCCCACAGTTACTGAATTGGAAAGATGGTCTTCTCTTGTTTTCTTTGTTGTTTGTTTTTGTTCTTGGGTTGCAGTTGTAAAAACAAAAAACAAGGTTGACTATTTGGTCTTAGGGTGGAATGTTATGGAAAGTGTCAGAATGTTTCACGCTGTACCCAGTAAATAATGTAATGTATTGCGCCAAGATGTGTTGTTACTTCAGAAGTACATTCAATAAAACCTTGACACATCAGGCTAATAAGTATGTTTATAGTTTTCACTTTGTGGACTTTGGCTGATGAAAATGAAAGTACATGTGTACTTTTGCTTTGAAAATTAACCAGGGAAATTATATGCATACACTTCTACCTTCGTTTTGGAGTGCATAATTTTTCTGGATTTACAATATATATTTACTTTTGAATTTTAAAAAATATGTAGATAAGTACAAAACATTCCTCATTTCCATTATGGACTCCTCATCAAATAGCGGTAAACTAACATGTATACAAGTTGTATGTTTTAAATGTACCCATATACTGTAGGGGATGATTTAATTATATACCATCTAGGTTGAAAGGCCAGATGTGTTAAGATAGGAGCTTGCATATTGTCTAGTTTACAGATTGAGGGAGAGGGTTTAGGAAGGGCTGTTGTTTATAATGGGCTATTATGGGATGGATGTATACTGCATTCCATTATAAGCAGCCTATAAATATAAATAAAGAAATAATAAAAATTATATTTAATAACATAAGAACTGTCATAGTGGGTCAGACCAAAGGTCCAAAAAGCCCAGTGTCTTGTTTCCAGCAGACCAATCCAGGTCACAAATACCAGGCATATCCCAAAAGTACCATTCAGATGTAGATACTGTAAAAATATGAATTCAACTACAAAACTAGATCCTTGAAAAACTCATATAAAAAGTTAAAAAAGGACCTCATTCTCACAGCCAGTCATTCAGTATATCAATTTTGCCAGTTTGGCATTCTCACCAACATCACTGATCCAGAAAATACTCATTTTTAATAATATCATTTTTTTAAATATTTTATCTTATTGGAAAAAACTTGTTCATAGAAAAATGTCAACCTAAATATCATGCTTAAAAAACTGTTATAGAAATACACTGTTCCTTTAAAAAATAATAGTAGTTGTATTTAGCTCACGCCTTTCCAGGGGAAGTTCAAGGCGATTTACGTTCAAGTACAGTATGCATTTCATTGTCCCCAAAGAGCTCACAATCTAAGTTTGTACCTGAGGCAATGGAGGATTAAAGTGGCTTTCCCAAGGCCGCAGGGAGGATCAGTGAGATTTGAACCCTGGACTTTCTGGCTCTTGGCTACTGCCCTAACCACTAGGCAGTTATGATTTAATGTGAAGAAGTGCAGAGTCATGCACTTAGGATGCAGAAATGTATTCAATAGGAGGAGAGAAGTTGGTGTGCATGGACCAGGAGAGGGACTTTGGAGTGCTAGTGTCTGAGGATCTCAAGGTTCAAAACAATGTAACAAGTCGTTAGCCAAAACCAGAAAGATGCTGGACTGCATACAGAGAGGAATAGCCAGCAGAAAAGAGGAGGTATTACTGCCCTGTACAAGTTGTTGGTGAGGCTTCACTTGGAATAGTATGTTCTGTTTTGGAGACCATGGGGCATGTTTACTAAACATTCGTATCGTGCGGGTCCGCGGTAGTGTGCCTGTGCCATAAAAGGAGTGGGCGGGTCAGGCAGAAAAAGGAAAAAACCCGACCGTACGTGTGCGCGGCGCGCACAGTTGCGGGCCCGACATTAGCGCGTGGGAAGGCTAAGTGGGGCGCTGCTGGGCACATATAGGAACAGAGCCGTAGCACAATGCTGAAGACACTGACCAGTGGTGCAAGGATCAGGGGTTCAATCCCCCATCATGCGCCAGGAAAAAGGCTGGCTGAGGCATGAATTTTCATGGTTAAAACTGCTTTAGGAGGCATAATAATTTTGGGCGTCATTAGGCGTTGCGCTGTTAATTGTGGGCGGCAGTAATTAAGTTCGTGCGGCATTAGGCGTTGCGCTGTTAATTTTGCGCGCTGTCCATCTTGTGCGTTTTGGCCGGCATCAGGCGGTGCGCTGTCAGTTGTGAAGGGCATAAGGCGGTGCGCAAACATCCAGACACAGGAACGGAGCTGTAGCACAATGCTGAAGACACTGACCAGTGGTGCAAGGATCAGGGGTTCAATCCCCCATTGTGCGCCAGGAAAAAGGCTGGCTGAGGCATGAATTTTCATGGTTAAAACTGCTTTAGGAGGCATAATAATTTTGGGCGTCATTAGGCGTTGCGCTGTTAATTGTGGGCGGCAGTAATTAAGTTCGTGCGGCATTAGGCGTTGTGCTGTTAATTTTGCGCGCTGTCCATCTTGTGCGTTTTGGCCGGCATCAGGCGGTGCGCTGTCAGTTGTGAAGGGCATAAGGCGGTGCGCAAATGTCCAGACACAGGAACAGAGCCATAGCACAATGCTGAAAACACTGACCAATAGTGCTGGCATCATGGGTTCAATCCCATGCTGTGCACAATGAATAAGGCTGATTGAGCCATCACCTGTTATGAGGAATAGCAATCTAGGAGGCATGTCACATTTTATTGTAATTTCTACTGTTAGCAAATGCACTATCAAAAAGCACTGTAATATAAGGTGATGCATAAGGCGCCCTACAATGTACCTTAAAGATCACATTTGAAGGTGCACTCTCCACCAAGGCACCCCACAATGTTGCGTATAGGGCGCTTTACAGGGTGACGTATGTGGCAGGGCAAGGTCGAAGCACTGTCTGTGCTGGCATCACTGTGCATTGTAACGCATCGAAATCGTAAGTAGGTGAGCAGACGTGCAAGAAGGAACAGCAGTGTAGCACAATGGTTAGGACAGTGACTGATGGTGCAGGCGTCATGGTGTTAGATGAGCAGTGATTACCGTTGGCTCAGGTAAGTCTGTCTACGTCATGCACCTGTACATCAATCTGTGCTGCCACCTAAACAGAAGCCCACCAGAGAGTATTGCACCTATCAGGGTGCACCAGAATGCACATCATAAACAACCACGTCAGCAAAGGTGATTTATAATGCTATCCATCGTCCATGTTCACATGTTGGCAACTCCCAGGGCAGCATAGTAGATCCCCCATAAACTGACTGAATGGAAGGTGTGCCATAAGATGCTCAATCATGTATAGGTCAACCAAAAAACGTTTCCCAGAAGCACTAAGCTCCCCAAATGTGAGGGGCAGCAGAGGTATGTGGCAAACACATATGTAACCTAAACACGTCACAGAGCTGAAAGGAAAGGCAATGCAGAAGTAAAACAAGAACAGAGATCACAGGTGCTCAACTACAAAAAGCAGCCCCAGTCCATGTGGCAGCTACACAAATGGACAAACATATTGGAGATAGGTGTAGCTATGTACAGAGTGATGGCAATGTACCATGCTGTAATGAGAGTGTGTGACATAGGATGGGAAGATGTGTCCAGCACAGGAGACTGAAATGGCAGGATAGGTGAAATATCTGGATGACAGTGGAGTAGCAGTGCTATGCACAGCACACACACGAGAGGCAACCATGGGGACATGAAATGCAGGAAGGTGTAGGAATGCAGGACGTGTCGTAGCAGCATGCACATCAGGGTAGGATGGCACAACAGCTGGCAGACAGAAGATGGACAGAAGCATGGCTCACAACTCAGATGAGGGTACAATGTGCTCACAACACCAATCTGCTGACATATGACCGTAAAACAAATCGAAACCACATCTGCAGGACAAGCACACACATCCAAGGGAACAGAGAGGGATCACACCTACGACCACTACCACAAATGCAAATGGAAAAAACGCCAGGACACACCACCAACGTGAGCGCAGTAGCAAAGGCTGCATACAGAAATAGTCCAAGCCATCACACAAGATGCATGCTGGTTATAAGGACAGGAATCCCCCCAAGAAGAAACATGAACAAATGCACATGCAGATCTGGTGTTTACAGATCAGATCCCAGTCTGTATTTGGCTCCATGGGCACATGCACACACACAATGAGATGTTATGCAGTCGATAAAGCATGCAAAAGAGGAAAGAAAACAAACCCCAAGGGTAGCAGAGGATGCCTGGTGGAGCTGGGTAGCAATCTCGGGCATGACAGGAGACAACTCAACATGACGACAACTCTAACACACACCACCAGAACCGCAACACAACAAAACCCCCAGGTGCACTGCACTGTAAAGACCATCACGAAAGAGACCTATGTAACAGATAATATATGATGGCTAGGGAGCACTGAGTGCACACCTTGCTGTACAATGACGACAGACAAGGGTGTGTATAGGTGATGAACCTGCTGCTTAATGATGGCTCAGTTATCATAATCGAAAAACTATAAATACAAATGTGGGGATAAAACCTGCAAACCAATGAGTTCAAACACATGCCTCCAAACACACCCACAAAGAACACAATGAGCACAAGGCAGAAGTAATAGTCCAAAGGGAGGGTCTATATGGGAACGTATCATACCCAGTGATGTGCCAAACAGCAGACACATACACAGCTGCCATTGTACAAGGATGTGAGCACAGGTGGGCTGTGGACATGACCAGCAAATCAGTAGACACAAGTGTAAATGTGCACAAAGAGTGGAGGAGTAGCCTAGTGCGCACAAAGCTGTCTTGGACACAAACCAAACAGGCCTCATCTCACACTGGCACTACATGTACCTTGTTCAAGTCACTGCAGGGACACCGTCAAGGAAACCATGGAGTCCCTGGGGCACAAGGAGTCATGATTGAATCAAAGGCACCCATTGTGTTGCATGATTGTCACCATGATCAAGTAGTAAAAGAGACAAATGTCTGTCAAATACACATATTTATTATGGTTGCTCCTCACACATACGTTAGACACTGCAATCATAATATCAAGGTGAGTCCCTCCATGGTGAAAGATGGAAACATATGTAGCAGGTTAAAAACCCACATGCAACATAAAGGTCACTGCCCTGAGCACACATGAAAGACATGAGACATAATGTGCATCAGGTGCATGCTATGCCCTGGGTAACAGGCCCACACACCCCACTTGTTGCAGCATGGCTCAATTGTGTGTCGCAGATATCAGTGCATGGAGACTGTAGGCGTTGCATGATGACGAAACGACAAAAATCACCGGACCCCCGAAACATAGCCATCACCCAACACAGGAGGCACACAAATGAAGAAAACAGATGCTGGGGCAATGTTGTAATGTGACAAAAAAAGCTCAGAACGTAATGTTCCAGAACCACATAATGGCTGATCCTCAAGACAGATATGCTACAATGCACACCCCAAATATCATCACAAGCAGAATGACCATATGCTAACAGGTAGCAGAGGCACATGAACACAGAGAGACTAGACATCAAAAACCCTTCAGAAAGCTACAGACATAATACCATGCAGGAGGTACACCCTGCATGTTTATGTGGGTAGACAGTGTCTGGACATATATAGCATGGTACATGGACTGCAGAAGTGCAGGAGGACAATGGACACCCACACTGACACACACCAAATGTAATGGTGCAATGAGATTGACGTTACTGCAGGGGACAAACAGGACTGTGCAGACGTGCAATGCAAGGTGTGTACACACATGCAGAGTGTCACGTCTGCACAGTAAACAAACACAATAACCAGCATGTTCATAAGCAAATGATGGCCAAACATCTTACAATGAACCACACAGAGGCCATAGATCCACATTCTGTGTCTCACAAACATAGTTAGTCACAAGCACAATCACCATTCGCACACAAACATGATACAGTGATGCCACACATGCATGTAATCACCCTTGCCCACCCCAAACATCAATCAAGGATGGTGGTGGCCATGAACATGTGGTTGTGTCAAAGCCTGTATCATGTCCAGGTGGAGGGCAATTGGACATAGACAAAAGGACTGCTCCATCTGTGCCTCTATGCCACAAACATGCCTGTATGCTTTAGTTAAAACAAACAGATGAGCGTATCCTGTGTGCCCTGTCACACACATGGCCAAAACCAATACACCAACCAACTGTGGAGAAATGTCCAAAATACATAGTGAATGTCAGTCCCTGATGCGCACAGTGTCCCAAAAGCAAGGTGTCTCTGCAATCCAACTGAGCAGTTCAAAACATCCCTTGCAAACATGGGAATGCATAATAAGGTGGCACATTCCAATATGACACACTCCGTGAAAGGTCATCTGTGTCCCTGCAATCAGCATGACTCTCAGCCACAGCATGGCACAAACTGTGTGTTGTACAGGTCAGTCATGGCCAAACCAGCAGTCCAAGAGGAAAAATGTCCATCACAGGCCTGTGTTCCACTCTCAAACGTCAAACATCCAATGGCAGATATCTCCAGAAACACGTACATGGTGGTCTGTCCCACAACAGGTGTTGGATGGCGAGCCCAGGTGCACCAGAGGAAAGGGGTCCATTATGTCTCCTGTCCTGTGTCACAAGAGGATAAGTATGGTCTTATTAGACACTGTGCAAAAACACCACAAATTGCCAAAATCCAAAACGCACAAAATAGGGAATAAAGGGATGCAAAGGCAAACATTACAGGATATGGACATCAAATCTAAATCAGATTATAGAAATCAGTAATGTCAATGCATACACGGGTCTTACATGGCTATGGTTAGTTACAATTCCATGTCACACAGCCATTTCACAGCAACACACTATATGCATCTGTATGTGTCCACAGAGATGCAACATGACATGTCCATTAGATGAAACGAAACCCAACAACAGGTACAGCCAGATTTAATCCCAAATAAGAAAGGTACAACATACCCCGTTTGTGCATCATGTGTATGTCATCAATTCCTTCAGCTACTCCATAGCCACATCTGGTCACAGTGAAGGGAGACAATGTCAGCCAAACATGTAGAATCAGCATGTAAAGTCACTTGTGATGCATCTCCACATTATGCCTATATATGAGAGAAAGAAAAGTTGTTCAACACTCGTCCCACCAAACACACAACAGAGTTCTGCTCACAGCCCACAACACATGTTGACCATGATGACAAGGTAAACAGCAGTACGGTAGAGGTAGCATACCCAACAATGCCCCCCAGGTACCCACACCCCTCAACCCACATGATAATGTACCATGCCAGGACACTGCATCACCACTTAGTTAACCCAGAAACACACACCCACACAGTATGCGTAGGTCAGCGGGACAGCTGTAATACATGGCCTGTATGTGCACAAGTGCAACATTGTGCACATAACCGCCCAGTCACATGCATAGATACCCTATTGATGTCTGATCGAACTATGTTGCTGGAGGCAGCAAGTGTTGGATTCAGCAAACAAGATTAAACACACACACATGTAGCTCTGCTGTAAATATGGCTGAACAAGTTGTCCAGTGGATATACTGTACACAAACACATGGGGAGATGTGTGACAACAGCAAGATATGGGTCAGGGAGGCTCAAGGAAAATAAATGAACAACAACATCTGCACAATATGACACATCCCAGATGACATGTTCTCCCCCTGACCTCACACACATACAATGTAGCTGAAGATCCACATACCCTGGACCACAGCATCTTGGCTGATGTACCGTCACGTGCAAATGCCACACAGGAACAGCATCCTCAGGAATGATGTCCTGTGGAGTGGACAAAACACCAGACAGAAACAATATGACATGTTCTAGCTGTGAATCCCACACTGCAAATCACTGTCCCCAGCTGTCAGACACCACAACATGGCCTGCCGAATGACTGTTCACTCTCACACTGTACTGATATCTCACATGGGAGGGCAGCATGTAGATGTCTGATGCTAAGTGACGGTCCCCAGAATCCCACTTTCGCCTCCCCTCCCCCTCTGTTGTTCCGCGCACTGGTCCAAAGACGTGTCTGCACCCACCATGTTTGGGGCGCATCCCAAGGTGACACTATTTGACTGTGTCACCCATGTTGACACCAATACCCCATCTCCATGTGTAGTGTTCTCCAAATGTTGTGTCATCCCCGTCTAAATAGCTGTGACACCCGGAAATATGCATCAACACCTCCTGTATCCACTGTGCAAATGCATCATCTGCAGTGTACATCTCCTACACCAAATAATACTGACAGTTGTGTGCTGCGCATGTGTTGACAAACATGACAATGTAAGCACCATGCCTGTCAAACAATACCCCCATGTCTGTTTGTCACCTGACCATGATGGCTACATCTCATCCCACTGTGTGACAGTGAGAATGTTAAACCATGGATAGGCTATATGTGCATCTGCTCTAAATAACTCCCATCTAGGTCGGGGTGTGTATGCGGACATAACATCCCTTGCTAGTGTCCACAAGGTATCTGTGGATGTGGACTGTGCTACCCTGCCCTACACACAACATGTCCCAGAGCCAGGAGGCAAATGTTGAGATAGTATCACCTACATATGCCATGCGGCAAATGAAAAAACTGCAAACCGCAAACATCACCCACACATGCAGTGTCACCATTGGCTACAGTCATTCACCCTTTGGTGATCTGACCCGCTGAACCTCTGTATGTGTCGACATGTAAAATACTGCAATGAATGACTCATCTCCAAAAAAAACAGTAGCAATGATATGGACCCCTGGCTCCACACTGCACATGTCCACATGACTCACCATATCCATGTCTGTGCTACGTGAGGAGGTATTCCGTACGGGACAATGTGTGTTTGCACCAACACCCGTCCCAAGTAAGCAATCACATCATGGGAACGTAGTCATGCGCATGTGTACTGGGCTATGTCTGACACGTTGCACCATACCTAACAAACATACACACATAGCCAGCGCACCGGAGCATAACACACACACAAGCACCTACAGATTGTAGGAGATGAACAAAGAGCCCACAGGAAAGCTCTCCACAAACATGTGCCTCCCTCCCACAGTGAACCCCGTACCATATGCCTGACACCGTGCTCCACACACACACGAAAAAGACATAACTGGGTTAGCACAGCAGTTGTTAACACAAACAGCCACTGACTGGTACTGTCAGCCCAAAAAGATCCGAAAGGTGTATCCACACTGACCCACACAATACACCAACAGCTGCTGTTGTGCCCTGTGCACAGTGTCCATCACACACTCATGGCTATATGCTACCATTGGATGTTCAGTGTAATGACAATGCAGTGTTGCAGCAGATAGCTACATGGTCAGAAACATCACCCGTGATAACCATCACACGCACACAACAACACATATATGTGGGAATATATGCAATACATACCAGTGAATATCTCTGCAATCAACCTCCGCCTGACCGCTGTGCCCGCCTGTGTGTCACCACTGCCATGTACAGGGGGGCACGGTGGATCCTCCTCCAGATCCTCATTAATCTCTGCAGGAATATCATGCCTGAGAGCAATGTTGTGCAGGATGCAACAGGCTAGGATTATCTCTGCAACAGTCATTGGCTCATACTGTAAGGCCCCACCTGTCCTATCCAGACACCTGAAGCGACTTTTCAACACGCCAAAGGTGCGCTCTATGACAGAGCGGCTGGAGGCATGGGCCTCATTGTACATCCGCTCTGCACGTGTCTGTGGCTGACGCACAGGGGTCAGCAGCCAGGGGCGACACCCATACCCTGCATCACCTGCAAAACGAAATGTTACAGGTGAATACATGGACGCATGCCAGCACAAATTGACACAGGTATAGACGTAAGAAACAAATGCATAACACCTCATGACAGAAAGCTCTGACAGCAGAAATGTACATTTGCCAAAATAAGACCTCTGGTGATAGAAATGGAACAAAGGGCCTCTTGATTCTGTGCAGACATGCCAAACAACACCACAGTCCCATTTGTGCCTCCACAGATACGCTATGTGTAGCACATGCGTCTTGTTATGCAGTTAATGTTATAAGCACTACCACCACCAAGGTTAGACTAAACCACCAATACACAGATAACATGTGAAATGTATATGTTAGCAAACTAAACACCACAATAATGTGTTGTGAGGCAATGTAGGTGCCAACACACAACATGTCTGACCTGGAGGTCTGACAAGATCAACACAAGCTCACCTCCACACCCCGTGTCCTGAAAGGTCTACATATCTACATATAGCAGCCTGACGCCATATGCTGTTGCTTGTTGACCACCAACCATGTTAGTAGACACCCTGGGCATTGTCCCCATCATGTTCACATCCGTGTTGATCAGCGCTCCACAGAATTGCACACTGTAGCCCACATGAGCCTACCAATATCACAGTTACTGAGTTTGACTACATTCCTGTGTATGTGCTACCAATACCTCTCTGTATGGCCCCAAGTTGGCCCCTTGCCCTTGCTGTCACCCTTACCAAATGCTGAATAACAGCAGGATAATCACATACAATGATGCCTACGTACCACACATCTCCAGTGGCCCAAGGTAATGCAAACCCTAGACTATTTGCCCCCCCCCTGCCATGGCACAGGCCTAAACCATTAACATTCCGATGCAAACATGTACTCCCATTTGCAAAGGTCAGGAACATACATCATACGTCTCAACCCCCCCCCCCCCATTAGCTAACATGAAATGGCTAACAACCACAGTACTGAGTGAGTGTGTTGCCGTCACACACACATGACAAGTGTTAGGTGCATTGATTGTCAAGGACATAAATGTTACAGGACATACCGCAGTTCTAATCCAAAGCCACGTATGCACAGCTGGGTGAGAAGGACACTAAACCCCCTCCCCCTCCCTGTGGCCACATGAAATACACACACAGGTAGCAAACTACAACCAGGATACACATCTGCACAGGTGCATAGTTCCAACACCACCATCAGCACGTTTATCACAGATATTGTTTCACAACTGATGTTACATGTCCAATCATGTCCCCTGTTACTCAACGTGTACAACCCCCTAAGGATGTAAACTCAGAACATTCCTCTGTCTGCTGAATGTGAGTTTAATATCCAACTGCACATAGAGGAAACGGCGCACTATATGAGAGATGTTACTCAAACACACACATATATGCATGATGTCATGATATATTTGGAAATACTCACCCAGCAATATACAGTCCCCATACTGTCCCTCCTCAAATTGCTGAAATAGTGCTGAGCGATGCAGGATATAGGAGTCGTGGGTGGACCCTGCAAACCTTGGGACCACATTCAGAATATGCAGATTAGCATCACATACAACCTGAACATTCAGGGAATGGTAGTGTTTGCGGTTGCGGAACACCACCTCCCTGTCTCTGGGCGGGACCAGGGCAACATGTGTGCAATCAATAGCTCCCATCACGTGTGGTATCCCGGCTAACGCCGCAAAGGCTTGGTTCAGGGTCCCCCACTGTTGCCTATTGTGGGGAAGGCCTATGTAATTCCCCACCCGGCTGACCATGGCACGCAGTACCTGGTGAAGACAGCGTGAGAAGGTGGGGCGGCTCATGCCACCCACTGCGGCCACAGATGACTGGAAACAGCCAGAGGCAAAAAAATGTAAGGCAGCAAGGAGCTTGACTAAACCCGGTATGGCATGGGACCGGTCAGTCAGGGGCTCCAGGTCAGGTCTTAGATCCTCATAGAGCCCCCTAATAGCCCTTGTGCTTAGTCGGTAAAGGGAGATGACCTGGTCCTCACGCATGCCCTGGAGCTGGGCCCTGGGCCTGTAGAGGCGAGTCTGCCGAGCCTGCACCTCGGCACGCCGTCTGCGCCGTCTACGCACAGCACATCTCTGTGCCGCCTCCACAGGAGCAGGTCTGATTTGCTGCGGGTCCACACCCATGCCCTGTGCCACAGCCACATGGACACCATATCCCCTGTCCAGCAACCGCAGCATCTGCCCACGTCTTCGGGCACATGCAACAACATATATCTCCGCCATCAATCCCTCCACTGTGGTCACACACACACACACACACACACACACACACACACACCTCCCGAAACACTGGACACCTTACAAAACAATACAGACACTAGCCACACAAGACCAGACACTACAGACAACACAACAAGAACACTACAATGAGCACTACAATCACTACATACCACAATACAACACTACAAACGCTACAGAAACCACTACAATCAGCAGTACATGCACTACAAGCACAACAGACAACAGCAAAACACTACATACACTACAAACAACACTAGTAACAACACCTGCTCTCAGCTCTCTCTATCTCCCAAACAACACTCGCCGCGCCTACAAAACAACCCTCAATGTGGCCAAATGTTCAGCATCATTTTATATAGGTAAATGGATGTCCGTAGAGTGCGCATGCGCCGTTGTGCGACTTCGCCGCTTGTGCGCGGCGCCCCTGTACAACAGTTTGCGCATGTGCAATCCGATACGCATGGGCGTTTGCCTGTGCGCGCCGCACACGTTCAAATGATAGCGCATGTGCGTGTGGATGTGTGCGAGGCGCATGTGCAATTTGATGCTTATGTTTGTTGGTTTGTGCACGGCGCCCATGTGCATCTCGTTATGCCTGTCTGGATGCGTTGCCTGTGCGTGACGATGCACACACAAACGCACATGCGCAAAGAGTTGCACATGCGTGCCTCGCACACAACCAAACCCACCAACGAACGCCTATGCGTAAGTGCAGTTACGCACCGCGCACAAGCAGCACCGTCGCACAATGTCGCATGCGCAATGTAACCAACGTGCAAAAACAAATATAAAAACACTACACGCCTGGAAAACGTTGAGGGTTGTTGGAGGACGTATAGTTTTGTGAGAGATAGGTTGTGGAGGAATAGGTTGGTGAGGGTTCATAGTAGGAGGTGTGTTGTATCTGTAGCCAACTAGTTTGTTGTTGTCATTTGTCTCTGTACTGTTGGGTGTATTGTTCCGTTTACTGTGTTGGTTTATTGCTATTGAGTATATAGCTGTTGTGTCTGTGTTGTACGTGGTGTAGGAGAGGCAGAAGGGATGATGTGCGGTGAGGAGGGGAGTGGGGAGCGGACATGTGAGAGGAGGGTGATGGATGAGCAGAGTGAAAGGGATAGAGAGAGGGATAGAGAGGGGGACAGAGAGAGGGAGAGGGGGAGGGATAGAGAGAGGGAGAGAGAGAGAGGGGGAGAGGGTGGGATAGAGAGAGGGAGAGAGAGAGGGGAGAGGGAGGGATAGAGAGAGGTATAGGGGGAGGGCGAGTTTGGGAGAGGGTGAGGGTGAGGAGGTGGGCCCACCAGTGCCACTGGGGCCAGGACCTGCAGGCCCTATGGAGGGTGAGCCATCAGCAAGGGGCCAGCCTGCTCCCAGCAGACACACTGGGAAAAGGAAGAGGGTCCCTGTGCCTGAAAGCCTGAGAAGGAGGGCCACACGGTTCACAGATGGGGAGAACCACAACCTCCTATCCATGGTGCTAGAGCAATACGAGGTTCTCTTTGGCAGGCTGAGCACACGGACATCAACAGCAGGGCGGAATGCGGCGTGGGAGGAGGTAAGCAGAAGCGTGGCTGAGGCAGGGGGACACCCGCGGGACATAGAGAGCCTCAAAAAGAGGTTCTCCGACATCAAAAGAGGTGTGCGCCAGCACATGTGTGAGGACGAACAGCATGCACGTGGCACAGGTGGCGGCGGCCCCCTACCAACCATGCTCAGCCCCCTGGAGCAGCAGCTTGCACAGAGACTCGGTCCTGTCTACACATATGGGCTGCCTACGGCCCTGGACACCGCACACACACAGGCAGGTATGTATGCTACGCATATCCATTACGACTCATGACCCCCATGGGATCACCATTGTGTAGATAGTTATGTGAGTGCAGTTGGGATTGTCTGCTATCTGCCGAGACGCATCTACAGGTACAAGCAGGAATGAGCCATCACATATGTGACTGTCAGTACCGACAGAGCCTGCACGGGAATGCTGCCCAGCTAACGATCATAACGTATTTGGCAACATCCCTTGCGCCTGCGCGCTGAACTGCCTCCTTCTCCAGAGCCTCCCTTCAGTGTTTGAGGCCTCCATGGAGCCCGAAGGACGTCCTCCTGTCACCGCAGAAACCTTTGTGTGAAAATGATGTCAACACCTATCTCCCTTGTTTATCGTGTGTGTGCGGCTGTATGTGCCACCGACACAGGTACCCCTGGGGGTGTATGTCCAGAATCGTGATAAACATTTTCCGCATCCTCATGTCCCAACCTCTTGGGGCACAAGGCCTGTGCATAATGGAGCCAACGTCACTGAGGGGATGCTATGACTGTGGAAACAACGTTTCCTGCTTAAACTCAATTTACTGTTGTCCAACCAGTATAGGTCATGACCATTTCCCGCCTGCATTGCCTTGTCCAAACACGGTGCTGGAAGCATGACGTCCTCAGGTCTCCCTCGATAACATTTGTCCCATGCCACATGGGGTACAAGCTGTCCCCACTCTACAGGATCAGGTAACCCACACAACATCTCTGAGGACTAGTTAATGCTTGCGTGGTACGCCTCATGGCCAGCATGGGGATGGCTCCGTCCGTACCCTCAAACAAACATTGCCCTCACATAGGCTGCGGGAGCCACCTGGCCCCAAAGCATCAAAGGGGTTGCAGTTTGTTCCAGGGCCTCACCCCTCACAGAACATACCACAGCCATGCTTGCCGTAGATATCCGCTCCGAGCAGTACCGATATCGTGTCACTAGCAACGGTATGTAGTGCCTCTCCCTCCCCCGACGCATGTCATTGCATGTCCTTGTTACCGTCCAAAACAATGTATAACACTCAGACCGGGTTCTGTGTGTTGGCATTGCTGATACCGATGTCCGTACCATCAACGCATACTTCGATCGAGTCACCCTCTTAGATGCCTACTCCATGACCGATATGTACTCCTGAGGATTGGGTCACGATGTGTTTTGAAACTGCACATTGTTGTTTCAGGATACGCACGTCTACGGAGACTTGCTATGCCACGCCAGTTGTCCTGGTGCCGCTTCAGCAGCCACCGATGACAACATCAAGGGCTGTACTATTGATACCCAGTGTGGAGTTGATACCCGGAGTGATCAATGCAGTACCTCCTGCATTGTCCTCCTGATCGCAAGTGCCTCCACACCACCACTAGGTGTTGTGTTCATAATCAGTCTGCACCCTCTGGTGCTGAGGCTGCTACTGCAAACCTACCTTTGCCATGGATGTTTTCCCTTGGATGACCTTCGTTCTCAGACATTCCACCTTGACATGGCAACCTATCTGGCTATTCCCATCCCTGACCTTCCGCTTACCACTGGCGCCACTGCAGGAACGGACAACCTAACGTCTCTTATAAATCCTTCTTCGCAGGTCTGCCTCCTGGAAATGTGGATATCACCTTGGAGGGCTCCTCCTCCCCCTGCCTCAGCAACTGATGCTCTGTATGAGGTGGCACCCTCTCCAGGATCTCATAATACCCGACCCCCCACCATTCCTTGGTAGTGGAATCAGCAATGCGGAAGGTCAAACGTTAAACGGAGCAGTCATCCTGTCTGCCAGGTCGTGCTTCTAAAGCACATGATGCTTTTGGACGTCACAATGTCCAAACGTCTATGCTGCCATCCCGGATGATATCCCATATGTGTTATATGAGTCACGCCCTCCAGGAGGTCACACAACACCTGTCCCGTTTGAGGCCCTTCGTGGCAGAGTCAAAGGTAGCTGACTACTCATAACTTTCTAAGTCCTAGGCATGGTATATCATAATTCTCTCACGTGCTTATGTTGACCCTTGTGGGTCTGTAGCATATCCACTGGTACACCCATTGTAGCACGTTGCAAGGGTTGGCTCGAGGTTGCAGGTCTGAATAGATGGCCTCAACCTAACTGTGGCACAATCACCATTTACTGGAGAAAGCCTCATCAACAAGGAGGTTGTACGTCAGTTTGCCCACTGTTCATCTGACGTCCCTAGGGCTACAGGCCATTCCAATCCACCATCAGTGTCAGGGGGTAGGAAATGTCCCACCTGACCCTCTTTCTTTTGGAAATGAGGAGTTGTCAGGTCTCCTGCCCATCATGCAGATGTAGCACAGCGAGGGAACACCTCAGCATGGTCTGATGTTTACAAAGTCTAGGCAGCCGCAGCATTCACACAAATCATAGGTGTCGGGGAAACTGTAACATACAGTTAGTGTATTCTCATAGGTGCCGCACTGGTGTTCCTCAGGAGACTACACTGCATACCCTTTC